>CM033641.1:86196497-86846520 GCA_019512145.1 Engystomops pustulosus
TAGATTTAAGCAAAATGAAAAATAAAACTCTTACCTAGTTATTCCGCTCCTCTTCGCGCTCTCTCTCTCTTCTAAAGATCGGCGCAGGCGACGGCTGATGACGCGTCTGCCAGGTCAGGTGTCGGGTCATAGACCTCAGCAGACCCGGCACAGGCAGGCGCGTCATTAAGACTGTGCCGGCGTCAATGGATGAGGTGGGTGGGAAGGTGGGCGGATCGGGGGTCCGTTCAAATTTTAAATTGTGACAGCTCCGGGCCCTCCTGATCCAGCGCACAGACCAGATGCAGAACAGTCCGTGCGCTGTAAGGGAAAGGCCCGCGGCTCTCACAATTTAAAACATCTGCCCGCTGTGCTGCGCCGAGTTATTAGCGCAGCACAGGGGTCAGGTGCGGGCCTCGGTACCGTGATCGGTACGCCACTGTTTGAGGCTGCCGGCAGCCAACGCTGTGAAAACACCCGCTAGCACCGATCGCTGGTGTTACCGGTAAGCCTTTGCTGCAATATGCAGCAAAGACTTACCGGCTATGGAGAGGGCTCAGCCCGTGAGCCCTCTCCATGCACCGGGACCCGACCGCCACCGTGAATACACGGCGGGCGGTCGGGATTACCGGCGTATAAGACGACTCCAGAGAAGACAGAATATTTTTCTGTCTTCAAAAGTCGTCTTATACGCCGGAATATACGGTAATTATTTCCTATGCAGCCCCTCCACCATTAATTATTTCCATTACTGCCCCTCATAATTACTTATTTCCAATACTGCCCCTCATAATTACTTATTTCCAATACTGTCCCTCATAATTACTTATTTCCAATACTGCCCCTCATAATTAATTTATTTCCTATGCTGCCCCTCATAACTAACTATTGGCCCCGGGCCGCCACAATCTTTTTACTGCTCTTTTTAATAAAAACTAAAAACGCTGTACTCTCCTGAGTCTCCCGCCGCGTCTCTTCTATCTTCTTGTCGCGTCTGGGTAGGAAGGGGTGCGTGGCCTCGTGATGACGTCGTTGCGCAGCCGCGCATCCTAGTTCATGGAGCGATGTGCGCCGGGGTTGTCTTCTGGCCACATCGCTCCAGTAATGGAGCTCGGGCGGCTGTTTCCGACCGAACCGAGCACTACACAGTGACGGGCAGGAGCTTCCTGTCCGGACGGACGGAGGCTCCTGCCCAACTGTCGAAGGCCATGGGGGCGCAGCACTGGCGTGCCAAGCGCCGGGGCCGGATCGAAACGGTCCGCGGTCTGCATGTGGCCCGCGGGCCGTAGTTTGGGGAACCCTAAACTAGCATATACATATACATACAGTGAGTAAGGAAAGTATTAAGACCGCTTTAAATTTTTCACTCTTTGTTTCATGGCAGCCAATTGGTAAGATCAGCGATTGTTTTTTTTTTTTTTTTGCTCATCAATTTGCACTCTGCCATGCAGATTTAACTTGCATGCTGTCCATTTTCTTCTGATCCTCCTTGAGATGGTTATTTCATATGCTGCCCACCACCATTAATTATTTCATATGCTGCCCACCACCATTAATTATTTCATATGCTGCCCTCCACCATTAATTATTTCATATGCTGCCCCCCACCATTAATTATTTCATATGCTGCCCTCCACCATTTATTATTTCCTGTACTGCCGCTCCACCATTAATTATTTCCTGTACTGCCCCTCATAATTACTCTCCTGAGTCTCCCGCCGCGGCTCTTCTTTCTTCTTGTCGCGTCCGGGCAGGAAGGGGTGCGTGGCCTCGTGATGACGTCGTTGCGCATCCTAGTTCATGGAGTGATGTGCGCCGGGGTTGTCTTCCGGCCACATCGCTCCAGTAATAGAGCTCGAGCGGCCGTTTCCGACCTAACCGAGCACTACACAGTGACGGCCAGGAGCTTCCTGTCCGGACGGACAGAGGCTCCTGTCCGACTGTCGAAGTCCACGGGGCCCAGCACTGGCATGCCAAGCGTCAGGGCTGGATCGAAACGGTCCGTAGTTTGGGGAACCCTGAATCAGCATATACATATACATACAGTGAGTAAGGAAAGTATTAAGACCGCTTTAAATTTTTCACTCTTTGTTTCATGGCAGCCAATTGGTAAGATCAAAAGGTGTTTTTTTTTTTTTTTTTTTTTTGCTCATCAATTTACACTCTGCAAAAGGGTATTCTTACCCTTTTTTGTGCCATGCATATTTAACTTGCATGCTGTCCATTTTCTTCTGATCCTCCTTGAGATGGTTGTACTCCTTCACTGGAGTCCAGCTGTGTTTAAGTAAACTTATTGGACCTGATTAGGAAAGGCAAACACCTGTCTATATAAGAACTTGCAGCTCACAGCACATGAGAATCATGGGCAGTTTCTTAAACCTCAAGGAGCTCAGAGACAGAATTGTGGCAAGGTACAGATCTGGCCAAGGTTAAAAAAGAATTTCTGTAGCACTCAATGTTCCTAAGAGTACAGTAAGCATGATAATATAGAGTGCCCAATTAACCTCAAAACCTCTATTATACTACATGTTACAATAATGGAAGAAAAATCTAGCGCCCATAAACTACCAGTGTTCCACAGCTTGGTCTTATTATTATTTTATTATTATTATTTGTGATTTAAATGTTTTATTTTTTTTAATAAGGATCATAGAAAGTTACTTAACAACTGAATCTATATAAATGCGTTATAATAATCTCTAAATTGAAGATAAGATTATTGATATATTCTGTGTTAGAACTATATATCTTTATGATTAGATTATATATAGACCACAGACCCTGATTTGGCTACTATTTTATGAGATTTTAATGAATCATTGTGAATATTGTAGAAAGTAAATAAACAAATACAAATGAGGTGACTGGGTGATAAATGTAAGAAACAGCAGTCAGTGATTGGCTGCTGCTGCTGATGTTAAGGGTCTCCCTAGTGATGTACATGTCTTTATATGGACAGTTGCATCACTCGGGACCTCCAAGACCAGCTCTCAGAGGGAAAGAAAGACTTGGCTTGTCATGTCTTTCCATTGTGGGTTTCCCACAATTTGCAATATGTAGCTGTCAGACTGTGGTAAGAAAGGAGGCCTCTGCCTGCCAGTGTATGTCTATGGATACTCTCAGTGGGAGCTTTCCTGGTGTATATGAAGAACGCGCCATGTGAATGTAGCCTGAAGCCAGATTTGTCAGTAGACCATGCTGCTGTTATCTGCATACACAGCAGGATATAAGCCGCTGTGAGGAGGGTGGGGAGCGTTCTCTTTACAAGGCTGTTCTTTGATCTTAGCCAATGGTGCAATATTTCTTGGCCCATTTTGGCCTATTTGACGATATGTGATCTGATATATAAGCTTTCACATTTGTTAATACAAGGACCATGAAATGAGTGACCCGAGGGTATGGATTTTTTTTATAGGATTGTCTTATTTTGTCTTCTAGGTATGATTACAGATCTCTTCATTGACAAGTTCAAATTCAAAGGCACAAATGTAAAATCTAAAGTCCCTCTTTTACTGGAGATATTGGACAATTATGACCAGAATGCGCTTATGACTTTTTTTGATACTCAGTAAATACTTTATATCGGTTGGATGTGTACAGTATTTATTATATATTGTTATTGCTGTTTGTTCACACTTGTAGTTTTCTGCATTTACAAGACATTTCTTACGCAATGCCCTTTGTGTATGTAATTAAACCTTATTAACAATACAAAGGTGGTCCCATGTGTTAATGGAAATGAGAGAACAGTTGTCTGGGAGTTTCCATAACAATTCATGTGCTTGTATGTTTCTTAGTGACCTATTCATGAGATAAAGATGGGAAAATAAGGCGTAGTTTACAAGCTTTGCATAAGTTTAAATACAATACAAACTAATATTGTAATAAACCAGTATCCAGCTACATCCACAGAGGATTTATAGAATTACTGTAATATAGAGCTATTTACTATTATGTAAAGCACTGATCTACTATCAGTTTACTGTGTCCTAATCCGATTCCGATCGCAGAAATATAAAGTTCTAGAAGTTTTATGCAAATTACCCTGGGGTGCTCAGGCTACCTCACCCGAGTGCCCCAGGGAGCCTCATATTTTAATTCATGCCTTAGCCCATAGCCCTAGCGGTCCCACGTGGTGATACGGTGTTATGAGGGGTTGTACATAAGTTAAAATACGAGGCTCCCTAAGGCGCTCGAGTGATATGTAGCCTGAATGCCCCAAGATAATTTGCATAACTTTTATAACTAATGTGTTATATATGTGTTTGATATGTGAAAATAAGCTGAGAGAAGACACATTTGCATAAGATGATTCAAGTTTGGAGGCTGCAGGTGGAGTTTCCCTTCACTATATATATATTTTTTTATGTATACAGTGTATATATATATCCCTATCTTTGGTTCTAAAGTCCCTAGAAACATGCTGCTGGTGTCATTGTAAAGATAAGAATCTCATCTTTCAATCTTTCAGATTGCATGAGGGTTTGTGGCTCTGTATGTTTTATAGTTTGTGTATAACATATAGGGGTGTATAAAAGTGACACTTCCCCTAAAGCCTCCAAACATGACTCCTCTCAGATATAGAGTGTCTCTTCTAAGATCTTTTCCACATTATTTTGTAGCAGATTTTTTTTTATAGGTCAACAGCCATGATTTCACATGAAAGAAGGAATTCTAGAAAGGACATTTTTATACCCAACCTGAGGGGACTTGTAGTTCAATCGGGTAAAATCGGGCTACATTGTCCCTTTTAAGCACTATCTTACATAGTTCCTCACTTGTTCTTTTCACTGTGTTTTTTTACTTAACTTATTATGCTGAATTAAAATATTTCTATATGTAGGTCATACACTGGTTTCTGTTTCATTTATTTGAGAGCTTTCATATAACTTGCACTGAACTATTGTGTTGCACAAGTATGCAAAATGCTCTGCTATTGGGGGCACAACTGGGAGCCATCTTGGGAAAAATACTGAACACTTTTTGGAAGAAGATACATTGAAGGAGTTTATGGATTTGAACAAAACTGGAAGATCAAGAAGAATATCTGCGGCAGTCACTTAAAATTCATCCTTTATTGTACATGGCTATAAACAGCAGCCAGTCGGTAAGAGGAGCAGGGGTAGGTGCAAAGTCTGTAGTGCTGCGTAATCTGTGTACGCTATATAAATAATGAATTATTATTATAGGTGACATCCATTTTGTGCTAAGAACATGCTCCCTCTGGTCAAACAGACTGGTTGGTGCGGTAGATGTACATTATGCAAAAGTAGTTGATTAGAACTTTTTTTTATGGGACAGAGAAGTTGCACTTTTATGCCTTCTTGGGGCAAGATCCATTGTCTACTCAGACCACACTGGTAATCATCACAAGTAAGGGAGGTTTCACACTGTCCGTGGTCATCCCACGGCCCATACAGAAAGCCATGCAGAGTCATAGATTCACCACATAGCCAGGGATGCGGTTCCTTTTTAATTTGATTTATGATACAAAGAGTCCATGCTTTCCTGCAACAAAGCAACATTGATTATGTTTTGAGGGGAAGAAAGGACTCCGGGCATCGTATATGCACTGTGGTTGGTGTGTGATTCATGGACCAACGACAGACGTGCGCTCACCATACAATTCAGCTGTTGGCAGAACACTCACTCATTTCAGCTTTTCCTTTTGCCTTTAGAAACACATGCACAGTTTTCTTAGGTAGGGAAATAAGGCCACTTCCAGACACAGTCTTCCAAAATCAGTGTGATGACATATTTATCTTGTGTGTGTAACCACTTTTACTTAGCCCTAACAACAGACCATGAGCAGATGGCTCCGGGTCACCAAAGACCTGCGTCAGGCCTTGATGGTAATTCCGATGATACATTTATCAATGGGGCACAGAAGGTTTCTCTGATCATGACTGGTGGAGCTCAAGCATAGCTGGAAGTAGACAACCAAGCATCATCCCATGGGAGAAGAATGGATTTTTACCAGCACTCAAAAAAGAACAGATTAGTGCTCATTAAAGGGTTAATGTTTGGCTACTTATAACAAGAAAGGGATGAGTTTGTGTTTTAGCCACACTGAGCAACTTGGTGTTTATTTACTGATCTCGGGAAGAGGTGTGATTGCAGATTTGTGTGGGAGTAAATGTAAAGGATAAAAGGTTAGTTAACAATTCAGTTGAATCAATGAACCAAGACCACATATTTGCACTTACATGTGGGGGGGTAGTGCACATTACAATTCTTTTATTGATGTATGAAACAGGGTATTATAACATTTTAGTGAAAAAACGGTCCATTTACATATGATTTTTTTTTTTATATATATATATATGAGCTCATAGTTTAAAAAAAAAAAAAACTGCAGTATTGTCATCACATGTGTATATGTAAAACTGTCGCTGTCTGCCTAAGCAATTTACAAAAATATTTAAGGCACTTTCAAACTATTGTGTATCCTATTTTTCTCACATCTGTATGCTATATATGATATGATATAGAGAGATCATACCGACTCGGAGTCCTTTAAAAATAAATCACAACATGCGTTATTTTTTTCCACCTCTGCGGACCACAGATGTCTATAGAAGTAAATAGGTTTGCGGTCTGTTTTTGTCATTTTTTGCCATCTTGTTTTATTTTGGATGTGGGGAGGGGCTCACACACACCCTTTGTGTGATACATTAGCCTCTAACTGTTTTTGAGGATACAAAACAGAGATGTAAAACTTAAGTGGTTTTTTTTCCTTATAATTGCTGACATGCAGCGTGCAAGCTTGTTTGGAAGAGCCCTGATGCTTCGTTTGCTCCCCCTGTACTTCATTCCACATTGGTCTTTACTGTAACGTTTTTCAGTCCAACGTAAAATAATTGGACTGTGACCAGCAGTGACGCTTTCACCCCCCTACCCCTTACAAGAGAGCAAGAGGATTGAGAATATGTTCCACAAATGTATATATCGGCTCCAATCTCCCGACAAGTCCTCCTTTTTCATACCTTTCCCTGCAGCTGTATTATTTGTTTGGTGTCCAGTAGTAGTGGCTATTCATTGTAGTCTAGCCATGTTCTGCAGCTGCTCCTCCATGCTTCATCCATTCTAATATGTCTTTTTCCTCATTAGTATCTTAACGTGTTGCTGTCCATTATATTATCAAGCATATACTAAGTATCATGAAGGATTATTTCCTATACGCTTTAATAAACCAAATAATGAGACCAAACCGTTGGGCTGAGCTCTCCCCTCCCCCAGTCTATTATTCCACGTTTTGTAAAGACCCAGACTGCTTTTATTCCCTTCGTTGCTACACCGAGGAATGCAGATCTCTTTGGCTTATGTATGACCCAGGAGTTTTTAGTTGCTACAACAAACTCCAAATTGGCTATTGAACATTTTAATGACTACTATATTCAATGAGATTTTTTTACCTGCTGCAAATAAATTTCCCTCATAATCTAGTGATGTACAATTAGCGGACTGTGCAATACAGAATTATGAGTCAAGTTTTCAAAGAAATGTATCCTCCAATTAATTAACCATAATATTGATATAGAATAAGGTGACCATGTTACGGTAGTTATTCTTGGTGAAACAAAGGCAAAAATGGTATAAAATATTCAAAAATATTCTTATTCTGTGATTGTCTCCAGCCCTTGTGTTGTCATCATTGCACCAAGAAGTCTTGAGTGATGGACGAAACTGCATTGAGGCATCTGTGAGGTTATTAGGATTTTTTTTATTTCTATTGTGAATTATACAAATAATAAAAATCTATTGGATTGTGGGTGGGGCCTCAATGTGAAGGGGTGGAGGACAGGGGGTGATAATATCACAGTTATGAAGTGTTAGGAGTGCACAACACTAGAGCATTATATGGGCGGGGGTTAATAAAAGTGCTTGTATAAAGTGGTGATGTAAGGTAAATGAGGCATTATATGTGATTGACCAACAGTAAAGGAGTATGAGTGGGGGCACAGATAAGGTGCATGTGGGGTAGAGGGTAACAGAAAGGGAGATATTATAAGTGGGGTTTAAAATGTTGAGGGGTAATTATATGTGAGGGTGGAAACATGAAGGAGGGGCATTATAGGTTGCTGGGTTACATTTGCAGGCATTGTATATGGGGCACTATACAGTTTTGGTGGTGGTCAAAGGAAGGGGGTCATTAAGATGGGTTTATACTCAAATATTCTGCAAATATTGGGGGAGGGGCAACGAGCGTGACTTTAGTCCCTCTCCATGCCTCAAAAGTAAAGCAGTATGTATAAGTTGTTGTCTGGCACTAAGGATACATATACGTAATGGAGTTATATATGTTGAAAAATAGTATCACTTTTTATTTTCATCGTTGGGGTTTTCAAAGATATATCCCAACCATTTACCGTATTTTCTGGACTATAAGACGCACTTTTTCCCCCCAGAAAATGGGGAAAAAAACAGTGGTGCGTCTTATAGTCCAGATGTAGCTGCAGGAGGGAATGGAGGGCACCCCTGGCAGTAAGCGCAGCACTTCACAGTGAGGGCGCGTTCACACATTGCGTTTTGGTCGCGTTTTCATTGCGTTTGAAACGCATATACAACAGCTGATGAGAGGTAATTTGCCTAATTACATTACCGTTTACGTTTGTAAACGCAATGTTAACGCATGCGCTCCTCTCCTCCTCTCAGCCCTCCACTGCTGTAGGGTATGGAGGACGGGAGCCTGCTGTGCTCTGCCAGCTCTGCCGTCCTCAGGGCACCGATACAAAGCTTTGTGGCAGAGCAGGAGCGCAGCAGCAGTGGAGAGAGAGGGGGAGGAGAAAGTCACTGACTCTGGCCAATCCCCGCTTGGCTTGTAAGTAGCCCGGGAGGCTCAGAGTGAAGACTGCTGGCAGTGTGAGAAGAGGAGCCTGTACAGCACTGTGTCTGACCTGTAACTTCTCTCCTACAGGATCAGATAAGTGATTAGTGCTCCCTTCCCCCAGGTCTCTGCTCTCACACTCTTAACCCCTTGTTGCCTGGTATGTAGAGGCTGCTGTCTTGTAAAGGTACTTTATCCCACAGACCAAGCTCTTGTGGCCATTGTACAAGGACTGTCATCTCCTGTGTCCTCTCCTCCTCATAGATTGTAAGCTCTTGTGGCCATTGTACAAACACTGTCATCTCCTATGTCCTCCTCCTCCTCATAGATTGTAAGCTCTTATGGCCATTGTACAAGCACTGTCACCTCCTGTGTCCTCCTCCTCATAGATTGTAAGCTCTTGTGGCCATTGTACAAGCGCTGCCATCTCCTGTGTCCTCCTCCTCATAGATTGTAAGCCCTTGTGACCATTGTACAAGCACTGTCATCTCCTGTGTCCTCCTCCTCATAGATTGTAAGCTCCTGTGACCATTGTATAAGCACTGTCACATCCCGTGTCCTCCTCCTCATAGATTGTAAGCTCTTGTGATCATTGTACAAGCCCTGTCATCTCCTGTGTCCCCTCCTCATAGATTGTAAGCTCTTGTGAGCATTGTCACATATACTCATACCTATACAGCCCGGTAACTCTTGAGACCCCCTGATGTGCCAGCATAATTCTATCTTAAGATGGACAACGGTGCCCGGGAGAGGAGGAGGTGACCACTGCTTGCCCCTGCCCCTCTCCAAAGAGAAACATGGCTGCACTGCACCACCCAGTTACTTTACTGTTACTTCATTAAATATTTTAGCACACTATTCAGGAAAAAAAAAAATTCTTATTTTTCCTCCTCTAAAACCTATGTGCGTCTTATGGTCCAGTGCGTCTTATAGTCCGAAAAATACGGTATCCCCACCAGTCCCATTCAGACGCTACGTGGATCTCTCCTTTGAGCCAATCACTGTCCACAAAAACTGAGAAACTGATGGCTTAAAGGGGTTGCTTACTCTCAGCAAATAATTGATATGGTTTGTGTAAAGAATAGTTATACAATTCTTCAATATACTTTCTGTATCAATTGCTCATTGTTTTCTAGATCTCTACTTGCTGTCCAGCTATAGAAAGCTTCTTTGTTTGCTTTCAGCGGATAGAAATCTGTCCATGTTCTTGTAATTGACAGGCAGGTGCACGAACCGTTAGTATCATACGGCTCTTACTACTCTCTGTGATAATAACGGCTTGTGCCCTTGTGTGTCAAGACCATGGGCAGATTTATACCCACTGGAAGTATAAACATAGAAGCTTTCTGCTGCAGGACTGCAAGTAGAGATCTAGAAAACTGTGAGGAACTGATAAAGAAAAAATTGTGAATTGTGTCTTTTTTTCTTACACAAACCATAGCAATTATTTGTTAAGAGTGGACAACCCCTTTAAGCCACAAGGTCACAACTGTCACATTTGAAGTTTAGAACATTCCTTATGTAAAAACTTGTGTGAAAAGCCTTACATGTTGAATGTCTCCTGTGTCATTTATGCTAAATATTGTACAGGAACAGCACATTTGTACCCAAGACCTCTAAGAACAGTGGGGTACAGGGCTTCGTGGGTCACCATAGCCTATTCAGCAATAGAGAAAAAGCAGTACTCACAGGGAATTCTTGTATTCACCTGTATTACAAAGACTAAGTCTTCAAGCTGCTCAGTGCAGCCATGTTATAAGGAGCAGTTTCTTCATTGCTTGTAGCTAGTATAAGTTGTGGCCTGATTTCTTCTTCACTATACAGGTAAGGCAGGTCAAAGGTAGCTCAGATGTAATTAAATTGATGAGCAAAAATTAGCCATTGGCCTTCCTATTGACAGATAAATAGTCCAAAGGTACTGTACATCTAAATCATCATCCTCTGGCACCCCAAAGATAATATATGAACATCTGATACAAAAACCCATAATGCTGTAAATAGATTAACACAATAAAACTCATGACATTAATCACAAAATTGTGCTTAAATAGTTTTATTTAATAATTCACACTTTTTTTATGGTGTTTTTAAAGTAGGCATAGCTCCAATATGGTCACCACAGGATACTACAAGTCCCATCATCCCACACTTCTCACTAACAGCTCCTCCCTCTTATGCTCTGCTCCCAGTGATGATGTAACAGACTGCCCTGCTATGTTACCATAGTAATAATGTGTGTAACTGCTATCCCTGCACATTACCTCACTGAGATGACATCTCACCACAACACTGACCATACTGGATGCACTGCAAGCTATCATAGTGATGAACACATGACCTGCCCAGGCAGGTGCAGGACATGTGATGTGACCAGCGGTCATCTTCTGTCCTTTGTATTCCTCCATGAGAAAATCAATAGACGGATGAAGGGGACAGTAGTGCTTTAATTCTCCATTGGTGTATGTTCACAACCTTTTTCTGCTAAGGGGAGTAAAACTAATTAAATATTGGCTTATATTTTAACAACCCACTTAAATATGAATTATTCTTATTATGCTTATTCCTGGAATACCCCCTTTAGGCCTGCTTTGTACTGACAAAGGGAAGGAACAACTGATTTCACTTAGCGCTCTTGGATTGGCTAATATCCTAAGTCGTGTTGCAAGGTCTATTAAGGAGCTAACACCAGTAGTGATTGCTAACATGAAGGTGTCATGTGGTTCCTTGTCACAAGATTTACAGCAGACAAAATTGGGTCATCATGGATGAATAAAATGTGGGCAATCAATGCCCTCAACTATTTTCATCTTCCTCAATGTATTCCTGATCATGTTTTGTAGTCTGACAAGCACAATGTCCTGGTGACAAATACCTCTATTTTATAGCTAGGTTGTACATGCCAACATAACATCCACACAAACCCCAAGATCCAATGTTTCCCAGCAGAACATTGCCCAGAGCATCACATTGCCTGTTCTGGACAATATTTTACAATACTGCATCATGGTGCACTCTTTTTCCCCAAGTGATGCATACCTACAGGGAGGCTGCATATCCAAAAAAAAAACCTTTAACACTTTAAGATCTGAAATGCTCCTAGCACCAGCCTGATAAAACACAGGATGCTTCAACCTTTGTTGTCATGGCTGAGCTTTCCTTTGTGAATGTGCCTTTTGCATACATCCATTTGGCCTCATTGCCTAAGTGTCAAGAGCAGCTGCTGTAGCAAGTTTCCACTGTCTAGTTTGAGGCAAATGAAAACCAGAAAGATGCATGTGAGCTGTGAAATCCTTGACGCCAGATATCTTACATTGTGTGGTGGCTCTAGATAAGTAAAGGCAGCCATACACATGGTGACTTGAGGGATTTTCTCCCTAGACACAGCTGGCGTCATGGAGATCCCATCGCTCCTCGGAAAACAAGGATTATTGTCATGTTGTTCATTACCCAACAATATTGAGAGTTTTGCTCATTAGTTTTATCCCTATTGCGACATTCTCAGTTTATAACAATTTGAAATTTGACATATTTTCACTTTATAGGATTCTCCACTATGGAAAAGACCTGTGGAAAAACAGATTATTACTTTCATGATTAGTTATTATGTCTGGGGAAACCATCACAGGAAAAGCAAAGCGTTCCACAGCGATCATTCAGGCAATGGGTTGTCTGTATATGCTAAGAGACATTCTAAACTCTGGCCAGGAGCTGATGATTTTGAACAGAGGATCCTCCCCCAGAACAGAACCACCTCATAAATGTATTTTAAAGACATAGCTGGGTCTTTTTCTGCAGGTCACATTTCCAACTACCTCTTTAACTTCCTGTTTCTTTGTTGCTATAGTATATACCAGTGATGGCTAACCTATGGCACTGGTGCCAGAGGTGGCACTCGGAGCCCTTTCTGTGGGCACTCAGACAATCACCAGAGAGGACTCCAGGTATCTTCCTGCAGTCCCAGACAGCCCAGGACTTGCTGTGCACAGAGCTTTTTTTAAAGTGACAGCTCTACCTGGGACTATTTTCTGCTTTATTGGTGTCCTCAGGTGCTGGTATCAATGAAAACTGTGACGGAGAAGGGAGTATAAATCACAAATTAAATTTCTGTGTTGGCACTTTTCGATAAATAAGCGGGTCTATGTTGTAGTTTGGGCACTCAGTCTCTAAAAGGTTTGCCATCACCGGTATATACCATTCTGGGAGCCACAGGATACAAAGTGATACTCCCCATCTAACCACAAAAAAAAGAGTTGCATGTCATAATTGGGGACAATTTACTATCGTAGTTATGGCAGCTTGTCTTCAAACTGTCTCAAAATTGTTCTATTTGCCCATTTGTGCCAAATGTGTGACTTAACCCTAACCCTATCATCAAGCAAAAGCTCTATGAGGGTGGGAGGTCGTTCACATCAAACCAGCAGCTCTGGGAGAATATTCTGACATCATGCAAAGAAATTCAAGCAGAGAATCTCCAAAAACTCACAAGTTCAATGGATGATAGAATTGTGAAGGTGATATCAAAGGGCCCTATGTTACATGTAACTTGGCCTGTTAGGATGTTTTGGAATGAAATTGCTTTTGATTTCAGTGAATGTGACCTCCTAATGCTGCACATTCAACAAACGACCATTATCAGTTCTTTACAACCGATAAAATATTTTGAAACACTGCTGTGCATAATCTGGTACTGTGCATTTTGATTTTTTTTTTATTTTGAAGAACTTACTGTTATCATTGGGAGGTTTGTTCAATAAAATTGGATTCATACTGTATCGGGCAACGACTTTTATACTGACTGTCATTTGCATCGTCCATTTAGGAAAATCTTTTTATAATAATTTGGAATGTAGTGTAAAGTTAATACAACACCAAATGACTGAAAGACCAGTTTGTAAATGTATTTCATAATCCTAATCAGATAAAAGCAATTGTCTCCTGCACCCTTTAAAAAACGGAAAAAAGTTGCTTCCCACCAAAACACAAATGTAAAAATGCATCACAAAACACGACGCAAAGCAATTTGAAGAATGTGCTCTTTTAAAAAACTCAACGCACAGGCAAAAACGCAACATAGAGACAGGAGGACTGCAAACACATGCATTTAAACGGAACAGGAAAGGGAGCGTTTTTCCAGATGCGTCAGCAACGCAACGCATCGTGTGAAAGCCCTGACAATGTTATTATGATAATTCCAATCATCGGCGTCCCATCAATCCCATTTTCACCACAACATACTGCGGCAGTAGACTATTGCTGCCCCCATTCTCTGCTCAGCGCTCATCCAGCCACAAGAGTCTTCTCACCAGGGGGTCCTGCAGCCGTCCCCAGCAGGGGACACAAGGTTTGGCCGCCAGATCTATGGTGCAGCCCCCATGGCACATACTAAGGCAGCACATCCCTGGTTACACAATGATTTGGGAGAAATGGGCATCTACTTCCTGGCAGATCATGGGCATGGTAACATGGGGCAATACAAAGGGCCTTTTTGTCTTTGGAGTGATCATATACCCTACAGAACTAGCATGTGCTGAGCCCATGACATATAAGTGCCATGAATAATATACGGCACAGTGTATACATGCATCTGCTCAGACACAAAGAGCAGCGCTTCCACAGTGTGCACACGTATCAACCACAGCAGCTGAAAGAGCGCCTATGACGTCACAGACAGCTGATCGCATTCTCTTTCTCCTTCACTTTTTGTCCCTTCTCGCCGCCGTAGCTGAAGTGACGTATGCCCGCGCTCGGCTCTGATTGGACGGTTTCAATAGACGCGGGCTACTTGAACTGAGAAATCTGCAGCTACTGCAGCGCGCTGGGATTGTGTCTGATTATAGTGGCGGGCATAGGCCGGGGCTGGATAGGCAGTGGTGGTGCGGTACCGGGCACGGCTGGACATCGGTGATAGGGCTCGGCCCCGTGTACTGCATACACCCAGGCGTCTCTGGTGGTCTGTCCCCGGGCAGGAGGAAGGGGGTCCCTAATCCATAGTTCTTCATTGTACACCAGGGACCGGAGCGGCGCGCACCATGTCGCACTTCGTGCTGCGGGATGAGAACCAGGAGAACGTGCAGCCCAGGAAGCAGCTCGGAGGCCAGGGCCCGGCGGGGGGCCGCACCGTGCTGGGGGTGCTGCACGAGAACCGGGGGCCCAGGGCGGCCAGCAGAGGAGGCAAGCAGCAGGCTCCGGTATGTATGTGCGGGGGATCACCAGGGCACAGGGGGAGCCATAATCTGTAGAGATCTGCACCTGACAATCCTGCAGCCTATCCCGCCAATTCTGTTCCTATAGTCATCAATAGCTTTCCTGATCACATGTCACTGCATGATCGGCCGATCAGTGGCCTCTACCGCCATATCTCATCTCCCTTCTACTGGCTGCAGGATTCTTTTAGCCGCCATTTCCTAAAACATGCAGATGAGTTGTGCCCTTCTGGGGTCATCGTCTGCCTTTAGTGTCCCTAGGGAGCAGCAGAACAATGTGCAGCATGTGCCCAGACTACAAAGTCCTGGGGGCCACAACATGCAGTGACAGCCACATGGCTCCTGTACTTGCTGGGATCTGTAGTTCCAGATTGCAGGGCGATGCTGGAAAGAAGGGGTGTATTTTTCAAAGTTCCTCTATTTGGTCTTATGTATTCACCTATATTCCCCCATTATGTGATAGAATGGGTTACTGTGCATCAAAGTGTATAAGGCTTGTGGTGGGTACTGCTGTAAGTGTTTGTTCTTGACTATATGTCAGTCTTTACCGCTGCTCTGGAATTCTAGTCATGGAGTACAGCATGCACAGTTCCATAGAACTTTATTCATTAACTTTTTTTATTCTCTACTTTTCTTTCAGATCCTTGCTGCACACAATCCTTTAGGACTCAATGATGAGAACTATGGCAGGATCCCAGCAGGGAAGGCTGTGGGGAAACAGTCCACCTTTAGCATTCATGTGGATGAACCAGACTGCGCAAACCGTAAAAAGCAAGCGTTGGCAAAGAGGCCTGTCCATGATGAGCACCTCAAACAGCTGAACTCTGTAGTCATTTCTCTTGGCCAGAGGCAACCACTGGCCCCTATAGAGATGCCGGTGAATGTAAGCTTTGGTAAGTTTTACGAGATCTAATACTGTAAGGAGTACGAGGCTTGCTGAGTGTGTGAAAATTAGGAAAAAAAATAAACTGCTGCAGAGATCTTAAAAGGGGTCGTCTGGGATTAGAAGTTGTATAAAACTTTTATCAATAGGGGGATTATAAAGATAAAGCTCTGGTTCAGCGTGGAGCTGGATTATCTCTATATACAGGGGCTCAGTGGCAATGATGGCCATGCACCTGCTACCTCAGACGGTAGCAGGATGCATCCACTGGACATGTCACTGATCAATATTCTGGGCTTGTTTCAGAACATTAAAATATAAATGTATGGCACATCACCCCTGCTGACACTAATCTGATTTTCATGACAAAAGCTTAAGGTGCCTTCCCAATATCTCCTATAGTGAACAAGGATATGTTGCAATGGCACTCCCTATTCATGTAAACCCTGGGCTTGGACAACAGTAAGGCCTAGCTCACATTTGTTTGGACCTACACCATAATCTTCCATCACTAAAACGATAATAAATCTATTAAATTGTCCATTATTTCAATGGGTCTATAAAGGCTTCTGTCAGTGTCCACTTGCACAACTTGCAGTGTCATCTTTGTCTCAAATAGTCCTAATGGGAGTAGTGCAAACACTAAAGGGAGCCAAATCTATTGAGACCATTGGACATTTTACCAGAACTGTTAGACCTCATTATCATTTTAGTGACTGAAAATAATTGGGGACCGAATCATTTTATTAGATATTTGAGACCAAGCTGGTGTGTGGCAAGTTTTCTAACACTCGTATGCAGGAGTGCCATTCAGATTACAGGCAGTACCCTCCTTAAGAACACTCGACTTGCATACGACCCCTAGTTACAAACGGACCTCTGAATATTGATTGTGCTTTAGTCCTAGGCTACAATGATCACCTGTAACAGTTATCAAATGTGTCTGTAATGAAGCTTTAGTGTTAATATTGATTCTTATGACAACCCAACATTTTTAAAATCCAATTGTCACAGAGACCAAAAAAGTTCTGGCTGGGATTACAATAATAAAATATACAGTTCTGACTTGCATACAAACTCAACTTAAGAACAAACCTACCAACCCCATCTTGTATGTAACCCGGGGACTGCCTGTATATTGATTATAAATTATCCATGTGAACACCTGCATCTACTCTAATGTTACTTCCTGACTTCTGTCTCTAAGAATCCCCTATGGACATGTCACTTGTGGATGAAGAGGAAAAGACAGTTAGTAGTAATGAGGTTCCAGACTATGTGGAAGAGATTCACTCTTACATCAGAGAAATGGAGGTAATCTTCAGCTTTATGTTCAATTCTGAAAACTAATACTAAACAAATCTGACAATGTGTATATGAGGAATGTAAGTTGGACCCACTATAGATCTTGGACTAGCTTCAGTAAGCCATCCTGAAATTTAAGATGGGAGGAGGATAGCACTACAGCTCATGTCCAATTTTTCAACTCCATTAACAATTTCTACCTGAAGACAAAAGTTTATTGTAATCAATGGGCAGTTCCGCAGATCTGTTGGACTTCAATATCCATTGTTTTAATGTCAAAACATTAGGCACTGCTTTCACCTATGCTCACATGCTTATTTTCCAGCAACTTGTCTGTGTCTGTCTCTGAGCCGTTAGGTTTGGCTCCTGAGACTTCTCCAGCTTCTGTAGTTTCCCCGTAATGGTACATGGCTTGGCTTTTTTTGTCTTGTTGCACTGAATTCATCAGAAATGTGTCATCTTTTCACTTGGTGTTGAGAATTATTCATATGTTGCAAGATTTTGAGGTCCATTGTACTGACTTGTGTAAGGCTCATGTACATATTGGAAACCTATCTCTCTAGATTGCAGTACTAGTTCTAATGGGTTTTTTGTTTTGGTAGGTTCACTCCATAAAACCACCTTAATTTTCATGTTCTTGCCTTCAGGTGAAATGTAAGCCTAAAGCTGGCTATATGCAGAAACAACCGGACATAACAAATAACATGCGTGCAATCCTTGTGGACTGGTTGGTAGAAGTTGGTGAAGAGTACAAGCTGCAAAATGAAACCCTCTACCTGGCCGTGAACTACATTGACCGATTCCTGTCCTCAATGTCTGTATTGAGGGGGAAACTACAACTGGTTGGCACTGCTGCCATGCTCCTGGCCTCGTAAGTTCTTACAAAGTCTAAACTTTTGTATTGTGTGTGTTTATATATATTTTACACCAAACAAACAGCTTGCATCTTTCCCCAGAGACCAAATTCTGTAGCTCTGGCAGCAGGAGATGTCAAACCAATCACTCAATGATGAACTGCTGGTTTCTTGGCTCCTATTGCTGAGCCTTTATTTAAACCCTAAAGCTACATTAATAAACTGTTCTAACAAATATTTCTTAATGCAGAAAGTTTGAAGAGATCTACCCACCAGAAGTGGCAGAATTTGTTTACATAACTGATGACACTTACAACAAGAAACAAGTCCTTAAAATGGAACACTTGGTGCTGAAAGTTCTTTCTTTTGACCTTGCTGCTCCGACTATCCTCCAATACCTCAATCAGTACTTCAGGCATCGGGCAGTGTCTCCAAAGATGGAAAGCTTGTGTCTGGTAGGTGTTCACTTCTATAATGCACATGGCTCTACTTTATAAATTGGATCAATGTGTGGGAGCTAACCAACATGTGGTCAGGTCCACAACGCATGCACACCAGCTATGTTTATGTACTGAATGGCTTAAAATACTACATTGCATTAACTGCAAACTACTACTTATCAGTTGATCAAAATGTTGACTCTTCTATTTTCAGTATTTGGGGGAGCTCAGCCTGATAGATTCAGACCCTTTCCTCCGATACCTGCCCTCAGTCACTGCTGCTGCAGCGTACGTCATCGCAAACTATACAATTAATGAGGAGACCTGGGTAGGTTTTGTTGAAACTTCCCTTTGTACAGAGATTGTAATATTTGATATGATTAAAATGCCATCCTTATACTCTTGTTTGCAGCCAGACACACTCGCAAAATTCACAGGATATACCTTGGAAAGTCTTAAGCCTTGTATATTGGACTTGCATCAAACCTACCTCTCTGCAGCATCCCACCAACAACAGGCTGTCCGTGAAAAATACAAGCATTCAAAGTGAGTAACTCCTGATACTATGTTCAGCTACTGATCTAAGCATGTATGCTGTTCTAAAGTCTTAAAGGAAACCTAGCATCAGGAATACACGGAGGTATTCCTTTCTCTACACAGCCTTGTCTCATCTCTCCAACTGAATAAAACTCCTCATTTTCCGAATGACATGCTGAGGCTACTGGGTTGTGGAGTAGCCTGGCTTGTAACTAAGGTTACCCCATGCCCCTGTAGCCTCAAGTCTAACCTCCTGGTGTCCCCATATCACTTTTAAAGGACATCTACTACCAGGATAAAGGATTGTGAACTAAGCACACTGACAACAGATCTCTGGCAGGATCTGCTGCTCTTTTTACTTTTACCAGTGTCAGTGTGCTTGGTTTACAAATCTTCATCCTGGTGGTAGATGTTCTTTAAGCTCTTCAGCCTTTGCCCACAGATGTGCAATAACTTCTGGCTAATTGTCTGGTTATCATGCATGCATGGGTAGGGTTGAAAAGTGCTATGGGGATGTTCTAGGAGCCAAGACTACAAGGGTGTGGAGTAACCTTGGCTCCCATCACTCAGCTGGGCTACTTCCCCGCGTTTTGAAGTTCATATTTTGTTTATGTAAATGAAGTGTCCAGTTAAGGGCATTAGATTGAGAAGGGAATCTACCATAAGGAATGCCGCAGTATTCCTGAAGGTATGTTCCCTTTAAAGTAACTCTCCAGGAAACTTTGCAAATCAGAAGTGATGGTTGAGTGTTTAGAAGAATTGTAGAGCCTCTTTCCTATGGTTGCATCCTTCAGTTAAAGGTGTGATTCATCAAGAGAATCCAATCAGTACCTAGACTGTACAATCTCTACCTTCTAGGTGAAGGTAACCTTTAGTCTGACTGTCTTGTTTAAATGTAGCCATAACTTAAAGAGGCTCCATTGTCATAATGACAGCCTGTCTACTGGCTCCACTAAAAAAAAAAAATGCCTGTTAGCTTGTATAGAATTTCAACTAAATGGCTAATACTGCAGTGTCTAATGCAGTGGTGGTGAACCTATGGCATGGGTCCTGTCTGGTGTGCTGGGGCAATGGCCTTGGGCCCACAGTAAGGGCTCAAAGAATCTTAGTGATACTTGCTTTGCTACTTGGGACTGTAGGAAGAGGGAGAATGAGTAGACGGGGCCGAATTATCTCTGAAGGACTTCCTGCTGGCCCCATGATTCTCTATGCACAGAGGGACACTGGAAAGAAGCTAGAATGCAAATTTTCCATCTTTCTACTGTGTTGCTGTCCTCGGGAGACAAATATGATTGAAAGTTGTTGAAAAACAGGGAGCAATAAGTTACTGCTATAATTGTTGGTGGCACCTAAAGATAAATAAGGGTGGGTTTGGGTTGCAGTTTGGGCACTCGACCACTGGTCTAATGGCTGCACTGAAATCTGTAAATGTGTCTGCAGTAGAGATCAGACATGAAGGCTCATTCTGCAGCAAGGCTCTGGATTGCAGTGGAGGTATGGAAGCGCTCCTGCAGATGTAACAGCCTGTGAAACTTCTAGAGCCCTTTGGGTTCATTGCCACAATTTTAAGTTTTATTTTGGATGGAAAAGAAATGTAAGATTACCAGGTGTCTGGCTCTGAGAAATTGTTCTTAGTTTATCATTCTTGGTTTTGGTTTCTTTTAAACTAGGCAAATTGGCTGTTAAAAAAAAAAACCCTGTTTAAGGAGTTCTCCACACTTTTTAATCATGTAGCACTTTTCTGTTGCAAGAGACCAGTGTCAGATGACTGCAGTAGTTAATTACTTACACCCTGCTGTCACATTGGCAGCGGTCTTGATATTCTCACTGGTCAGATGTACTGTCTTTCTAGGACATATTTGACTTTTGCACAGACCATAGTATAACTTTGTGGCTTAGACAGCTGGTTATAACTGCTAAGGATGAGCAGCTTTTTATGTGGACATTTCTAGTTTATTGGTGGCACTGACATTTCCATACAACTCCAGGGGTTTTAGAAGAATCTGTTCTATATTATATGTGGCTGTAAATTAATTCTTCTTCTCCCTCTTCCTACACAGGTATCATGCTGTATCAACAATGGAACCTCCAGAGTCGTTGTCTATATTTTCATAACAGGACCATACGGACTTTTAATGTATATTTACAAAGCACATGATGTACAGTTACCCTTTCTCCTTTTGTAATACTATTTGGGATCCATAACCTGATCTCTGACAGAATTATGATACAAAGTTTTAGATTTTTTTATGGGTTTTAAATTTTGTAAATTTTATATGTATTTGAAATCTTGTTTTAGATTACTTAGCTATGCTCTTTTATAAAGTTGTGTGCAGTCTGCACTAACAAAGCAGTTGCTATATTAACTGTACACCAGTTATTGACAATAAATGTTAACTAAACTGCATTACTAGTTATCGTTCACATCAGTGTCTTAGAGCTGTCTATTGTAACCTTGCAGTAGAGAACATATCTGAATGTTATTCTGCTACTGTCCCAAATGAAATCTAAACATGCTGCAATTGGTGGTATAGAATCCTGCTACTGTTCATGTAAGGCTTTGGTAACACTTGTGTGCTTGCCCAGCCAGGATCCCATGCAGAGGTCGCAATAACACCTCTACAAGCGTCTGCTGCATGTAGAGGCCGATTTACTCCCCCAAAAAAAATCACCAAGCATATAAATATGCTTGGTGATTTTCTTGTTTAGGCTCCGGGCACTGCCAGAGCTTCACTGTAGTCCGGATTGCAGCATTTTCCATCACCAGAGCCAATAGAAGGTAATGTGACCGGAGCTTAGGTCACATGACCTACAGTAGCTGTGGGGAGTAGCTCCACCTATCCCCTTGGCTGTGTACAATCATGCACACAGTGGCAAGCCATCAGCAGGATTGAGCTGTCTGACAGCCCAATCCTTTAGTGCAGTGATGGCAAACCTTTTAGAGACCGAGTGCCCAAACTACAACGGAGACCCGCTTATTTATCGCAAAGTGCCAACACAGAAATTTAATTTGATTTATACTGCCTTCTGTCACAGTTTTCATTGATACCAGCACCTGAGGACACCAATAAAGCAGAAAATAGTCCCAGGTACAGCTGTCACTTTAAAATAGCTCTGTGCACAGAAAGTCCTGGTCTGTCTGGGACTGTAGGAAGATACCTGGAGTCATCTCTGGTGATGGCCTGAGTGCCCACAGAAAGGGCTCTGAGTGCCACCTCTGGCACCCGTGCCATAGGTTAGCCATCACTGCTTTAGTGTGATGGGCTGTTATCAGTCCCCTGTATACAGTGAGGCTGCAGGGAGAATGCTATATGCATTTCTCTCTATACAGATACTGATAAGCGATCCAATGGGCTGTTACCATTAGACCACTTATCTGTGATCTCTATAAAAGAAAAGCAGGGAACACTCATATAACGGGTTCCTTGTTAAATTTGCCCCTAAAAAAAAAATGCCCCCATTTCCCTAGAACTTATATAAAACAAGTTGTAAAAATCCCTAATAAATGAAGCCTCACCAGGTCACAAATGCTCTGCTTTATCAAAATATAAAAACTGTTATTCCTGGCAGTGAACCGCATAACTGATAGCGCACAAATGATTGAAATTTTTTTTTTTACACCACAAAAATTGACCAGGCTGGAGAGTCCTCAAAATGGCAGCAATGAAACAATCTCACAGAAAAATTACACTTTACAGTTCAGTACACTAAGTGTAAAGACTATTAGCGTCAGATGGTGAAATGTGGCTGTGCCACAAATCAGGCAAAATATAGGACACTGCTATGTTGTGCAGTGAGACACTGGCAGGACTATGGAGTCAGAGCTGTGATAAAATGGACAAACTCAACAAACCTATAATAAAACTTAATTTCCTTTAACTGTCTTCTACTCCAGATGTAAGGATTTAGGGCAGAGCTGAGCAACATTTATTGGACCAATGGCCATATTGTCTCCTTAAGGGTACATTCACATGCAGTATGCCTGCCGTGTGCGGCATGCGTCTGCACACTGACAAAGATGGAGCATGCTCTATCCTTTGCAATGGCGGTGTGGCACCAACCCGCAAGTCTATGGGGACATATATGCAGCCGCATGTACTCCTCCCCCCCAAACCCCCCCCCCCCCCCCCAAGACGGCCCTGTTAATGAGCCCTAAAGTTGAGCAGAACCCTGAATGCACGAACAGGACACAGTGCTCAACCCAGAGATTCTAAAATCAACACCACCCTAGAAACTAAATTGTAGACCCTAAAACTACTTATACTGGGGAACCCCACAGCAGACAAACTAAATCTCTTCTCCCAGCATCACACAGCTGCTTCTCTCCTCCATGTGCTGCCATTTCTCATACTGGTTGTACATGACAGCATTAGGATCTGGAGTAGGAGAGGACCTGGGTACAGTACAGCTGACAGGTGCCTACCACTCCTGGACACTCTCCTGTAGCCTCTCTGGTTGTATACATTAATGTCAGGAGTTGGGACACATGCAGGAGTGAACTTCTCAGCTGCACCAATGAACACTTCCATCATTCATGGACCATTTTGTTGGCACTGAAGTTTGGAAAATTGAGTCAGAAGTTTAACTTACACTCCACAGCCCTGGACCCTGGGGGAGATATATCATATTAGGGCAGAACTGTTCTAGTTGCTCAAGGCAACAAATCAGAGCTTAGCATTAATTTTATAAACGGCTGTGGGAAAGTAGCTGAGCTATGGTTGGTTGCCATGGGCAACTACAATAGTTCTGCTCAGACACTCCTGATGTTCCCCAGTGTGCCCACCAAAACCATGATCAGGTACCACACACACTTTTTTTTTGTGGCCATGTGAAAGGGACCTAAGGCTTATTGCTATATGAACAGTTGTATTCAATTAAATAATTACAACCCTCATACAGCTCTGCAAACAAAAATAGCAACTTTTGGAAGGAGTGGAGTAAATATGCTTAGTATGAAGGAAGATTGATTGTATTGAACAAGGTTGATAAACTCACCAGTCTTGTGCTACACCAGATTTATCATCTTACATCAGACCAGTCCATGCACTGCCCCTGTGCAACACTGATAAGCTGCCCACGTTTTCTTGAGTCTCGTAAGGTAGAGGCATTTAGCAGTGCTTCTACAGCAGCATATGCTAAATTACACTCATGGTGCTTTTTACTGATCACATTTTATTGAAATATATTGAACTAGGCCAAGCCCCTGCACATTTTGGTTGACTGGAATTTCTAAATACAAAACTGTAGTCTATCCATAGCCTTATTGATTATTTAGCTCTATAGTTTAGGTTTATGGTGGTAGCTCCAAAAATTTTTTTTTGTCCCAGTGACAATTGGATTGTCAATTTTTTTGCTGTAATGGGACCAAGGATTATGAAAAAAAGTTTTATTACAGCCACTTACAGCTGATCATTGCAGCCTGAAACTGAAGCAAAGCATCCAGAGAGGTCTGCCTGTAACTAGGGGTTGCCTATAAGTTAGGTGTCTATAGTATTATGGGAAAAAAAAACCTGTCCAGGTATTGCATGCTTTGTAGGAAAATCCAACATTTGCAAATTATGACCCAAAGCTGGATCCACACTGCATTTTATGTATAAACTAAGCGTATACTTCGTGAAAGCACCCTGACGTATACATTGACAAATAGTAGTCAGAGTTGTTGTGTCCCCTTGGCCACTATACATCTCAGGCCGCCTGAGAGCGTTGTATGCAAGTAGCGGAGGCAATTGGCAGCTATGGGAAGCTGATGCAGCATGTTGCATGTCTCCTTACAGCCCTGCTGAGCACATAGGTCGACCCAGCAGGAGGGGGACCTGGTGATATCATATTAAGACACGGGGGGGGGGGAGTTTCACTCCTCCCTTCTGTATTGGCAAACGGGGATACGTTGAAATCAATTTACTGGTCAGAAAAAAAAAAAATACCTAAAATGTTATTTTGTATGTGGAAAAGAAACACTGGATACAGTAGACATAAAATTGTACAAAAATAGTCCACATTAAACAAACATGTGCCTGTACAGTTCCTTAGACTCAAACATACTTCAATGCTGTCAAAATCCCAAATATTTCAGAATTTAAAAAAAATATTTATACGGTCGCTAGATAGGAATCAGCTAGCGGGCAGCCCTCTTTTTCTTCTTTTTGGTAGATGTTTTGCTTACAGGTGATTTGTCCTTGTCTTCCGCTGAAACTGAAGGTGGCAAACTAATAGAGAACAGGGAGAAAAAATAAAATGCGTTTGCAATGCCATGAACATTTGTAAATTATTTTTTTTTAGTTCTTACAAGCTAAAAGGCTTTCTTAAAAATTCATCTGCAGTCATACACCAACTATAGCCCTATATGAGCACACTGCAGTATCCGGTCTCTATTTCTGCATCTTGAATTTATAAGCCCAATTGAGTGTGCTCAAACCTGCCAGGACTGCACTGCCAACATAGCTGTACATGGTTGGGTCATACAGGGGGACATGGATCTTTATTTAAACTTGTTTTTTTGTCTTTTTGAAGATTTTTTTTTTTTAATTATTTTTTGGGTGCATGTTTGCAACTAATGCATCTCTGCAAGATTTTTATTTGTGTATTTTTAGAGCTAATTAGACACTTTCAGGTGCATTTCTAAATACAAGTGACCCATTCTTAATTTCATACATGCACCTAAAAAGTTGCAAATTTTTATTTTTTTTTTAAAAACGTGCATCACAATGGCAAATTTAGAAAGCGACATAGCACTGCTGAAGTATGCCAACTTTAAACAATGAAAACAAATGATACGTGTGCCCCATAGAAGATAATTATTCATCTTCTAGGGTTGGAAAATGCAGTGGCCAATAAGTGTAAGAGGTTTCTGATGCAGCTTCTTATGTTCTAGAAAAGGAAAATCTTGTTCTTAAATTTAAAGAAAATCTTTCTGAAGTAGCTCCGGCGGTAGTTTTTCCTCCTTGCACCATCCCCAATTGGAATTCTCCCATTCTGAAATAAAACTCCTTACAAAAATAAATTGCTAGGGTTACAGAGGAAGTGTGGTAGTCTCTGTTAGGCCACCCTCTGGAGATCCGCCTACCCTCTCGGCGGTTTCTCTTTCTTCTCCGGCAAGCTCTGCGCAAGTAGCTCCTGTTCCACTGCCAGCGACGCGCCTGCAGCAGAGGAGGCTACTCCATGCCCCCAGTAATTAATTTGCAGAAGGAGAACATAAAGTTTTATTTCAGAATGGGAGATAAAAGTTTTAGCTAAAAATAGATTGGGGATGGTTCAGGGAGGTAAAATCTACCTCAAGAACTACATCAGAAAGTAGATTACAGATGGTAGATTTCCTTTAAAGTAGAGGTTCCCTAAAGAGTTCAGCGGATAAACACTATTAATGCCGATGTAACACTACACAAGAAGCCAGGGGAACTCTTTAGCTCTATGTGCACATTTGTCTGGGTGAAGGTGCATGATGAAAAACTGATATCCAAGGCAGCTCCATTGCGCCAGGTATGGATGGGTGAAGCGCACATTGGGGGTCATTTATCTTTAGTCAGCACATTTTTTTCCCCCCTGTATTTCTGCCTTGTTTTATTTATCTTAGACATTGATATATCAAGGCAGCTCAGTTTGCGAGGTTTTAGCAAAATTTTATTAAAAAAACTTGTACAAAACTCTCCTGCAACCCCTTCTAAAATTTTTCTTACGCCGTAACGGGAATGGAGTTATTTGCCATTTTTTTTTCAACCAAAATTACAAACTTATTCATACTTCCACATGGGATTTTTAACCCCTTGATGACTTGGCCATTTTGCACGTTTCTAACAGAGCCCTTATTTCGATGTATATAAATGTCACTATAAGTGGTCATAACTTTGAGCATACTTAACATATCCAGGTGATTTGGATTTAAGCTCAAATATATAAAAGTGCCAAAAAAGTCGCAAGTATAAGAGGGGAAAAGAAAAGGAAATCCCAAGATAAATGACCCCCAATGAGTATTGCCCATAAAGGAAAGTTCTCATCTAGTGATGTTTACACAATAAATATAATTTAACCCCTTCCTTTACAATTTTACTCTGTTTTATTGCTGTTTTAGCTCCTATAACTCAGTGATGGCTATGTGTGCTGACAATGTGCTTAGATTATCAGGGTACCAGGCTTAGCTACTGAATATTCTACCAGTATCTGAAAAGAGAGAGGAGATAAATCAGTCATGAGAGGAATATAAAACTCAGTGACACACTCAACACAGAGACATATCTGCTATCTCCCTATCTGCGAAATTCTGTATTTTTGTTAACAGTGAATTATAGAATGTGTTATTTCGTTATCCTGAGGAGATCTAAAAATCTTGACTTCATAGGATACCCCTTTAAATTACTTGCCATTGGAAAACATGCTTGCTGCATTGTTTTTCTGTTTTTACACTGACAGAAGGGCAGATTTATTGAACTCTGATCTTGTGGTCTGACAACTTTCTGCACAACTAATAGGAAGTGCTTTATAAATCCGGCACAGTACAAGATCTTCCGTCTTTGAGACACTGGATGAACTTGCCCAAGTGCCTTCTGTAAAAGGTGTAAATCTGAGAAGGCAACTTGCCCATAATAAATACTGATTGATCAGTTATAGACAACGTAGATGCTGTGTTATCCTTACCGTGACTGATATAATGACCCCCCCATGTTAAAACAAAAGCATAATAGAAAATCTCAAAACAATGCTTTTTCCATCTTTTCATGGCCTAATTGTTGGGGCTAAAGCCGATTAAGAAATGAAATTCCCCTACTTGTGTACCTTTTATAGCAGGGTTGAGACAGCACCTAACCTTTTAGAAGCCCGCATGAAGGTGACCCGGTCTGCCATTATAAATGCAATCCAACCATTTTGGGCCACCACAGGATGATCGCTAAGGGGTTGTGACCAGCATACATTTTATTATGAGTGAATTTACATCAGAAAGTGTCAATACCTGGCTTCAGTCTTGGACTCTGGTTCAAGTATTATTACGTCGTCTTCCTCGCTGTCAGACAGTACAATATCTGTAACAAAGTACCATATACATCAACACGGAAATATAATAGTTCAAACCTATCAAAATGTAAAAGTGCTGTTGCTATTCCTCTGTGATGTCTGTGGCTGAAAGCCGACCTTATTTCCTAGAGAATCTTCTACTAACTAATACAATAGTAATTTATTAAGGTTTTCCTATTTACAGGACACAATATATGTGATTGGGCCATGAACCACTGAAACCCCAACCAATCTAGTATCTTTCAGAACTTCTATAACTGGGCAGTCTGTCTTGTAGACAGGAATTCAGGGGTTCCCCATTGTGGTGAATGATGGAGGTCCCAG
Source organism: Engystomops pustulosus (assembly GCA_019512145.1). NCBI lineage: Eukaryota > Metazoa > Chordata > Amphibia > Anura > Leptodactylidae > Engystomops > Engystomops pustulosus. The sequence continues at coordinate 86,224,853 of CM033641.1, forward strand.
CAATGTACAAACTCTTCCTTTTGTTAAAATCCAGATAAAACATGTGGCAGAGTCTAGAACTAAGAAATGGAGACTTAAACCAAAAGTTCAGTTTCCTGGAGACCTGCTGTGAGTCCTGTGTGCTCCTATTATTAACAATCTTATTATTATAGTCTAGACATAGATAGTAATATGGGATCTCATACCTTTAGAGGTGTGCTTTGCAGGTTTTTTAATAACTTTGTGGCTCTCTGGGGACACTGAAGCAATGTCTGCATCATCATCTTCATCTTCTGATTCCTCTAATTCACCCCAAGCATTTCCAATGCCCTCTCCAATCTGTGCAGTACCAGGTGCCCACACAACTGGCTTTGATACACTATAATAATACTACGTTAAGGAAATCTTAACGTGATTAGAAATGTAAAGCTCGGTCAATTATATGAATATTTTTTTTCAGCAATCCATTATTTTCTCAATTTTTGCAGACAGACTTGACTTGAAAGGATACGCATCAGACGGTGGCTCCGACTTAGAAATTATTTTCTTAGCTTCCCCTTTGAAATCCGATGTATCCACAGAACTTTTGTCGATTTTTAAGGAAGTTATTTTTTGCTCAGGTAATGACTCTGCAAATCCAAATTTACCGCCCTCCTTTCTGTACAAAAAACATGATAAAATATGACATGAAACCAGTTTTATATTTTGCAACCACCACATATATTATTCCACTGACCTGGCTTTTTTGTCATTTTCTATGGCTTTCTGTATGAGCTCGGTTATCTCCGCCACCTTCACACCAGCTACTTTACTGCACCTTAATACCTGAATATAAGAGTATATTATGTGACTGCATCACAAGAACTGAGCAAGAGAGTAAAAGAATCAGGTAGTGGTTAATCTCTACAGCCAAGAAATTCACCAAATATCATAGAAAAGCCAAACACATTGTGGTTCTAACTACATCTTGCCCTATAAATACACTAAGTCAAAATCTGAATGTGTCCTCCACCTGGGGAAAGCTTAGTCTGACAGTTTTCTAGCCAGTATTTTGCTTCAGTATTTGGAAGCCAAAATCCAGAATCCTTAATCCTTAAAACAGAAAAGTACAAATTTTACACAGATTTCAATGGTTTGTCAGGGTGTTCCATTAAATGTGTATTTTTTTTAAATTGACCTTAGTAATGGTGGTGTTAGATAGACGGCATCCATTTAAACAGGTTTATGCAAAACCCTTATTACTACAGTACTAACTGCCACCAGAAAGAGTAGGGTACAATCTAGGACCCTCCACTGGGCGGCAGCTGCAGGCTGCTGTGAATCAGGAAGCCATGGGTTCCCACTGTCTTTTCCAATAAAGCCTGGCATTACAAGGCTGGGATAGCCCATGGTTTTTATCCAAGCGTTTCTCAATAATTAGATTTTGGCTCTTCCTGGTACCCCAGGTGGTAGGTGCTAAGCGTTAGCGCATCATTAAACAGGTGGTCTATTTGATAGCTCTATTACCACAGTCATATGAAAGTACCAAGAAAAAAAAAATTCATTTGGTTTGTCATGATGGACATAGTCCATTCCAATCCAACTTATTCTACCAATTTAAAGTAAAACAATTATAATATTTACCTCTCCTTGGTCCAGTGTGATCTTCTTGGGGTTGTTTTCAGAGGGCAGGAGCACAAGATATGTATTGTGCATCTTATCAGTGGGAGAAAAAAAAATATTTTATTTACACATAAGCCATATAACTAATTATTGGTTTATGTGTAAATAAAAGATTTTTTATCTGCGACTGATAATATGTAGTGTGCAGTGTTCTCTAGTAGCATAGAGGGGAAGGGTGTGTTGATGCCAATGCTACACAATACATATTAAAGGCTTTTCTTTCCTCCTGCAAATAACCTGGAATGTATTTTAGTACAATATGTTCTCCCATCCCTTTGTCCCACAATATATCTATTGGCTTATGCCCCAATCTCACACCGACACCATGTTATGATAATGTTTGTCATCACCGTGAAATGACAGACACTAATACAATACAGACTGACGTAACAAGTCTGTCTGACTAGGTCTTAAAGAGAACCCGTCATGCAAAATAACCCCCCTAAACTAAATATATTTTCATAAACTGCCATTAGAGAGCATTGCCTCTATCCCTTCATTGTCCCTCTACATGCCTGTAAACCTAAGCAATGAGGTCCTAAAGCTGTATGCAAATGACCTGTGAAATGTCCAATGAAGCATTAGCATATTCAAGCTGTCCACTCTATTCATGAGTGGGAGGTACGGCCACACCCCCAGTGCATGACTGACAGCCTGTATAATGATGTGAGGCTGTATAATGATGTGCTTCCTGGTGCTGGTGGCCACGCCCCCTGCAGCCTGTGTGTGCATGTGTGTGTGTATAGGAGAGATACAGCAGCTCCAGGCAGCCATGTTACAGCAGAACATGTCAGATTCATGTGTAGCTGATGTCTGTGTCTCTCACCTGTATATTAGGAGGATGCAGCATGTCAGCAGATGCAGCACACACACTAGCCATGCTTTACTATACATTACACACAGACATGAGCAGGGGGAGGAGAGGGGAGGGGGAACAGGGGTGACATCACTGCCTCTGACCATGTGACCAGCCTCATTTACATAATAAAGAATAGATGATTTTACAATGATTAATGTATGAAATAACTAGCTAAAGGCTGGGATGGGATCCTTGTGAGCTGCTCCAACAGGTAGTAGTGACAGGACTAGTGACACAGACCTGATGACAGGTGTCCTTTAAAGGTTACAGTGATCGATGAAAGAGACTACCTACTTACCTGATCTTTCAGCAACATGATCCCCCCACTTGACTGAATGGTACAAATCTCTCTGTGCTTATTCATGGCAATCACCAAGAGACCATCCATGACACGTTCTTCACGTTCACTAGGATCCACCAGCAAGAATGTTCTAAACAAAAGGTACAAAATCAACTATTTGCTAACATCTTGTTAAATGTGAAACACCCTTACCTCGTATCGAACTACAGCACCTTGTGTGCCCGAAGAATTAACTCTCTTTACTGGCTCCACACTACATATTCTCACCCCTTTCCTGCATGAGCCCCCCACTGCTCAGATCACCCCTTTCCTGCAGCAGGTCCCTCTATAATGCCCCCTTTTCCCTCTGCTGTTGCAGTTCAGGGCTGGCTCTGTAGTTGACAATGTGCTGACATCATCATGCCTGACCGCTTCAGAGCCACAGACCCAGAAGAGGACTGCAGAAAAGGACTTCTATGGGCAAGGTAAAGAAAATAGGCTCCTTCCACCAGAGTCCAGCCACAACTTGTTGGTTTGTAGAAAACAGCTGACTCAACAAATTATTTAAAAAAAAATAATAATAATTAGCACATGGTATTGTGTCACACTGACTACATGAGGTTTAATAAAACAATTCATACCCTTGCTGGAAGAAGGCAAAGCTGACACAAATTGGCATGTGGTGCATGCTCAGAGGCACAGGATCTCTTTCTTCTGGAGAGTACTAGTCAAAATAAAAAAATATATATATATAAAATAATTAAACTCCACAACATTTTTTTTTTCTTTAACTTGTGGTCACAGCAACACGAGGCTCCAATAACTTTATTCCTTTTATTTGCACAAGTTTAAAAAAAAAAAAAAATACAGCACAAGATTAACGCTATTTTTAAGTCAATGCAAAGATAAAACTTAAAATGAATTGATGTCGTAACCACCACCATGAATTACGCTCAGTATGCACAAGTAACAAAACCAGTCACCAGAATATCAGTGTTAAAGGGAACCTGTCACCACATTTGCACATATACAGCCAGTGACAGGTTCCTATAGAGCTCTAGTAACTGACTGACACCCTTCTTTTTGCTAAAATTTGTTTCGCTAACATCCACATAAATTACCTTTTATCTTATATTACCTGGTATGGGGAGGGGGCGTGTCCTGTTCAGTCAGCCCCTCCCATTTATTCCTCCCCATGCCTTATGCCTCCTTACTGGTCACAGGTGATGTCCCTCTGTTCACATGACATGATCTCAGGTACTTTAGCCTCTTAATAATTGTAAACTGTACCACATGCATGTATCTGACCACATGAAGTCACAGCAGCATTCTCCTCTTCATCCAGGCTGCTGTGATATCATGTAATCACATACAAGGTGTACAGGTTGCTATTCTTAGAAGGCTAAAGGACCTGTGATGATGTGTGATGATGAGGTCACGTCATGAATGTAACACAAGGCACTGTGTAAAAAAATTTAGACAATATTTCCCATCTGTACATAGAGCTTTATATGTCTGAAGTTAGATATTAGCAGACAGTCCCTAAGTATAAGGAGGCAGAGCCGGGATTTGCAGAGACACAGAGCTGTCAGTCAGAATAATGAGGGGTGGTTCATTGCCAGCCGGTGAGAGAGGAGTCACAGATACCAGAAAAGCAAATTTGTATATCAGAAAAACATTTGTAATTAAGGTACAGAGCCTCACTGGCAGCTAATTTTAGGTGATATGGGGAGAACTTGTAACCCAGCAGGCAAAGTTACTCAAGGTGGTCAAAATCTGGTGACAGCTCCTCTTTAAGGCTGTTTCACACAAATGTGTACAGCCTGTGTAAACGCGCCCACGGGCTGCACACAGAGCAGAGGACGGGAGTCCCTGCGTTATATAGAAATATAACGCAAGGACATTCCTTCTTCCGGCCGATCAGCCCCTACGGTTTTGGATTTCCATCAAGCTGTTCTTTGTAGTGTGTGGAGGATTTCAGTCCGCTGCATTACACTTACCACTGTGACTTCTTCTCCTTGTACAGATACATCAGGCCTCTTGAAATGACATAGGGCCGCCACAGCTGCTATACTGGCTGCATCAATGATGTTCCCCTCATGATTTAACAGATGCAGATCAACCCGAATCTGCCACACCTATAGAAAGAGAACATATACAGAAGGGTAGGTTCCGACTTGCTGGAATTGTAGCAGAAATCTCTGCTATCCTCAGATATCCACATGTTTATTTCCAAATACCTTTACTTTTTTGTATGCAGAGCGATGTACCTAGTCCCATGGGAGTGGGGCAGACATGTATGACGTCCAGGAGGGGGGGAGATGAGATATAGAGGACAATATAGAGTGTCCAATCACAGAGGGTCTGACCAATCTGAATACACCGCTGGTGCACATGAGTCACATAAGCCTCATTAAATTAAACCTACCACTTGAAGTGGTAGGTGTAAGATGCATATACCGGTGCTTACTTTCATTAGTGTCCTAAACCGCTTGGTGCGCCGAAGCTCCTTCGGCTGTAAAGAATAAAAAGTGTTTAAACTGCGATACAGCGGTTTAGGACAATAATGAAAGTAAGCTCCGGCACCAGCTCACCCTTAGCTGGTGCTCGGTATATGCATCCTTACACCTACCACTTCAAGTGGTAGGTTTCCTTTAATTCCTATATAAAGGCATCACAGTCTAATAAAGATTCAAACTAATGAGGTATTATAAGAAACATAGTAAGAAGGGGGCAGCAAAAGTCAAGTAACTGCATAAACCTCATGTTTAGGAACTGTTCTTTACAAAAACCACCCAGCCTGGTGGTTGAGATATTACATCAGGCAGATAGAGATGGGAAGTGCTGAGGGAGCAAGGGGGAGGGTGAGAGTGCAAAATCCTTCAAACTGATTAGCATAATTTTAAAAGTTGATTTTAAAAGGAAGACCATAGATAACAAATATAAAGAGATCACAGAAATAGTGCCTTGATCAATTGAGTAAGAGTCCCTGATTTATCATGCTTGATTTTGATGGTAGATTTCTTTTAACCCTTCTTACCTTCTCTCCTGCTTGAACGCATAGTGATTCAGTGTCAATACATTTGGAATTCCTCAGGCACCTTTCCAGAAGTCTATTGAGTTTTACCAGAAGTTCAGATGGCCTAGGATATTAGAGAAAATAGACTGTAAAATAACTGTGATACAACTATTATAGACAATGTTCACTTTAGTCACAACTTAAGAATAACTAGCAGATGTGATGAGCTGTTTTGTCATTTTGCTCACGTTTATTGTTGTTATAAAAACTTAATGCATAAATAAAAAAAAAAAAAAAAAATAACTAGCAGGATATTTCTACATTACACTATATGTAGTTAGGATTCCAGGCTTTATAGAAACAGCTTATAGTGGTTTTCCCAATGATGACATAAATCTGCCATCCTGGGGACCGTCATGAGAAATAGGCCCACAAGTCTCCCAAAAGTGCCCAATGTGTATTCTCACTACTTCTATTGAACATGGGTTGTTGAGGATTTTCAGCAGCTTTCTTTATATGGGACACCTTAAGGGACTTGCAGGTCCAACTTATGCAAGTCTTGGGACCACCATGATACACTTGTTCCCTATCACATGGGTTAACAAATTAATCCTGGGGTTAGCTACTGTAATTGCATCATCTGCGAGTGCTCCTAAACAGAATTTGTATATTCTTTTATTTTACTTACATTATAACCCCATGTCAAATAAAAATATTACAGATCCCCATGATAGTGGTAATTTTGAGAAAATCTATTGAAAAAAATCTTGCTCCAAACCAGAGATTTTTGTTGCTTGAAGCAGCTGGTTATAAATGTACAAGGGCTATGCTTTTGTTATAACTTTTCTTATAACTCTATATCCAGCCACCAAGGAAACAGAGTTACAAAACTACAAGGGGAGTGCATACATTAAAATATGATGATCCTGAGGCGCTCAGGTGAAGTAGGCCAAGTTCCCCAGACGAATAACTTATATCTTTATTCTGCAATCGGGCAGTATATAGAGTGATAATAAAAAAAAAAGTCCTGGGGAACAATGTCTTACTAGAACACCTCTACCATTACTAAACTGATAGTAGATGTCCTTTAAGGGCTCTATCACAAGGACATTACAGGAAATAATTGTACATAGAAGGGATGAAGATGTAAGGTAACAAAAGCTTTGTGAAAGCTGTAATTCTGGACAGAAGAGTAAGGTTATGTCCATGATGTGTAATAGAGGATTCTGGTACAAATAAGAGGCTAGAAAATCTAGTGCACATTATAGTTTTTAACAAGTGGACGAAATTTTACTAAAATGAAATTTAAAAAATGTAATAAAATGTTTACTATCTAAACTGTAAAACATCTTACCTTCCTGGCTCAAATGCAGGAGAGGCCATAGGCGAGAGTTCAAGATTGAAGAAAAGGATCCCTTCAGTAGGTCTGTTCATCTTAGGGGCTACAAGTTCACATGACACTTGACCAAGAACTCTGAAAGAACAGTGAATATATACAGTATTATACACATTGTGTAAGCAACCATTTACACACCACACTATATTTTCCTTCCTTAAATTAAATGTTTTTCAGGGTCAAATAACACTACTTTCCTGATTGCCAGGGCTGTGGAGTCAGAGTTGTAATTAAACAGACTGACTCAGGCTCCAAAAATATTTAATAAATTGGTACAGTTTGATTAATGCAGTATGTGCTGAAAATAGGAAAATTATGAAATGTCCTTTTTTTGTTCTATTCCTGGTCTAAGGATTTAAATCTTTTTAGGTCCGAAGCGCCACATTGTCATAATGGTCAACTTTAACCCGCACCCGATATGTACCAACAAGCACATAACAGTACAAAATGCCAACCCAGAAATAAATGAGAAATACCACCGTACAGTAATAAATACCAATAATAATAGTGGAGACCCCAGAGTAGACAATAATAATGGAGAGACCACATGCTACTGCTTCTCTCCTCTATGTGCTGCTCTGTGTCCCACAACAGCCTCAGGGCCCAAAAACTAACTGTACCAGGAGCCAGAGAAGACACGGGAGCAGTACAGTACAGCTGACAAGTACTTAACACTTCTGGGTCCGCTCCGATTTGGGCCAGGACACAGATGAGAGACCGGAGAAGACTTCTCAGCTGCACTCACCTCTACCCAGCCTCCTGCACCAATGAACACTTCCATCAGTTATAGAAGTGTTGATTGGACTCTCAGCAGGGTGTGGACTGCAACATACGGCTTTACAGGCCACATGTTGTGAATGATTCTGCTAGGCTATTAGTTAAGATGAATGTGGATGCACTTTATGTACATGCTCAGCAGCGAAGCTCCTCACCCTCAGACCAGTGAAATAAGGCACTGGGAAGGAATGTCTGCATCTATCTCGCCAGTGCTTGAGTGACCATTTTAGTGTAGTTGTTGTTAGAAAAATTGAGGAGTCGGCTTTTAGACTCCATAGCCCTGCTGATTGCACATTCATTGCATAATGTGTTGCAAAATAACAGTGTTGTCCATACCGATATTGACTTAGAGGCTCAACTGGCTCCTGCCTCTTGCTTTTAAGTTTTGGTGCTGTCCATGCCCATAGAATTCTCTCTTAGTATACCGGTACACAATCCTGTACAATGCACATTAAACATATCCTCTTGAATCACCTGGTTTTTCCAAGTTCCACAATGCAGCAACCATACTCTGTTCCAAATGTGATCTTTATGTTTCTGTAATCATAGGTTTGTCGGCCATCAATACGCTGAAAATAGAAAAAGAAAAAAATTCAGGCGTTTATAAACTACAACTGAATTATAGAGATTTGCTGAATATAAAGGGGTTGGAAATAACAGATATTTACCCCCGCTCTGGTTCCGCATACCCACAATGCGGCATCCATTTAGTGACACACTCCTGGCTGTGATGGAAAGTTGTCAGAGAAGACAAAGTTGAACGCTTGCGCTCATTTTGTGACCACTGCGGCTACTGGGTGCACCACCAGCCAGTCAGTCAACAGAAGGAGCAGATGTCATGTTCTGGGAACAGGAAGCTGGAGCAAGGCAAGTAATACTTATTACGCCCCCCTTCCTAGAACCACACACTTTGTGTTTTACACATGTGAACATGGGAACCAATTCAATTCGTCAAGGAATTTTTAGGCTCTTATCAGCCATCAGCTTGCCAATCAGCTATTTGACTGTTTTACTCTGCTCTGTGCAGTACAGATCTATGGTATTACTGCAGACCAATGCCATTCACTTTAATGAGAATGAGCTATAATACCAGCCACTGGTACTACCTAGGGTTGCACAATGCACAATCGAAATTTCAATACCTTTTTCGATTTTCAGAGAGACAGAACGGTTCAATAACAGGATTTGTTTACGTGTGATAATCCACATGGTCACAACTCCACCAATCAGAGGGAAAGCATGTGTGTGTGAGCGCAGGCAAAGAAGTAGTAAGCGAGACAAGCAGGGAGATTGTTTACCGTCACTGTGACGCTTGAGGTAACTAAAAGGCACTAGGAGCTGCTTACTAAACTAAGTAGGGGGGATGGGGGATCGTGAGGTGGTGACCCCTGACAGGCAAGTTAAATGGTTTAATGCGAGCTCACTCCGACCGTGGGTGTAACTAACAGCCGACACCCGTGTATACTGACATCGGCTCAGCGCTGCGTCTGATATATGGGATGCTGAGAGCTAAGTTACAGTGCTCAACGTCCAATATATCAAGGTTGATATACCATCAAAATCAAGCATGATAAACCAGGGTCACTTAGTCATAGCTCCAGGGAAAGTGACTGTGGTAATCTTATAAATTTTTCTAATTTTTAACTTTTAAAATTGTGCCAATGAGCCTGTGGGGCTACCCTAGCCCCTCTGTGATCTGACTTTAGAGACTGTTACACTGTCTCACCCTCCTCAAGCTCAGGAAGTGCTCCCTGCACAAGTTTTGAGGGAGCAGGGTCTGTGAAGCCAGATCACAGAGGGGCTAAGGCAGGCTCCCTGGCTCATTAGCATAATTTTACAAGTTGATTTTAGAATGAAGGAGAAGATTACCACAGTCACAGGGCCTGGATCTATAAGTAAGTGTCCCTGGTTTAGCATAATGGACTTTATGGTAGATTTCCATTAAAATCTATTCTATTCAATTATTGCAAATTCTTTGTAATTTTTTTGCATTTATAATGCATCAGGAAACAACGTACAGCGATGTGCAGGGCACAGAAGTCACTCTAGAAGTGGCGTAGTTTCACGTATGAAACAAAATTATCCTTCAATTAACTGGTTAAAAGTAAAAAAAAAAACTTCCATCAATCACTTCATAGTAAATGAATAGATTACAATGAAGAATTCAGTTTTGATTTCTTCAGAAAAACTTTTCCCATGAAATCTCCTGATCCTGGAAGGTAACAGCGTGTATGTCCATGCTCATATACAGCTCTACCCACTCCTATACACACGCACCTTCCTGTCAGTTATCGCCTGCAGTAGAAAGGTCCTCTCACAGTTGGACAGCGGGGTTTCTCTCATGTTTGCCCTCTCTCATACACGATACAGATAGGAAAAACGCAGCGATAATCTTCGCTTCCACACTCCAGTTCACACGTGAGGGGAGCACTACGTCATCAGCCCGCGCGGCTTCGGCTTCTCTCCGCCCCTTCTAGTGACGTCATTGCCTTAGTTGACGGGAGGGAGGAGGTCCTGCGCTAAGTGTCATCGTGGGTGACGGCTAGGGGGCGCTGTCAGTGTTGTGTGCGCCCTCAGGGCGGTAATCTGTCATCTGTGCGGCGGACATTTTCATGCCGATGAGATGAAGTCCTCCAGACTCCCTCTCTTCGGAGAATTAGTGGTTATCGAGTCTCATTGCTGTGCGTGTCCTGTACTTCCCAGCAAGCCCCTCCTTGTGTAACGTGGGCACGTTCCTTCTACTAATCTGAGAAAAATTTCTTCAATAAATGAATTCTGCAGGGGCCCCGCCAACAATGGGCTAGTGTCAGGGCGCAGGGATCCATGGGGTGAGCGGCTTTATCTATTGAATTCAAAGGGGGTATGTGGGGCTTTATATACTCTAAAATAGCGATGAAGGGGCTGTATATAAAATAACCATGAGGGGCTGTTAAGTATGATAAACTAGGGAATATTTTAGGGAACAGGAGACTGTTTTAGTTTCAGAATTTTTCATGTCGCCACAAGAGTTTACTGCAAAGGGGCCCACTGAAGCTCTGCCGCCCAGGGGCCTACTGAAACCTGGAGCCGACCCTGGATAAGAGTGTGCATAACTCCACACTTTGTCCAGAGACAGAAGGACAAAAGATGCCAGTCCTTTTGCTCCACCCCCTACTCTACCTTCACAAAGTATTTCCCCCTTAGTGCCCTGTATCTCTCACACTCATAGCCCCTCATAATGTGCTCCCCAGAAGGTCCCCCCACATTGTGTCTCCCAGCAGCTGGGGGAGGTGGACTAGGTCTCCCAGGTATCCAAATGTACTATTGGGCAGGGCAAGCTGCACGAATCCTACGGTTTAGACTACCTACCTACGAGGCAACAACAGCATCTACAGAGATAGGGAGGACTAAAAGGCAACTGCTGGGAAGGGTGTGGGTACCCCCCTCTGTGGCAGGGGGACTCAGGGGGTATAAATGAGATAATGCTCACAGTAATGTGAGTCTGGCATAAGGTCAATCAGAAACTTAGACTATCAGAATACCCATCCCCTTTGATGCCCCCAAGTCTATTTCCTTTGACATTATCTGACAGGTTGAATGACGTCCCCGGCTGGTGGTCTAAGTTTGGAAATCGGAAAATGAAGGAATTGTTACAAAATGTAGACAAGATACCAGAAGGGATGTGAAAAACAGTGTCCAAGGCATGGGACAGTTACACTTCATAAAATGACAACTTCACTCGGCATGTAGCGCATTTACTAAATGATTTAGCATTGTCAGTAGGGGCACCCAAGGCCACAACATTGTCATATCTATATGATTGTATAGCAGCAACAAAAGCTCCTGACTTACCATTATATGTGTCCTTCTGGGTGAAGGAGTTGGATCTCACACTAACTGAAAAAGAGAAATTGTGGATAATGCAACACCGATATGGGTTCTCCAGGTCTCCAAGAAATCTATTGCAAACTTCTGGCGCGATGGTACAAAATGCCAGAGGTCCTCCACCGCTGGGTTTTACACGACACTGGTCACTGCTGGAGGTGTAATAAAGAAACAGGAACATTCTAACACATCTGGTGGACATGTCCACTTATACAAGATTTCTGGTCTAGCATACAAGACATAATCCAGTCCATGTGCACTCCACAGTTTCAATTAAATCTCCCCCTAATATGTCCGGGTCTATATCCTGGAGGGATGCCCTTGTTGACATCCGAATCAGAAGCGTAACTAATAGCAGCAGCTAAAACATTGATACTTCTTTTTTGGAGACAGATGGTTGCACCATCCCTGACCACATGGAAACAAAAAGTATCCCATATATGTCTCATGGAAGAACTTTCAAGTTGGTCCACACACACGAAAGCACAATTTTGCAAATTATGGTCACCATGGAGACACTACATGGAACAGCCATCCTCCAGCACCTACACTTTGGGATAGAACAAGCTATTCCACACTACAATAAGGTGACTACAGGAAGCCCAGCTAACAATCAAATATAGCATAACCAATACTTATTTTTCACACTCGCTTATGCTATTACTTAATTTCTATTTCTTAACATACCAGCCTGAGCTGGAGGGCGACTACCACTATCAATATTATGTACACTGGAAAAGAAATCCCTACTACACCCCCCCCCCCTTTTTTACTCACAATACCAGTTATTTATTCCTGTATATGTGATGAGTCAACAGATTGTACAAGAACACCTAAAAAAATGAAACTGAATAATGTTTTACAAATTTTGACACGATTCTTAAAGATGAGAAGGTCAGGGAAAAGAAAAAAACGGGGTCAATGGATAGACGCGCTACATCCAAATAAGGGTAATAAGGGTTTTTTTATTAGTTTTGTGACAACGCGTTTCGACACCGTAACGGTGTCTTCATCAGGTCTAAAAACTGTACAGGTAGATTACACAGACAAAAGCAAAACATAACATAACAAAATTAGTATGGATGGTTTGGTTAGTATGATTAGTATGAATAGATAAAATACAAGGACTAAAGTATAAGAATATAATATATAAAAAAGAAAATGAGGAATATAATATATAAAAAAAGGAATATAATATATAATATAAAAAAGTAATAATATATGATGCATAGTATTTACAAAATAATAACATTATTGTTACATGAGGCATGATATTTACAGAGTGCACAAATGTATACATAGATATACAATAAGGGGGGGGGGGTGTTTCGGGTTGGTGGCAGAGCTATGCTGTCTATTGTCCAGCCTGGGGAAAAGAAAAATGGAAGAGAACTAGGAATGTAAAGGGGATGGGGAGAGGGGGAAGAAGTAGCGTGTGGGAACGGGGGGTAACTTACTGTGGCGTCCAGGTGCCGCAGCATTTTTCTTTTCCCCAGGCTGGACAATGGGCAGCATAGCTCTGCCACCTACCCGGAATCCCCCCTTCCCCCTGCAGGTAATCCTCAACTACATAATATGACAATATAGATAATACATATCCTCTATCATTATACCACAGCACCTCCCCATTTACAATCTATCTCTCTATATACAGTCTATTATGCAATTTATGTACCCAATCATGCAACATCATTGATCAACTAAATTATTTATCTTCCTATCCATTCATTTTCTCATGCATCCATCGATTTTCACCCTCAGTCAATTGTCCTACTCATATATATTTATTCATTTTTATTCATTTATTTATTGTATATCTATGTATACATTTGTGCACTCTGTAAATATCATGCATCATGTAACAATAATGTTATTATTTTGTAAATACTATGCATCATATAATATTATAACTTTTTTATATTATACAGTATATTATATTCCTTTTTTTATATATTATATTCCTCATTTTCTTTTTTATATATTATGTTCCTTATACTTTAGTCCTTGTATTTTATCTATTCATACTAATCATACTAACCAAACCATTCATACTAATTTTGTTATGTTATGTTTTGCTTTTGTCTTTTGTTTTTGTCTGTGTAATCTACCTATACAGTTTTTAGACCTGATGAAGACACCGTTACGGTGTCGAAACGCGTTGTCACAAAACTAATAAAAAACCCTTATTACCCTTATTTGGATGTAGCGTGTCTATCCATTGACCCCGTTTTTTTCTTTTCCCTGACCTTCATATCTCAGCTGGACCACGGTCCAGCTCCGGGACTTGATGCCGCAACTCCGCCCCATTTCTTCCAAAAAGACACCCTTTCCCTACTTGTGCACACACTCTTTTGGCGTCTGGCTCAAGATAATCCCCTAACTTTTAACCTAAAATTCAATTCTTAAAGATATTATACTACAAGTTTAAAGAGGACCTGTCACCTGTAAAAACGGCTTACTAAAGTAAGCAACTCCTAGTGCTACCACAGACGCAGCAGTGTTACACCGCTAGCGTTATCGGAAACCTCTGATAAAGCTAGCAGAGACTGCCGCGATGTACGCTAGAAACGCTGGAACAAGCTGTAAGCGGTACGGCGTATTCATGAGTGGGCGGTCCGTGTCGCTGGCTCTTCCTCTGACAGCCTCGCCCACTCCATAGGCTGGTGGTAACTGCCAAGCTTCATGCAGCAGTCACCACCCCCTTATTAGTGTACATCATGGCAGTGTCTGCTAGTGTTATTAGAGGTTTCCGATAATGCTAGAAGTGTAACTGTTAATAAAATTTAAAAAAAAATAAAATTGTTAATAAAAATGTACAAGACTTAAAAGGGTTTTCCCATGAAAGAAAATATTCAAACCTCAATCCACTAGTGATGTTTACACAATAAAGATAATTTTTAACCCTCTTTACAATTTACTCAGCAAAATTCTAGGGTGTGAGCGGGGACTCTCTAAGCATACACATTTGGGCACATTTACTTACATGTCCCCAAAAGTGCATTGTCCGACGATAATGCAGTGTGCCACGATTCACTAAGATCGTGCGCCAGATATCCTGCATGTGCTGCTTCCCCGCTCAGGTCTGATTGAGTTCACCTTCTTCTTCCTGGTGCATGTAAGCGACACAATTTGAAAGTTAAATTCTGCGCTCAGTCCGAATCAGTCAGATCGTCTGACGGCATGCCCCCACCGAATTCTGTCGTATGAAAGTCAGCGCAGCTGCTGCAAAATCCGATTGCGTGCAACACAATGCCAGCGCAGATCCCTGTTAAATATCTGTCACAGCGGTGCAAAACCCGAAAACGCCGGAAAGTGTGACGAAAGTGCGTGCACGGACCTTTAGTAAATAAGCCCCATTCTGCTGCATCTAGTTCTGTGAGCTGACAATCTGGTTTATATACACTTTTATCTGGCTTCTGAACATTGCACTAGTATCTGCCACAGAGAAAGATAAGATAGATCAGAAATGATGAGATCCATTAGATGCCTATTGCACATAATGACACTCTCTGCTCTGCTAAATCTCTGCTATTCCACAACACACTAGATCTGCTGTGCCCTCCAGCTGTGCCTCCCCAGGCAAACAACTTATCTGTGTGTAGCTGATGCTGCCTTAGCAGATTCTGTGTCAGTGTGCAGCGGTGAGTGAGCTCCGTGCTGACTGCTGGGGGTGGAGATACATTGCAGAGACAGAGAAACTCAACAGCATGGCCGTCACACAGAAATCCAAGATGGCTTCCCGACCCTAAATCAGAAGTTACAGGCTCGTGTCTAACTGAAATTGTGTACACCAGGACTGATAAATACAGGTTGAACTTATAGCTGTAAAATGCTGTATTTTTGTTAATAAAAGTGAATCAGAGAATGTGGTATTTTGTTATCCTGAGTACATATAAGAAACTTGTCTTTGTGATAATACCCCTTTAAAATCAAAGCTTAGAGCAGAGAAATTGAGAAATTAGGAAAAATATTTATGTCCTGGGTAGGTATAATTCAATATTGCAAAATGACTGCCCTCCCAAAGATTTTATATACTTTCCGTTGTATTCTGCAAAATTTTCCTAAAGTGGCATAAAGGAAATCCAGTATTTATCAAATAATTTTGCATGGAGGAAAAAACGTCCCCAGGTAGCTAAAGTGTACTTGGATTACTCACTTAAGGAAGGGGCATGGCAATGCCTAATATTGAAGTGTCTTATGATACAACCACTCTATACTCGCATAGAGAATGCTGGAATCCGATAGTGAAACATAGATGGATTAATATAGAAGAGAATCATATCCGAGGAAATTTCATTACATAATTGATGGAAGCAATATATTTAGTTGATCCTATGAAATGGCCAAGTATACCCACGCTACAACACTCTTTGGAAATATGGAAGAAGGTGATGAGGAATATAGGGATAAATAGAGGAAAGTTGTCAATTCTTGCACTGGAATTTAAGGCTCCATACTTGAAGCTAGATCTATGGGTCGAACGTGGAGTAGGAAAGTTGGTAGATCTCTTTGAGGGCTCACAGTTAAAATCTTTTGAAGCCATTAAAACAAAAATTTGATTTGTCTAACAAAACTTACTCCCAATATCTTCAACTAAGGAATATTCTACTAAAAGATAGAAAGCCAAGTGAGATGAGACTTTGTGCCTTAAAATATATGTTTAAGTCTACAAGATAAGAGGTATATCACTGGAATATAGTGCCCTTAATTCTCCCAAAAAATAAAAAAATGGGTTACATATTAAGATGGGAAATAGATCTAAATGTGGTTAAACGGCCTGTGCTGATGGCGGCATACACACTATAATGTCGGCAAGTGGCATGGTGTGTGCAATGCAGCACGCAGGGACCGGAGCTTCAGAAGAGAATCTGCTGGGAGTGTCAGAAAGGTGAGTACAGAGTACAGAGTTAGGGCTTTTCAGCACATTTTTTGTGCTGAAAAACTCGGCTTATAGTGCAATATATATACGGTTATACTCCGTTTCCCAAAAATAAGACACCTCCTGAAAATAAAACCTATTACAATTACAATTACATATTTCTTAGAAATATAAGGACTCCCCTGAGAACAAGACCTAGCAGTAGTCATCGCTACAGCTCCCCCATGCCATACAGTAGTATAAGTAGATGAAAAAGTAAAGATAACATCAAAAAACAAAAAAGAGAAAAAAGGTGACGCGTTTTGGACAAAAGCTTAATGTCCAAAACGCGTCACCTTTTTTCTCTTTTTTGTTTGTCTACTATGATGTCATTTTAACCTTTATGGATTAAAATAAATATTTCTTTTTACATTGACAAGTCCCCCTTTTTGCCAGTGCGGATTTTATTTTTACTTTTTCATCTGTATATCCTTGGATCCAGACCAAGCGTCTCCTATTTCCAGCACGGCCACATCTTAGAAGGACATGCATAATATGGGGTGAGCACCAGTTACTTTTTTCTTTTTTCTATTTTGTAGTAGTACAAGTAGACCATTTTGATTTAGCAAGAGGTTGTGACATGGGTGAAGAATTCATGGGATAAAATCACTGACTGTTGCGTTGCAAATGCACCATGAGCAGCTTCCCGGACAAGAAGAGCTCAATGAAAGAAAACACTATTGCTAAACATCAGAGGTTGGAGCCAATGATGGAGTCACAAGAAATTCAGCATGAAATTTAGAGTTTGGATAGTTATAAGGATGTTAAAAAATACTGCTTTTTATTCAGCATAGTTAAATGTACATGGAAATACAGTCACAAGACTTTAATACAGATGGTCATGCTGATGTATGTGATGACATGACTATTGTATGTTAATAAATGTTGATTTTTTTGGTTTAACAATAAATGTAAATTCTTGTTCATAAAAAATAAGACCTAGTGCATCTTTAGGAGCAAAAATTTATATAAGACAGCAGGGCCAATTCTAGCTTTTTTGCTGCCGGAGGCGGAAACTGAAATGCGCCCCCCCCCCCCAAAAAAAAAAAATCCTAGCCCAGCCCTGATCTTATTCTATATTCAGGCCTCTGAATTTACATACGCAACTTAACTGTTAGGATCAGTGGATCCTCTGGACCACCGCGGGAGATGTAACTAGCCAACACCCGGAACCGGAGCCTAGCGGCACCTGGTATTCACCAGAGCCCGCCGCAAAGCGGGTTGGACTTGCTGCGGCAGGATACCACTAGGTCGTTCCCAGGTGTGACTAGCCCACGGTGGCAGCCGAGGTCGAGGTACCTTAGCGGATGACAATCTCGTAGACAGGTCCAGGCACAGGGTCAGGGCAGACGGCAGAGATGCAACGTCAGGTCCAAGTCCGGGGTCAGCAACAGGAGGTCCAGGCAGGTGGGAACGGGAACACAGGCACACGGAACACAGCAACACGGAGGGACTTGGGTAACACGGCAACACAGGACTCAGGAGCAGGAACACACAGGAACGCAGGAATACTCGCTTGGAAGCTTTCTCTAAGGCTATGAGGCACAAAGATCCGTCAGGGGACACAGGAAGAGGCAGGATTCTTAAAGGTGAGGTTCAGCCAGTGCACCAATTAGCGGTGCGCTGGCCCTTTAAATTTTCGGCAGGAGCCGGGAGAGGTGAGTTCAGCGACCGGCCTGCAGCGGGGGCAAACGTGGGTGCAGTCCGTAATTAATAAAGAAGGGAGCAGAACCAGCAGAAGTGGAGTCCAGGGAATTGTAGGAAAACTCCGCCCATGGTAAAAGAGAAGCCCAGTCATCCTGACGAGCGGACACAAAGTGGCGGAGATAGCATCCCAAAGTCTGATTCACCCTCTCTACTTGGCCTTTGGACTGAGGATGATAGGCAGAGGAAAAGTCCAATTTCACTTGCAGCTGATTGCACAGAGATCTCCAGAACTTGGACACGAACTGAACACCTCGATCAGAAACGATGTGCCGGGGAAGGCCATGAAGCCGGAAGATGTGCTGGAAGAAGAGACTGGCAAGACGTGGGGCTGAAGGCAAACCTGGTAGAGGGACAAAATGGGACATCTTAGAGAAGCGGTCTGTTACCACCCAGATAACGGTATTGCCAGATGATGGCGGCAGATCAGTAATGAAGTCCATAGCCACGTGAGACCACGGGCAGGTAGGCACCACGAAGATCCAACTTGGTAAAGACTCTCGCGCCCCGTAGATGATCAAACAACTCCGTGATCAGCAATGGACAATGGTTTCTCAAGACGAACCACTGGGAAGTGATGCCGGGAGACCAGGGCTGCGTCCATACAGTTCGCTGTAGAGCCTGAATCCAGGAAAGCAGAAACTTGAATCTGGGTGCCGGTGTCTACGCTGAGGAGCACAGGAATAATCAGACGTGGAGAAGCTTGGCACACACCTAGGGACGCTTCTCCCAAGAGCCCTAGGTGCTGGCGTTTCTCGGACGTGCCCTGGACTGGCACAATACAGACAAAGGTTCTCCTGTCGTCTTCTGGAACGCTCTTGTAGAGAGAGCCGGATTCTGTCCACCTGCATGGGTTCCTCAGCAGACGATACAGGCGGAGGCTGGAGCGGTCTTTGGAAGGCAGGTGCGAGGCGAGGAAAACGTCTTACCTGAGCTTGAGTATGCTCAGAGCGAAGTTCCTCGGGGCGTTCCTTAAACCGGACATCTATCCGAGTGGCCAGTGTGATGAGACCACCCAGAGTTGACGGTAGATCCCGAGCCGCCAGCGCATCTTTGACCTGCGGTGAGAGTCCTTTCTTAAAGGTGGCGATGAGAGCTGCATCGTTCCAGGCAGAAAAGCCGCAAGAGTAGCCGTGACCGGGTCGCCTCTGTCCCAAAGAGGAGTGGCCCAGGCCAGGGCCTTCCCAGAGAGAAGACTGACGAAAAATTCCACCTTGGAACGCTCCGTGACAAATTGCGAAGGCATAAGTTCTATTTGTAGGGAGCATTGAGTAATAAAACCCCTGCACTGTTTGGGGTCTCCGTCAAATTTGCTGGGCATAGACAGCCGTAGTCGTGGTTCAGCAACAGGAAGGCAGACCGGGGTTGCAGGAGCCACGGGAGCAGACACGGGAACCTGTTGCGGTTGCTGGGCGGCTAGCAGCTGTTGCAGCATGGTGGTGACTTGATCCAGCTGTTCGCGTTGAGCGGCAATCTCCCGGGATTGATAGACCACTATGGCGGCAAAGTTTGGTCGAGTGGGAAGCGGAACCTCGGCGGGATCCATGGCCGGATCTTACTGTTAGGATCAGTGGATCCTCTGGACCACCGTGGGAGATGTAACTAGCCAACACCCGGAACCGGAGCCTAGCGGCACCTGGTATTCACCAGAGCCAGCCGCAAAGCGGGTTGGACTTGCTGCGGCAGGATACCACTAGGTCGTCCCCCCCCCCCAAAAAAAAAAAATCCTAGCCCAGCCCTGATCTCTCTCTATATTCAGCCCACTGAATTTTCACACGCAACTTAACACTAGCGCGGTATTTTCAAACACAGCACTAGTGTACAGGGGCGGACCTTGGCCCGATCACGTATACGTTTCTGTGAAAACGCATGTGAACGGTAACCGCAACCCAATGTCTTGCATTAAAACAATACAAGACACCGGGTTCTGATTGCTTACCGCTGCAAAAATTGTGATTATTTCATTTCTTCTACCCCAGAAACTGGCATAGAAGCACTGATAATCGTCACCCATAAATTAGCTAGTATTTACACTAAAAGCACATAAAAACACAACACATATATATATATGTATATTTTACATACTGTACATATACAACTTACTACATTAACATTCCACATTGATACAGATTTCTAATCCATACATACATCAGCCATATATATGAAATACACCACTACTACTATAATGAATCATGACTTACCATCCTTCTTTAGAGGAACTTGTTGGTACATCAGCAGGTGGTAGATGGAGGGGGCAAAAGAGTAACTCATCCCCACCTTTCACTGCCGACAACGCAGCATCCCTAGGAGAGTAGCGCAAGAGCACTCATCATATCACATCATACACGCAGCATCATACACAGCAGGCAGCAGCATATACACGCAGCATCATACACAGCAGGCAGCAGCATATACACGCAGCATCATACACAGCAGGCAGCATCTTACACACGCAGCATACTACACACGCAGCATACTACACTCGCAGCATACTACACTCGCAGCATACTACACATGCAGCATCCTACACACGCAGCATCCTACACACGCAGCATCCACGCAGCATCTTACACACGCAGCATCTTACACACGCAGCATACACGCAGCATCTTACACACGCAGCATACACGCAGCATCTTACATGCAGCATACACACAGCATCATACATGCAGCATACATGCAGCATACACACAGCATCATACATGCAGCATACACACAGCATCATACATGCAGCATACACACAGCATCATACATGCAGCATACAATCCAGTGTGTATGACTGCATGTATGATCCATGTGTGTATGTGCATGTATGATGCAGTTGGTATGCTGCATTATGATGCGGTTGTATTGTGGCATATCTGATGTGTGTGTATTGATGCTGTGTTTATGCTGTGGGGATGATGCTTATGTATGCTCGTGGTATATGCTGTGGTGATGTGCATGATGATGCTGTGTGTAATGAGCTGTGTTTATGGTGGATGATGCTGTATGTATGAGCGTGTATTGCTGTGTGTATGTTGCATATGAGCTGCTGCTGTGGCATGTGATGCTGTGTATGCTGCTGCCTGATGTATATGATGCTGTGTATATGCTGCATGATATTCAGTGTGTGCTGATGACTGTGTAGGTATGGTGCTCGCTCTGACGTGCTAATTGTGGTCTTTAGAGTATCATTCCCCCCCCCCTCTTGCGTGCTCTCCTAGGTTTGCTGCGTGTCGCAGTGAAAGGAGGGGATGAGTACAGCTTTTTTCACCACCTCCATCTACACCTGCTGATGTACCAGCAAGTCCTCTAAAGAAGAATGGTATGTTATGATTCTATATAGGAGTATGGGTGGTATTTCATATATATGGACCTGAGTATGTCTAGATTAGAAATGTGATCAATGTGGGAATGTTAATGTAGTAGTTGTAAATTGTTGTTTACTTATGGCTTTTAGTGTTAAAACTATTTAATTTATGGGGACATTTCACTGTTCTATGCAAGTTTCTGGGGTAGAGAAATGAAATACATCACAATTTTTGCACGCGGAAGCAATCAGAAACCGGTGTTCTTGTATTGTTTTAATGCAAGACACCGGGGTTCAGGTTACCGATCACATGCGTTTCCATAGAAACGTATACGTGATCGGGCCAAGGTCCGGCCCCTGTACACTAGTGGCTGTGTTTGTAAAACAACAACGGCTAGTGTTAATGTGCACGGGCTCCCGACGATCCCTGTTCTCGGCTCGCGGGCGCACCGTGCCACCCCGTTTGCCCCTGCTGGCAGGCCGGTCGCCTGAACTCACCTCTCCCGGCTCCTGCTCTTCCCGAACTGCCGTGCGAACGCGTCCCCGCCTCCTAGGGTTGCGCGCGCGGCTCTGCAGAAAGTTAAGGGCCAGCGCACCGTAATTGGTGAACTGGACTGACCTCACCTTTAAGAATCTGCCATCTTCCTGTTGTCCCCATGCTGATCTGGCTCATAGCCTGAAGATGAAAGTCCAAGCGAAGTATTCCTGGTTCCTGGGTGTTTCCGCTCCTGAGTCCTGTGTTGCCGTGTTACCGAGGTCCCCTCCGGTGCTGGTTCGGTGCCTGTGTTCCCGTTCCCACCTGCCTGGACCTCCTGTTGCTGACCCCAGGACTTGGAACCTGACGTTGCATCTCTGCAGCCTGCCCTGACCCTGTGCCCTGGACCTGTCTACGAGATTGTCATCCGTAAGGTACCTCGACCTCGGCTGCCACGTGGGCTAGTCACAACCTGGGGAACGACCTAGTGGATCCGTGCCGCAGCAAGTCCAACCCGCTTGCGGCTGGCTCTGGTGAATACCAGGTGCCGCTGGCTCCGTTCCGGGGGTTGGCTAGTTACATCCCACGGTGGTCCAGAGGATCCATGATGCCTAAACAGTAAGATCCGCATGGATCCCGCCGAGGTTCCGCTTCCCACTCGACCAACTTTGACGCCATAGTGGTTATCAATGCCGGGAGATTGCCGCTCAAGCGAACAGCTGCGAATCATATAAGTCACCACCATGCTGCAACAGCTTGCTAGCCGCCAGCAACCGCAAACAGGTTCCGTGTCTGCTCCCGGGGCTACCTGAACCCGGTCTGCCTTCCTGTTGACGTGAACCACGAACTACGGCTGTCTATGCCCGCAAATTTGACGGAGGACCCCAAACGTGCAGTGGGTTTTATACCAAGCTCCTACCAATAGAACTTATGCCTTAGCAATTGTCACGGAGCGTTCCAAGGTGGAATTTTCGTACGGTCTTCTCTCTGGGGAATGGCCCTGGCCTGGGCCACTCACTTGGGACAGAGGCGACCCCGTAAGGCTCCTCTTGCGGCTTTTCTGCGGAGTTAGGGCGTTTTTGAGGAACCAGCACCTCTATATCGACGAAACTGCGTTGTTGAATCTGCGCCAAGGCAACTCATCTGTGGCGAGAGTATGCTGTTCAGTGTCCGACCCCCTGGCCTGGAAATGCCTGGAATCATGCAGCTCTCATCGCCACCTGTAAGAAAAGGATCTCGCGCAGGTCAAAGATGCGCTGGCGAGCCTCGGGATTCTACCGTACAACTTGGGTGGTCTCATCACACTGGCACCGGATAGATTGTCCGGTTTAAGGAAGCGCCCGAGGAACTTCCAGCCTGGCCTACTCAAGCTCAGGGAAGACCGTTTACCTCGCCTCGAAGCCTTCCAAAGACCGTCCAGCCTAAGCCATGTATCGTTGTTGAGGAACACATGCAGGTCGGTGACAGAATCCGGCTCTCTCTACAAGAGGTTCACAGAAGACGAGACAGGAGAACCTTTGTCTGTATGTGCCGTCCAGGGCAGTAGAGAAACGCAGCACCGAGGGTCTTGGGAGAGAGCGTCCCTAGGTGTGTGCCAAGCTTCCACCGTCTGATTTATTCCTGTGCTCCTAGCGTAGACCACCGGACACCAGATTCAAGTTTCTGACTTTCCTGGATTCAGGCTCTTACAGCGAACTGTATGGAGCCGCAGCCCTGGTCTACCCGGCATCACTTCCAGTGGTTGTCTGAGAACCAGGTCCATTGCCTCAGTTCAGGGCCAGATTCTTTCCGTGCCCATCGGTTTCGCAGCGGAACCCTGCGATCTGCAAGTTGGAGCATTTGCATAAAGCAAGACTTCTTTTTTTATGCCCCAAAGCACTTCCACCTCCGTTGGGTCTCCCTGGTTGCAGCAACATGCCCCTGTGCTGGACTGGTCCTCTGGGGAGATCTCGTTGGGCCAGGGCTTGTTTTCTCATTGTAGGGATGTCCCTCGTCCGCTACCTGTCTGGACTCCCCTGTGTCTCCCAAGCCCCTGGAGGGGCTACCCCGACTCCAATACTTGGATTCGCATATGGTTCTCCAAAAAACAGGCAAGACGACGTATCCTCCACACATCCCTATGATTGACCATCGACCTTGGCTTGCCCGGCTCTTCTCCTCCACGGGGTTGGGTCGCTACCCGCTCGGTACCGAAAAAACAGCCGCCAGTCTGAATTATATTAAGGGAAAATTTGCAAAGAGGTTTCATACGCCTACATCCTCCTCTCCAGCTGGCGCAGGGTTTCTTTTTGGTCACCAAGAAGATGGCTCTCTTCGGCCCCTGTTTTTTATTACAGACTATCGCAGTGGTCTTAACAAAAGTCACCGTAAGAATCGCTACCCCTTGCCACTGATCACGGAGTTGTTGATCATCTACGGGGCGCGACGGAAAAAAAACGAAGAGTCTTTAACCAAGTTGGATCTCGTCGGTGCCTACCTGCCCGTGGGTCTTCACGGGCTATGGCATGTCATTACTGATCTGACCGCCATATTGGCAATACCTTATCTGGGTGGTAAACAGGACGCGCTCTCTAAGATGTACCATTTTGTCCTCTTACCAGGGTTTGCCTTCAGCCCCACGTCTTGCCCGTCTTTCTTCCAGCACATCTTCCGGCATTCATGGCTTCCCGGACACATCGTTCTGATCGAGGGGGTGTTCAGTTCGTGTCCCAGTTTGGGAGATCTCTGTGCAATCAGTTGCAAGTGAAATATGGACTTTTCTATGCCTATCATTCCTCAGTCCAAAGGCCAGTAGAGAGGGGTGAATCAAGACTTGGGGATGCATTCTCCGCCACTTGTGTTCCGCTCGTCAATCGGATGACTGGGCTTCTCTTTACCATGGGCGGGTTTTCCTACAATTCCTGGGACTCCACTTCTGCTGGTTCGGCTCCCTTCTTTATTAATTAAGGACTGCACCCACGTTTGCCCCCGATGCAGGCCGGTCGCTGAACTCACCTCCCGGTCGCTGCCCGAAAAGTTAAAGGGCCACGGCCCGCTATGGGCACTGGCTGAACCTACCTTTAAGAATCCTGCCTCTCTGTGTCCCTGACGGATCTTTGTGCCTCATTAGCCTTAGAGAAAGCTTCCAAGGAATATTCCTGCGTCCTGTGTGTTCCTGCTCCGTCCTGTGTTGCGCGTGTTACCCAAAGTCCCTCCGTGTTGCTGGTGTTACGGTTTGTTCCTGGTTCTCCCGTTACCTGCTGGACATCCTGTTGCTGACCCGGACTTGGACTGACGGGCACTCTGCCGCTGCCTGACCCTGTGACTGGACCTGTATACGAGATTGTCATCGCTAAGGTACCTCGGACCTCGGCTGCCCACCGTGGGGCTAGTCACACCTGGGAACGACCTAGGGGCTCCTGCCGCAGCCAAGTCCAACCCGCTTTGCGGGCGGGCTTGGTGAATACAGGTGCCGCTGGCACGGTTCCGGGGTTGGCTAGTACATCTCCGCGGTGGTTCCAGAGGATCCACTGACCAACAGTTAAGTTGCGTATGTAAATTCAGAGGACTGAATATAGAATAAGATAGGGCTGGGCTAGATTTTGTTTTTTTTGGGGGGGGGCAGCATTTCAGTTTCCGCCTCAGGCAGCAGAAAAAAAGCTAGGAATCGGCCCCTGCTCGTCATTATATAAATTTTTGATCTCCTAAAGATGCACTAGGTCTATTTTTTCTGAACAAGAATTACATGTATTGTTTAAACCCAAAAAAATCAACATTTCTTAACATACAATAGTCGTCATCACATTACTAAGCATGACCCTTGTATTAAAGTCTTGTGACTGTATTTCCATGCTACATTAACTATGCTCGAATAAAAAAGCGAGTATTTTTTAACATCCCTATAACTATCCAAACTCTACAATTTCATGCGGAATTTCTTGTGATTCAATTGGCTCCACAACCTCTGATGTTTAGCATAGTGTTTTCTTTCATTGAGCTCTTCTTGTCCGGGAAGCTGCTCATGGTGCATTTGCAACACAACAGTAGTGATTTTATCCATGAATTCGTCACCCATGTCACAACCTCTTGCTAAATCAAAATGGTCGTACTTGTATACTACAAAATAGAAAAAAAGAAAAAAGTAATGGTGCTTCACCCAATTATGATGTCCTTCTAAGATGGGCGTGCTGGAATAGGAGACGCTTGGTCTGGAATCAGGATTATAAGATGAAAAAAAAGTAAAAAAAATCCGCACTGGCAAAAGGGGGACCTTGTCAATGTTAAACAGAAATATTTATTTTAACCATAACGGTTAAAATGAATCAGTAGACAAACAAAAAAGAGAAAAAAAGGTGACGCGTTTTGGACATTAAGCTTTGTCCAAAAGCGCACTTTTTTCTCTTTTTTGGTTTTTTGCTGTTATCTCTTACTTTTCTTACTTATATCTGTTGGCATGGGGACTGTAGCGATGATGCTGCTAGGTCGTGTGTACTCATGGGAGTCCTTATTATTCTAAGAAATATGTAATTGTAATTGTAATAGGTGTTTATTTCAGGAGGGTCTTATTTTTGGGCAAACGGAGTATAACCGTATATATATTGCACTAAAGCCGAGTTTTTCAGCACAAAAAATGTGCTGAAAAGCCAGTAACTCTGTACTCTTGTAACTCACCTTTCGACACTCCCAGAGATTCTCTTCTGAAGCTCTCGGTCCCTGACGCGCTGCATTGCACAACATGCCATTGCCGACATCATAGTGTGTATGCCGCCATCAACACAGGCCGTGTCGGTCATATAACCACATTTAGGATCTATTTCCCAAAACTTATTATGTAACCCATTTTTATTTTTGGGAGAATTATTGGGCACTATAATTCCAGTGATATACCTCTTATTCTGTAGACTTAAAACATATATTTTAAGGCACAAAGCTCATCTCACTTGCTTTATTCTTTTAGTAGAATATCCTAGTGAGATTATTGGGATGTAAGTTTTGTTAGACAATCAATTTTTGTTTAATGGACTTCAAAAGATTTGTTAACTGTGAGCCCTCAAAGAGATTACCAACTTCCTACTCACGTTCGACCATGATCTAAGCTTCAAGGTATGGAGCCTTAAATTCCAGTGCAAGGAATTGACAACTTTCCTCTATTTATCCCTATATTCCTCATCACCTTCTTCATATTTCCAAAGAGTGTTGTAGCGTGGGTATATTGGCCATTTCATAGGATCAATAAATATAGGCTTCCATCAATTAGTAATGAAATTTCCCGGAATATGATTCTCTTCTATATTAATTCCATCTATGTTTCCTATCGGATTCCAGCATTCTCTATTGCGAGTATAGAGTGGTTGATATATATAAGACACTTCAATATTAGCATTGCCATGCCCTTCCTTAAGTGGTATCCAGTACACTTTAGCTACCTGGGACGTTTTTCCTCCATGCCAAACGTATTTTGATAATCACTGGATTTCCTTTATGCCACTTAGGAAATTTTGCCAGAATACAACGGAAAGATATATAAAACTTTGGAGGCAGTTATTTTGCAATATTGGAATGATACCTACCAGGACATAAATATTTTTTCTAATTTCTCAATGTTCTCCTGCTCTAGCTTTGATTATTAAGGGGTATTATCACAAAGACCAGTTTCTAATGGTACTCAGGAACAAAATACCACTTCTGGATTCACTTTTAATTAACAAAAAAAATACAGCATTTTACAGCTATAAGTTCAACCTGTATTTATCAGTCCTGTGTACACAATTAGGTTAGACACGAGCCTGTACTCTGATTTAGGGTCGGGAAGCATCTTGGATTTCTGTGTGACGGCCATGCTGTTTGAGTTTCTCTGTCTCTGCAATGTATTCACCCCCAGCAGTCAGCACGGAGCTCACTACCGCTGCACAATGACACCGAATAGCGAAGGCAGGCATAGACTAACACAGATAAGGTTTGTCTGGGGAGGCAACAGCAGATCTAGTGGTTGTGGACATAGCAAGATTGAGCGGGCAGAGAGTGTGTCATTATGTGCAATAGGCATCTAGTGGATCATAATCATGGATAATAATCATCAATCAGTCTGATCATCTCATCTTCTTGGCGAGTACTAGTGACAATGTTCAGAAGCCAGATAAAGTGTATATATAACCAAGATGAAAATTGTCAGCTCACAGACCTAGATGCCGCAGGAAGGGGCTTATTATCTAAAGTCCGTGCACGCACTTTCGTCAACTTTCCGGCGTTTTCGGTTTTTTGCACCGACTGTGACAGATATTTAACAGGGATCTGCGCTGGCATTGTGTTGCACGCAATCGGATTTGCCAGCAGCTGCGCTGACTTAATACGGCAGATTCGGTGGGGGAATGCCGTCAGACGAGTCGGAATGATTCGACTGAGCGGCAAAAGAATTTACTTCAAATTGTGGCCTACATGCACACAGGAAGAAGAAGTGTGTGAACTTCAATCAGACTGAGCGGGGGAAGGGGGAAGCAGCACTGCAGGATATCTGGCGCACGTCTTAGTGAATCGTGGACACTGCAGTTATCGTCGGAACAAGGCACTTTGGGGAACTTCGTCGGACCATGTAAGTAAAGTGCCCAAATGTGTTGATGCTTAGAGAGTCCCGACTCACACCCTGGAATTTGTGCTGAGTAAATGTAAAGAGGCTTTAAAAATTATCTTATTGTGTAAAATCACTAGTGGATTGAGTTTTGGTTTGAATATTTTATTTCAGTGGAAAACCCTTTTTTAAGTCTTGTTACATTTTATTAACAATTTAATTTTTTTTAAATTTTTAACAGTTACACTTCTAGCAATTATCGGAAACCTCTAATAACACATAGCAGACACTGCCATGATGTACACTAATAAGTGGGGGGTGGTGACTGCGCATGAGGCTTGGCGCAGTTACCACCAGCCTAGGGAGTGGGCGAGCTGACGAGGAAGAGCCAGCGACCCGGACCACCCACTCATGAATACGCCGTACCGCTTACAGCTTGGTTTCCAGCGTTTTCTAGCGTAAATCGCGGCAGTGTCGCTGCATAGCTTTATCAGAGGTTCCGTAATGCTAGCGTTGTTGTGTAACCACTGCTGCGTCTGTGTAGCACTAGGAGTGTTACTTAGAAGCCGTTTTAAGGTGACAGCGTCCTCTTTAAACTGTGTATAATATCTTTAAGAAAATGAATTTTAGGTTAACATAAGTATTAGTGGGATTATCTTGAAGCCAGGACGCCAAAAGAGTGTGTGCAAGTAGGGAAAGGGTTTTGTCTTTTGCGAGTAGAAGAGAAATGGGGCGGAGTTGGCGGCATCAAGCACACGGAGCATGGGACCGATGTCCAGCTGAGATTGAGATATGACAGGTCAGGGAAAAGAAAAAAACGGGGCTCAATGGATAGACACGATACATCCAAAAAGGGTTAATAAGGGTTTTTTTTATTAGTTTTGTGACAACGGTTCGACACCGTAACGTGTCTTATCAGGTCTAAAAACTGTATAGGTATGATTACACAGACAAAAAACAAAAGACAAAAGCAAAAATAAATAACACAAATTAGTATGAAATGGTTTGGTAGTTATGATTAGTATGAATAGATAAAATACAAAGGACTAAAGTATAAGGAACATTAATATATAAAAAAGACAAATGAGAAATAATATATAATATATAAAAAAAGGGAATATAATATACGTATAATATAAAAACAGTAATAATATTGATATGATGCATGATTTACAAAATAATAACATATGGTTACATGATAGCATGATATTTACCGAGTTACAATGTATACATAGATATACAAAAATAAATGAATAAAAAGGAATAAATATATATGAGTAGGGACAATTGACTGGTGGGAACATCGATGGATGAGCAGAGAAAATGAATGGATGGAAGATAAATAATTATTGATCAATGTGTGCACTGATGGGTACATCTAAATTGCATAATAACTTATATAGAGAGAGAAGATTGTAAATGGGGAGCTGGGGTATTGCTGTGGATAATGATAGAGGATAGGATTATCTATATTGTCCATATGTAGTTGAGGATTACCTGCAGGGGGGAAGGGGGGATTCCGGGTAGGTGGCAGAGCTATGCTGTCCACCCCTCTTTTTCTTCCCTTTCTTCCTTGTACGGAGGACGGTGCCTGTCAGGGGGCTCTCCCTTTATAAAGTAGGTGCGAGAATAATTATTTAGTAAAAAAAAACTTGGCAGGCACCTCAACTGGTATCATCATTAGGGGGTATAGTATTTTTGGCAAGACATGCTTTAAGAACATATTTTCTAAATGTGGGTTGGTTATTAAGAAGACTAAGTCATCCGCAAAAGCTGAGAGGTGGTGTTGTCGTCCTGCTATTGAGAGCGGTTCTGTTCTGGTGTTTTGTCGAACATGTTGCACTAATGCTTCTAGACATAGTATGAATAGGGTAGGGAATAGCAGGCATAGCTGTAGAAGGAGTTGCAGGGGTTGTACAATAGATGTGGGGTAGCACAATAACAGGGGAAGCTGCTGTTGGGAGGCACATCAATAGGGGGAGTTGTTGGGGGTGGGCACAATTAAGGGGCAAATAATAGTAGCTAATAATAGCTACAATGTGAAAAGGAGCCCCTGCTGCTTGGGGTTACAATTACAGGAGGAGCAGCTGGGAGCGGGCACATTAAAGGGGGCAAAAGAAGAGTGGAAGCTGCTGGGGAAGACAAATGTGGGGGGACCTGTGGGGAGCACATTATGAGGCTATGATGTGTGAGGATACAGGGCTTAAGGGGGAAATACTTTTGAACGTTTAGAGTAGGGGTGAGAGGCAAAAGGACTGGCATCTTTGTCCTTCTGTCTCTGGACAAAGTGGGAGTTATGCACACTCTTTCCAGGGTCGGCTCCAGTTTCAGTCAGGCCCCGGGCGGCAGAGCTTCAGTGGCCCTTTGCAGTAACTCTTGTGGCGACATGAAAAATTCTGAACTAAAACAGTATCCTGTTCCCTAAAATATTCCCTAGTTTATCCATTACTTAACAGCCCCTCATGGTTATTTAATACAGACCCCTCATCGCTATTTTAGAGTATATAAAAGCCCCACATACCCCCTTTGACATTCAATAGATAAAGCCCCTCACCCCATGGATCCCGCCCGCCTGACACTAGCCCCATTGTTGCGCGGGGGCCCTCAGAAGGAATCATTATTGAAAGAAATTTTTCAGATTAGTAGAAGGAACAGTGCCACGTTACCACAAGGAGGAGGTTGCTGGGAAGACAGGACACGACAGCAATGAGAACTCGATAAACCACTAATTCCTCCGAGAGAGGGAGTCTGGAGGACTTCATCTCATTCGGCATGAAAATGTCCGCCGCTCAGATGAAGATTACCGACCTGAAGGGCGCCACCCCAACACTGACCAGCGCCCCATAGCCGTACCCACGAGAAACTTAAGCGCAGCCATCCCCCCCCCCCCCCCTCCCGGTCAACTAAGGCCAATGACCGTTCACTAGAAGGGGCGGAGAGAAGCCGAAGCCGCGCGGGCTGATGACGGTAGTGCTCCCCTCACGTGTGAACTGGAGTGAGGAAGCGAAGATTATCGCTGGTTTTTTCCTATCTGTACGTGTAGAGAGAGGGCAACATGGAGAAACCCGCTGTCCAACTGTGAGAGGACCTTCTATGCAGGCGATAACTGAAACGGAGGGCGTGGTATAGGGTGGGGTTAGGCTGTATATGAGCATGGACTATACGCTTGTTACCTTCCGAGCAGGGATTCAGGGAAGAAAAGTTTTTTTGAAGAAATCAAAACTGAATTCTTCATGTTGAATTCTATGCATTTACTATAAGTGATTGATGGAAGTTTTTTTTTTACTTTTAACCAGTAATTGAAGGATAATTTTTCATCACGTGCCACAATACGCCACTTTCATAGAGTGACTCTGTGCCTGCAACATACGCTGTACGGTTGTTCCTGATGCATTATAAATGCAAAAAAAATACAAAGAATTTGCAAATAATTGGAATAGAATAGATTTTAATGGAAATCTACCATAAAGTCCATTATGCAAACCAGGGAACACTTACTTATAGATCCAGGCCCTGTGACTGTGGTAATCTTCTCCTTCATTCTAAAGACAACTGTTAAAATTATGCTAATGAGCCAGGGAGCCTGCCTTAGCCCCTCTGTGATCTGGCTTCAACAGACACTGCTCCCATCAAAATGTGCAGGGAGCACTTCCTGAGCTTAGAGGGGAGTGAGACAGTGTGTAACAGTCTCTAAAGTCAGATTCACAGGAGAGGGGCTAGGGTAGCCCCACAGGTCATTGGCCACAATTTAAAGTTAAAAATTAGAAAAAATTTATAGATTACCACAGTCAACTTTCACATGGAGGCTATGACTAAGTGACCCTGGTTTATCATGCTTGATTTGATGGTATATCAACAGTGATATATGGGCCGTTGAGCACTGACTTAAGCCTCAGCATCCCATCTATCAGACGCAGCGGAGCGATGTCAGTATACACGGGTGTCGGCTGTTCGTTACACCCACGGGTCGGGTGAGGGAGCTCGCATTAAACATTTACTGCTGTCAGGGACACCACCTCTTACGATCCCTCATCCCACCTACTTGTTTAGTAAGCAAGCTCCTAGTGCTTTTGTACCTCAAGCGTCACAGTGGACGGTATAAAACAAATCTCCTGCTTCTGTCTCGCTTACACTTCGTTGCCTGGCTTCAACACAACAATGCTTTCCCTCTTGATTGGTGGAGTTGTGACCATGTGGATTATCACATGTAAACAAATCCTGTTATGGAACGTTCTGTCATCTGAAAATCGAAAAAGGTATTGAATTCAGATTGTGCATGTGAAACCCTAGAGCTAGTTACAGTGCTGGTATTATAGCTCATTCTCATTAAAGTGAATGGCATGGTCTGCAGTAATACAATAGATCTGACTGCACAGCGCAGAGTAAAACAGTTCAAATAAGCTGATTGGCAAGCTGATGGCTGTAAGAGCCTAAAAATTCCTTGACGAGAATTGGTTCCCATGTTACATGGATAAAACCACAAGTGTGTGGTTCTAGGAAGGGGGGAGTAATAAGTAGTACTTGCCTGCTCCAGCTTCTGTTCCCAGAACATGACATCTGCTCCTTTGTTGACGGACTGGTGGTGTGCACCCAGTAGCCGCAGTGAGTCCAAAAATGAGGCAAGCGTTCAACTTGTCTTCTCTGACAACTTTCCAGTCCAGCCAGAGTGTGTCAATAAAGGAGGCCGCATTGTTGGGTATGCGGAAACCAGAGCGGGTTGAGGGAAAGGGGGGTAAATATCTGTTATGTTCCAACCCCTTATATTCACAAATCTCTATAATTCAGTTGTAGTTTGATAAACGCCTGAATTTTTTCTTTTCTATTCATTCAGCGTATGATGGCCGACAAACTCTATGATTGACAGAAACGTTAAGATCACATTGGAAACAGAGTAGATTGGGCTGCGTGCTGCATTGTGGAACTTGGAAACAACCAGGTCGATGTCAAGAGGTTATGTTTAATGGCATTGTACAGGATTGTGTACCGGTATAATAAGAGAGAATTCTATGGGCATGGACCAGCACCAAAACTTAAAAGCAAGAGAGGGAGCCAGTTGAGCCTCTAAGTCAATATCTGTATGACATCTTGTATTTTGCAACCATATGCAATGAATGTGCAAGCAGGCAGGGCTATGGAGTTAAAAGCCGAATCCCCCTCCTCAATTTTCTAACAACCAACTACACTAAAAATGGTCACTCAAGCCACTGGCGAGAGATGCAGACATTCCTTCCCAGTGCTTATTTCACTGGTCTGAGGGGGAGGAGCTTCCGCTGAGCCTGCTGAAGCATGTTACATTAAAGTGCATCCACATCATCTTAATAATAGCATAGCAGAATCATCTCAACAGTGGCCTGTAAAGCGTTTATGTTGCAGTCCACACCTGCTGAGAGTCCAATCAACACTTCATATACTGATGGAAAGTGTCATTGGTGCAGGAGGGGGCGTGGTTTTTGGGTAGAGAGGGTGAGTGCAGGGGGCGAGAAGTCTTCTCCGGGTCTCTCTCATTCTGTGTCATGGCCCAAATCGGAGCGGACCCAGAACGTGGTAAGTACTTGTCAGCTGTCTGTACTGCTTCCGTGGCTTCTCTGGCTCCCTGGTACAGTTAGTTTTTGGGCCCCTGACGGCTGTTGTGGGACGCAGAGCAGCACTAGAGGAGAGACAGCAGTAAGCATGTGGTACTCTCCATTATTATTGTCTACTCTGGGGTCTCCACTATTATTATTGGTTTTATTCTGTACGGTGGTCATTCTCATTTATTTCTGGGTTGGCTTTTGTACGTTATGTGCTTGTTGGTACATATCGGGTGCGGTTAAGTGACCATAGAAATGTGGCGCTTCGGACCTTAAAAAGATTTAATCCTTAGACAGGAATAGAACAAAAAAAGGGAAACATTTCATAATTTCCTATTTTCAGCACATACTGCATTAATCAAACGTTACCAATTTATTAAAAATTTTTGGAGCCTGAGTCAGTAGGTTTTTAATTACATCATGACTACACAGCCTGGCAATCAGGAAAGAGTGTTATTTGACCCTGAAAAACAGATTCAATTTAGGAAGGAAAATATAGTGTGGTGTGTAAATGGTTCTTACACAATGTGTATAATACTGTATATATCCACTGTTTTTCGAGTTTGGTCAAGTGTCAGTGAAATTGTAGCCCTAAAGATGAACAGACCTACTGAAGGGATCCTTTTCGTCAATCTTAAACTCTCGCCTATGGCCTCTCCTGCATTTTGACACAGGAAGGCTAAGATGTTTTACAGTTTAGATAGCTAAACATTTATTACATTTTTACAATTCATTTAGTGAAAATTTCGTCCATTGTAAAAAACTTAATGTGCACTAGATTTTCTAGCCATCTTATTTGATACCAGAATCCTTTTACCACATCATGGACATAACCTCTCTTCTGTCCAGAATTACAGCTTTCACAAAGCTTTTGTTACGTACATCTTCATCCCTTCTATGTGACAATTATTCCTGTAATGTCCTTGTGTGATAGAGCCCTTAAAGGAACATCTACATATCAGTTTAGTAATGGTGAGGGTGTTCTAGTAAGAGATGTTCCCCAGGACTTTTTTTTTTATTATCAACTATATACTGCCCGATTGCAGAATTAAGATAGATAAAAGTATTCGTCTGGGGAACTTGGCCTACTTCCTGAGCGCACCAGGGCTCATATATTTTAATGGTATGCACTCCTTGTAGTTTTGTAACTCTGTTTCACTTGGTGGCTGGATATAGAGGATAAGAAAAGTTATAACAAAAGGCATAGCCTTGTACATTTATAACAGCTGCTTTCAAGAAACAAAAAATCTCTGGTTGGAGCCAGATTTTTCAATAGATGTTTCTCAATACCACTATCATGGGGATCTGTAATATTTTTATTTGACATGGGGTTTCTTAAGTAAAAATAAAAGAAATACAAATTTATGTTAGGAGCATCGCAGAGATGCAATTACAGTAGCATACCCCAGGATTAATTTGTTAACCCTGTGATAGGACAAAGTGTATCATGTGGTCCCAAGACTTGCATAAGTTGGACCTGAAGGTCCCCTTAAGGTGTCCCATATAAACGAAAGTGCTGAAAAATCCTCAACACCCATGTTACAATAGAAGTAGTGAGAAAATGCCACTTGGGCACTTTTGGGAGACTTGTGGGCCTATTTCTCATGACGTCCCCAGGATGGCAGATTATTTATATCATTGGGAAAACCACGATAAGCGTTTCTATACAAGCCTGAATCCTAACTCCACTATAGTGTAATGTAGAAATATCCTGTAGTATTTTTTTGTGTTTATGTTATGATTAAAGTTTTTATAACAACAATAAAACGTGAGCAAAATGCACAAAACAGCTCATCACATCTGTAGTTATCTTTAGTTGTGACTAAAGTGAACATTGTCTATAATAGTTGTATCACAGTTAATTTACAGTCTATTTTCCTCTTAATATCCAGGCCATCTGAACTTCTGGTGAAAACTCAAGTAGACTTCTGGAAAGGTGCCTGAGGAATTCCAAATGTATGACACTTGAATACTATGCGTTCAAGCAGGGAGAGAAGGTAAGTGAAGGGTTTAAAAGAAATCTACCATCAAAATCAAGAGATGATGTAAATCCAGGGAACCTTACTCAATTGATCAAGGCACTATCTTGTGATCTCTTTATATTTGTTAGCTATGGTCTTCTTTTAAAATCAACTTTAAAATTATGCTAATCAGTTTGAAGGATTTTGCACTCTCACCCTCCCCCTTGCTCCCTTAGCACTTTCCCATCTTCTATCTGCATGATTGTAAGTATCTCAACCACCAGCTGGGTGGTTTTTGTAAATACTTCCTAAACATGAGGTTTATGCGTACTTGACTTTTGCTGCCCCCCTTGTTACTATGTTTCTTATAATACCTCATTAGTTGGAATCTTTATTAGACTGTGTGATGCTTATATAGGGAATTAAAGGAAACCTACCACTTGAAGTGGTCAGGTGTAAGGATGCATTAACGAGCACCAGCTAAGGGTGAGCTGTGTGCCGGAGCTTACTTTCATTATTGTCCTAACCGCTGGATCGCAGTTAAACACTTTTTATTCTTACAGCCAAGGAGCTTTCGGCGCACCAAGCGGTTTTAGGACACTAATGAACGACCCCAGACACCGGGTATATGCATCTTGACACTACCACTTCAAGGTGGTAGGTTTCCTTTAATGAGGCTTATGTGACTCTGTTGCACAGCGCTTGTATTCAGATGGTCAGACCCTCTGTGTTGATGGACACTTCTTGATTGTCCTTAATCTCATCCCCCCTCCTGGACGTTCATACAGTCTGCCCCACTCCCATGGGGGACAGGGTACATCCGCCTCTGCATACAAAAAAGTAAAAGGTATTGGAAAAAAATGGGATTTATTTGAGGATAGCAGAGATTATCGCTACAATTCCGCAGTCGGAAACCTACCCTTCTGTATATTTCCTCTTTCTATAGGGTGTGGCAGATTCGGGGTTGACTCTGCCATCTGTTAAGACATGAGGGGAACATCATTGATGCAGCCAGTATAGAGTGTTGGGGCCCCTAGTCATTTCAAGAGGCCGATGTTATCTGTTACAGGAGAAGAAGTCACAGTGGTAAGTGTAATGCAGCGGACGAAATCCTCACACCACTACAAGAACAGTTTGATGGAAATCCAAAACGTGGGGGCCTGGACGGCCGAAGAAGGAATGTCATTGCGTTTAGTTATTATATAACGCAGGACTCCGTCCTCTGCTACTGTGGTGCAGCACGTGGGCGACGTTTACACAGGGCTGTACACAATTGTGTGAAACAGCACTAAAGAGGAGCGTCACCAGATTTACCACTTGAGTGAAACTGTGCTGCTGGGTTAACAAAGTTTCCACATACACGCAAAATTAGTGCCAGTGAAGGCTCTGTGTCCTTAATCAAATGTTTTCTGAGTATACAAATGTGCTTTTCTGGTATGATGAGAGAGAATTATCAGGTGGCAAGAAACAACTCATTATTCTGACTGACAGCTCTGTTGTCTCTCAAATGCCGGCTCTGCCCTCCTTATACTGGGGGACTGTTGCTACATATCTACATTCAGACATATAAAGCCTATAGTACAGATGGGAAATATTGCTAAATTTTTCTACACAGTGTGCCGTTGTGTTACATTCATGAAGTGACCTAATATCCCACAATCATCACAGGTCCTTAGCTTCTAAGAATAGCAACCTGTACACGTATTTGATTACATGATATCACACAGCCTGGAGAAGAGGAGAATGCTGATGTG
This sequence comes from Engystomops pustulosus, assembly GCA_019512145.1. Taxonomy (NCBI): domain Eukaryota; kingdom Metazoa; phylum Chordata; class Amphibia; order Anura; family Leptodactylidae; genus Engystomops; species Engystomops pustulosus. Next base: position 86,262,907 of record CM033641.1, read on the forward strand.
ACTTCATGGTGGTAGATACATGAATGTGGTCAGTTTACATTATTAAGAGGTTCTAAAGTACCTGAGATCATGTCATGTGACGAGGGACCACTGGACAGAGACGGCATGAAGATAAGGATGGGAGGAAAGCAATGGGAGGGGATCTAGGATGAACAGAACGCCCCTCCCCATAACCAGGTAATATAGAGATAAAGGTAATTTATGTGGATTGTTAGCGACAAAATTTGAGCAAAAAGGGAAGGGTGTCAGTCCGTTGACAGAGATCATAGGAACCGGGGGACTACCTGCATGTATAGTGCAAAGGTGTGACAAGGTTACTTTAACACTGTATTCTGGTGATGGTTTTGTTACTTGTGCATTACTGGCGTATTTACTGGGGTGGTTAGCGAATACTATTTCATTTTTAAGTTTATCATTTGCCATTGACTTAAACAATAGCGTAATCTTGGCTTGGTATTTTATTTTTTAAGAGGCCATAAATTGTGCAAAATAAAGGAATGATGAAGTTATTGGAGCCAATGTTGCCTGTTACCACAAGTTAAAAAAAAAAAAAAAAAAAATGTTTATTATTTTATTTTTTATTTGACTAGTTACTCTCCAGAAGAAGAAAGGAGATACTGTGCCCTGAGCACATACATGCAGCATACACACAGCATCATACATGCAGCATACACACAGCATCATACATGCAGCATACACACAGCATCATACATGCAGCATACACACAGCATCATACATGCAGCATACACACAGCATCATACATGCAGCATACACACAGCATCATACATGCAGCATACACACAGCATCATACATGCAGCATACACACAGCATCATACATGCAGCATACATGCAGCATACACACAGCATCTTACACGCAGCATCATACATGCAGCATACACACAGCATCATACACGCAGCATACCTGTAGCTTATACACAGCAGGCAGCAGCAAACATATAGCTGATGACGATCTTCACTCCGAGCTGGTGGGCGGAGCTTGCTAATCTGAACTTCTGCAGAAAGTGCAGAGAGCTCAGTTCACCCTTTGCTGGCTGTCCGAGGCTGTGGTGGAGCAGCAGCAGCAGCAACAAAGTGATCACACTCCAGCTGACTGCTGCTCCACCAGTAAGTGAACACTCCGCACTGGCTTCCCGCCTGACGCTTCTACTTCATCAGGCAGCAAGGAGCAGCCCACCGGGAGCCAGCCTTCCCCATACAACACATTGTCAGCGTGCTCCTCCCTCCTCCTGCCGGGCAGCGCTGCTCTGCATGGACGCAGGCGGCGTGACATCATTACACGTCACCGGCGTCTTATAGAGCAATAGAGCCGCGCTACAGTGAAGATCGTGATGACAGCGGCAGGTCTGTACTGCTTGTGGGTGATTCGGGCGAGTGCCCAAATCACCCACAGCTGTTTTGCCGCCTGCTTCAGGGCTCCGCATCTGCCGCCTCATGGCAGATGCGGCCCTGCTCATCGCTATCTACGTCCTGAGGATGTGGATAGCGATGAGAGTAGGGAAATTTGCCCGGACACCAGGACATTCGGGGCACAGGTCAAAAGATCCGGGGCACAGCCAGTAGTGTAGACAAAAAATGTGTTAAAGCTCTTGGAAGATGGAGAAGCAAAAATTATGGATATTTTACCCACATTAGATTTTGTTCTGTAAGTTTAGTAACAGGTAAGAAAATCAGGAGAAATTGCATAACAAATCTTAAGAGAGTTTTCTCCTTTTAACTTTTATAAGTATGTAAATTTTAGGTTTATATGAATGTATTACTAACAAAATTAGACCATTCTAAATGTCTCCTCCATTTTCTTTCAGTTATTGCAAAGCTCTCAAAGGGCTAACAAGCTTTATAAAAGCTGTTTTTAAAAGTTTGAGGGGCGCCGTTTTGAAAATTGGGTGATTCATAGGGGTTTATGGTACTGGATCTTGGTGAGGGATGTGAACCAGCAGGGGACCCGTAACACGTAATACAATTTTTGTTTTATTAACACCTTCTATACCCTTAGGGGGCCTAAAATAGCTGGAAAATAGGGTTAAAATCCTAAACCCAACTTCTGCAGCTTAACAGTTGTGACAGATGGGCAATGCCCTTTTTGCTTGCCACCCGTCCGACGTAATTTCCTCTCAAACCTTCCTGGCCTCTCATTTTCCATTTCCACAGGAATTTTCTAATTAAAAAAAAGTTGTATAGTCACAATACAGCTTTGTTTGATTAGTATTGTTTATGTTGACAAAAAATTTTTGAAAACAAACAAAGGCAATAAAAGAAAAAAAACAGGTGTGGATAGAATGGGTTAATAGTTTAGGGGATATTTTATTGAGAAAAATAACATATACTTAACTTTGGGTTTCACTGCAGTTTCACCCAAAGTTTCTGTTATCAGTGGATTTTGGCTTTATGAGGTCATCTAAACATGTATGGCATGCTCAATAGAGGTGTGTACTCTTTCATGGGAACACAAGTAAGCAAATCCATTCTGATACCAAACCAAAGTCTGTCACTTCTGGACTAAAAAAAACTCCACCAATCTCAAAATATTGTCATGAGCAAGGAGACACACAGAAAAGAAAAATATATGATAAGACAACCAACATTGTAGATTATGCACATTATTGAAATTATAAAATGCCTAGTAGAGATGCTTTAAAGATACAGTATTCTGTTCATAGTCGCCATAGCTTCACCTTATTGTAACTTAACTGCAGGGCAACAGCATTTTATACATATTCCAAGATCTTTTTAGAACATGTAAAATACTCATGTAGAAAGCTGCTTGCTACTTTGTTATTGAAAATGCAGATTCCACAGAGCTGGTAATTCTATGTTGTGTATCACATTTTATGATTATTCACCATTAGTTGATTTTCTTTTACTTAAAATAAATTAAAATTAAATATCTTCTAGAGAAAATGAGAATTCAGACAGGAATTTAATTTACATGGTTTATAGTTTAGTCATTTGTATGCAGCGCTGTACTCATTAAAAGTTATCTGTACTTTTTATTGCTGCTCTTAAATACAGGGATAATGTGAAAGTACTACAGACATCCAGGTTCTCTCAAATGTTGTATGGGCTGATATTTTATAAAATTGAATAAAATAGGATATACTGTGTGTCCAGTTTAATATGATTAGGATCAATATCGGGTATTATATTGCGTCTCTGGGGAGAAATACATGTAAAACTACTGTTCAAAGGGGCTTTGAACAGTACTAAGCATTTACTAAGCAAATTTACAAAGTTTTCCTTCGGACTTTCTAGTGCAAACTGCTTGCAAATATATTTAAGAAGTGTGGGCACGACAATTGTGTCACATGCAACCCTTTTGTTTTGTGTGCCAGATTTATCCTACAAAGTCCGACAGAAGTGTGTTGCACACCCTATGTTAAAGGTGCACCACAAAAAAAAGTTGGGTGCCAGAAATCCTGAATCTAGTGCACCCTGCATTGTGCACAGGAAAACGGTATTTACTGCATGTGCCCAAATGTCCTCAAAACAAATAAGGAAACTGAATGACAACTCAGTGGGAGCAGATATATCACTATATCAAAAATGAGCATCAGAGAACAGTATGTAAGTCATAATCATATTGTATGCCAGGCTGTATGCAGTTACTCTTTAGGTATTAAAGAGAAATGTATACATAATATGCAACATAGCAAAAAAGAATCACTTTTTACCCGAGCTGCATGAATGGAACCTAAGCCTATGGTATCACTATGATGCATTTCTCAGTAAAGAAATGAAATCATTCTAAAGCAAAAGTGTTAAACAAGGGGAATGTGTCCTTTTTCTGCTAAAGCACAAATAGTGTGCAACAATGAAGACTCTGAATTTTTCACTCTTTGTTTCCTTGCAACCAATTGGTAAGATCAAAAAAGTTTTTTTTTTTTTGCACAATAATGTACAATAATGTACTGCAGCCCATCTTGACCACATGGTCATAAGTATTTAGTCCCTTTTGAGTAGAAGCACTTTTAGAGCTACCACCGACATGAGTCTTCTTGGGAATGATGAAACTAGTTTTTCCCACCTGGGGTCCTCTATCATTCTTCCGTGCAGATCCTCTCCAGTTCTCACAGGTTGGATATTGAACGTTGGTGGACAAGTCTCTCCAGTGATGCTCAACTGGGTTCAGGTCAGGGTTCTGACTAGGCCAGTCAAGAAAGGTTTGTCCGAAGTGACTGCTATGTTATTTTTACTGCTCTTAGGGTCATTGTCTTGTTGGAAAGTGAACCTTTGGCCCAGTCTAAAGTCCAGAGCACTATGGAATAGGTTTTCATCCAGGATATCTCTGTACTTGGCCGCATTCATATTTCCTTCAAATGCAACCAGTCATCCTGTCCCTGCGGCTGATAAACACCCACATAGCATGATGCTGCCACCACCAAGTTTCACTGATGCGATTGTATTTGGCAGGTGTTGAGCAGTGCCTATTTTTTCCACACATACCTCTTAGAACTAGAGGATGGGTTTCTGTTAACACACTTTGCCATTAAGCCCCAGCTAGTGGAGGGCTGCAGGGATATTTATTTGTTGACTTCATGGAACTTTCTCCCACTTCCCTATTGCATCTATGGAGCTCAGCAAAAGTAATCTTGGAGTTCTTCTTTACCTCTCTCCCCAAGTCTCTTCTCCCATGTCTGGATGGCCAGTAGAGGAAGAGTTGTGGTCAGGGCCGATTCTAGCTTTTTTGCTGCCTGAGGCGAAAAATTGAAATGCTGCCCCCCCTCCAACCCCCCCCCAAAAAATCCTAGCCCTGCCCACTGAATTTACATACGCAACTTAACACAGCGCTAGTGTACAGGGGCGGACCTTGGCCCAATCGCGTATACGTTTCTATGGAAACGCATGTGATCGGTAACCCGGTGTCTTGCATTAAAACAATATAAGACACCACTACTGCTATAATGAATCATAACATACCATTCTTCTTTAGAGGAACTTGCTGGTACATAGCATAGACTCCGCACTGGCTTCCCGCCGGACACACTTTATCAGCCAGCAAGGAGCAGCCCACCGGGAGCCAGCCCTCCCCATACAACACATTGCCAGCATGCTCCTCCCTCCTACTGCCGGTCAGCGCTGCTCTGCATGGACGCAGGCAGCATGACATCATGGCGTGTCATGATGTCACGCTGCCTGCGTCCTCTAGAGCAGCGCTACAGTGAAGATAGTGATGGCAGCGGCATGTCTGTACTGCTTGTGGGTGATTCAGGTGAGTGCCCAAATCACCCACAGCTGTTTTGCCGCCTGCTTCAGGGCTATGCATCTGCCGCCTGAGGCGAAATTTTCATCCTGCCTCATGGCAGATGCGGCCCTGATTGTGGTCATCCAAATCTTCTTCCATTTAAGGATTATGAAGGTCACTGTGCTCTTAGGAACATTGAGTGCTGCAGACATTCTTTTGTAACCTTGACCAGATATGTGCCTTGCCACAATTCTGTCTCTGAGCACCTTTGGCAGTTCCTTAGACTTCATGATTCTCATGTGCTCTGACATGTACTGTAAGTTGTGAGGTCTTATATAGACAGTTGTTTTCCTTTTCTTAAAAATTCCAATGAGTTTATTTAAGCACAGCTGGATTCCAATGAAGGAACAGAACCAACTCAATGTGGATCAGAAGGAAATGGACATGTGAGATAAATATGAGTGCCACATCAAAGGGTCTGAATGCTTATGACCAAGTGATTTTTCTGTTTTTCTTGTTTAATAGATTAGCAAAAATATCTGCATATCTCTTACCAATTGTCTGCAATGAAACAAAGTGAAAAATGTTAAGGGTTCTGAATACTTTCTGTACACACTGTACATATAGAGGTTTTATGGTAATTAAAACATAGTTTATCTTGCAAATATATGAATAACTTGTGAGCCTGTATTTTGCTAGCACACCTGGAAAAGTATACAGAGGGTATACAGAGGTGGCGTTCGATTTGAAGTGTCGATGCCCATTAGCCTCAGTGATTTGTGGAAGAATGCTGAAGGTTATAGAAGTTATGAAAGCAGCAGTTAAGCACTTGTAAATTAAATAACAAGGGACTGTTTGTGGGGCATATCTGAGCTAACACTTTACCTTTAAATTAAATCTACCATCAAACTCAAGCATAATAAACCAAGGACATTTACACATAGAGTCAGGTACTGTGACTATGGTAATCTCCTTATATTTGTTATCCATGGCGTCCTTTCTTCTAAAGTCAACTTTTAACATTAGGCAAATGAACCAGAAAGGTTCTGAGGGGCATTACAGGGCCGCTCCATGCTATAGCTATACAAACTGTTATGCTACACAGGGGCACTTCTCCCTCCCACAGTGAGCTAAAACTTCTGCCATGAGATAACAGTAGGCAGAAGGAGGGGGAGTGCTGAGGGGGGAGAGGGGAGACAGTGTGGCACATTTACTTACCCGGTCACTGGAGTTCACAGAAAGTGCATTGTCCAACTATAATGCACCGTAAGGTGACTCACTAAGATTGTACGCCCGAATTGGTGCATGTGTCACTTCTCCGCTCAGGTCTGAAAGAGTTAACCATCTTTTTAGTGGTGCATCTTAAGGCTTGGGCTTGCAACACAATTTAAAAGTTAAATAGGGCACGTCCCCTAATTTGTGTCACAAGAAATCCAGCATCTGAGCCACAAAAAGATCGTGTGAGCCAGATTCCCAGTGCACACACTTCTGAAATACCTGTGCAAGCCATTATAGCCCTGAAAATGTGTAACATGCGACCCTAAGTAAATGAGCCCCATGTAACAGTCTGTGAAGCCGAAGCACAGAAGGACTTTGTTAATGCCCCCCCACCCTGCTAAAGCTGTCAGGTTCAATAGCATAATAATAAAATGTTATTTTAGAACAAAGGAAGCCATGGGTAACAAACAGAACATTAGTGCAGTGATGGCGAACCTATGACACGCGTGTCAGCACTGACACACAGAGCCATTTTCATGACACACGGCGACTGGAGATTTGAAAAGTTACAAAATGAAATGTAACCCTTGCATATAAAGTACCTGCATGTTTTAGACTCCTTACTTGACCAGTTCAGTGATATATTTAATAAATTTAGAAACCTAGAACAGACCATGACAATAATTAATTATTCTGATGTAGTAGTCTACAGTAGTGTGTAATTAAATGGTTTCCAATGGATACAAATTGATGATTTGGAGATGCAATTTGCAGAATTTCTGGACAGCATCTTAGGTCAGGCGTTTTGTGACTTGAGCTTGATAATCTAGGAAGGTGCCGCTTGGTGAATCAAAAGGAGTGCCACTATGAACAGGAAATTTAGAGTGCCTGGAATCGGTTACCAGACACTTTTAGCACCCTGAAAAATATAGCAATGTCTTTACTTACTATTTTTCCCTCTACGTACTTTTCTAAAACCTTATTCTCAGCATTAAATAATATCAAAAGAAACAGATTGACAGATGAACTTAGTAGCGCTTGCTTGGGGGTGAAGTGTACAAAATACCAACCTTCAATTGAAGATTTAGCCAATGAAATTCAAAAAAGGCACTAGGAGGAGCTCATTATACGTACAGAATAGCAGAATATAGACTAGTGATGGCTGTTGCTGGACTGCCACAGGTTCGCTATCACTGGAAGAATTCGCCCTCCCCCTCACTTATCTTAGCTCATGGCACCCCACACAAGTTAAATAATAGAAAACCAACTGACAGATTAACAAAGAAGTTACTGAGCAGGTAAGTTAAATAAGGGGGGGGGGGGGGGAGAGAGAGAAGAAATAGATTATGGGTGGATGATATAATGCCCAAGTGGCACCCCTCATGTAAAGTACGCATGGAGTCTGGTGCCTCAGACAATCAATAAAACCAATGGTATCCCACCAAGAAGATGGAAAGAAAAAGGACCGACTATTTTTAGGTGATAGTAGAAATTGTACAAATTTTATTCATACCACAAAAATGACATAAAATATGACAAACATCTAAAATGGATACATAACACACAGAACGGTGGATCACAGAAAGATGGCAGTCAAAAACCGGGACAGTATAGGAACACTGATGGTGTAAGATGTACAACAGGACTGGATAAATGTTTGTGCCGAAAAGACCTCCTAAGTGAATGCTGGTAGTAAATGCCGTGCCTCAACAGTAGTAGCTATCACCGGAGCTAGTCCTTACTAGTAAAAATGGTTAAACGTTCCACTGCCCAGGGTGTCTGCCCGTTTCGGCTCCAAATGAGCCTTCGTCTGGGGGTCTGAGCCATTTTAGTTTGTCGTATTTTATGTCATTTTTGTGGTATGAATAAAATTTGTACAATTTCTACTATCACCTAAAAATAGTCGGCCCTTTTTCCTTCCATCTTCTTGGTGGGATACCATTGGTTTTATTGGTCTCCAGTATTCTAGGTCTGCTGTGGCGGTCTCTGTTGTTATAAACCTGCTCTGGTGGTCTCCAGTATAATATTCCTGCTGTGGCGGTCTCTGTTATATGCCTGCTATGGGGGTCTCCAGTAGTATAGGTCTGTACTGTGGGGCGGGGGGGGGCTCCAGTATTATTAATATCCAATGAGCAACCACGCTATTATGCGTCTGCTCTGGGGTCTCCAACTATTTAAATATCTGCCCTATTCCCCGGGTCTACATGCTGAGCTGTAAATATTGGGGATCAAGAGACCTACAGTAACTGTAGTGTCATAGGTCAGTGATGGCGAACCTATGACACGCGTGTCAGCACTGACACACGTAGCCATTTTCAGTGACACACGGCCACTGGAGAGTTGAAAAGTTACAAAGTACCTGCATGTGTTAGACTCCTTACTTGACCAGTTCAGTGATATATTTAATAAATTTAGAAGCCTAGAACAGACCATGACAATAATTAATTATCCTGATGTAGTAGTCTACAGTCGTTTGGTTTCCAATGGATACAAATTGATGATTTGGAGATGCGACTTGCAGAATTTCTGGACTGCATCTGAGGTCAGGCGTTTTGTGACTTGAGGTCAAAGCTTGATAATCTAGAAAGGTGCCACTTGGAGAATCAAAAGGAGTGCCACTATGAACAGGAAATTTGGAGTGCCTGGAATCGGTTACCAGACACTTTTAGCACCCTGAAAAATATAGCAATGGTTTTACTTACTATATTTCCCTCTACGTACTTTTCTAAGACCTTTTCAGCATTAAATAATATCAAAACCAACAAAAGAAACAGATTGACAGATGAACTTAGTAGCGCTTGCTTGGGGGTGAAGTGTACAAAATACCAACCTTCAATTGAAGATTAAGCCAATGAAATTCAGCAACAAAAAAGTCACTGGGAGGAGCTCATTATACGTACAGAATAGCTGCATATAGACTAGTGATGGCTGTTGCTGGACTGCCACAGGTTCGCCATCACTGGAAGAATCCTCACTTATCTTAGTTCATGGCACACCCACACAAGTAAATAACAAGGCAACAAAGAAACCAACTGACAGATTAACAAAGAAGTTACTGAGCAGGTAAGTTAAATAATTATACATATTTGTTATTTAAACTATATATAACACAAAATTATGTTTTTTTTTTCAAGGTGACACCACCCAAGTTATAGGTTGCCCATCACTGATTTAGTGTGACTGCATTAACTTAGGCATCTGGTTTTTTTTTCTCTGCAGTCTCCTGTCTTCTCTTTCTATGATTCAAAACTTGTCATCACTCTTAATATGTATACATCCAATAAAGTTACAATTCTGGAGCATTTGTTCATAGAAGCGTGCATTGTGCATGTTATACCTCCAGAAAATATACAGTAGAAATAAAGTGACAACTGTATACATGTCTTTAACTTTAATAGTCTCTGAAATCTAATGTAAATAGTCAGATGGCCTGTATGTGTACATAGTGTGAAAATAAGATTAATTAATGTGACATGCTCATTCATAATGCTGAGGAAAAGACAACATTATGCTATTTGTACAATTCTGTAAGAAGGGTAAACTCTCCATAAGATATGAATGAGGTAAGAAGCGTGGAAGGTACAGCATCTTATCTACCTAGTGCAGCTGTAGTGCCAAAGTGTCCAGCATTATTGATAGAAAATGGATGAATGAAACCTTGTGACAAGATGATAAATTTTGTCTGGCAGTTACATTGCAAATGCTGACAGATGTCTACACACTTGTAAAATGAAACTGCAAAGTGTCCTTGCAGAATCCTGCCTATAGGCATTTGATGTGTTTGCCAATTCCATAGTAAAAACATATAATTAGAATTATATTTCACGCTTGAATCAGTGTCACAGACCAGTGCTTTGAATCTCAAGCCTTCTCTTTAATAGTAGCATGTAATGACAGGCAGAGGCTATGTGTATTTACTTACTAGATATTTTTGGATTACTTGAAAATTCCATAAACTTCAAGGAAGATGAATGGATTATTAATGGAAGACAAGAAACTGTGATTCAGTTCTGCTAATGGAAAGCTCTGCACCGTATTTTAAGATTGCCATGCCCTGGGATATGAATCTATTACTCTTCTATGTGGCCCTATTTTTCATTTTGCTGTTCCTGCTGCTACTTCTGGTAGTTGCCTTGTTGTGTCAATTAAAAGACTCAATCTCTAGCAAAGTGGTGCTGCAGTCAAGACATTCAATGAGCTTCAGAGAGGATAAGACTCCTTAGCCCACCCAGAACAGTCCTCCCACTGCCAAGGCTCAGTTGTAAACCTTTAAGGATACAGGTATAAGTATATTTTAATTATGGCAAGGTGCAGATATTTTATACATGTTTTCAACTTGCTGTGTATATTTGTAAGGGTCACTTGACTGGCAAAAGCCTGTACATCCATCTATTATAAAGTAATATCTTCTAGTATGCACTCTACTGCAGCTATGTAGGATAGAAAATAGCAGAATATACTGTATATGCAAGTTGTATAAGCATATGAAACAATACAAATCTAATACTTTGATTAAGACATATGAACAGATGAACAGAGACATATACTAGATTAAACATAAAGCTAGAAATATAACCTTTTATAATATAATTATCTTTGATGGGTGCAGGGACATAGTTATAGTGGGTGGAGCAGTAACAGCCACTTCTGGGCCTTGAACCTATAGACTACTGAAATAGGAAAATACCTGTGCTGTAACAGATAGGTGGGGGGCCCATTACGATTTGCATTGTGGCACACAAGCTTCAAATGACACCCCTGGATAGAGTACCTCTTTTTAGAGAGAAATTCCAGATATTAAGAACATGCTTAAATGTACATCCATTCTCTACTTTTTTCTGTTCATTAATTGTCATATAGATATCTTATTGCCAGGATAAGTCATTATTAATATTGTTATTCATGTTTGGATAAAAGGATACAGGCCTTTTCATATGGACAGTCCACATCTGATGTAGTTTAAAGGGTATTTGTTCTATAATGATATTCTCTTAGTATTATTTTGTAATAATACTAATACTTTTTGCGGATCAATTACAGATGTGTTTTTTTAATGAATATATCATTTCATCATAAATTGATTTAATCTATAATAATATTCTATTACTATTTTTCTATAACAATACCAATATTTTTCACAGATCAGTATACCTTCTGTTATTTAATAGGAGTCCTAATTGTACAAAGGGTTTCAAAAACTGCATTCACCAAGGTTCACTGCACGGAATATTAAATGGTGTCACTAGAAAGTGAAATTTGTCTCACAGAAAAGGTCCTTACATGGCTTTGTAAACTAAAATAAACAAGTTATGACTTTTATGTAATGTAGGAAGCAAAAACATGGAAACAAAAAACAAAATAGGTCATCAGCAGGAGATGTTAGCATTTTCCACATTCTCTGAAATGTGCACTCTCCCACTACATGTGAATACGTTTTTCTGAATGACGTTTACATCCTTTAGGCTTTTTCTGTGCACCTGTAAGATAGTTAAGGTGTCCCGCTTGGCACAGAGCGGTTAAATTGACTTATTATATAGATCTCATTATATGACCTCACAGTTGTAGTATCTTAAATTAAATCTGCATTCAAAATCAAGTATGATAAACCAGGGGACTTACTTATAGATCCAGGCACCGTGACTGTGGTAATCTTCTTATATTTGTTATCCATGGCCCCCTTCCTTCTAAGATCAACTTTTAATATTATGCTAATCAGTCAGAACGAAAGGAGGGGGACCAGAGCCCCTCCATGCTATAGCTTTTCAAGCTGCTACACGGTGCAGGAACACTTCCCCTTCGCACGGTGATGAAGCTTCCTCTGCTGCAGTGAGATTACATCAGGCAGTGGGAGAGGGAAGTTCTGAGGGAGCAGGGTAAGTGTAACAGCCTGTGAAGCTAGAGCATGGCAGGGCTCTGGTAACACCATTTTATAGCCCTTCTTGCTCATAAGCATAATTTTAAAAGTTGATTTATAAATATAAGAATATTACCACAGTCACGGTGCCTGGATCTATGAGTATAAGGGTTGGTTTGTCATTTTTCATTTTGATGGTAGATTTCCTTAAAGGAAACCTACCATTTGATTTGATGTAGTATGAAGCAAACATAACTTAAGAATGCTGTAGCTACACTGATGCAGGGTCATATCTAGGTTAATCCCTGAGCTGAGTGGTTTTGCTGACAAAACAGATATAACAGTATAATAATGAAGCTCTGCCCCTTCTATGGCTGCTTCAGCGATTGCTTAAGCACTTTTAGTAGCAGGAGAGTTTTTCTCTGCAGCAGAAGATGATGATGCAATCACTTTTCTCCCTGCCAGACAGAATAATAAATTGCTGCACCATACCCCAGCTGCTGTGTATGAGTGATCCAGCTCAGGTTGATTAGTGCTTGACTAACCTCCATTTGTAATTACAAGCTCTGTGTCGAATGTGTTTATCTTGGCAGCCATGCTGATCCAGCTTTCCCAAAGTCCTGAATGTTATAATTGTATTTTTTAGCAAAACCATTCAGCTCAGGGATTAACCAAGATATACTCCTGCATCAGTGTAGTTACAGAATTCTCAAGGTATGTGCTTCATAATGCATCAAATCAAATGGTAGGTTTCCTTTAAACTAATTGTTTGTAGCAAAAGAGTGCACTGCAATATTTAAAAAAGTTAGATCTGAAGAGGAACTACTCATGTACAGTATGGCATGGTATTTAATGCGATTCCTTTTCTGTTTCAATTGACAAAGTTTATTCTAAAATGCAGACATCTTGTATTCTTCACCATCATGTACAGTTAATGGTATGCTTGGTATGCAGTTCATACTAAGTATACAAAGGATTCTTTACATTTTTCTTGAATTTGAGAACATATATGATTCCAACCACTTTATCAACATTGCTAAACTTGTCCTCCTACTTTTTTCTTTCTCAAATTCTTCAGTTTGAACTATACTAGCTGCACTTTAAGCTACATTTTCCACAGAATTAGATACCCTGTTTCCCTGAAAATAAGACACCCTGCGAAAATAACACCTAGTGCAATTTTTATTCAAGCTCAGAAATATCAGGCCTCCCCTGAAAATAAGAGCTAGTGGAAGTAATTGCTACAGCTCCCCCCACGCCATAAGTTAGTATTAGTAGATCATTTACTGCAAAAGGTTGTGACAGGAGAACAGAATTCAATGGATAAATCACTGGCAGCTGCTTTGCAAATCCCCTACGAGCAGGATACCTGGACAAGAAGGAAAGTGTAAGAAAGTGCTAAACATGAGAGATTAAGGCCAATGATTCTAATAGGAATGGAGTCACAAGAAATTCACCATGAAATTCAGGGTTTGAAGTGTTATAATGACATTCCATAAGATGATGATATGACTGTCTCTGAATAAATGTTGCTTTTTGTTCATAAATTCTGGGATCGTAAAAAATAATGAGATTATTGTACTCTATTGTGAAATAGAGTCACAAGAAATTCTTGATAGGCTGGTTATATTAAGTTTGTGATGAAATGACTACAGTGTGTTAATAATGTAGATTTTTTTTTTCAACAATAAATGTGAATTCTTGTTCATAGAAAAATAGAACACCCCCTGAAAATAAGACGTAGTGCGTTTCTAGGAGCAAAAATTATTATAAGACACTGGGGCTTATATACTAAGGGCCCGCAGCCACACTTTTGTCGGTTTTTCCAACATTTTCGGGGTTTGCGGTGCTGGGACAGGTATTTTACTGGAGATTGTGTCACAAACAATGGGATTGTTGCGCGGCTGCGCTGACTTTAATGCGACAGAAATGGGGGGAGGGGGTGGCGTGCCATTGGATGATCCAACTGATTCAGACTGAGCACAGGATTTAACTTACATACACCAGGAAGAAGAAGGGCGCATGAATCGTTCGGGGAATGCGTCAGGACAGGTAAGTAAATGTGCGCCACTGTCTTATTTTCGGGGAAACAGGTTATTTGAGAGAGATTTCAAACCTGTTTATAAACATACAAAAACTTTTCCTAAACACAATGCCCCACATTTATCAATAACAAGACAAACTGCACTATGTGCCTGTGTAGTGTGCAGACAGAGCCGGATTTATGAATAGTGGCGCCTGTTCTTCATGAATCTTGGGCCCCCGACAGAGTGCACCAACTTTTTTTTGGTGCACCTTTAAGATGAGGGTTGCGACAGAATTCTGTTAGACACTGCATGATAAATGTGGTGCACAGTCCGACTGAGAACCAAAAGCCCCTTTCAGTGCAGTAATTTGTATCGTGTCGGGAATAGTGAAAGCAGTTTGCACAAAAAGGAATGTGCAAAGTCTGACATAAAATTGGTGCAGGGACTTTAATGAATCTTGATTTCTTATATATTTTACACCATTTTTTTTGAAAAGTGAGTGTTGGAAAAACAGGGTTTAGTAGGAAGGGAATATAAGGCATTAGAAAGCGTAAATTATAGCTTAAAGGGGGTATTCTCGTCTAAGCATTAACATTCAGTGTGATTAGTCTGCCACATATATACATTTCTTTAATAAGATGTTATTAAAAAAACTTACCTGTGTGAAGATAATTTCTCATAAATGTAGTGATATGGATACGGCCACCTCTGCTGGAGGGATTGCCCAAAGAAACAAAAGGGTTTTTGTATATGAAATGTATGGGAGTTACTGCATGTCCTGCAGCCGTTCTGTGGCAATGATTGCAGAATCCAGGAGGTCAGACAAGACTCAATAGCACATGTCTGGCCAGCACTGCTAGAGTGTGAGGTGGTCATATCCAAGGAAGCTATCTCGTTTCTATGGGAAAACATGGCTACATTTATGAGAAATTATTTTAACACAGGAACCTTTTTTTTAATAACATCTAATTGAAGACATTTTTACATATGGCAGATGCATTAAATTGAATGTGAATGCCTAGATGGGAATACCCCTTTAACTCCTTTGTGACCAATGGTGATTGGTACCTAAATGTCTAGGCACTTTAAATATTGGGATCTTTGGAACTGCTTTATATAGCATAACAAATTTAACTTTCTTTTTTTTTATTACATTAAATTAGATTAACATTTTTTTTCTTGAGAGAATTAGTAATAATAACTGAATGTAAATAAAAAAAAACCTTTTTGTCATTTTTTCCCATTAAAGTTACTTTTTAATAAGCTGTAAAATTGCTTAAACCTTTGCGGAAATATGTTTTAATTTTTGCACAGTGTCAATCCATCACCCTTTGTCAGATTCAGAGACAGATGCAGAGGGTGCATGTACTTTTGCAAACTTCTGCACTGATTTAACAGGCTGGTGAAAGACTCCCTTCAAACCGGCTGGTGAAAGATTCCTTTCTGTTACATCTCTCTTTTAATATCATATCAGGATGGTGTTTCTAAGTGATAAAGAACAAGAGATATCCACTGCTAAAGCTACAATAGGAAATTGAAAGTTGTATATAGAAATCGTTTTTATTTGCAGAAACTTTAACAGTAGATATCTCTGGTTCTGCGTCACCTCGAAACACAATCTTGATAGGATGTTAAAGTTTCTCCTCTCCAATGGGACACCAAAATTGTGTTTCTAGGTTTCAGAAGATACAATCGTTTGACCTCTGTAACGGGTCACACAGACAACAGAACTAAAAGTCTCTATGGGAAGAGTCCGGAGGGAGGAGTCTGTGGACCAGTGGACCCTCTGGACCACCACAGGAGATGGTATGAGGCCCACGGTGGCAGCCAAGGTACAGGGATGCGCAGGAAACAGTCCAAGCCTCGGATGACAGCAGCAACACAGAGGAACACTGGTAACGCTGGCA
The DNA here is from genome assembly GCA_019512145.1 of Engystomops pustulosus. Lineage (NCBI taxonomy): Eukaryota > Metazoa > Chordata > Amphibia > Anura > Leptodactylidae > Engystomops > Engystomops pustulosus. Next base: position 86,279,113 of record CM033641.1, read on the forward strand.
CGGACTGCAGACACCGCTGGACTGGAACCCTGGGAGACACAGCAGGAAGCACAGAGGCAAACTGAAGACTTGACACAGGATGGCAGGAGCACACGGAGGTACCCTGGTAATGCTGGAGACAAGAACACGGAGGAACACTGGTAACGCTAGAGACAGGAACACCAGGAGCGTATGGGAACGCTGGAGACAGGAGACACGGAGGCGTCTGGAAACGCTGGAAGACAGGACACACCAGGAGCGTATGGGAACTCTGGAGACACAAAGGAAAGGGAAAGCGTCTGGAAATGCTAATGGAATTTCTCTTCCACAAGAAAAGCTTAGGGAAGCCTGGCATGGAAACCCTAGGAGAAGATCCGGCGGGGAGTGAAGGGAGGTGCCGGATTATACGGGCGAGCTGGATTAACAGGAGCCAATCAGGAGGACGCTGGACCTTTAAGACTTGAGAAGTCCGCACACCCACTAGTGGCGAGAGCGCTCGACTGCAGACAAGGAGACCTGCGGCCTACACGCCGGGAGCTGCAGTACAGAAAGGAGCCAGGAGAGGTAAGTGAGGGCAGAGGGACGGGGACGGGGACCGGCAGGCAGCGAAGCACGAGTGTACAACATCTATATATGTGTTATCTGCACGTGGCATTTGCAAAGTGGACGTTTATAGCCTTATGGCAATCATGAAGGGGTTAAAGGAAATCTACCACCAAATCAAGCATGATAAACAAGGGACCCTTACTTTGGGATCTCTTACTTCAGGTAAAACATCAATATAACTTGCATCATACTTTAATATTTATTATCGATATTGCACATATAGACCTGGCTAATTACTAGCACTTTCAGTGTTTATTTCATTTTCACTAATATGGAGATTTATTTAAGCATGCTATATGCATGCATGCTAACCTATAACAAGGTGTACCTTTTTGATACCACATATGTTGTTTTTCATTGCCGAAGATATATGTTTGACTAGTGGCCATTGTCAACACAACTAATAGAACTTTTTACATCATTCTGGCAATGCACACGAGCCCCAGATGGATTGTATTGTCCCTCCAGCATAGGTTGCTTGTCCTGTAAGCATCTGTTTCCCCCCTCCCCCCTTTTTTCATATGTATGATTATCTTTCTTAAAGGTGTTTTCCCACGAAGGAAAGTTAGGCCCTACGAGATAGGGCCTATCTTGCTGATCAGTAGGGGTCTCAGTGCTGAGAACATTATAAAGGGGTTAGAGCTATCATAAAATTTTGAAGATGTAAAAGACCAAAATTCCCTACAGGACTTAATATTTTAAGGTCTAATTTAGAGACAAAGGAGTTTTTTTTCCAATCTATAAAAATGTCTGGGCATTGATAATCAAGGAATGAAAAAATAAAGAAAATAAACATGTTTATTGAGTTGTGAAACAGAAGTATCCAAGTGTTCCTTTTGTAAAAAAACATTTATTTAAACTGTAATGAAGATCTTCGGGACAAATTTGAAATAGAAACATCTATAGATTGGTAGATTTATAATTAAATTTGTAGTAATAGTAGATTTAAGTGTTGTGTTTTTAGATTTTCCTTTTAAGGAATTTTGGATGTCTTCTTAAATAAAAGTGTTCATGGAATCTTGAAAACAGTGAGCAAGATTTTCTGAGACACAGTCTTTGAAAGGGAACCTGGCAGCGAACACTGAACCAATAAACCACCTCCCAGTTCATGATTCAGTGTGATGGAATCATCCAGAAAATTTATTCTGAAGTGAGATGTAAATAGGACAAATAAATTAAAGTCAAGCCCCCTCTGTTGTGATTGTGAGGAGAAATTGAGTTTAGTGCTAAACTCTCCACCTCCTTGATTTTATTTGTCCAATTTATATCTCACTTTAGAAATTATTTTGTGGATGATACCACAAAACTAGAAGATGAAAGAAGCATTAAGGTGTCTGATCAGTTTCTGTCAACAGGTTTTTTTATACACATGACACTCAAGTAGTTTATCAAGTTTGTAATTTACCCCCAGAAATTCAAAGCTTTCCTAACATATTCCCCCTATATAAGCGTAAAGACTGCATAACATCAGAATAACCATCTACAAGGGCAAGGTTGTAATCACCACCTTCCAGGAATAAAAGTCCTTCATTTAGAGGATGTTTGCAGTAGAGATCCAAGTGGGTCCCACTTACTCCCTTCACTGCCCATACTCATAAGAAATCAGTCCTTGTATCACACTCCTTAAACAATTGAGTGCTCTGGAAGGGCTCCTACCAAGGGTTCATTCAATGAAAATTCCAAGCACATGAGTTGTGACTAGAAAATGTGAAACACAATCTTTATTGTGGAAGTTTACAGAGAATGAAACATTTTTGCTTAAGTGCCAGCCTTCATAAGCTGTTTGAAAAAGAAAATAGGTATCAAAAACAGGTACAAATGACATGCAAAGTTGTCAGGAATAAAACTTACATGTAGACAGAGTTCACGGTAAAACACTAGTGGTTTTTTAGTCAATGGGCACTGTTCACAGTTGAGAATTCAGATTGGGTATTTGGCACAGGAAAATGGCATAATATAAGTGAACAGTAGCATTTCTGGCTATGATATCTGTCATGTTATGTTAATGAAAGAGATTGAAGCCATTCCACATAGCCTCTGGTTACATGCATACCATAATTCGGACTTGGGCTTCTGAATGTCCACCAACCTCTGACTCGCTATTTTCACCACCGAAACATGGGACAGTGATTGCCGAGTTCCTCGGCTGCCTACACCCACTATAACCTGATTCTCTGTACTTTATCCTTTTATATTCCTCGCTCCCTCAGACAAGCGTAATTCACTGGCACAGACATGCAGTACTAGTGACACGCTGATACCTCAAGTATCCGACGCTTCCTTTTCTCTCTACTTTTCCACAGGTGCAGGGTAAGCCCAAGTACTGGATTAGATAATAACTCACAGATACTGATTATGTGGAAGCAATGTGGAACTGGTTCAATCTCTTTCCTTAACGTAACATGGTTCAATCTCTTTTCCTTAACATATATGTCATTTTACTTTGCCGTATAACCTGATCTGATTTCACACCTGCTAACAGTGCCCATAGACTAAAAAAGTGTTATACTGTGAACTTGATGTACATAAAAGTTTGATTCCAGACAGCTTTCTATGTTATTTATAAATACTTATTTTCTGTTACGTAGCCATAAACTAGTGCAGGAATAATTCCTGCTCAAAGTTCTTTTTCTTAGTCAGTCAGGTCATACATGGGGTCATGGAAGCCATTTGTATGAGCTCACTAAAACAACATGAAAACTTATACTAGCTGCTTAAATGGAGGCTAGCACAAAGTTTTATGGTCATTATTGTTATAGTATATAGTTAATACTGGGGGTGCATATAGTGATTACTGGGAGCTGTTTATAGTTATTGTTAGGGGGCTATATATAGTGATTACTGGGGGAGCTGTATATACTGATTACTGGGGGCTGTATACAGTAGTTACTGGGGGCTGTATATAGTGATAGCTGGGGGAGCTGTATATAGTGATAGCTGGGGGAGCTGTATATAGTGATTGCTGGGGGAGCTGTATATAGTGATAACTGGTAGCTGTATATAGTGATTACTGGGAGCTGTATATAGTGATTACTGGGGGCTTTATATAGTGATTGCTGAGGGGGCTGTATATAGTGGTTGCTGGGGGAGCTGTATATAGTGGTTGCTGGGGAGGTGTATATAGAGATTGCTGGTAGAGCTGTATATAGTGATTTCTGGGGGCTGTGTATAGCGATTTCTGTTCCTTGTCTGGACTACATTCTATGGGGGCCCCCACCAGATTTTGCGCCCAGGGGCCACTACCAACTTTGATGCGGCCCTGGTTGTGTATCTTTGCAATTCCAAGGATATAATATTGTGCTAAGTATGAAATTGGTGTTTAAGTCTTGATAAAGCACAAGCTGTGCACCAGAAATTGTGACTTTTCCCCGCTTACACCACCTCCATACCAAGTGGCCAGGGAGGGGCTAAGAGTCGCTGTGATGGACCGCATGGAGGGCCGGCACAGGGATGCATGACACTGGTGTAGGTTATAGTGCAATTTGTAGAATTATTAAAATTCTGGGTTGAAATCCACTCTCTAGTTTTGGGACACAGATTTTACTCAACATGCTCTATATTCGGAGTGGCTTCCACCAGTGGCCTCCAATTTTTTTCATAGGAATGGAAAATCTGTGTCTAAATTATTTGTGTGAACTAGCACTTAATAATTTAAAAAACTCTGTATGAAATTGTAGATTTATGGAGAAATAATACAGCTTTGTGCATGAATTCTAGGCAAAAGATTAAATTTAGAGGTCCTTTTCCTTTGGATATTTTAAGCTATTGTGGGATTTGCTTGCTTCTGCATTTCTTTCATATAGCTTTTATTATACATAAAGAAAAGACCCACCCAATACAACATTGGGATGAAGTCATGAGTCATCATGACCAGTGAGTCACAGACCTAATTTCTTCTTTGGATTTATTCAGTGACCTTACTTGCAAAGAATGCGCTAAAATCTAACGATTTAAAGTATTTTTCGGTTGTCACAATGTTTCCTATTATTACTAGCACTTCCGGAGAAGCATACACAGACATATTTTTATCAGTTACGGTTAATTTTAGAGGCTGACTAAAACCTTTAAGATCATCAGGTTTGTTTTCCATTATATTACACCTATAACCACTGTACATGTATAAGTACAAGTGTACCAAGGCCATAGTGAAAGAGATGGAAGTCTTCATTAGCTCTGAGTAGGTTTTGCAATACATTCAATTTAGAACAAAGTGTTACTGTCTCCATTTCTGATAAATTAAATTTTTATATTTCTCACAAAATAACAATTTGCTGCATCTTTTTTTAGAACTCTACTGTGCAACTTGTGTAATTTGTATCTTACTTCCACAGGAAACGTATAAATAGATAACCTTACAAAATAACCTTTACAAACCTTGAACTCCAATATTATGAAAAATCTGAAAAAGTTGGAGAAGGAAATCATGAATATAAAAAGCAAGAAAAAATCTAGATATTTTAATTATTTATAAGAAAAGATTATAGGAAGCATCTACAATCTATTTTGAGAAACAAGAAATATAGTAGTAACAAGTGAAATAAATGACATGTCTCATTTAATTCTTCAGACCTGGAAACTACTGATTTGAATACTGAAATAAAATCCATTACAGAACCTAAACAGAATACTAACCGCAAAAAGAAGCAAACGTTAAAAAACAGGAAGTGAAGGCTGTAAGTGGAGGCGGCTGAAGATGTCACAATTCACATTGATACCAGATAGATTTCAAAAGTCAACCCCTGGGACTAAACAGAGGATTCTGTCAGGGTGCAAGGTAAGTTATAATTACCTTTGGGATGCTGGAACACGTCTTATGGATATATCTGGGACCAGTGGGTTATTACACAGCAGTCAAATTCTGCTACTGATTTTCTCTATGGATGTCACCACTCTAGTACATGCAGATTAACCACTGATTTTCTTCCAGATTCTGCTGTGGATATACACTACATAGAATTTAACCTCTCCTATTGAGTTAAAGAGGTATTCCCACATTTCTTAAATGTACTCAGAATAACGAAATAACACTTTCTCTAATTCACTGTTATTAACAAAAATACAGCATTTCACAGATATAAGTCCAACATGTCTCTATCAGTCCTGGAGTACACAGGACTTTTGGCTTAGGGTCAGCAACATTTGCCAAAAAGTTGCAAAAAGAAAAAAGGGATCTAATACCAAAAAAAAAAAAAAATTTGATAAATATGGCTTGGGGAAAAAAAACATAAACAGGCGCAAATAAGCACCAGATACAAGAAAACTATGATAAATATCCTCCATGCTGTTTTTTACCAAGCGTTTTAATAGAAAGGAATCAAGCAAGCCTTTCAGATTTTGTGTTGCATTTCAAAACACAACACAAACGCTGCATTTACACGGAACATCACCTTTTTTTATGGGCAAGGTGTAAAAGATTAAAATCTCTAAGTTATGTAGGTGTTAACCTTAACCTGAAGAGTATTTATCAACTAGGCATCTTTTTTCCTAAGAGTCTTAACTTAAGTTACACAAAATCTCTCTGATGTATAATGGCCTGCTACTATGATCTATGGACAGTGAATATGAAAATTTCTCTGTGGAATTTTCCCACAAACATTCCATCTCATGCAAGTTACAAAAGATAGCCCTTCCATCAATGGTACCTGGCGTGAGTAAAATAGTAGTTTACTTATATTTCCCCCAACAAGATCACTATAGACTGATGAAATGAACTGCATACATAAAATGGAAGACATGTTTCGTATGGCCGGGTTTTTAAATATTGAATTATATGGTTGATGTTCAGCAACTCCTCATCTCATCAAAGCTACGGTAGTTCAATTTGCCATGCTTTGTGCAGCACTGCGTAATTTGTAGGCGCTATATAAATAAAGAATTATTATTAGTTTTTTTCTCAGAGGTTGGTCTCTGCAATGTAAATGCCAAGTAAAATGCCAAGTGTGAACGCGGCCTAACATTGATATTGCTGAAATTTCCTTTGCTTCAGTGAGATTATAGCAGGCAGAGGGAAAGGGATGTACTGGGAGAGCAGGGAGGAGGGTGAGATAGTGTAATAGCCTATAAATCTACAGCACGCATGGGCTTAGGAGTGCCTTCACCCAGGAAATCCTTGTATATCTGTTCCTCTCCTCAATTCACATGTACACAAGAAGCTATTTCATGACCTTTGAAGGACCTCCAAAAGTCCTAAAACCGCCGATTGAAAGCAGGCAGAAGCAGGAACTGAATTCTGCAGGTGTAGGGGCTATAATATTCCTACAGCCTAGGGCCCATGGCAGTCTTAATCCAGCCCTTGAGTTGGACGCAAAGTCATAGGGGCAGATTTAATTACCCGGTCCATTCGCGATCCTGCGGCGGGTTCTCCGACGCTGATTCGGGTCTTCCGGCGATTCACAAAGGTTGTGCGTCCGATGTACACCAGGTGTCGCTGCTGCGCTGAAGTCCATCGGAGTTCACTGGAGTTCACCATGCTATCCTGGGTACAGGTTAGCGCGTGTCAAGCGACACATTTATTTTTTTTAAATTCCGCAGTTACACGTTCACGGCCCCCGATTTCCGCCGCGTGCATGCCGGCGCCGATGCGCCACAATCTGATCGCGGGCGCCAAAAACCCGGGGCAAATCAGTAATTTTCTGGAAACCCCATGAAAAAAAGAGATTTGGGCCCTTAGTAAATGACCCCCATAATGTGTAAGAGGTCTTAGTGCCCCTGGTTTATCATGCTTGATTCTGATTGTAGATTCACTTAACCGTTTACAGTCGCCTAATAATCTCTAAATATGTATAGAGAGAAACTGGTGTAAAATCCCCATTATGTTTATTTCTTCATTTACCTTAATTGGTATATGTACAGTCTGGGTGAAGTCTGCTAGTTAAAAAACTCAGTTTTCTGTATTGACCTTATGGCCTTATTCACATGTAACTGTTTTGGTCACTATTTTGCATCAGCCAAAGCCAACAATGGCACAAAAACTCAGAACTGGTGCATAGCTTTGAACTTACTTGTTAAGGCTGCATTCACATGGTGCGCTTTGATCACATTTTGTGATTCAATCAAAAGGCTTCCCCAGCAAACACCTCAAATGTTACCTCAGCATGTGATCACAGTTGGAGCCATTGGGACAAATTTATTAAAGCCCATGCAGCAGTTTTCTTTCTGACTTTGCATGTTCTTTTATGTGCAAACTGCTTGCACATGTATGTAAGAAGTGTACGAGACACAAATGTGTCGCTGCTGCACTATACCCGATACTACACAAAATTCTGCACTGAAATGGGAGTTCCACTGCACAGTTGGACCATACATCACATTTATCATGCAGATTATGATAGAAATGTGTTGCACGCCCCATGTAAAAGGTGCACCAAAAAAAAGTTGGTGCCCTCTGTTAGAGCAGTGCAGGGAACCGCACATTTACGAAGAACATGCACCACAATTCCTGAATCTGGCGTGCTCTGCATACTACAGAGGCACATAGTGCACGTGCGGCTCCGTACCCCGTGAAAAAATAAGACATGTCCTAATTTTTCAGGGCATACGGTGCCTTGCACCATGTATCCCTATGGAGAGGGGCGGGGTGAGCAGCGCTCTCCCCCTCCTCATCTCCCCGCGCGCTGCCATGTGCCCACCGTGCTACGGTGCGGCGGGCAACGGTAGTGTTAATCCAGCCTTGATGTAGTCCATTTTGTCTCAAAACGCAATCAAAACACGGCATGAGAATGCAACCTGTGTTCCCCCAACTTTGTTGGGTTCGGTTAACAGTCTAAAATGTATGTAGCCTTGAAGTGGCAGCACTTGGTGGACAGATGAAGGGCAAACAGTGTGAGGAATCCATATTTTTCACATTCCTTCTACACTTTTAAAAACAGATAGCACATGGATGAAAGGTCTCTGTGCATGAGAACTGAATCAACATGATTTTTGTATTATGACTTATTCTCACACATTGGGATTACAATTTCCTTTCTGCTATCTTATCGGTGCGCTCAGGGCCGCATCTGCCTTGAGGCGAGATGAAAATCTCGCCTCAGGCGGCAGAATGCGGGTCCCTGTAAAGGGCGGCGAAATTTGCCGCTCTAAAGTGGGCGATTCGGGCGTCCATTAACGCCCGAATCGCCCACCAGCTATAATAAATCGCGCCTGTCTCTTTAAGACACAGGCGCGATTTATATGCGGAGCGACGCAGCGCCTTCTAAGCAGTGACACAGGCGCCATGACGTCACGCGCCTGTGTCACTGCGCGGAGCCGCGGCTCACAGGAGAGCCGCTTGAACACCGGAGCCGCGCCGAGGGAGCAGATGCCTGCAGGTGAGTATGATTTTATTATTTTTCATGTACTTTCATTAAATGTTAGGAAGTTTTCATATTATACAGGGAGGGAGGAGGGGGTACTATATAGGGCTAGAAAACGTTTGATACTGGGGGGGAGCGCTATAGATATCATATGGGGCCATAATTATTTTATACTGGGGGGGGTGTCCTCATTTTGGGGGTGTTTTGTAATATTGCTTGGTGTTGGCCTTACATTGCCTATAAATTTCCCAGTAAGACTCATATAATCTATATACTGACAGGGAACATTGTGTTTTTTTTTCATATTGTTGTGGGGAGAATTGGGGCGGGGTTTCAGGTTTTGGTTTGTCGAGGGGGTAATATATTTCAGATTTAGGAACACGTGGGAGTGGTTAATCCCAGGAGAAAACTTTTATAACTTGTACGTTGCCTGTTGGTACAATTTTTAGGGACGCCGGGTGGGGAATGCTTGCACGAAACTTGGGAAGAATAAATCCGGCCGTTGAACACTCCCCCACCCGCGAAATACGTTCATGGACATTTGGGAAGAAACCCGGAATAAGTTTTTTCCCTACTGATGGAAGATCTTCGAGTTGTCCCTAGATGTCAAACCTACTGCCTTGGTCTCAGATTTTTCCGGTTTAGTCATCCCACGCAGCAGGTGTCAGGGAGCCTTGGTCCCCCCCCCTGTAGAATTGTTAAAATGTTTTTAGTAAGTGTGTGTACATTAATCTTTTACTTAACAGGGGACAGCGTGGGGGGTGGGGGGGGGGGGGGCACAGCATTTTAATATTCGCCTCAGGACAGCGCAAATTGCAGCAGAATCGGCCCTGGGTGTTGCGTCTGAAAAACTTTGCTGGAAGAACGATTTCCCATGGGAGGTTTCTGGTCAAGTTTTTAACAGACAAATGGAGGAGAATTTGGCCAAAAACGCAATGCCGTTTTTTGGAAACGCGTTTGGTTTTTGGGCCAAACCCCCATTCCCATTGCCCCAATTTTGGATTTGCATTTTTAAAAAAACACCCAAGACAAAAAAATGCCACGTGTGGGAGAATAGTAACCATATAATAGTGTCCTCTTTGTTTTTTTCTTTATTCTATGCGTAATTGCAGCAATTGTTGGTAGCGACTAAGAAACAGTTGAAAATCATGCAAGATGGTGCCAAAAAAAGTACAGGGTAGAATGCAAAAACGGGCCAGCTGTCAATCTGCATTTATGTTCTTCACAATTGAAAAAAACAGATACAGATACATTAGTAAGTATCAGTTTGTTAAAGTATTGCCAATATAACGGATCCGTTTAAAAAGAATTGGGAATACTTTTGCTTTCCCTGGTTTTTTGTTCTCAAGTTAAGTTTGCACTACTTTCATAATTGTATAAAGCCATCCAATTGTTGTAATTCCAACCTATCCACACAGTTAAAGAAAAGACGGTCTAACAGAAAGTTTAAAACGAGGATATAACGCACAAAACATTGTACAAATCTTATTTCTCCAAAAGTTCATTTGGAAAAAACAAATCCCGAAAACTTACTAAAATGGAAACCTGAAGTAGATGGGAAAAAGGGTAAACATAATGACCCCATATGCCCTTTTTGGAAGTTTTTATTTGATTTTTTGGATGTGATACAGAATTTTCTTTAACTAACCTCAATAATCCCCTATGTGAACTCATTCATCAGGAAGTTAAAGAGCCCTGTTGCTGCAAAAACCACAGAGTGAACTCTTTAGCAGGGAAAGGATTTGAGACAAGAGAGCTGCCCTCCCTTTATGGTAAACCCTCAAATGTAAACTGTAAATAGTTAAAAAGGGCCTGGAAATTATTAAGAGTGGACTGCTGAGAAAGTTGAGGGCCAGGTCATCTAGTAGATCTAGCGGGTGTGTCAGGGAGGATTCACTTATCTCCCTCCCTCACTGGGCTGTGTTTCTGTCCCTTTCATTGCGTTCTGCAGTCTTGTGGGTTGTTTTGTAAATCACAGTAGCATCTTCCTTCTTTGTTATACACCGTAAGTTATTGTTGTTACCAAATTATTGTTGCCTGATTGGGGGAGGGTAAGCGGCCAGTTGGGTTGAACATGACATCCCACTGTCACCTTTCGGTTAAGCTTTGAGCCTGGTTTTAAATAGGTTGTAGGACTTGTTACAAAAAAGGTTGAGTAACAACAATAAAACTTTTTTGTAGAGAATAGTATACTATTAAGTTCTTACAGGCGGTTTGGTGAACAAGCATTTCCCATATAAACCGCTCTTGGGAATTATTTGTGGTAAAGTTGTTTACAATGGCGGAAACGTGCCCCTGAAACTTTTCCCTCTTTCCTGGCCTTCCATAATTGGAAGAACATTTTTTACCTTTTGTTTATATAATTTTGGAGGGACGGTGTGACATTTGAGAGTAGCCAACAAAGTTACCCTGCACACCAATGTACCTTAAAGTTTTTTCCCCTTTTTGGTCCACTCCCACTTTCCTTCCAGTAGGACAACACAATTTTTTAGCTCTCGTGGGAATGTCACAGTGAAATGGGGTTATTTTATTCCCCCAACTTGCTAGATTTTAAAGTACCTTCTGTCCCCGCATGTTTAGAATAAATTCCTCCATCCTCTTAATGATTTGCAAATAATCTAAACTCTGGCCCCCCCTTTCCCCCCCCCAGGAAGAAGGCCCGTGGTGTTTCCTGGGGGAGAAGCAGCCCCTTTACTGTTAAATGTTGGTTTTTTTTTGAAAGTTTTGGAGTATCCCCCTTAAATGTTTTCACATTAAAATTGAGGTATGTTGGCAGCCCCCGAAGAGTGCAATCCCCGCGTGAAACGTGGGCCCGCCACTTTTGTTTTGTAAAATGCACTTAAGTGTGCAAAACCACCTAGTGCAGTTTTTTGACAAAAGCCCAAGGTGTTGGGAATTTTATAATTTTTTTACAGAAACATCTTTATTGACAGATGCTTACTCACAAAACTCCCCTACTCCTTAATTTGTTTCAACCCCCTCCTAGTTTTTGGACATTCAAAAACCTTGCCATTTGAACAAAAAACCTGAAAGGTTCGTAAATGGTATCCTGTACATTTATTCCCTTTCTTTTTACATGTTTAAAGAAAAGGAACACCCATTTTTTTTGGAACCTGCCCTTCCCCTTTGCTCTAGCTGAGAGACCCTCCACTATTCTTTTATACTATAATTGCATATGTGCGACATGTAATGGCGTGTAATCCCTTTTTGCAATCAAGTTTTTTTTTGTTTTATGGTAAAGGAGCCCAAAATAAGTTGTGAATGCCCCAACTAATTTGAGTTTTTGGAGGCTGGTGGGACTAAATTGTTCCGTTTGGCGGGTTGGAAGTACCCAGTACTCTGACCGTTTGGTCAGACACTTTGTTTTTACCGAAAAGGCATTTTGTTTTTTCCAATACCAACTAAAGATCAACTATCAGCATCCACCCCTCATTTGGGTAGGGGGTTCCCCCCAATCAATATTTAATTCCTGGAAAACCCCTTTAAAGGGTTTTAACAAACTCATGGTCCCCCCCCTTGCTTCCCCGTCCCAAAATATAGTTTTGCCAGTGGCCCAACACCTGAAACCTAGTGGTGGCTATAATGGTAAATGAATGACATTTTTGTTGCAATACCCCCCTATTTTTTTAAATGACCCACAGTCCCGCACATGGGAAAAACCTTTAATACACCAAATCCAGCCATTTTTCTGGGGAAACCCTGGACAAACCTCTTAACCTAAAACCACTAGTAAACCCAAGCAAATTAAAAATAAATTAAGATAAACCAACAGTGGTAAGCAGAAAAAGCAGCCCCGAGATGGGTGCCCACCCAGTGGGGTTTGGTGTTCCCCCCCCCAAGGGGCCCATCAATCCAACCCTGAATGATAAAGAATTGGAAGGAATGTTAAACCATGTAATATCTTTAGTAGCCCTGTAAATTGGGTGGTTAATATTCCTTTCTTCTGTTGGGGTTGGGTAACAAAAAGTGTAAAAAACAAAAAATGTTGTGTGGGTGTGAAATGCGTGCAACACAGAACCTGTTCCCGTTTTTTTTTTTCCTTTCCTCTACCTGGCCAAAGCTAGGGGAGTGTCATTCAGGCCTACTTTATTTTTGTGCCCTGCCGGGCCCCCCCTTCCGTAAAGCACTGCTATGGGCCCTGTCTATCTACTACTTTCCCCCACCCCCTGGGGTAACACAATAGAAGTTAAAGGGGAAAACAACCTGTCCCCGGTGCAGCCTTTGTAGTGGGCCAAGGTTTTTTCCCGGGGCGACTCACCGATAAAGTGTCGTTTGTATGCCCTGGGCAGTACCGGCACGGACACCAACCCGCATGCGTCCACACGCGCGCACCGTCTGGGCAGGGTGAAAAAGCCTTGGTTGCCCCCCAGGGAAGAGAGGGGGGTACACGCGCTTCGTGGTATCCGCGTTATATTTTTAGAAAGTTTTTTTTTAAGTGTTTTTAAATTTAAATTAAACCGCGGTCAACTTTCGTGGGTTTCACACCACTTTTAAAACTTTAGAGCCGGCGCAGTCCAAGGTAACGCGCTCGGTCGCTATACCTACCGTGCAGCGGCGGCTACAATCTGAATTTGAAATGAGACCCCCGCCTCGCATTTGTTAAATCCCGCCGAGCGGCGTACCTTGCCTGGGTTGTGTTCCGGCTTGAGTAACGTTTAAAAGTTGTTTTTAGCAACAAAAAAAAAACCCGCGATACGCGGTTTTAAAAACACTAACTTCAATAAAGCTTTCCGTCCACAAGCCTAGCCCTGAGCCTGGGGCCGGTTAATTGTGCCCGTCGGAAAAACCTGCCACAACCAGGTGGGTTAGTTTTCCCTTTAATTTAAAATGCGTTTTTTTTTTTTTTTTTCCTGATCTTTCAAACTGACACCGTGTGAATTGAGACCCTAGAAAAGTCCAAGATTTTGCCCGCTCCCCCTGTACATCATATACATCTGTTTTTTTTTTACATTGGTCTTATCCCCTTATATCAGGATTGTGGAGCCCATTCCCTCCGGGGGTTATTTCCTTCCTTACACTTTTTTTCTTTAAAATTGTATCAACTAAACTTTGGGGGTATTACAAATTCCCGAGTAATGGGGTTGGTGGGGTTGTTCCCCCCTACCTAACCTGATACTTATTAAAAAAAAAACAAATTTGAACCTTGAACCAGTATAAGGGGGCCATGTTGTCCAACACACACATTTGCTTTTGGGCGTTTTTATAAAAAAACAAGGCCCCAAGGCGTTTTCCAACCACGATCACGGTTCTTGAGTAACATTTGGTGTTCCACGTAACACACCCTCAACCATGTGGATTAAATTATGGGAGGGCCCATTTTGCCGAGTTTTCAAAATGCAATGCAAAAAACACCACATTAACACCTTTGGGGGGCTCCCAACCCAACCGGCTGAAATGAAATGAAAAAAGATAAGCCCCCACCAAAACCTCAAAAGAAGGGGTTGGTGTCACACGTGGCCATGTTTCAACCTGTTTTGTTTTTTCAAAGTCCCCGTTTAAAAAAACCCGCATGCGGGTGTTTTTGAAAATGCCCCCAATAATTTTTTGCGTCAGGGTTTTATTGTGCCTAGCCAGAGCCCGCTCGCCTGGAGTCGGCCTCGCGTGGGATCGGGGATGTCTTAAAATATCTACATCTCTGTGGTACTATCGTCGGCTGGGATACGGCAGATGAGGACGCGTGGGAACTGAAAGCGGAAATGCGTTTTCTAAAAAAAAAAAAAGGCACAATGCCCCAGCCTCAAAAAACGCCACGTTTGGTGACACCCCAAACCTAACGGCAGGAATAGGACCCTGCCTTGCCGTTGAGTTTTTATTTTACCCAAGTCGTTGCGTTGCTCAGCCCATGATTTCCCCAATGTGGGTTAGTAGCCAGCGGTAAATAGGTGTGCACGAACCCCCCCCCAGGCACGAGCCCCAACGCATTCCCTTTTTCATGTTCGTCTCTGAGCCATTAGTGGCCCTTCACACAATGAAGACTGTTGTCCAATATGCAAAAATCCCATCTGCTTGCAGTCCGTGATGTTGTGGGCGTTCTTTTTTTTTTTTCATGTTTTGCAAACATGGATGGTTGGGCTAAAAATTCCTGTGGTAAACCACCCTGAATCTCCAGCTCATCATCTGATAGAAAACACTGACTGACATGGATGGCAAATTGTACTGTCCATTTTTATGGGAGTGGGATAACTGAGAATGATACACCCCAAAGTTATAAGATTGATTTTGTGTTTTATCAAATATCTACTAAAAAATAGACTTGCCATGTGGAAGCACCAAACTGCTATAAGTAGTGGCAAGGTGTTGCTCCAAGCAAATGGAAAGTCTTTTCCATTACCCAAATCCTTCATGAATTCTTAGTTTGTTTTAATTTCAAGTATGTTATTGACAGTTAGTAATCCGGTTTAAAAAAAAAAAAGAGTAGTACATCTAAGGATGCATTGTGCACTCCTCCATGTATACCAGATGAAGGGTGTGAAAGCATTTGAACTCGTTAATAAGGGTTGTTTTGACTGCTCTTTCCATGGTAAGAGTCCCATAGTAACCTGGTAATGTACCTCCCAAGGTGCACTAAACACATAACATGGGAGGATTTTATAATGGTCTTATTTGGTGATGACGTGCGGCGGCGTGCCTAGCAATCTTGCCTGCGTTTACCACTAGAATTGGATCGGTAATCCTTTCCGTTTCCTGAAATATCCCTATAGGATTTTCCGTTGAGTTAGTTAACCCTGCATATTGCATGCACTTTGTCCTGTCTACTGAAAATCCTGCCGTTAATGGAGGCTTTTTATTCAAGACCTGTTATTTTATGACTCATAGCAAGAAGCAGAGTTTACATCTTCATCCTTACTAAATTTATTCTTTACAAAAGGCTTTTCCAAAAAAACAACACCAATAACCAACATGGCAAAGGTTAAGTGTGCCAAATAAAGGGGAAACACACGCCTTTTTTGTTGGGTAACAGTTTTTATCCTAATGTTTGTTCTGAGTGATCACATGTAGATCAATGCAAAACTGTTTATGCGGGACTGGCACTGTAATACGAGGGGGGGGGCAGGGGCCTGCTTTGCCTTTTAATACTGAGGGTTTGGGGGGGGCCCAGGGGGCCCCTGGCTTGGCTGTTATAAACTTGAAGTGGGGGCAGGGGCCCCTCTTGGGCTTTTCCCCTTGTATTACACTGGAGTTGTGGGGGGGGCCCAAAAAAAAAAAGGGGGCGGTGGCCCCTTTGCCTTTTGGTATACACCTGGGGTTGTGGGGGCAGGTTGCCTTGGCCTTGGGCCCCTGTAATACTGGGTGGGGGGGGGCAGGGGGGGGCCTTGGCTTGGCCCTTGGGTAATAACTGGGTTGGGGGGGCAAGGTCTGGCCCTTGGCCCTTTGTATATGGGGGGGCTGGAGGTTGTGCGGGGGGGGGTGCTATATAATTAGTTTTTGGTGATGGGGCCATTATATTATTTAGTGCTAGGTGGGGGGTGGCTATATGTAAGTTATTTGGGGCCATAATTATTTTATACTATGGGGGGGGATGCTATAAATGTATTTATTTGGGCCAGATCTTTTATTACGATGAGGGGTGGTTTGCCAGTATATATTATGTGGGGCCATTATTTTTTATACCTGGGGGATGGCTATATATGTGGTATACTCCTCTTAGAACATCTACATTATAGCTGTGGGGGGGGCTGGTAATATGGTGATACAGTATATGTGGATACAGTCTATTTACTAAGCTACGGGGTGGCTAGTATATGGATAGACAGTATTTCCTAGTCTGGGGGGGCTGTATATGGTGATACAGTAATAAATTACATGGGTATCTAGGGGGCGTGTATATGGTACAGGTATAGTATCTAAAGATACTGTGGGGCTGGTAATGGGTAATACAGTATAGGAGCACACTCCAAATCTGGGGGGGCTCAGTCACATGGGGATAAGACAAGTTATGATATAATATTACTAACTGGGGGCTTTATATGGGATACATTATATTACTAAGCTGGGGGGAATTAATGTGATGTAATAGACACTATATAAACGCACTAAAGTCTAGGGGGTGGGGGCATGTACATGGGTACAGTATTAATTCACTAAGCTCGGGGCTGTTATATGGGGTTACAGTATATTACTTAAGCGGGGGGATGTATATGGGATAAACAGATATATTACTAAGCTGGGAAGGCTTATATGGGGTACAGTATATACTACGGAGTGGGGCTGTATATGGGATACAGTATATTACTAAGCTGGGGGGCTGTATATGGGATACAGTATATTACTAATCTGGTTGTGGCTGTATGGGATACAGTATTACTAAACTGGGGGGATGTATTGGATACACTATATCACTAGTTTGAAGGGTGGGGGTATGTATATGGGGTACAGTATATTACTAAGCTGGGGGCTGTATATGGGGTACAGTAGTATACTAAGCTGGGGGGATGTATATGGGATACAGAATATTACTAAGCTGGGAGGGCTGTATATGGGGTACATGTATTACTACTGCGGGGGCTGTATATGGGATACAGTATATTACAAGCGGGGGGCATTAATGGATACGTAGTCTAATGCACTGGGGGGCTGATATGGGATACAGTATATCTTAACTAAGGCTGGGGGGCTGTATATGGGTATACAGTATATTACTAGCGACTAGTGGGGGGATGTATTGGGGTAACAGTATACTCTAAAGCTGGGGGCTGTATATGGGGTACAGTATATATACAAGCTGGGGGGATGTGTATTGGGATACAGAATATTACAAGCTGGGAGGGGGCTGTATATGTGGGGCAAGATTTTATTTAAGCTGTAGGGGATCTGTATATTAATTTAATTTGGGGGTGAATAACGAGGCCTTTAAATATATGAGAGCAGGGATATATAAAAATAAATGTATTATATATATATTCATTAGGGGGTGCTATATATTTATTAGTTATAGGATACAGATTACTTTGCATCATGTAAACCAAATGTGGGGGGGGGGGGTACTGTAATAATAAATTGGGGTGGTTTGTATATTGATTGGTGCTTAGCATGCTATAATCCAGTAGACTAATATATATTCATATAATGAAGGGATGTGTTATGGTGGGAGAGTGCGGTCAGTGTGTTGTGTGAGGGGTATATATTATTTAGGAGCACAGTGTTGTTATCCGGAGACTTTATACTGTTAGTGACTGTGGTATTTTTAGGGACGCCGGGTGGAGATGCTGCACGAGCTGAAGATAATCCGGCCGTTGAAACTCCATACTGGGTGGGG
This sequence comes from Engystomops pustulosus, assembly GCA_019512145.1. Taxonomy (NCBI): domain Eukaryota; kingdom Metazoa; phylum Chordata; class Amphibia; order Anura; family Leptodactylidae; genus Engystomops; species Engystomops pustulosus. The sequence continues at coordinate 86,297,245 of CM033641.1, forward strand.
GGCAGGGGCTGGCTGGCTGTATACTGGGTGGGGGCGGTGACAATTGAATTTCCCACCCTAGGCTTATAGTTGAGTCAATAGGTTTTCCCAGTTTTTTTAGTTAAAATTAGGTACCTTGGCGTATACTCAAGTATATATGGTATATAAATTTGAAAGTTCTAAATTTTTGAAGGTGGAGCGTGAAAAATGAATGCAAAACGCTGCGTCCTTAAGGGGTTAATAAGGAAAACGACTCAGAAATAAAAAAAAATGAGTCAAATTATGAAAGTCATCATTCTTGAAACATGTTTTTCTGATTATGTTATCTACAGTATAAATGGATTATCAAGACATTTAGACGCTCCTCTTGTTTTCCATACAAGCAAAACTCTTTAAACATCTGCTACCAATATTTAAAATGGTGACCTACCAGTAATATCGATATCAGTCCAGTCCATACATTTTGGTATCTGCTTTACCTCTCCATAAGGTAGCATTAACATGTTGCATCTGTTTAGAAATGCAAATCAAACGCACCTTGAGCACATATAGGACCTACCCAGGTTGGCCTAAAGCACTAATATTTCAGATGGCGTTGTAAAACCTGGAATTTTGGGAAGAGGAAATAAAGTGCAACGCATCTGATGTGAGCCTTTTCTATTTTAAAAAAGGCCCATTAGAAGGTGGCTGGCCTATATATTTCCATTGCAGTTAGTCCAAGTTTCTCAAACTCCTAAACAGTAAGCCCGTGGAAAGTTATGTAGGGATGTAGGTGCCAAATACAACATTGCTTCAGAGTGCGACTGATTCATATTTACAATCTGGCAAGAGCCGGTAAAGCTGCAGTGTGGCGTTTTCTAATATTAAATGAAAACTGAGTGGAAAAGTAATGAAAATGTTCTAACAATTTCTACCACCTTTTACAGAAGAGGACAATTCCAGAATCTTTTTTTGTGCTACAAGCTCACTGATGCTAATAGTTTGTGTTTAGAGGAAAATTCATGTTTAGATCAGATAACTCTGGTTCTGTAATTTGTGTTCTCATAACCACATGATTTCCTCCTGCATCCAAGGAGCTCTGCACATGTTGACGTGTTCAGTTCTCTCCTCTTTACAGAAATATTTTCCTCTGGAGTGATTCCGCCCAATAAAAAAAAAAAAAAAAAAAAAAAAGCAAATGCTAAAAAGAGGCTGAGCTGTGTAACTAGGGCAATGTTCCTGGTCATATGAGGGATCTGCTGCAGGCTGTAATCTGTAACCCCATCAGTGCTTGTGTGCCATAGAAACACTACTCCAGCAAAGCTTTTCTCATTTGCTATGTAAATAATGCTAGGGAGGGAAGCGCACATCTGATTTCATAATGAAATGTTGGTAGACTTTAGGAATCGTTCGTGTGTAACAGCTTTGTTTGAATTCTCAATGAAACCAAAAAGCTGATTTTTTTATTTTTTTATTTTTTTTTAACTTCATGGAACCGTGCCTTGTCTGTCCATAGATTGTGCTTCGGATTACATCTTGGCGTTTTCAACCCATTAACTACCGGTACTTGTGATGTATTAGTAGGTGACAAGTCACGGACTGAGCCCAATCCATACAAGCTGGATGTTTGTGTTTTTTCACCAATTTTTTTTTTGTTTTTTTTTGTTTTATGCTTTCCGGTACATGGCATGGAGTAATAAATACAGTCACTATGAAGTGCAATTTGCTACCCAGAAAACAAGCTGAATATGTGTATCCCCCTTTCCCCAGAACCATGACAATTGTTTAGCATAATTTTCTTAGTTGTTACATTGCTTTTCTTCCCAGAAATTCATAAACTTATTACTGGCTGTTACTATGCTCTTTTCAATGGGAAAGGTCAACATCACTCAGTGGCGGATTATGTGTCCCATGGTCCCTGGGCTGTTCACACTACTAGGACCCCCTTAGTGTCTAAACCAACATGTGCCTCCTCCACCCAACAACCACCACAACCTGTACTGGCCCCCCTTTAATGAAATGGCCACAGCAGAGCCCTCCCTCCATAAATAAAATGACCATAGCAGAGCCCGCCTTCCTTTACAGAAATGGCCACAGAAGAGCCCCCTTGAAAAAAAAACGCTATACTCATCTCTGGCTTCTTCTCCACGGCTCCGCCTTCTCCTCTTCCGGCCGACGCACATAACCGTACGGTGGGGTCGCGGCTGTGTGACATCATAGTGTTGCGTGTGGGCGGGAAGAGGAAAAGAAGCTAGGCTTGGCTTGGCTTTACTTTTGCAGCAGGTATCTGGATACTATAAGACTGTGTAGGAACACATCCTTTTGACAAGCGGAATTTAATCATACAATTTCAGGGCGACTGTTTTTTCACTGAGCAATGCAAGTAGTTACTAGTACAAATATTCCGTCCATATGTATCAATTCTTAGACTCGTGTCCATAGTTCTATTTCACATATTTATCATCCAGGAAGCCTCTCAATGGGGGGGATCTATCTTTATTTTGACTATGGCACAGCTGCTGGCGGATGTTGACAAGGAACTTTTGAGTAAAATCTGTGAACATTCAGCTGTGAATCTTTGCAGATTTTTAAAAAACTACACCAGGTCGGATCTGGCATAACATTACCCACCAGCCAGATTGGCTGGCAGATGCATCATGAGGTGTAATCCTCATGATCTGCCCGGCAGGGGGCGAGGCTTTATCATATAGGTCTCTCCCATAGACTTTTTTTTTTTTTTTTGATGAAAATCGAAGTGTAAAACACCATTACTTCCATATATGCGCCTAAAAAGTTGCAAAAAAAAGAAACCCTGCAAATCCAAGAGAACGTAAAATAACATGTGCATTACAATGGCAAATTTAAAAAGAAACGTAGCACTGCTAAAGAATCCCGACTTTAGACAACTTTATAGGACATCTTCCACCAGACTACAGGTGGTAGACGGTCCTGATTAGCTTACTTAATGCCTCTAAGGCAGTGATGGCAAACCTTTTAGAGACCAAGTGCCCAAACTGCAAACCAAAGTCCATGTAATCATCGCATAGTGCCAACATGGCCATAGCCTAAAATTTCAGACAATACCCCTCTATAAGGGGCATATAATACTTCCACATGATGACCATTACCAGTACAACAAAATAAATACCACCATTCTGATAAATAGACCGCTAAAGAAAGACATCACCAATCATATATCACAAATGAGGAGCAAATACAGTGAGGGACACTACCGCCACACAGTGAGGGGCATTACCACTCACTACAGCATTGGGGGTGGACTCTATGGTGCTTTAGCTGCTCATGGACCAAACATTGCCTGTAGCAGGGGCTCTATAAAGGATTGGGGAATCCAGTTCGGCAGGGGGGGTTGTAGGGAAAGTGTGTGTTGTGGGGTGGAGGGTGGGAGCACTGAATAGCAAAGTTACAGGGAATCAGGCACTTGAATTCTCAATCAAATCGCCACATATGAGAGAGATTACTAGAGCTCTCGGCGAGCAGCAGCATTTCCTTCCTGGCCAGTGCTCCAATGATTTATATAGAGACGGCAGTGGAGATGTTGCGCATGCCCACAGAGAGACCTCTGCGTGCCCTCTCTGGCACGCGTGCCATAGGTTCGTCACCACTGCTCTGGGGGAAGTGTGTGTGTGTGTGTGTGTGTGTGTGTGTTTTTTTCTTTTCTTAAATATTTATTAGTTACCTCCTGAGAAAATAACCTTACAGAAATATGTAAATGAGCACCTCTGCCCCATCCACTCTTCACAGACAGTTGGTGACGCCAATCGTCTGTCTGTAAATCTCGGGCATGCATGAGAACACCATGCCTTGCACAGCCACACTGTAAGCTGCTGGCAGCACAAGGAATGGTGGTTGTGAGATTTGCGGACAGTCATCTTGCCGTCTGTCTGTGAAGAGTGGACAGGGTGGTGGTGTGCGTAATTAGTTGACAGCGGAGCCATGAGGAATAAGGTAACAGGGTATAATTAATAAAAATAAACACTACCCACATCTCCTAGAGGCAACGAGCAAACTAATTAGGGAAGTCTACCACCAAGAGGCAAAAGAAAACAAATGATACCTGTGCCCCTATGTGTCAGAACTGCTGTAGTTATTCTTCTGGGAAGGGTGCCAAAACTCAGTTGCCTGTCCTTGAGCAGGGTGCGTCCTATTGTTCTATGTATAGTTATGGTTCAATAATTACTTTAGGGTATTTAAAATTGAATATCTTCACTGAGGCTTCTAGCTCATGGTGAAGTTAAAGGAAATCTTCTATCATAATCAAACATGCTAAACCAGGAACACTTACTCATAGATCCAGGCACTGTGACTGTTGTAATCTTATATTTATCCATGGCCTTGTTCCTTCTAAAATCATCTTTTGAAATTATGGTAATGAGCCAGAATGGCTCTGGGCCGTGTTACCAAAGCCCTTCTGTGTTGCATATTCACAGGTTGTTACGCTGTACAGGAGCACTTCCCCCTCCCATTGTTTGCTGAAATTTCCTCTGCTGTAGTGAGATTACATCACACAGTGAAAGGGGTAAGTGCCGAGCTAGCGGAGGGGGAGACAGTCTAAAAGCCCATGAAGCTGCAGAATGAACTGGTTCTGCCAATGCACCGCTCAAAGCCCTTCAGGCTCATTTAGCATCATTTTTAAAGTTGATTTCAGAAAGGAGGCCATGGATAACCATGGGCCATTACATGTGATGTATATGCATTTATATGTTGTCCCCATGTATCTAGTGATGATCTTGCTAGAAAAAGCCTGTGTAAAAGGTAGTTGTTGCCTGATACTGCAACATTTTCATAATGTGACTCAGTTGGAACCACTGAAAATATACTTCTTTAGGGCTCCTACACAAGCATTTTATTTGGACGTGAGCTGGCCTTTTTACCTTCTTTTTTAGATTGTAATGGGAGTATAAAGGATAAAATGGATAAATCTAGCACCATGCAGCGTTTTCAAATAAGAGTGTAAAAAAATAAGACTGAGCCATATGAATAGCACAATAGTATATTTTTCGCTATGTTATGGAATAAGGAAATCCTCCGATGTAATACAGGTTACAAATACACCATGTTGGTTCTGTTTGCATTGTCTCTACTCTGTAGTTTTCCATGACTGGGAGTTTGTGAGGCCTTGTTAGAAAAGTCATTGTGTTAGGAGTATTTTCCACTGTGGGTGTTTCCTGTAAACGTAACACTGCTATTTTAGGCATTAAGTGTCCAGAAACTGTGTCATATTTTAGCTTGTTACTATGGAACCAAGTCTGCACAACTGGGAATCCCCGGAGCACTCATCCTGCAGAATTTTATACGTGGATTGGCCTCGTAACACACAGATTATCATATTGTGTTCTCCTAATCACATTTTTATAAGAATATATCCTCTAAGGTAAATATATTAAATCGGATATTAATGAAATATTGGCATATACAGTATATTATAGAGCAGTGGTGGCGAACCTTTTAGAGACCAGAGTGCCCAAACTACAACCAAAACCCACTTATATGTCGCACAGTGCCGACATGACAATTTAAGCAGTAACTTATTGATCCTTGCTGTATCACAGGTTTCAATCGTATTTGCATCCTGAGTACATCAATACAATAATAAGAAGATGGAGAAATTTGGATTGTAGCTTCCTTTCAGGGTCTCCTGAAGAGGCAAAATCAGGGGACCCAGAGCAGGAGCTCCAATGACAATCCATCTCTATCCACACCTTCTCACTTCTGCTGTAGTACTGGCAGCCAAGGATTTCACTTTAAAATGGCGCTGAGCATGGCACATCCTGAGCCGTCTTGGACCACAGGAGCCTTGAGTCCTGTCTGGCAAACTCTGTGCTTGGGTAAAGACCTGGGTGCCCACAGAAAGGGCTTTGAGTGCCACCTCTGGCACCCGTGCCATAGGTTCGCCACCACTGTTATAGAGAATCCTTACTGCATGGAGATGGGTGCATGAATACAGTGTAGCTATCGGATTCATCATAGCAGTCCTGAAATTCACAGGAAGGCACATTATTTATAAAATGTTATAATTATTCAACCCTAGAACATAATTGCAAAACACAATGTATTTCTCATTTCCGAGGAGACTTATTTTAAAACGGTATATGCAACCTCTTTAATATCAGCCCAAGCGCCAGAGATATGGTATCTTTGGTTTTTGCATACGTTCAGAAATTCATGCCTTTGCCAAACCAATTAAAATTTGGCACATAACCAACTATATAAAAATTATACCACCCTACTGTTGCCAAATAATTGCCACTCAATTAACCACACTGTACCCCCCCCCACATAAATATCATATATACACCCACACCACAACTGACCACACTGTACCCCCCCCACCCCCATGTATTATATGTACCACTGACCCCACAACTGACCATACCTTACCACACCTTACCCCATACATATCTCATATATACCCCTTACCACACAACTGACCACACTGTGCCCTCCATATAGTGTGGTCAGTTGTGGTGTGAGGGGTATATATGATATATGTAGGGGGCACAGTGTGATCAGTTGTGGGGTGAGGGATTTATATGGTATATGTGGGGCACAGTCAGGTTAGGTGTGTGTGTGTGTGGGGGGGGGGGGTAAAGTGTGTGGTCAGTTTTGGTGGTAGGGGTTTATATGATATACGTGAAGGCACAGTGTGATCACATGTGGTGGTGACAGGTATGTATGATATATGTAGGGGGCACAGTGTGGTCAGTTTTGGGTGGGGTGAACAATGTGATCAGATGTGGGGTGAGGGGTGTATATATAGGATTTATGATGATCAAGATCAGGTGGCGCTCACTGCACTGTTTTATGCTATATTATGGAGGTATCCATCCTTCGAAGCATTGCTTGTAGGTTGGGGAGAATACAATTGCCTGATGACGTGCCTTCGAGATACACAGCTTTAGCAATTACATGATGTTAATTTCCCCATTAGTGAATGTTGCATAGTAAAATTATGATCTACGGCTATATACCTTACACTTACATGGCCCTGAATTGCTTTCACAGTTGCTATTAGTTTGGAGCTTATCTTTTTAATTCTGCAGAGAGGATATGACTGGAGATTTGATGAAATCTGCAGTAAAAATGTTTATATAAGATCCCTGAGCCGGAGGCAGGAGAAGCTGTCTGTGATTAATATTAATATAACCCAGGGTTGCACAAGCAAATAGTAGTGTAACCATATTCACAGGTTGCATTTAGTTTGTATTTACATTGCGTTGTTAACCCCATCACAACAGCTGTGGAGAGAATTTTGCCTAATTACATTACTGTAATGTGAACCTAACCTCAACTCTTTTCATGTTTGTAGACTTTACTGCGAAGAGGTTTCTAGGTCTTGAAACTGGAGCAGATGAAAATATAGGAACATATTAGTGAATGCAGCGAATGTGCATTTTATAGAAAGCTTTTATGTTTACTTCCCATGGACAGAAATCACATGGTAATCAGAGCTGTGGGATATAATGAGCAGTGCAACAGTGTGATCATGATCAGATTTCTGTCTACTGGAAGTAAGCATAGATGGGAACATTTATCAGAAGTCTGAGAGCAGAACGGTTTTAGATGCCCATGGCAACCAATCAGAGCTCATCTTTTATTTTATAAACAGCTGTGGTAAAATAAAAGCAGGACGCTGGTTGCATTGGGCAACTAGGAAAGTTCTGCTCTGACTCTTTTTATAAATCTCCCCTAGACTCTATGGGGCATATTTATCATATGCTGGCGCTCGTGCGCCAGCCTATGATAGCCCCGCCGCGGCTTCCGCCTCTTGATGTATTGGGGCAGCCGGCCGCGCAGCGTTTATCCTCTGCCAGGCAGGACCTGGCATAGAAAGTAACGCCCTGCGCCGGCCCACTCCCGGCTGCCCCCCCCCTTCACGCCCTTTTGCACCCCACTGGCGTGAAGGTGGCGGTTTGGGGCAAAAGCTAGCAATAAGCTAGCATTTGCGATTATTTCAGGGCCACTGGCGTTGCGCAGAGGTCCTGCTAAATATGCCCCTATCTCTCTACAGAATGACAGCAAGCAGAGATCTAGAAAGCTGCAAGGAATTGGTACAGAAAGTATGTTGAGAAATCGAATAACTTTAAAATATGCAAGCAATACTGTATTTGCCCCTTTAAGTTTATGGAAGGACATGTCTAGAGCCATGTTTTATGTTTTAAATCCTTGGGTCACACTACATCAAGTGAACGTTGAAGTAAAAACTAAATATAAATACTGTTTTTAAAACTCTCACATCAGCTTTCATGGAGGAGAATAGGGGATCCAGTGGGAGACCATGCAGCGACTAGATGAGGATCTGTTATCCTCCTTTATGTCTGTAATATTATCAATTTTCACTGACCAAGAAGTCCAAATATATCAATGAAGTTTAAGGAAAAAACTGTTAAAGGAAACCCACCACTTCCGATGGTGGGTATAAGCAGCAAATGCCGTGCACCAGCTCAGGGTGATCTGGTGCCGGCGCTTATATTCGTTATGTTTTTAAACAGAGATAAAGCGTTTAAACGCTTTATTAATCTTTATATACAAGTACCTTCTTGCACCATGGTACGCGCTTGGCGCACCATGCACGCTACCACTTCCTATTCAGCCACAAGAAGTGGTCGCGCATGGTGCGCCGAGCGCGTACCATGGTGCAGTGCAGCCACTTCGTATATAAAGATTTAATAAAGCGTTTTTATATCGGTTTAAAAACATAATGAAAATAGGCGCCGGCACCAGCTCACCCTGAGCTGGTGCACAGCATTTGCTGCTTATACCCACCATCGGAAGTGGTGGGTTTCCTTTAATAAGCTCAAAAAGTGGCCATCAGGTATATGTATGTACAACTTGAAATAGATCATGGAACAAAGCATGCACAAAGAGTATGCACATGTGTATGATAATCAGGATAAGTGAACCAGAGAGAATTCATAATTCATCAGAAATGCATATCCATGGGAAATTGCCGTATTTTTGGGAAATACGGGAAAGCCGTATTTTTTATATATATATATATATATATATATATACCGGCGCCATAGGCGTCTATGGGGATGTATATTCAAACGCACCCACAACTTCCGTGTGAAAAGACCCTTAACATAGCATATTTCAACTTGATTTTTTACTCTTTTAGTCTTCAAGAGGAACCATAAAGGACTTTGGTGCTTTCAAAGCCAATGATGACGCAGAGGCTCTACGTAAAGCAATGAAGGGATTGGGTAAATATTAAAGTCATATAAGTAAAGTTTGAATGGAAGGTAAATTACGTTCAGCCGCCAGGTTCGTCCTGGGGAGACTTCCAGCAGAGCAGCTCGGATCCCACGCGACCAGCGTGTGAAACGGCAAACAATCCAAAGAAATGATCCAGCCCGTGAGTTGGGAAGAAATTCTCCTGAATTTTTATTTGGCTTCCATAAAAAAATGTAACCTCACGTAAACCGTAGCACTGCGTCCATGTAGTAGACTACAATTTCCAGCCTACACGTTTCGAGCGCATTTACACGCTCTTCATCATGGCTTCGGTTTATGTGATGTTACATTTTTTTATGGAAGCTAAATAAAAAGTCCGGAGAATTTCTTCCTAACTCATGCGCTGGATAATTTCTTTTGATTGTTTATTGGGTAAATATGTATACATTTTACCTTTGCATAATTGAAGTATAGTATACTATAGTAAACAGTAGGCCTCAACATGTTATGTAAAGATGGTGTGTACCAACATTACTTATCCATAATTGTAGGTAAGTTGTAGCGCTGCAACTGAAATCCATTAATAAACTCATTATTCGGTCAAAGCCCATTGGCCACAAGCAAGTTTGGTCTGACTACTTTCCAGATTTTAGAGGACTGAACCTACATTCAGTGAACTGAACTTGGCTTGTCCATTCAGTTCAATGATTCTATTTTTGGTCCACCAAATCCAGAGCTTTATGTAAAAAAAAAAAAAAAATAGGGGTGTCGCCCTGTAGTTTAGAAGCAAGGTTGTACTCCAAGCAATACCAACCTGGGTATCTCATGTAAAAGGATAAGATTAAAATGTAGACCTAGTCTGATACTAAACCACAATACAAAGAAAAACTCCAATGTAATGGAATTCAATTCATTTATTGTTAGGCCTTAGTTCTTGAAGCAGTACATCGTCATCCCTCTAAATAAAAGTTATTAAGCTATGGCCCCTGAAGAACCACAATACCACAATATGGGTGAACACCCGGACCCTGTGCTACATAACTACAGTTGAGACACCGTTTTTAAGTTGTTTTTTGTCTGTACAGATTTTCTATTGTTGTTGTCCATGTGGACATTTACAAATCATTTGATACCTGTAAAGCATCAAATGTGGTTGATTCTCTCCATTGTCTTTAAATCTCAGGTACTGATGAAGACACTATTATGAAGATTCTTACCTCAAGAAGCAATGCTCAGCGTCAGCAAATTGGTGTTGCATTCAAGACCTTATTCGGCAGGGTAAGATGGAAATAATTATGTTGTGAAGGAGGAAGAATGTATGAAATCCTTGGGGCTCAAGGGGTGTAATTTAAATGGCTAATAACCTTTATTGTGCAAGTGTCTCCTATGCAAATTCTACAAAAGCCTGATCCTGAGCTCCCCAATCTAGAATGGGAAGCCTTTATCTGTCTTTTAAGGTGTATAAAACTGTCTAAAAGATAACCATACCACATGTAGGTAGGCCATGCCATCTTTCTCAACTTTGAAGAGTAACATGCTGTACAAGGGAAATCTACCGTTTGATTTCATGCATTATAAACCAAACATACCTTGAGAATGCTGTAGCTATACTGATGCAGAAACATATCTTGTTTAATCCCTGAATGATTACATCATTCTCTAAAGCAGTGCAAGAGGAGAAGCATTGAGCTAGGCACAGGAGCGACAGAGCCTCATTGCCTTGAATTTTATCATTGTTTTTTCAGCAAAACCACTCAGCTCAAGGATTAAACAAGATATGTTTCTGCATCAGTGTAGCTACAGCATTCTTGAGGCATGTTTTGGTTTATAATGCATGAAATTAAATGGTAAATTTCCTATAATATGCGGTACTTAAATTCAGGGCCGGTTCTAGACAAAGTGGGGCCCTGGGCAAAACGAAAAGTGGAGCCCCAAAATAAAACTATTTTATGACCAGTCACAGTCAGCAAGAGGCTCCCTTTTAGTATGGTAAAACAAACTGTAATATGGGAGAATTTTATAGGAGATGTATGATAGGGAGACGGATGGGCAGAACGGTGGCTCAGTGGTTAGCACCACAGCCTTGCAGCGCTGGTCAACACATGCAAAAAGTTTGTATGTTCTTTGTGTGTTTCCTCCGGTAGGTTGAATAGATTGTGAGCCCCAAGGGGATAGGGACTGATTTAGCAAGCTCTGTGCAGCGCTGCGTAATCTGTGTGCGCTATATAAATAATTATAATTATTATGATAGAAGATAAATATGAAAGATGATCCAGATTTCTAGATGCAGAACTATAAAATATATTATATATACAGTAGATATGAGAGATAAATACAGTAGAAGAGAAATAGAAGATTGATTAATAAATAGTGAAAAAGCGAGATGTATAAATGGTCAGATTATATGAGGTAGATAACTAGACCGATAGATGATAAGCATCTTCACCCGGGAATTAGACCAAGGGGTATCAACCCTTTCAATGCCCAACATTTCTGGATATTTTGTCATGTTATTGACCAATTTTTAAGCAATTTTGATGTTTTAAAAATCAAATCAAAATTACAGCAAAAAGAATTAAAGTAAACCCAACAAACCACATATTTTCTGAAAGCAGACACTTGCCCCACTTTCAAAATTGCATTAAAGAGTTTATAGACATTGACGCCTTCATGCAATTTTGATTCAAACTGAAAAATTTTATAAAAAAGACTTTGGTAAAAAATGTGCTCCAAACAGAAAATATTTACAACTTTATCTCCTAAATCTAATAGATGGACATGTGTAGAGTTCACAAATGTCTCATATTGATATGTTCACATAAATAAATCCACATAAAATCACTAAAACTGTAATAACTAGATATCTGCTTTTCAGCTAGAAATTTTAAGATGGTCACAACCTGCAAAATATAGCAATAAAACAGAATAAAAAGTAAAGGCGCCATAAAACATACATCATTTTTGAAAGCAGACAACCAGGCGATGCATTTGGCAATTAACATTCAAAATTTACTCTTAAATATGTACAAATCCAGAATACTTATATAAAGAAAATATACTTTCCTAAAACAGTAAGATGTGAGGAGATCATACAGCCCCCACATGTGTATATTCACCAAAATATGCAGCAAAGGGAACGTTAAATCCACAGGGGACACCAAACAATTTTTGCAGAAAATTGCACTGAGCGTCACACAGATCTATCATTACTTGCTCCCTTACACAATGGTCACCCAAATAAATAACTATAGATCCGTAAACCAAGCTAATTAGATAACAAAAGTCCCTTTTTGATGTGCGCCAATGTATTAGCCCCACAATAACAGAACCCTCCGCGCTTCATAAGAATCTGAGTGAGAACTTCATAACATAGGTGTAAATAATGGGGATGGTGTGAAATAAAACTTTATTCCAGAACATGTGTGTGTTTTTGGTGTTACATACAGCTTTATGGACATGTTCTGGGTCGCGGTGTTTAATATATAAAAGCGACATTAGGCGAAGAGGATCGAATGTTCATCGTAACAGTAAATTTTCGCAAAAAAAAAAAAAAAAGTGTGTTCTTAGTATTGAAAAGAGAAGGGTTAAAAACATGATTATTAGTTGATACTACATTTTGAGAAGGGATAATAACACATAAAGTGAATATTTCCATTATCTGTGTGGTGCAGCAGCTCTTTTGTCAAGCAAATTCTCCCTGTAGCCTGATGCATAAGAATCTGGAGGGGGGGGGATTCAGGGGGCTGTATCTTTGGTTCTGTGACACATAGAATCTCACTTCTTTTTTTTCCTATGAAAGAATAGAGTCTCCTATTTTATATGAATCTAAATTTGTGTTTCTGGAAAGTGTCAGGAAAACGGAGATATTAACTGTTAAACCACCGTCGGGAGTGATTTTTTTTTTTTATATATAAAAATGGCACCAGATATTCTCACTTTAAACCTGAATATCTCTGGATCCATGGCATCCAGAAACAAAATTCAAGATTCATTTGAAAGAAGAGATTCTCCCCTTTCAGGGGGCCCTGGGCAATTGCTCACTTTGCCTAACCATAGCACCGGCCCTGCTTAAATTCAATAAATGAGTTCAATAAGTGGGTTAAGATGCCCTTTAAACTTGTGTGTGTGTGTGTGTAATATATATATTATATTATTCCTATTATACTTTTCATATAACTTTTAAATGATTTTTAAAGGACCTTGTAGATGACTTGAAATCAGAACTTACTGGGAAACTTGAGAAAGTGATAATTGCACTGATGACTCCATCCTGTCATTATGATGCTCATGAACTTAGACATGCAATCAAGGTAAGTTATTTCCTATTTAGTATATAAGAAAAAAGATCTGCCATTAAAGACATGTAATTGCTTTAAAGCATAAAGAGTTTACATCTTTACATTCAGGATATAGCTACGATATTATGCAGAATATAATTTTTTTTTGTTAATGCAACCGTTGTAGAAGGGTTACAAAAATCTCAACTGTATTAATGTAGGAATTTGCTATAACATGTATTCATAAAAGGAAATTTCCTACCCAAGAACTTACAGTGTTCGATTTTTCAGTGTTTTTTTGAAAAGGCATAAATACATATTGGGGAGATTTATCAGAAGTGTCTGAGGTAAAACTTTTTAGTTGCACAGGGAAACCAATCAGAGCTCAGCTTTACTTTTATAAACCCCTGTGGGAAAGTTAAAGCTGAGGTTTGATTGGTTGCCAGGGGCAACTAGAACACTTCTGCTCTCAGACACTTCTGATAAATACGCAAGTATTGATGGGGTATTCCCATGAAGACAAGTTTCTTAAATGTGCTAAGGATAACAAAAGAACACATTCTGTAATTCACTGTTATTAACAAAAAAACAGATTTTCACAGATATAAGTCCAACCTGTATCTATCAGTCCTGGTGTACACAATTTCAGTTGCCCCCTAGTCCTAGACATGACCCCGTAACTTATGACTTAAGGTTGGCTGCTATCTTGCCTGAGGCTTCACAGAGCTTGTCTCTGTCTCTCTGCTCTCTGCACTGTAGCTCTGCCCCTGCAGTCAGCACGGAGCTCACTCACTGCTGCACACTGACACAATTGGAGTACCTAAGGCAGCAGCCAGAGGAGAACTACAATCTACATACAGATAAGTTGTTTATTTGGCGAGGCACAGCTGGAGGGCACAGCAGATCTAGTGTGGAATAGCAGGGATTTAGTAGGAGAGCTGACAGTGTGTAATAGGCATCATGCATCTCATCGTCTCTGACCTGTCATCTCTCTTTCTATGTGTCGGTATGTTAGTACAATGTCAGAAGCCAGATGAATGTATATATACACCTTATACCCTGATAATGTAACCACATTGTCACCCCACAGAACTGGATGGATCATAATGTGTCTGCTTAGAGAGTCACCATCCACACTGGGATCTTGCAATAAGCGGCCTAGGGAGTGATGGGAGCTAAAACAGCAATAACACTGAGTAAAATCTTTAAGTAAGAGGTTAAAATTATCTTTGTGTTTACATCACTAGGGTTTTGAGATCTGAGAATTTTCTTTTGTGCGAAAACCCCTTTAAGGTAGAGAAGTTAATAAAAATGTATACATCATAGTGGTTGTGGGAGTATGTGGACTAGTATCATTACTAGCATTATTAAAATATTAAGTGATCTATTAAACTGAAGGTAAACACTACTGATGCCATGTGGCCATCGACCACCAGCATTACAAATTATCAGGGTAAAGCTGTGAAAGACCATGATGTGCATTCTTTGTCATTTTATGGAAAGATCAGTGTTTTCATGGAAATAATAATACATAGAAATCTGATGGGCAGTATACTTTATGGCTTAAAGACTGGTTTTGGATGGGCGTGTTTGGTTTGTGAAATACAGACTGGTTTTGGTGCAGGGCTACTGTTTTGTGACTATGCTTTCAGTACTGGACATTAGCTCCAAAGGGAGACCAGTACAGTACTCTGTTGGAGGACTATGATGTTTGTCTTGTCTTGTTCCCTGCACCATGTCCAGTCTAGGAAATATGGCTGACATATGGGCTGGATTTTGAAATTGCAGCATTGATTGAAAGAAAATGTTGAAACCGAGGAGTTCATCTGTAAACTCAGCACAGTTTTTAGCATTTCGGTTGTAGTGTGAATGCCACGTCAAAACCTAACCTCATATATACATTTATATCTTTATGTTTTTAGGGTGCTGGCACTGAGGAGAACGTGCTCATTGAAATTCTTGCCTCAAGAACTCCAGCTGAAATCAATCATATCAAAAAAGTTTACAGAGAAGGTATTGACCAAATTTCACTCAACATTTAATGTGTCATACAGTATAACAGATCTCAATGGGGATGACTGTCTGTACACTTATAGTGATATGGATGCTTTCATAATTTATTCACCAGGGGCGTAACTACAGGTGTTGTAACCATAGCAGCTGCTTCAGGGCCCGGAGTATCAGGGGGCCCGGCCACTCACCCTGCCACACTGAAAACTGGCACCGTTATATACACAATATGCAGCATAATATGTATGTTAAGGTGAACATCTTCCAAGGCAGAATGGCAGGACTCAGAATCTCTCTTTCTACCCTTTGGTCAGCAGCTACTGGGCTGTATGAAGTCAGATCTACACACATCCAGTCAGCCCCTTAAAGGGATATTCCCATAATGATAGGTTTCTTATATGTACTCAGGATAACTAAATTACACATTCTCAAATTCGAAGTTCTTAACAAAAATACTGCATTTCAGATATAATTCCAACCTGTCTCTATCACTCCTGGTAGACCCAACCCTGGTTCTTTTGAGTTTAGGGTCAGCAGACCTCCTCTCTGCCTCTAACCCCCACCCTTGCATTCCAGGATGAGCACACACACATACAGACTTCCTGCCAGCAAACCGCACATTGTGAGGAGAGTGAAGCTACACGCTACAGATATCAGGGGAGGGAGGTATATAGCAGAACTGTGTGTTAAAAAAGATAGATGTGGAGCAGTACCGTGTGTAAAAGAAAGTCAGGTGCAGCCTTCTCACACGGACCAACACAAGCCCCAAGATACAATATCAGTCGATGGTCAAGCAGCACTCCGTATAGTTAAGTGAAGATATTTTTATTCCACCATAATTATGCAATGTTTTACAATATTTAATATTTCGGTAGAATATGGTTGTGAACTTGAAGACAGCATCACAGGAGATACATCTGGTCACTTTCAACGATTGCTGGTTGTTCTTGTCCAGGTTAGTTCTGTTTGTTCATATATAGTAACAACTATAAGTTAAAAAAAAGATTTATAGAGTATTATATGGTGATTAATATACTATCCTATGAGGGACATTTCAACAGGAGTTGTACGCCAGTTTTCTTCTATTCAAGAAATAATTGCAGTTGCTAGCGCAGGGCCAGTTATTAATTCGTCACTCCCTTCATGAGGGAACGACTGGCGGCAGAGTGAGCCGGAACGGTATTTCTGTGAACTCGCTTCTGCCAGTGAACTTTCATAGGTGCCGGAGCCTACTGTATCTGACGTTGATGGAATAGTCAGGCATGCAACCTACAAACTATCCATGCCCTGCCGACCCCAGATGGACAGGACATTATAATATAGAGCATGGACCCATAGGCAAGTATACAGTGGTGAAATGAAATGAGTTGAAAAATAGGAAACAGAATCTGTGTTTTCATCTATCCAAACACTACAGCAGTTTTGAAAGTGGGAATGTTCATGATGACACTTCCCTTTCATGTAATCTGACAAACCTCAAGTATTTGATTTTAATTCTCCAAGTTTGCGTTTGTCTCTTTTTGTAGTGTATTCTCATCATTATTAAATAAGCTTTTGCAGCTTTTTCATTGATGTTTTATGTAATATGTTTTGTGTATTCTTTTGCAGGCAAACAGGGACCCCGACTCCAAAGTGAATGATGCTCTTGTTGATCAGGATGCCCAGGTTGGTTCAGTTCTTTGTTGATAATAGGATTATCATGAATTTTGCACTCATCCCCTGAAGTTGTTGCTGTTCTTATGTTTGTTTTTTTTCTTCATTAAATTGCATACCTTCTTTGCAGGATTTATTCAAAGCTGGCGAACTTAAGTGGGGCACAGATGAAGAAAAGTTTATCACAATATTGGGTACACGCAGCAATGCCCACTTAAGGAAAGGTAAAATTGTAATTTTTTTGCAGATTTTTTTAAAAATATGATTTCAGCTTCTGCCGAGATCCAGCAGTTTTGTGCTTTTATTGTGAATTCCATTTGCCAGACAATGTTTTCACAAGCAGCTGTTGTATTCTCAGAATGCGTATGGGGGATTTGTGAGGGATATCTGTTGGCTGAATCAGCAGAGACCTAACAGCTTTTGAAAGGGGTTGATTAGCTTTAAACTGAAGTCCTAGCCTTGACTAGGATAAATCCACCCTTTTATGTGCTGCAATTGGAATATTAAAAACTTCAAAGCCTAGAAAAGGCATTTTGCACACACATGTTTTTGTGTTCTATTTCCTAACCCTTGTATTTGCAGGTACCTTATATTTTATTGTCGTTTAATGAACTCCTACACATGCCATGTATGCCCCTTTTGCCCTCCTATAGAAGTCTATGGGGCAGCAAAACAATACTGAGCAACACAGGGTTTCCATCCTAATATCTCCACACTACCAAAACAATAATATAGCCTTTATAATGTGACTAAGCAATACTGCTTTTGATGGCAATCCTTCTCTTCAATGCCCTGCAGTGTGCCCAGACAACAGGTTACCACCACATGTAGGGTATCAAACATTATGGTGCATTTTAGCATTTTATTCTTTGTGAAAGTATAACATTTTTGGAAAAATGTCTTTTTTTTTTTTTTTTTTTTTTGCTAAATAAATGCAACTTCAAAATTGCACCTCCATTTTTAGTTTAATCCACTGTAAAACACATAAAGGGTTAACAAACTTCAGACTTTGAGGGGCTTAGTTTCTCTAATGGGGTAATTTATTATTTAGGGCTCTTAAAGTCGCTTGAAAGCTGAACTGGTCTCTCAAAATGTGCGTCTTGGTAAATTTCATGAAAACATGAAAAATCTCTGCTAAAGTTCTAAGCCTCTAAACATCCTCCAAAAATGTGAGGACGCATAAAAACCATGCCAATATAAAACTGACATACAGAAACAAAGAGGTATGTCATTTGATAATGAAGTATTATTGCTTCCATTGTTGTGTGAGATATAAATATCCTACTGTTGTTGTGTTTTTTTTTTTTTGTATCAATAGTTTTTTATTTGAACACACAAAATGTGCTGTGGTACTTACATTACCCATTAAATGTTTACATCGCACATGTAATAACAGTAAATTACACATTACCATTGCAAGAGCATTATTCAATTGTTTAGATAGGTTGCTATGAAGAGACTGTATATCTTTTATTCATACAATAGTTGGATGATGCGTATGCTGCAGAAGGTTTATGTAATTTTTTTGAATGCACTTGAATACAGGCGGTCCCCTACTTAAGAACACTTGACTTACATACGACCCCTAGTTACAAACGGACCTCTGGATATTGGTAATTTATTGTACTTTAGTCCTAGGCTACAATAAACAGCTGTAAGAGTTATCAAAGGTGTCTGTAATGAAGCTTTAGTGTTAATCCTGGTTCTTATGACAACACAACATTTTTAAAATCCAATTGTCACAGAGATCAAAAAAGTTCTAGCTGGGATTACAATGATAAAATATACAGTTCCGACTTACATACAAATTCAACTTAAGAACAAACCTACAGACCCTATCTTGTATGTAACCCGGGGACTGCCTGTACTTTAAATTGTGAGCACACATGGGTGTAAATAATGGAGGATGGTGTGAAACAAAAGCTTCATTCAGGAAGGAATATTTTTTTTTTTTTTTTTTTTGTGTGTGTGCTATAAATAACTTTTTGGCTATGTTGCTGTCTTAATATGTAGCCACATTAGGCAAATAGGATCAAATAGTCATTGTTTCACTCCATTCACATTATATAACAGAGATTAATATATATAGATAGATAGATAGATAGATATAGAGAAAGAAAGTGTGTCCTCAGATGGTTCTGGGTAGGAGAGGGTTAATAACATGAACCGTAGTTAAATCTAGAAAAGGGATAATGTTAACAGCATATAAAGTCAGCTCTTCACTGCACCCTCCTCTGAATTCTTCCTGCAGCCTGCTAACTAATAATCTGGAGGGGTACACACATTTCAGAGGGCCATAACTTTAGATCCGTAGCATCTAGAAACAGATATTAACTGTTAAAGTGCTGTTGCAAGTGATATATATATTATCTCACTTTAAATGTGAATATCTCCTGTTCCCTGGCACTTACAAAAACTTTTTTGGATTCATAAGCGAGGATGAGCGGAGATTCTCCTCTTCGGCGGGATTCTCTTCTTCAGCAAGATTTTAGGTGCCACGGATAAGTTGTATCCCCTGAAGAAAGGACATATCGCATAAGTCCTTGGCCATACAGTTGGCACTCTTTGAGGACTTATGAAAACCTCCTTGGCAGGGAAATGGTTAAAGCAATAAAAATGTGTTCATACTGTTAAAATTGATGATTATCATATATATTGCTGAGTCTATGTCCGCTAAAGGAATCTGTACCATCGCGTTTACAATCACCAAATTTTGCACAGCTGCTAAAAGGGGTATTCTCACCTGAGCAAAGACTTTTCATTTAACTTATGTACTATATACATACACTTCTTCGATTGGATGTTGTTAAAATATATGTACCTGTGTGACAAAGAAATTCCCATAAATGTAGTAATTTTGCTCCTCAGAAACCAGATTCTAGTCCTCGGTTACGACCACCACTGCTTCTGGGATTTCACAAAAAGAAATGTACCGTATATGGCAAATAAATTAAATGTGATTGCCCAAGTGAGAATACCCCTTTAAGTGACAGACTGGGGGGTAGTGAGAGTGAGAGTTGGGGGGGGGGGGAGGGAGAGTGAGATATATAAAATGTTTTTTTGTTAACTGATTCTATTTTGTTATAGCTAAGAGCAGTTATTTAGTATCCTGGGCAACGCCAGGATCTACCGCTAGTGTATATATAATATATAAAATTTCTATTTGTAGGTTACTACTACTGTTTTCCAAAATTTTGTGTCCATGGCTGCAATTCGATACAATTGTTTTTTTTTGTTTTATTTTTCTATATCATCTAAATTCTTAAAATATCCAATGCATACTATGCTGCAGACATTTCCTATGTCGGGCACCACCTAGTCTGGACTTGGTTAAGGGTGAGACTGAGGTTGTGTACAGTGTATTTGAGCCAGAAGTTGGTGTTTAGAGCCAGAAATGAACGTTTTAACTACCCAATGCCTTCACTCTATGTATGACATTTTTCCAGTAGTTGGAAAGTCTTGGTAGTTTTGCAGATGAAAAGAATTAAAATATCTTCAGCATGAGTCTTCTGTACTACAAACTTTTCCATGTGGCGAGGATTATATAAATGTAACTGTTCTGCAAAGTGTCTGGTCATTTCCTTATCATTTATTAGTAAGACAATTCTAGTTTAGAGGGTAATTATTTAATCACTTCCTTAAACTATATGAAATAAAAAAGTGAAATATAAATGAAATCTAAAACTTTTTCTTACATACACCCTTGGTTTGTGAGAGAGGGACTTTAAGTATTTAATGTTTTATGATGGAAATACCTCTATAAAGGTGTGTTTTCTATGTCTGAAGCTACCGTAATTGAGGGTTTTGGAATAATATTGTATATAATATTCTGACATTCCATTTCCTGCTGCTGTCTAAAGGATGGAGAGGGAGCATTACTGTAAGCATTCCCCCTCCATCATGACCACTTCAATAGCCGTGGATGGCACAAACAGTCCAGAGTCCTGCTGCTGGTGGGTTGGGTGACCTAAATCATGGTGGCTTTACAAAAATTTTACAAAGGTACCGGTAAGTACTATAGGGGTCTTGTACTTATGTACAGTTTTGTGATGGTGGCCTCGTTCACCCAGAGTTGCATCCATAGCAATAAATGAGTGCTTTAAAAAAAATTGTTCATATTTGGAATTGGCAATAGACATAATTTTAATATGCTTTCATTGTTTTTCTAGTGTTTGATAAATACATGACCATCTCTGGATATCAGATTGAAGAGAGCATTGGCCGGGAGACATCTGGCAACCTTCAAAACCTGCTTCTTGCCGTAGGTGAGGATTTTTTTTTTTTGAGCTGGAAAAAAATCCAAATATGGGGAAATTAACAAGAACATTATTGTGCAGTTTTCTTAATGGCTTTGTATTTACGAATTTTACTGTGAGCTCCAAATGACACCTTCTATTTATTATTTGGGTCGGTACGATCACGATGATACCAAACTCAGGTTTTAATTCAATAATTTTTCATACTTCAGTGTATGGTAGTGTTCAGTGTAGGGTGTAATGAACATTTTCTTTTGTGGGACAAGCTGAATTTTTTTTTTGGGACATTATGATCTTTTGATATGTTGCCAATAAGTGGGTTCTGAGGTTTGCTTACCCTCTTCCTGCATTTATTTTATAATCAAGCTCATTTTCTTCATAATCAAGGTGAAGATACATACTCTTCTCTGTTTTCTTTACAGTGAAGAGTGTTCGAAGTGTTCCTGGATACCTGGCAGAAACTCTGTATAATGCAATGAAGGTAAATTCACTTAAACTAGACAATGTTACTTTGCATTGTTGCTGACCCTGAATTTTAAACACAGAGATGGTGATCTGTTTTCAAGATAACCAGACACCAACATTTATTTATCAAGCCTCACACTCCAGAATTATATAGTGAAATGTTCTGGCTTCTGCAGTTGCACATTGCTTTTTAAAAAAAAAAAATGTTTTAAAAAATGCATAAAGCCTCCCCCCGCCCCTTTTCCTTAACCAATAAAGCAGCAGTCTGACATTACTTAGGTGGGGGAGCCCATAGTTTTTGGGCTTTCAACGATACCAGCCTGTAGCCGCTACAGTGCTTGGTCAGATGAGGAGGTTGGGTGCTGGATTGTACGTGGCTTTTTCCGACATTCCTCATGATGGTAGATGACTAGGCACAGGTAAGAGAATTAGTGTTGTCTAAGCCTTTTTTCCTTTTTTATTAGCCCTCGCCTTAGCAATAGTGCCATCTAATAAACTGCACCCATTTCCAAGGTATAATTCTAAATAACAAACTTTATTTATAAAATTTAGTATATTAAAATAACTCCACAAAACAACCTGGTTAACCATTTTAGAAAAAAAATCTATCTATTAAAGACAAAAAAAGGCCCTTTCGTTAAATTGGAATGTTTTAGAGGTTCATGAAATTCATTAATAGTGTAGATAAACACATTCAGGATTTCTTATGCTTTATGAAGCAAAACTACATTTATCCCAATCAACCCCTCTAACATAATAATATAGGAATGATCAGTACAACACTGCAGGATGGTTTCTGCAAAAATAAATCCCTATATGATCTTTCAACACACAGTATCTTATCTTATTTTGTTCCTTACGGTTTCAAATATCTTTAGGCTGTACTGACAACGTTTTAAATTAGTCTTCCATGTAATTTTGTGGGTGACCAGCACTCCTCCTTTGTGACTTTCTCTATATTTTTGCTCCCTTTTTGTGGCGTGAGCATGCAGCATGATATTCGCATATATTTTTTATGATGGGAACGGCACATTAAAAACTCAAATCACATCTAAAATGAGTCTGGTGGATGCAGGGGCCAACCAAGTCTGGGAGATATTGTCCACTCTTCAGCGATTCTGGGAGTTGTGCTCTATGTTTGTGAGTTTCCCAGGGATCCTGGGGAGTCGGCAAGTATGTATATACTTGCCGCAGATAAAACTGTTCTTTGTTATGACCATTAAAGTTTTTCCTCAAAAAATATATAGTGCAAGTCTGACTTTATAATGATGTTTACCATTGTCAGAGCGATGCCCATTTTCTTTCCATAGTTATGGCATTTTCTGTTCTGTAGCTACTTGTCAGAAATCCATGAAATGTGCAGAGAATAACCTCTACTAGTCTCTGCTCCCACTGGATTTGCTGCTAAATTACTTTATGAGAAAAGAAGTAAATTCACTGAAAACTGCATACATGTAGAATGCAGCGCATAGTAGTGTGTGAGCACAAAAGGTTTACTGCTCTGTGTTGTGTAGAAAGTGTCCAAAGAGCAGATGGTGAGGGAGGGTTGATGCAGAGGAGTATATAACATAGCTTGAAGTGCAGAGTGAGAGAACTGTCACATGAACTCCCACTCCACCATCCAGAGTGAGAAGGGAGCAGCAGCCCTTTCTCTTTCTGAAAATATCCTGTATACAACTCTGTAGATTCGGAGATAGTAAGCAAAGGCAGGGGAGACGGCTACTGCGGGAATAAAGATAATAGGCAAAGTTGTTCTACATTTCGAGCATAATAAACAACCTCCCCTTCTATTAAAAGCTTGTATTTTCCATCTTTACCTGTGACAATATTCATTTCTGTCCCTGTTTCCCTCCATGTAGGGAGCTGGCACTGATGACTCCACCTTGATCAGAGTTATGGTTTCCAGGAGTGAAATGGACTTGCTTGACATTAGAAAGGAGTACCGTAAAAATTTTGGCAAATCTCTTCACCAGGCAATTAAGGTAAAATATTTGTATTTCACTATATTATTTCTTTTTCTAAATTATTTGAAAGAGTTTTGAAATGATTTTATGCAATATAGTTTTTTTGCTGCTACAAAGTGCAATATTAAAAAGATTTTTTTTATAGGTTAGGTCCTCAATATCTGAATGTAGGGGGGGGGAGGGAGGCGGTTGAAACCACTCAATTGGAATCTTTTCTACCGGCTCTATTCTCTTTGTTGATATTGGTGTTGAAGTCGGGTCACTTGATCTGTCGGGTCTCAATCTGAAATTAGCGACTTGTATATATCCCGAGTTAGAAACTTAATCCCTGTATACTTTATCTACCAACTTAATCCCTGTATCTACTTTATCTTCTGTAGCCCCTATCCCCTGATGACGCTGGTGCCCCAGCGAAATATGTCAGGTGGCTCGTGTTTGCACAAATATCATAATTTTTCAAAGTCATTCACCATACAGGTTCAGTAATTATTTAATTTTATTGTACCGGATGTTTACGGACGTGGCAATACCATATTTGTGCTGTTTGTGTGGACATTTTTACATTTTTACATTTTGTGTTTGGGAGATTTATACTATATGGGGCATTTAGGGGACTTTTATTTTGTATTCTAACATTTTTATATTAAACTTTTTTTTTTTTTTTTTTACCCTTTTTTGTTCCCCTCCGGGACTTGAACAAGTGATCATTTGATACATCACTTAATGCATAGGCAGACAGCTGCACTGCTGGGTCTAACCAAGCAGGCAGTCATGTGAGGCAGCCCTAGGGCAGCCGTGGAGACAATCGGCACCCCCATACCTGGCGCAATGGGGGGAAGGGGTGAACCACTGCGGGGAGGGGTGGGCATGGTCATGTGTGACCATGGCGTCTAAAGAGTTAAACAGCCGCTCATGCAATGGTTTGTTGGCACAAACTGGAGCTAATCATGACGTTCCCAATGCCATGGTGACGTAAAGGGTTAATACATGGGGACAATGGTTCTTATGTAGTTTATCTATGTGGTACCGCTTAGCAATAAGCATTGTGCAGCAACTGTTCAATCAAAGTTATGATGCAGCTGAGCCCCAACTGCACTAATATGATTGCTGCCGTGTTAATGTACACATTTTTTTTTGCTGAGGCTAGCAAGGGTATGAGTGCAACATGTGGGTCATTTCACCATTGCTCACTTTCCCATGCTCCCTGACAGCCTGTGGGGATGCAGAATCCTATGAGGAGCCTTAGGGGAAACTACACATGAACATCAATAATTTTACATCACTACCAGCACTTGGCCAGTGCAAGATGCTCCCTCAGACAGCAGTCATCCAGGAATAAATCAAGCACAGGGTGAATAAGACATAAAACCTAACTTTTAATATCGCAACATTAAAACATTTACCAAACCAGAGAAATGGTTCAACAATAGATAATACAAAAGAACTCCCCCTGGAAGGGTATATGCATAGGAACCCAGCCACTCTATATGTAGAATAAGATAGAATTTTCTAATTTTTTTTCTCTAACCAATACATGGGGAGTCACTAGGCACGGGAAGCAGGCCGGTAAAGCAGACGGAGGGGTCCAGAAGGTCAGGAATAAGTCCCTAGTGCTGCACTATCCTATCCTGTCTTTTAATGGGGGGCATCATCATCCTCCTCCCTTGGTCAATCTTTCATGACTTCTAATCCCCTGATGACAGATCCTTTTCCAGGACCCAGAAATGCGTCAGAATTCTAACCGGGCTTACTAGGGTCTCCTTACAGACTAGGGGCCATTCTTGGACTGCCCTTTTTAAGGGCGGGAGCTAATTGTGGGTACAGGGTGAGAAGGACATAGGGATTACTAGGTGCAGTGTTGTGACTTGTTCCAGATCTTCAGGACCCCTGCGTCTGCTTCCCCGCCCTGCTTCCTGTGCTTCTCGATCTTGTTCTACATATAGAGTGGTTAGGTGCCTATGCATATACCATTCCTGGGAATTATTTTTTGATGGCCTATTTCTCTGGTTTGGTAAATGTTGTTTTAATGTTGTGATATTAAAAGTTAGGCTTTTTTTGTCTTCATCCTGTGCTTAATTTATATTTGGTGAAAATACACTTGCCCGTGACACTTCTCTGGTGAGTTTATTGTATAAAGACGCATTTTATAAGTTACTGTAGTGTTTTGATCCTGCAGGAAAAACCATTGATATGGCGATTTTGTCTCGTATGTAAGGAATATAGTGATATACAGGGAAAAAAGGTGTATGTTATAAAACCTGCCTTTTTCTCCCCATTAATTGTTAAAAAAATAAGCTGCACTTCAACTACAAGTCACTTGTGCGATATGCCACCAGTGAACATAATCCAGTTTCTGTTCTGTGACTTTATGTGATCCATTGCAGATGGAATATGTGTCTTATAATTATTCTGCCTTTCTTGCAGGGTGACACATCTGGAGACTACAGGAATACCATCCTCCTCCTATGTGGTGGAGATGATGAGTAATGTTCCGCTTCTCAAGAAGGCAACCCTGCATATTACCTAAACATTAAAATATAACAGTCATTATATCTAACAGCTAAGTGTATTGTTAATAGTTATATTTCCCCATTACAACCGCAGTAGGCTGCTGCTGGTGTGGTTTGGAATATAGATACAAAGAAGTGTATGTATTTCTGCTTTGTTAGGGCCCATTCACATGATTGTAATGGGGACAGATATGCGGTTGCACCTTTTGCGGCCACATATCAGTCCCCATTGATGCCTATGGTGAGCACACATTGTCTCATTGCACGTGACCGTACACAGCCAAAATGCCCTATATTTCGCTGTGTTACAGTTATGGCAGCTCACCTCTATGGAGAGGGGAGGGGTGAGTAGCGCTCATCCCTCCTACTCTCCAGCACATGGCTGTATGTTGGCCTGGGCGAACATGCGTTGTGTGAATGTACCCTTAAACTGGCCTTAGTTGTTGTCAATATTTGTAGACCTTTTTTTCTGGTGCAAATATAAATAATGTCCATAGTCCAGGAAGACTCATATTTATATCTGATATTCCAATTCTTTCAATAAATTTGTATTGGAGCCAGTAGCTGCGATTTCCAGTCAGATGGGACCTTTCCATTTCACATGTCCGATATGTATTTCACTGAATTAAAATGTGTTCTGTGCATTTTTTTTTTAAAACTAGTAGCTCACTCTTCATTCACTGCTTTTCACAGTATTAGATCATGTACATTGTAGTAGATGTTGCATCAACTTGAGCCCTGGCCTAATTGGAACATGGAATAATATATACATGTATTTTTTCCATTTATAAGAAATAAACCTTGTAAAGTCAAGATGCATTTGTGTGTGATTGATATTGTAGACTTATATCTGTAAAGTCTAGTTATTCACCAGTAAATTCCTTTATATAGTTATCCCAATCACATTCAATTTACTTTTCATTCTTTATCATTTTAATTGAAAAACTTGTTCAAAACCATACAAATATCAACAACAAAAATGATAAACTTGCTTTAAAGGGGTTTTCCCATGAACTGAAATTAGACCCTATCCACTGGATAGGGCCTAACTTGCTGATCAGTGGTGGTCTCAGTGCTGAGACCCCCACAGATCATGAAAACGAGGGGTCTTCCCTCTAATGGAGCAGATGGCCACGCATGACCGTTCTGCTCTATTAATCTCTGTGTGTGAACACAGCCTCTAGATGCACATAGAGAAATCACAGCTCACTGTTGCCTGCTGCTGATTGGACAGTATGAGAGAAAATTAGCATAACATATGCCCCCTCCTCCAGCCCTAGCTCCTCCTCTCTGACAGAACACAAATTATAATCGTCTCCACAACCGTGGGGGCTAAAAAGAAAATTCAAAGTGCCCCTGAATCTGTAGGAGCCCTCTACATGTCTGAAGTGGTGAAAGGTCATTTTAAGAAAATCTGTCTGGAATACAGAGAAATCTTCATTGTTATTTATATACAAATGAGTATTTTGGTGCACCTTAGGTGTAGCCATGAGATCCAGTGCACACTCTCCTACCGGTTTAATCGGAAAGCTCTCTCGACTTTGTACAGTGTCCCGCATGCTCTGTGAAAGTGGCCAGGGCCAATGTGCAAATAGATGCATTTGCATATAAATAAAAATTACTATTAACATATAGACCACAGATTTTCTCAGGAAGTCTTTAATTAACCAGACTAAATGTTGATTTTATATGTGACTCAGGATTTTGTTAAAGCTTTGCCCCTTCCCATTAATTGACATTTCCATTGATTTGTCTAAAATACTAAATATATGAATATAGAAGCTTTGCAATCTCCCCCCATACTTTGTTGCAATCCGGAAGCATGTTGATGCATGTTTTAATTTAACTACAAATGCCTTGTACTTTTTGAATGATTTTTATTTGCAGTAGATGGCGATATTGAATCAAATTCCAGAGCTTGTGGCTAATGGTGAGAAAAACATCATATATAACTTGGCATAGTTTGAGGTTGGCAGAATTATGATACAATATGGCTCTTTAAAAGTCATTTGAATAACCTGATTCATGTTATTCAGTGTGTCAGAAATACAGAGCACCTAATATTTCACGGAAAAAAGAAAAATATGTAGATTTCTCACTCTTATAACCTAATGCACATTTTATGTTTTTCAAGTGTGTTCTTGACGCACTGAAGATTAGAAATGGAAGTGCATGACTAACTCAGAATTTGTCCAATACTTTTCGAAATCCATGTTCCATAATAAAAGCATACAAGGAATGTTTTAAACATTGACCCTAACAGAGGTCCCAAGTACGTTTAGCTTATATGGAAGAGATTGAAGGAAATTTGCTAAGCAAAATGCAGCAGAAGCCTATTGTAGTTTCAGCCAAAAACAAGTTTTGTACTAGATTTATAAAATATTTAGAAGGGGTTATCCAGCAAATAAAAACTCAGCAATGAATTCCAGATCCAGGTCACTTGATGCAATGAGTTCTGACACTTAAAGGGGTATTCCCATGAAGACAAGATTCTCAAATATACTCAACAAAATATATAACAAAATAACACTTTCTGTAATTCAATGGTTTTATCAAAAATACAGCATTTCACAGATATAATACAATCTGTCTATCAGTTCTGGGTTACACAATTTTGGTTTCCCCGGGATCTGACTATGGTCGGGATTCCTTTTAATGAATAGCTTCTGCTGTTTGCTTCTCCTCTCTGCCTCCAGAGATGCACTCTGGTACTACACATGTGGAACAATTTAGGGATGAGCTGTGTTTGACATTAAAGCGCTTCACTTTTTGTAGAAGGAAAGTTTACACCAAGAAAAAGGTCTAAGTAGTTGTGACCTCATTTGTGATACAGTGCACTGAAAACTGCTCCAACATGTTGCCATATCTTCTAGTTCAAACTGCACCATCTAATAAAAATACGTTGTAGGAGCAGCACTGTGAAACAGAAGGGTCCAAGCCCAAAGATGGCGGGTGCAGACTTCCTCAAAGGTTTTCACTCCTAAGCCAATATCAGTCCAGAGAAGCAAAGTAACCACGGAAGCAGAACTTCAAAATATAAAAAGGTAGTTTATTCACCCATAAATATTGTGCTTCATGGAGCCATTATCCATGAAGGAGCTGAAACATATTTTTGTACAACTATGGGTCAATAAACTACCTTTATGGATACTTTACATCTATAAATTGCTTAGAGTAGCAATGTTAAACACATCCAGAAATCAGTAAAAAGTAGTTTCTGAGGCTGAATAATAAATCGGTCATGGCAGAAGACTCTCAAGTCTTCATAGGATAGTTTTGTTCATTATTTATTAAAAAGCCTTTTTTGCAGTCTCATATATACATGCTGTCAGCTGTTCTACCTTTCACCAAGATAGCTCGCCATTCAGAGTCCCTTTGAGAATCTGCGTATTCCTATTGTTCCGAGTTTGCAAGTAGGATCGATGTGCCCCTAGATCTCTCGTCATCTGTGTAGCTGTGGCCAGGCTGTGGAAACCACCTATTCTTAAACTTGTACGACCTTACATCAGTAAGGTGTGTTTCTTGGACAAAACTAGGTTAAAGAAATAGGGCGTTTCTCAGGACTATGAAGTCTTTTAACATTCAGGAAGCCTATGACTAGCTCGCCTGAAGCTCTAGCCGAAAATTGTATAACTACCACTAAGGGAGGAAGGGTGGCTGGAGGGGGTGGGAAATGGGACAGGGTTTAAGAGGCGAAGAGAGAA
Organism: Engystomops pustulosus; assembly: GCA_019512145.1. Taxonomy (NCBI): domain Eukaryota; kingdom Metazoa; phylum Chordata; class Amphibia; order Anura; family Leptodactylidae; genus Engystomops; species Engystomops pustulosus. Next base: position 86,327,240 of record CM033641.1, read on the forward strand.
GGGTAGAAAATGAAGATACAGAGGAAACAGGAAAAAAATTCCCAGCTAGATACATTAGGGGAACACCTACAACAGATCTAAGTCGGGAATGCAGAAGCTTGTTGACCAAGTGGCATCAATTACGAGTATAATAGACAGTCTAATAACATTGTCCTCCTCTCATTGCGGATGCATTTGCTAATGCGAAATACAATAGTGTGAGGCACAAAACATAAACATTGCCACTTATAGAAAGCAAATTTCCGGTCACCACCCTCCAGTAGGGGAGATTGAGTTGGGTGGAACAGCTTGACCTTAAATAATCAGCATGTACATGTCATCTTTATCACAAACACTCTAAGCCATGGTAATGATCAAAGTTACATTACTGCAGCAGATTGAACAGAGCTTTGCATTTAGTTCAACCTTGTAGTAGGCGACACTAGTACTATGGGTGACATAATGGGAGTTGACACACTGTTCATCAGATTTCTATCATCCTCTGGGTAGTAGTATATGGAGCAGTGCCCTGCATTCACGTGGCATAGTTACAGGTCCCTACTCCACCACTCCTCCTATAAAGTGCTGATCATCTATTACATATTAATGGGCAAAAAACAGAGGAGTAATACAAGCAACAATAAAAACCCATGAGGCAGTCATATCACAATCGTGCTACAGGCAGTGCCGTTCGCCAACCACACAGATGCTTCCAGTGGCAACCAGTTTTGCGTGGGGCTCTGTATGGCTTAGGGAAAATTCTTTCCCAACCGGAAACGAAATATGCTGCAGCCATAGAGGAGAAAATCCGTCGTCTTGGAGGGTCCCCTCTGCCCCCTCTGTGCTTGACATCCTAGATACTCTGCGGATGTGGTGAATTAATAACTCCATGTCCACAGTACATAGGTTGTTGAAAATAAGTATCACCCTTTCTACTAAGTTGTCATTGCGGGAGCTTTCTGGGAGACTTTTTATGCAGACATTGTTTGTCCTGCCTCAGTTTTCCTGGTCATCTAGGGGGGGGTAAACTGGGACTACCAACCTCTCTCTCCAGAGCATAGACATAATTTAAAGAGACAGTCACTTTTTCAGTATTCACAGTACGAGTTGTAAGTGTACCCAAATCCTCCCTAAAACCTTCTTAAGTTTGTTGGTGAGAGGATTCTATTTAATTGATCGCAGAGTCTAAGTCTTGCCTTGTGGGGAGGGCCTGGGTAAGAATTTGGATTTCGGAGGGTATCATGTGTTTCTGGTGCCGCTGGGGATGAGGAGGAGTAGCTCAGGGGGCTATTGTGGGAGATTGCCCAGTTGGGGCCAGGCAAAGGCACAGGTACTTGAGACTGTTGAGGGCTCTTATGTGGGGCATCGGGCGCACTGTCCCCTCTTGCACTGCAGATCGGGCAGGGAGGATGTCTGGTGGCAGGAACGGCCCCCATGATGGATGCAGCCGGAGGGTCCAGAGCTTCTTGTGGCTGATACCTGAACCTCTCCAGGATCAAATCAGATGCCCTGCACCAGTTACCTGTGGTCCCGCTGCGTCCTGCACTCCTACCTGTGTCCTGCTGGTTTGACATAGTAGGTATCATGGGAACGATGTGGTGGAGAGGGCACAGTTGGTCCGCCTGTTGGTGTGGAGCTCCAAGCGTAAGCGTCCTCACTTCACCATGTTCAAGCCTTGCCCCCTCCTCTCATTTATTTTCTTAAAACTTATACCAAATGTTGACTGTATCCATCTGCACACAAACATGTATTACTTATGATCCCAAATGTAAAAGCTTTCCAGACATACCTTTCCTGTTAACAATAATGATAATAGAACTTACTCTATTTTTCAAGTGTTGGAACCAGATACATTAATTGTTATGCTTTTGACATATTTTTCCCATAGAAACCTATAAATACCCTACAGTACCCGTTTCATTATTTTTTTTACGACCAAATGTATCCTTCTAGTGCAGTCAATAAACTTAGATTGAGCAACAGTTCACTATTAATGAAACCATTCTGTACAGCAATAAATCTGTAGAAACTGCTTCCTAGTAAGACAAATATTTCTAGTAAACGCAGCCTGATACTGTTGCTATGACTCCTATTAGTTCTGTTTCATTATTTTTCATTATGTTAGCCTTTTGAGCCATACATATTAGAATGTATTTCTGAAAAAGGGTTATTAACCATTTCTTTTAGCCAAATATCTATTTTTGGCCGCCATCTGCTCTCTAGTCTATACACTGCTTTAGCACTGAACCGTCAACCATCAGAAATCTGCGGTACATAATGCATCTGATCCCAGCTATGCATCAAAATAAAAATTTATTTGACTTACAATGTGTCACATTCTAATGGCCTACAACGTCTTAAAACCAATAAATTTTCAATACAAACTATAGAACTATTAGATGACCTCCTTATTTCTAGAGGATGCTTTGTAACTAGAGATGAGCGAGTATACTCGTCCGAGCTTGATGCTCGTTCGAGTATTAAGGTACTCGAAACGGCTCGTTGCTCGGACGAGTATTTCCCCTGCTCGAGATCGAGCATTTAATCACACACAGTGAACACAGGATCATTTAAGTGAAAAACACAGTGAAGAATAGATTACAGATGTTCGGCACATCTGCTTACTTGTCGGAAGATACGCGCGGAACGGTGCGAACAAAATACTATGTGAAGAACAATATATATGTGTGAAGAACACATTGAAGAACACTGTGAGCAGGACGGAGACATCGGGGAGCAGCAGCACGGAGACACTGGGGCAGCACGGAGACATCGGGCAGCACGGAGACACCGGGGCAGCACGGAGACATTGGGGCAGAATGGAGACACCGGGGCAGCACGGAGACATCGGGCAGCAAGGAGACATCGGGGCAGCACGGAGACACCGGGGAGCAGCAGCACGGATCCTGGGACAGCGTATCTCCCGACAAGTAAGCAGATGTGCCGAACATCTGCAATCTATTCTTCACTGTGTTTTTCACTGCGTTTTTCACTTAAATGATCCTGTGTTCACTGTTTTTATTCTATTCTTCACTGTTCTTCACATCTGCTAACTTGTCGGGAGATAATATACGCGCGGAACAGTGAAGAATAGATTGCAGATGTTTGCATACATCTGCTAACTTATGAGAAGACATTCTTTTTCAATTTAATAACACATTTTATTCCCGAACCATGGTCCCTTTGAAAAATGCTTGAGTCTCCCATTGACTTCAATAGGGCTCGTTATTTGAGACGAGCACTCGAGCATCAGGAAAAGTTCGTCTCGAATAACGAGCACTCGAGCATTTTAGTGCTCGCTCATCTCTATTTGTAACATATTATTTGTGACCCCATAATAAATACAATTAGTGCAGTATAATGTTATAACTGACTATAATTATTATCATTTTTTGATAGATCGGGCATTTTCGGACGCGGCAATGCCTAATGTGTTTATGATTTTTACTGTTTATTTATATCAGTTCTAGGGAAAGGGGGGTGATTTGAGTTTTTAGGGTGTTTTATTATAATTTTTTTTTTAAACTTTTTTTTATTTTTATTTTTACTATTTTTCAGACTCCCTAGGGTACTTTAACCCTAGGGTGTCTTTACTATCCTATCATATACTGCCATACTACAGTATGGCAGTATATGGGGATTTTACTCCTTATACATTACAATGTGATGATAGCACATTGTAATGCATGGGTTAACCCGAAGTAGACTCGGGTCTTCGTGCTGGCACCGATCGCGGGTGTTACCGGTAAGCCTTTGCTGCAATATGCAGCAAAGACTTACCGGCTATGGAGAGGGCTCAGCGTGTGAGCCCTCTCCATGCAACCGTGGCCGACCCGTGACGTGCTATTACGTCACAGGTCATGAACGGTTTAATTGATAATGGGGGCTCTAGATTATTTAGAAGCAATAACATTAATTGAAATCATCAGAGGTCGCACTACATTATTTCATAAGAATATAAGTAATCCTCTTGCCATTTTTTGCGGACTATTTAAAGCTGAGGAGTATGAAATTTTTAGTAATACATCTAAATAATCTATAGGCAAATATAATGTCTAAAAAAATCATTACTGTCTCTATTTTAATTGTGTAAATAACCAAATTGGGCAACTTTAGCAATCTTGCATCATACAATAAACAAGGGGTACACAACTTTTTTTTGCCGCTGAGAGTGGTTGTGTCATAATTATAACCACTGTGAAAGTGTTAAAGCACCACCAAATACCACCCCACAAATTATACAAAATATAATCCCCAGACGAGGCAAAGGCTCACACCGCAGGCTCCAGATCAGACAATGTCTGACAATACAGGCCCCAGATCACAGCATGGATAACACAGCAGGTCCAGACCAGGCAATGACTGACACCACAGGTCTCAGACTGGTAATGAATGATATCCTCATGCCCCAGTCCAGGCAGTGACGGATAATAAAGGCCCCAAACAAGGCAATGACTGACGCCGCAGGCCTCAGACTGGTAATGGATGATATCTCAGGCCCCAATGCAGGCAATAACTGAGACCAAAGGCCCCAAGTCCAGGCAATGACTGAAACCAGATGCCCCAGACCTGGCAATGGCTGACACAGCAGGCTCCAGACCAGGCCGTGATGTGTTCTGTACATAAAGAGATGCAAATGAACACTATTTTCTGGGATTGCCGTGAAAGGGGACTAATTATATTGGCCTCCTGTCACAGTGCCAAGTTGGCAGGCAGTGCTCTTCAATGCAGTGTCTCACAGGCGCTATAGAAGGTCATGTAACTGAATATCTTTTTTATCAGGGCCGTGAGCTGCAGCAGTGAAGAGACTTGAATTAGTCTCATGTTTTTCTGAGGAATAATATTATTCACATTGTTTACTTGAAGAGCAGAGTGGTTGGTTGCGTTGTTAGGAGTATGCATTATTTTGCTAGCTCTGCTCATATTTCTATCTGCACAGTGTGAGGATGTGCACAGAGCTGAAGACATCTAGGTGCAATTGTGATAAGTCACAGCCAGGAGAAGCCACAAGTTCAGTAGGCAAAGGACCAGTGGATCACCTGTAAGATACTAGATGCCACATCTAATTGTTTCTTATTAGTACTGTAGTCACTGACTAATATTGTAATGGCTGTGACAAGGGCCGGCCTGGTCACAGGGCCTCCCTGCCCTATAGGGGCCCCCTGCATGTGGACTTTTGTGGGCAGAGGATGTATTGCTTCTTGGTTGAATGCCCAGGTGAAGATTCTTACCATCTATTTCCTGTCATCTGTCTAGTTATATATCTCCTTTAATTGCACAAAGTGAAGTTCTTTATTATAATCTAGAACCACTGTTTTATAATGAATAAAACAGATGTGTTAGGGAAGCTGAGCGCTCCTTTTTTTACTACAATCACCATGGAAAAAGGGTTATTTTATTGTCCCTTGAATTATGGAACTGGATTAAAGAATGGATGTGCTGATAGGGCACTATAACAGGAACCTTTGTCCATATACTAGGACCCTGATAGAAATATTACTTGATACAGTTGGAATCGGCCGCTCGAGTACCATGGCTGGAGTTGAAACAGTGAATGCTATGTGTGTCTTTAAGATGTCAATGCCATTGTCAGTGCAAGTGTAACACAACCAGAGCACTTTCCTGGCACAAGGTGTAATCTGTCCTAGCTGCCAGTTGTAATAAGACAGGTGGAGTACATGTGTGTGTTGGCAGAGGTAAATGGTAAATGTTTTTTCATTTTTTTAGTAGCCACAGTTTGGGGGTCAGAGAAATGTTGTGGGCACTGTGTATTAATAAAAAATCTGGGGGGCACTGTGTAAAGTAAACATTTGGGGGTCATTTTGTACAGTAAACATTTGGGTCACCTACATGTATAGTAATAATTTGGGTCGCCTATATGTGAATTAAAACTTTTTATAGACGTGTATCAGAATAATGAATAAAATAAATGGGGCCTATAATAAAAAAAAATAAAACAACCAATTTCTTTAAAATTTGCCAGTAGTGGCATACCCAGCTCAGCATACAGTATAAGGGCCCTCAATGAATTGGGAAACCCAAGTACCGGTACTACAAAATATTTCTTACACCATATACTTTTTGTCTCATTAAAGAGATTAAAGAGAGATTAAAATTACATATGAACACAGCTGAATCAATAAATATTAGTAATACATAATCATCATATAGTAATTCTTCAGCATTATCAGCCCTATATAAGGGCAACAAGGCAATATACATATAAAGTAAAACAATACAGACCATGAGAGGGGCATTACACCTGCTTTGCAAAGGAGCGCAGCACTTCGTCATACTTCCTTTGACAAAGCGTTGCAAAACATGTGTCGGGGTGTTGTGTCGCTCTCCTGGTCTGTATTGTTTTCCTGTATAAGTATATTTCCTTGTGGCCCTTATACGGAGTTTTTAATGCTGAAGAATAACTATATAATGGTTGTGTATTACTAATATGATGCAAGTGTGGGCAGTGTGCAATAGGTGTGCAGTGTGTGCAATAGGTTATGTAATCCAGAGGTTGGTGGGTGCATTTCTCAGCTGTGCTTGTATGTCATTTTAATTAATTGATGAAATAAAGTTTATACATTTTCTTTATTCCTTTGGCTATTATCTTTGTGTATTGGTTGCTTATTAGGGCACTGACTTTGAGTTCTTTTTAGGTGTTTCAGAATTGAAGGTTCTCATAATTTTGGGATTATACCAACCCTCTACTGATTTTGGTTTTGGTATTGTTGTCTAATTTGTCAATTTAATATGTTAGTAAATTTTTGGGTGTGTCAACATCTTATTTTAATAATATTAGTATTTTTTTTCAATTTTATATTATTGTAATAAATCAACTCAACAGTGTAAAGGTGACAATGACCATGCAAAAGTGACAGCAATTACCCAAAAAAGGAGCACATAATTATTTGTACCATAGTCAGCAGTGCAACAAATGCAAATTCTATAGGGATGAATGAATCACTGAGTGGGCAATGATTAAGAATGACTTTTCCTAGTAATGTCTCTTTCCATTCCTGATCAGTGCCATCTTGGTCAGCCATTATTTGGTACCTTTAATCTATGAGTTGTGTCATATTCAGACAACTCCTTTAATCTGACAACTGCTGTCACATCACAGACAAGCCCTCTAATTTAAGTGCTTCTTTCTTATGGAAGACGAGCCCTTTAATCTGAGAATTGTTGCCTAATCACAGGCAAACCATTTTATCTGACAGAGGCTGTGATGGCAGATGTTATTGGGGCTGTCACCTGTACATCCCTTTGCCTGATGAAGACACCCTTCTGGTTTTTCTTAGAGCACATGAATATTCATTCTTTTACCCAGGAAAAGGTGTCAGTGAGTTCTTGAACCTCCCCACTGTTTGTTTAACTCTCATTTTCATCAAATACATTCTTTGTTATCTGTCTGTTTTTGATGGGAAATGGTGTTTAGTTGATATTTTTTCTATGTACAGGCATAGGGTCCGGGTTACATACAAGATAGGGTCCGGAGGTTTGTTCTTAAATTAAACTTGTATGCAAGTCGAAACTGTATATTTTATAATTGTAGATCCAGACAAAAAAATTTTTTGCCCCAGTGACATTTGGAGTTTAAACATTTTTTGCTGTAATGGGACCGAGGATTATCAATAAAGCTTCATTATAGACAATTACAGCTGATTATTGCAGTCTGGGACTATAGTAAAGCATTCAGAAAGCTTCACCAGAGGTCAGAGGGGTCTGTCTGTAACTATGGGTTGTCTGTAAGTCGGATGTCCTTAAGTAGGGGACCGCCTGTATTGGCAAGAACAAGTGTAATATAGTATTACTACAGTGACACTGTGGCAATTTGAATAGCATTTTGTGTATCTGTAACCTTTAGCCCATAACGGTATCCCCCTTTGGGCTGTTTCACATGAATGCGTGCAACCTTTGTAAACATGCCATATGGTGGCACGATCCCATGAACAGCACACAGAGCAGAACACAGGAGTCCCTGCATTATATAGAAATACAATGTAAGAACATTTCCTCTGGCGGGGCGAACAGCCTCACCAGAACTGTAATCGCTAAGATAGTTCTGGCTCGGCTGTTTGGCCAGCAGAGGGAACGTCCTTGCATTATATTTCTATGTAATGCAGGGACTCTCATCCTCTGCTCTTTGTGGAGCCCGTGAGATTGTGCCAACATATGGAACGTTTACAAAGGCTGTAGAGCCCTTTTGTGTGAAACAGCCCTTATAGGGCTTTAAATCCTTAATGGCGAGCACCCTACTTTTTCAATTAGATGTTATTAAAAAAATGTTCCTGTGTGAAGATAATTTCTCATAAACATAGCCATGTTGTCCCTTAGAAACTACATATCTTCCTTGGATACGACCACCACGCACTCTGGCAGTGGTGGCCAGACATGCACTATTGAGTTCGGTCTGACGACTTGGCTACAGCATTCATTACCACAGGACGGATGTGGGACATACAGTAACTCCTAGACATTTCATTTACAAGAATCTTTTGTTTCTTTGTGCACTCTCTCCAGCAGAGGTGGCCGTTTCTAGGGACACAGTCTTGTTTCTAAGGGACCATATTACTACATTTATGAAAAATTATCTTCACACGGGAACATATTTTAAAATAACATCTAATTGAAGAAATGTTTCTATATGGGAGATTAATGAAACTGAATGTGAATGCCCAGACGAGAATACCCCTTTAATGATGTATGGAGAGGCCATGTGTGCTATCATATGGGCTGAGTTTGTTGGTCCCATGACCTCATCAGGGGGCAGAGATCCATTGCTATGGCAGCTGGGACCCTCTTCAAGGCTCCCATGGCTGTCATGGAATAATCTAAACCACACCCTGCCAGAGGCAGTTGTATCACAGGATAGTGTATTAACCACTAGGGTTTGAAGCAAAGTTTGAAAAAGAAACATCGAATCACAGCAGGTGTCGGCTATATAATACAGATGACACCCACCTGTTATTGCCGTGGTCATGCTCGCTCGAACCCGACTGCGGCACCTAACTTACCATTCCATGGGCGCCGCCATCGTGATGTCATCGGATGTCTGCAATTGGTTGCGATGGCAGCCTATAGTCTCATTGAGATTTGTCGGCTTGCCATGTGTAATGATCTCTAATAGCCAGCAGATGGCAGGCTAATAGAGATCAGCAGTAAAATTGTTATATACTGCAATACATTCGTATTGGAGTATATAGTTTTAGCAATCAGATCCTTCGGGGTTAAAGTACACTGGAGGGTCTGAAATAATGGTGAAAAAAGATTTTAAAAATCTCTGTGTAGCTCTGCGTAATCTGTGTGTGCTATATAAATAAAGGAATTATTCTTATTGTTATATAGAAAAAGTAAAAGTTTAAATCACCCCCCTTTCCTTAGAACACATATGAAAAATAATGAAACAGTAAAAATCATAATCAGGATAGGTATCGCCGCATCCCATTGTATCAAAATATAAAAAGAATACTCTGGGCCGTGAACACCGTAACAGAAAATGTCTGACTCGCCACTTTCCCCCCATTTTTCCATCCATGAATATTTGCATAAAAAATTATCAACCAGTCATATAGGTCCCAAATTAATATAAATTAATATGCCAGCACATACCACAAAAAATAACACTTTATATAGGCCCGTACTTACTGCGCCCCTCTCAACAGAACCTCCTCCTCCTATAGTACCCCCACAATAAAATAAAAAGCACCTTTCCCCTGTAGCAGCACCTCTCTTCTCTGCTTCTGCTTTGCATAGCAGTGAAGCCAGCTGGCTACCATCTCTGCTACATACAGAAGAAGCAGAGGAGAGAGGAACTGCTATGGGGGAACGTGAAAATATTAGTGTCTGTGTTTTTCATTTTATCAGAAAACCAGAGGAACCGAAGAGAGCCGGCACTATCATTGTAATCAGCTCTGTCAGTGCTGCCAACAGAGCTGATGTGTAGGCTGTTACAGGGGAACATTATTCCTAACTGAACCCTCTGCTCTATTATTATATATATTACATATAGTGTAAATATACTGATAGCAGGCACTGATATTTTGTGGTGAGATGTGTGTGTATTGAAGCCATTGCTCATTAACATATCAAAAGGCTTTGAACAGTAAGAAGCCACCATGAACCAGGTGTGAGATTCCCTGCACACTACTGGGGTCTATCCTGAGAGGGTCTTAGGGTGGAGTTATAGGAGGGGTGGGCAGGGACTACACATAGGGATATTTAAGGTGGAAGAACCAGAAATCAGTCTCTTGCTTCCTGGCCCCCCAGGACGAGCAGCACTTAAGGAACATAAGGAACAGGTTATATAGTGTGTGTGCTTTCTGTGTATGTATATAACTTTATAAGAATAATTATAACATAGTACTTATTATAATATAGTAGACTTTATATGTGTACCTATAGATATTCCAGGTGTTATGTGTTTTACCATATACACATAGCTAAGTGTTTACAGTGAGTGTATATATTAGAGTAACCACATGTACAACCTGTAGCCGTATCTCATTCACACGTGGATCTGTGCCCTGCACGTGTATTGGAAGAATAGATACATAGATGCTATTGTGCATGAGTCTCTATATGTACATATGTATATGTATATATATCAGGTACTGGATGTGACTCCTGCTTCAGGGTATATCCAGGAGCTTCTGTAGTAATAGAATATATTGTATATACATACACATTACAGGGTGTCCAAGAGGGGTCAGGAAAAGAGGTTTGTGTGTAGTTGTGTTCTCTATGTATTTTGTATTGCATTTTATGTAGTCACTTTGTCACTTTTTGTATATAAGTATCTGTGAGGGTTGTATGTTATTCCTGTGATATATGAAGGACTGGAGTAGGTGCTTATGGTAAATAGCACAGACTAAGGCTACATTCACACTACAATATGGGGGACGTATATACGGCCGATATAAGTACACTTCTATGGGCTCGCGGCGCCCTACGGGAGCGGTACGGTGCAGCACATGTGCGGCACCGTACCGCTCCGTAGCCCGGGAAAAGAAAGGACATGTCCTATCTTTTCCCATATTACGGTGCCGCGGCCACACATCGCTATGGAGAGGGGCAGGGGTGAGCTGCTCTCACCTCCTCCACCTCTCCCAGCGCTGCCGTGTGCCCGCCGTGCTATGGTGCGGCGGGCTCACAGCAGTGGGAATGTAGCCTAAGAGGCTGGACAGAACCACTGAAACCTAAAGGAACTGAGTAAAAACCCAATACCCAAATCCCCTTTATCATAGGCACACACCTCTTTTCAGACGGGACAACAGACAGGACAGAGCCCCAAAACCGGGATCTGGGAGGGTTGGAAGGTATGGAGATATAGACATGAGGATGATAAGAAGATCAGTGGATATTAGTGGACATGTATAAAAACATAATAAAACCTATATAACCTATATATTGACCCTAAAGAATGAAGGGGATGTCTCATTTGGATTAGAAAGTGAAAGCCATAAAAACAGAGGCTATGTTTTTTCAACAATTAAACAACCCTCTCGCATTGCTGTAAAAATACATTGAGAGGCTTTTGTGGGGGTAGCAAAAGGAAATGCAAAAGCCACCAAGTGGCTGCAGGGGGTTACAGTAGGAAAACCCCTTTCATTATTTGTTTAGCTTTCTAGGGTACTGTAAAGACTAGTTAAACTGTACTACATCTATGCAGAAAAATGGGAATTTCCTCACTTGCTCAGAAATAAAAAATCTGCAATAAAGTTAGATTTCCTGTCGCTTTGCTGATTATCTATAACAAGGTCTACACATGTCAACAGAGTTTTAGGCAACTACTCGCAATTCATACAATATGCAGCTGTGTTTTGTATCGCATCTAGAAATATTCTAAAAAGAACAATTTTAGCATTAAAATGCTGTTATGCAAAGTGTCTCTACACCAGTTGAGCATTCATACTCTGTTCATAGCACAGGGCAGCTGGCAATTGTATGGATGCAAGGGATTTACATTTTATTTAATGGCAGTAATTATGTTTTAATCTTCTGGAGCACATTTGAGTTTAATGCTTTGTATTGTAACATCACAACTGTATATTAACTGCCATTCTAAACCCCAATCTTCAGCGTGTGAGGTAAAATGTTACACTGGCTGTCTCGTGCATACAGTCAACATATTATTTCTAAAAACATTAAACAGTAATGTGTGTTTTTTATAGCTTCACATCCATTCTTTTATCAACTATATACTGTACATTTAGTTTTCTGTACTTTTTGATAAAGTACAAATTTTTATTTTAACAGCTCAAATTCGTCTTGCTTGGAGAGTATTGATTGCAGCTGTCAATCTTTGCAAGGTGGATTAAGATTAACACCTAAAATTTAACCAGAAAATGTAATTCTTAGGATATTGCATAACTAGTAATAATTTTTTATATTTGTTTTGTATTAGGAATTTGAGAAATCTTGTAATCTTCAGAGGTATTGTATAGTTGTGCTTTCAATTTGGTATATTGATCGTTCATGTCCCTAAAAATTCAAAATCAAATTTGCCTGGCAACATATAATCGAGGAGTAAATTCCAGACTGTGATTTGGAAACTTGCAATTATTCGCTGGTGTTTTGTTTACTGGGTTTAACTGTAAAAAGGTCAACAAACTTTTCTTTATAGCCAGCATAGTCAGTTTTTCCGAAAAAACTTTCTTTGCCATCAAAGTAAGTATTACTTCTCTGCAATTGACGATATGTAGCTGAAAAGAAATTTTTTTTTTTTGAGAAATTAACTTCCCTATATGTGTGGCAGTTGATGACCTGTAGTCCAATTCACAATGCAAAATACTGAACCTACGCATACCATGTCAAATGAATTTTTACATTTTGGTTCAGAAATTGCAGTGCCTTTCTTCAGTCACTTTGGAGAAATTTGGCTAGAATAAATAATTGAATATGGGGTAAAAATGTAGATTTTTGCACCCAATGTCAGAATAATGAAATCAATGAGGACTGAATATTCTAATATAAGACATCTTGTTTTAAACGAGAGAAGAAAAGGTTGGCACTTACCCCTTTCTTTAAAATCTTCTAACATCTTTAAAAATTGCCATGCGTTACAGTGAGAGGAGAATGTTATGCAAAAGGAGCGTTCTGGGGACGAGTCGTTTCACGTTAATCCTAGTGCTTCATCTTGCCTCAAGATTCTGTGCTACCTATATTTATGGGTTAGAGCACCACTACACAATATTTTTGTCAGATCCCCGTGATTTGAATAAAGGCTAAAAGAGACTGGTATCGCTATATTTCGTGGTAAAGGTCAGTGGAAGTGCCCCTACACACTCATCAATTTGATGTCTGGCACTTTGCCAAATCAATGAAAAAAAGACTGACCCAAACTAGCCACTAGTTTGTAAAGAAATGACATCCTGGATTGTTAACATCAGATTGCATTTCTGGTGGTGTATCCAAACAAGTGATGACTGTCATGGGTGTTCCCATGACCCATATTACGGGTTGAGGGCTCACCCGTGCTTCTGGCCCCCCACTAATTGGTGCTGGCCATTTTCAAGAATTCTATTTTACCTTGCTGGATCTTTGTCCCTATGCCTTAAAGAAAGCTCCCCAGAGATATTCCTGCATTCCTGTGTGTTCCTGCTCCTGAGTACCTGTATTCCCGTGTGTTCCTGCTCCCGTGTTCCCGTGCTCCTGCGTTCTTGTGTGTTCCTGCTCCTGAGTTCCATGTCCTGCATTCCTGTGTTCCTGTCTCCTGTGTGCCTGTGTTCATGTTCCCATCTACCTTGACCTCGGCTGCCACCGCGAGCTAGTCGTACCTGTGGAGCGACCTAGTGGTACCCCACCGCAGCAAGGCCATCCCGCTTTAAAAAAAATGTAACTTTCTAATTGTTGCGCAATTCAATGCACTTACATGCACCAGGAAGAAGAAGGTGAACTCCGTCAGACCTGAGCAGGGACACATGCAGGATATCGGGTGCACAATCTTAGTGAATCGCGGCACAGTGCTTTATTTCGGAAAATGCACTTTTGTGAACTCAGCGGGTTCGGGTAAGTAAATGTCCCCCATTGTGTTAACAAAATGCAAGCGTTAGCGGTAATATTGCCTTAACATTGTGTTTAATAAATGTAAATGTTATAAAATAAATGGAGCCTCTAAGTGGATATGAGCGCTGGACCCCCAGCGGGTTCAACTTTAAGACTGGCATTCAAAATGCCAGTAGTAATGAATCCTTCCAATTGTGTTTATTCAAATATATAGCCAATCTAAGCTGTGCTGTCTTTTGTTAGGAAGAGGCTATTTCATGGTAACTGTTCCAAACATGCCATACTTGTTTATTTTTTTTTCTAATTTTACTGTCATGATCTTTAACATTTAACATGCTAACTTAGGCCCTTGGAGTCAAATCTGTGGATTTTTTGCAATTTCTCTGAGCACCTCTAGGTCTGACCTTTGCTGGATGGTCCACTTATGGGGAGATTGTCAGCTTTGTCAGCTATTTCACTTACTTTCAGAATAATCTTTCCAATCTAGAATGATTGACTTTAAATTGTTCGGAAATTGCCTTATAACCCTTCTCAGATTGTAGGGCAGGAACATTTGCTTCTCTTAGGCCATTTCAGATGTCTTTCTTTCTCAACATTGTGCTAACACTCAGATGCTCCACAGTAGACTGAATAATCACTGGAGGATATTAGCAAATAGGTTATGTGCTATAATATATAGCCAGTGAAAGAGATTATAAATTGGGTATGTACTCTAAGATTAAGTCACTGATGACATAGTAATTTTAGTTTATTTTTAATTTATATGGCAACTCACATGTCCCTGGGGATTTCCCAGATCTCTTATTAGTGTGTAGACAGCTTGGCCACTTCAGCTGGCACATTATCTGCATGCCAGACATACGCTGGAATTATTGTACTTGTGTCTCTATGCAAACTTTTCTTTAAACCCCTTAGCGCTCTGCGCCGTAGCTGTACTGCGCAGCTTCCGACGATTAGCGCTCAGCGCAGTACAGCTACGGCGCAGAGACGATGCCGGTTCAGCGCTGCACAGCAGCCGAACCGGCATCGTTAGCCGCAGGATTTCAGCGGTAATTTACCGCTGACATCCCCGGCTAACACCCGCGGTCGGAGTCAACGCGACCGCGGCATTTAACATGCCTTCTGGGGGTCTTTACCCCACGATCGCCCCCCCCCGCACCGTTTTCGGGGGGGCGATCGCTGTTTTGGCACCTCTGGGGTCCGATCGGGACCCCAGAGAAGCCTGGAGGGTTTACCTTTAAGATGGCGTCTGTGACGTCATCTTAAAGGCAAAGTGTCAGCCTATGCATCTGCATAGGCTGGCACTGATAATACCCTGCAATACATTAGTATTGCAGAGTATTATCAAGAACAAGCAATCAGATGATTGCTTGTTCATATCCCATGGTGGATCATGTAAAAAAAATGTAAAAAAAAATTTTTTTCAATAAAAAATTACTTTATAAATCACTAAAAATGCCCATAAGCCCCAAAACATATAAAGAGACATATAACGCTCAAAAAAGTCTAAATCATAACACAAACCCCACATATATAGTATCACCGCGTCCGTAACAATCCATAGAATAAAACTAAATAACTATTGAACCCATATGATGAACGCCGTAAAAAAAACCTGTTAAAAACCTGCCAAAAGTTATGATTTTTACCTATTATATCCCACTAAAAATGCAATAAAAAGTGATCAACAAAACATATGTACTCCAGAATGATACTGTTGCAAAGAACAACATGTCCCGCAAAAAACAAGCCATCAACCAGCTCTGTAGCCAAAAACGTAACAATGTTATGCCACTTGGAAGACGGCGATGCAAAAATGATAGATTTTTCCCCACATTAGGGTTTTATTTGGAAAATTTAGTAAAACATAAGAAAAAATATTCATGTCTGGTATCCCCGTAATCGTATCGACCCATAGAATAAAGAGAACATGATTATTAGGCTATACGGTGAACACGAAAAAAAAAAAAGTAAAAAATCCAGTACAGAATTGATGCTTTTCTACTCATGACCTCAAAAAAAGTTCCTAAATTTTCAACAATAGGTGATACCAACCCCAAAATGGTAACACTGGAAAAAGCATCTCATCCCGCAAAAAAAATGCCGTCACATGACCCAAATAACGGAAAAGCGAAAATTTTATAGCCTTCAAAAGGGGGCAACGAGAAAACTAAAATCCTGGCAGCTGCAGGGTGCTCCTTCCCTTCTGCGCCTCGCTGTGCCCCCATAAGACAAGTAATGTCCACATGTGGGGGGTCGCTGCACTCAGGAGAAATTGTAGAACAAATTTTATGGTGAGTTTTCTCTTTTTATCTTTTGGAAATGTGTAAATTTTAGGGCTAAATGAACGTATAACCGACAAAATTTGACCATTCTAAATTTCACCGCCATTTTGATTCAATTACTATGAAGATCTCAAGGGGTTAACAATCTTTGTAAATGCTGTTTCTGATAGTTTGAGGGGTGCAGATTTGAAAATGGGTTGGTTATATAGGGGGTTTTTGTTGCTAAATATCTAAAATTTGATTTCAAACAGTATTTATCCCCAAAATAGTCAATTCTGAAAATACGGAAAATCGCTATTCGATTTGTAGGCCGCGTGACGTCAAAATAAATAATCCAAACATTTCAAAAATTATGAAAATGTAAAGTAGACAAATGGGAAATGTTATTCTGCAAGTTATTTAGGTGGTAAATAACTGCCTGAAAACGCGGTGATTTTGAATTTCGAAAATGGCAAATTTTTCAAAAAATTCATCATTTTTTTCTTTTTTTTGTAAATAAACGCAAAACTTATCTGCCAAAATTTACCACTAATTACCACTATTTTCTTCCTCTTCTTCGCGTTGCTTATCATTGTGGACTGTGATTACACATAGCAGAGCACCACCGAACGCTCCACATCACCACATCATTCCACTTACTGTGTCCGGATTGTAGTGCCATCAATATTTCTTCTTTTTGGACGCTGTTTAACGCTTATGCCGGTTTAAGTGAGCAAACCCTTGTGGGACTGAAGTCTATGATGGAAATTGAATCGGAAAATGTGGACAATATGGAGTCAACGGATATTACAGCCATACAAATGGGGAGAGAGGATGCAGAGGGCTTCTTGTCACAATGCGACTCTAAGGACGATTTACAGGTCCTAAGCACACGACTTCTTGAAGAAAGAATAGTATACATAGCAGAGCGTGAAGTAGCCTTTTCTGTACAGCAAAATAAAATTGTATCCTACCAGCAAACGAATTCCATGAGGATTAAGGGTATCCAGATAAGCTTCATAATTCACGGAAGACCCTGCGTTTTTAAAAGAATGGGAACAGGTACATATGAAACATTCACTCAACTTTATAAAAAAGGAGCCAGAGAAAGCGCCGATTGGCACAAAACGGCTGTCGCTCATGCTGTACAGCAGGGGTTAGGAACCTTTTTGGCTGAAAGAGCCATGAACGCCACATATTTTAAAATGTTATTCCGTAAGAGCCGTACAATAGCCAGTAGATAGGTAGCCCCAGCACATGCCTCTCAGTAGATTGGTAGCCCCAGCACATGCCTCCCAGTAGATAGGTAGCCACAGCACCTACCCCCAGTAGATAGGTAGCCCCAGCACATACTCCTAGTAGATAGGTAGCCCCAGCACATGCCTCCCAGTAGAAAGGTAGCCACAGCACATGCCTCCTAGTAGATAGGTAGCCACAGTACCTGCCCTCAAGTAGATAGGCAGCCACAGCACATGTCCCCAAGTAGATAGGTAGCCCCAGCACATGGCCCCCAGTATATAGGTAGCCAAAACACATGCCCTCCAGTATACAGGTAGCCACAGCTCATGCTTTCCAGAAGATAGGTAGCCACAGAACATGCTTCCCAGAAGATAGGTAGCCAAAGCACATGCCCCCCAGTATAAAGGTAGCCACAGCACATACTCCCCAGTATACAGGTAGCACTCTATATTCAATATTAGAATGAAAATATCTGTACAAAACATTTGGTATCTATCTAGGTTCCATGTACAAGATTTAGAGAGATTTAGTTTTGGACTAAACAGCGCAAGTATATATTATATTTTTTTTGTATATTAAGCCTTCCTCTATTTGAATATACTGTGGCAGGGGAAGGGATACCCAGCACTCACTTGCTGCAGATGTATGCTTAATTAATAAGCATACATTTCTTTCCTTGATTCACCTTGTAGAGTGCCGGTGATACTTTGCTGTTTTCTATTTACCCCATCTACCACTTCTCCAAAAAATCTGTCACAAATAATAGAATCAAATAATTTGAGAGCACTGTGGAACTAGATGGGATTATATGAGCAATAAGGACACCCTATTTAAAAATGTATTTAGACTTTGTATAAAATAATTGATTGGGCAGCACTGTGTATAAAAAGAATAAAGAGATTGTTATATAACAATTTCTTTAGTATGGACACTGTATAAAAGTAATTAAATAGGTAAAATGGGGGAACCATATAATGTGTAATTATTTGGGGAGCAACATATATAATTAGATCTGGCTTAGTTTTTACCAGCAGCTGGGCCACCTGCCAGAGACATCAAAAGGCTTATCTGGCAGGCCACGGGGGGGGGGGGGGGGCTCTATCATGCGCCAGTGTGTTTCTCCCTCTCGATACGGGAAGAGCACGCCTCCCAGTAGATAGGTAGCCCCAGCACACGCCTCCCAGTAGATAGGTAGCCCCAGCACACACCTCCTATTAGATAGGTAGCCCCAGCACACACCTCCTATTAGATAGGTAGCCCCAGCACATGCCTCCCAATAGATAGGTAGTCCCATCACGTGCCTCACAGTAGATAGGTAGCCCCAGCATATGCCTCCCAGTAGATAGGTAGCCCCAGCACCCACCTCCTATTAGATAGGTAGCCCAGCACATGCCTCCCAATAGATAGGTAGCCCCAGCACATGCCTCCCAGTAGATAGGTAGCCCCAGCACACACCTCCTATTACATAGGTAGCCCCAGCACATGCCTCCCAATAGATAGGTAGTCCCATCACGTGCCTCCCAGTAGATGGGTAGCTCCAGCACATGCCTCCCAGTAGATAGGTAGCCCCAGCACACACCTCCCAGTAGATAGGTAGATAGGTAGCCCAGCACATGCCTCCCAATAGATAGGTAGTCCCATCACGTGCCTCCCAGTAGATAGGTAGCCCCAGCACACGCCTCCCAGTAGATAGGTAGCCCCAGCACACCCCCCCTAGTAGATAGGTAGCCCCAGCACATGCCTCCCAGAAGATAGGTAGTCACAGGAAAAAAAAAAAATAAAAAAATATTCACCTACCTGCGCTCCATGCAGCCACCTCATCAATCGAACTCTCTTCTCTTTGACCCAGGCTTAGACGATGGCGGCGATGGTGTCTGTGTCGCACAAAATTCAGCAAAAATGCAAAGAAGTAAACATTACAGAGTAGCAATGTAAATGCTGTGTTTTACATAACTTTTCTGGGGTGATTAAGTTGGTACATATATCTACTACAGATAGTATGAGGTTGGCACATAATGATCAGGCCGTATTTAATATCTGACAAAAGAAGTCAAAACATAGGGAGATAAGCTTTTCCTGTACAATTAAATATATTAAATGCAGTTTAATACAAGACTCAATGAACACAGTGGGGCACATTTACTTACCCGGTCCAGTCGCGATCCAGCGGCGCGTTCTCTGCTCTGGATTCGGGTCCGGCCGGGATTTATGAATGTAGTTCTTCCGCCGTCCACCAGGTGGCGCTGCTGAGCTGAAAGTCATCTCATCGCGCCGGAATGCACCACCTCGGACCAGGTGAAGGTAAGCGCTCCCCAAGCGACACTTTTTCGGTTTTTAAATGCGGCGGTTTTTCCGAATACGTCGGGTTTTCGTTCGGCCACGCCCCCGATTTCCGTCGCGCGCATGCCGGCGCCGATGCGCCACAATCCGATCGCGTGCGCCACAATCCCGGGGCAATTCAGGTACAATCGGCGCAAATCGGAAATATTCGGGTAACACGTCGGAAAAACGCGAATCGGGCCCTTAGTAAATGACCCCCAATATATGTTACATGTAGCAATCAAACCATAACCCATCTATAGAGGCGTAACCGGACCTTTCTACTATTTCCTGATGTTCTCATAAGCCATGGGATCCCACATGGCAGAATGTGCCTTCATAGTTGTCTGCCTAAGAGCAAAATCCTTCTCGTATTGACAATGTAGATCCAACATTTCCAATAGCGTGGGGGAATGGGGGGGGGGCAATCAATAGCAATCAATAGCTTAGCAGCTTGGAAAATGGGACACACCAGTTTCCTATATTTTCAGGGGGTCTTATTGACATTGAGTAGCAGAACAGCTAGGGCGGGTTCTGGGGGAATCATTTTCTTTAGCAACGTGGAGATGATGTCAAAAGTGTCTCTCCAGAAAGGCTGCAAACCTGGATTTGGATTAGGGAGCCTACGTGTCTACAGCATCTGTCTGACTATCCAGGGAAAATTCTGGCTTGGAAATAAGGGGTGTAATAATACCAGCGAGAGAGGATATTAGACTGCACTTCTGTCAAGTTTTCAAATCTGGAGGCCTTGTTAACAACTCGTCATGAAGAGAAGTCTTACCCTGGTGTTATGAAGGTAACGCTCCACTGCCCGGGATGGCACCCTCCCCGAAGCGCGTTTTGGCACGGAATGAGCCTTCATTCCGAGTCGAATCGTGCGTTGGGGAGGGTGCCATCCCGGACAGTGGAGTGTTACCTTCGTAGGACCAGGGTAAGACTTCTCTTCATGACGAGTTGTTATGTCTTTCTATTACCTTGTGCAATACTTGCATTATATACAGCTTTATTGTTGGTCCACATTTTAGTGTCCCATTTTCATCTTAAATAATTAAGTCTTACCCATTTATATGTACATATATGTTCCTCCACCTGCTGTGTCTGGTGATGCCCCCCTATTCCTCTGTATTTACCACCACCCGGATTTTTTATGTTTTAATGAATTGTCTAAATAAAGTATTTTTCTTCATTATTTACACATTTTTCTAGTCTGGCTTCTTTCTTCTAGGGGGGGCCCCCTAGAGGTACAATAGGTCTTTTCAATTCAGCATGTGCAAATTTTTGGAGATCACCTTCCCCCGAGACATTGTCACATAAATTGCTCTTGTGCTGTTGAAACCCCTAAATTTCTCATTGAAAAGATAAGAAGACATGTCTTCTAGAATAGTGGTGTTTTGCATGTCACAACCATCACTCTTTATTGTGCTATTTAAATGTCCATTGCAGAGAGGAATGTCAATCTCCTTCCCATTGGAAAGGAAACTCTCTCTTCAAGGTTGCAGAAACATTAAAGCCTAAAATAGATGATTTGCCCTCATTATCTTTATCCCAAAAGCTTTGATCTGGGAGTTGATTTCTCTTAATGACTGAAGAGGATTAGAAACCAAGAGATTGTTATAATCTGCGTACAAACCAATTTTATGCTGTCTAAGCCTTGCGTTAACTTCCAGTATATTTGGATTGGACCATATTGCTTCTGCAAATGGCTCCATTACTAGCATGAATATTAGGGGGGGCAGGGGATATCCCTGACATGTTCTTTTTGTAATACACGCGGTCCCCTACTTAAGAACACTCGACTTACATACGACCCGTAGTTACAAACGGACCTCTGGATATTGGTAATTTATTGTACTTTAGTCCTAGACTACAATAAACAGCTGAAAGAGTTATCAAATGTGTCTGTAATGAAGCTTTAGTGTTAATATTGATTCTTATGATAACCCAACATTTTTAAAATCCAATTGTCACAGAGACCAAAAAAGTTCTGGCTGGGATGACAATGATAACTATACAGTTCCGACTTACAAACAAATTCAACTTAAGAACAAACCTACAGACCCTATCTTGTATGTAACCCGGGGACTGCCTGTATAGGACTTTTATGAAAGCGAAACGTTCGCTAAGACCCTAGCTAAGGATTTAGAGTATAAAGCTTGTATGGCATTGAAGGTCATACCTGTGAAGGCAAATTTCCAAATTTCTGTGCAAAATGTAACTGTACACCAGTTAATTCTGTTGAACGCCTTCTCTGCTTCTCACTTTGGATGCTCCCTATACAGACTTCAATTAAACCATTCTACGTGTGCCATCTGAGGATTGCCTGGTCTTAGTAAAACCAACCTGGTTGTTATGGACCAAACCCGGAAGAATCACTAGGAGACACTGTGCTAGGAGTTTGGCGAACAACTTGGTGTCACAATTTAGCAATTATATTGCACGAAAATTGGCTTGGATATCCTCAGGGAGAGATCACACAATCTGCAGGAAGAAGATCTATCCTTCTATCCTGGATAAGGATTTATGCCTTGTTCAATGAAAAGAATATTCCCTTAAAGATTCGTTTATACACCTGAAAATGTCAAAAAGTCGTAACCGAGCGTTTAATGTAGGACGTGGATTTCTTGTGACACTTCTGACATCCAGGTTGCATTCTGAGACTATATTAAAGTCTCCTAGCAAAAGCAAATTTCCTCTTTGGAGCTTGTGAATTTTCCTCATTAATTTATTAAGAAATTTAATCAGAAATTCATTTGTGGAATATACAGATAATAAGGTAATAGAGACACTGTTTATCTCACAAATAAAGTTGAGGTATCTGCCTTTGGCCACTGTGTCTCTGACGGCTATTAAAGTGCCAGCTTTTTTATCCATGGGCCTCGAAAATATGTGGGAATCTTTTATGAGAGATTTTGGGGCTTTTGTTTTGCTGTAAATGAGTCTCCCAGATAGAAACTATGCCAGCATGAGATGTGACTACCTTTCTCCACATAACAGACCTTTTGAAAGGCGAATTGAGCCTATTAGCATTAACAGAGAGAATCTTGATCGACATGTTTGCTATATATACACTGATGTCCATTTTAGGATAAAGGGTCTCGAATGTCCCCCTGCTGTGTATGTCAAGGGTGAGGAAAGTTAGACAGGTAGGAATAGTCCAATGGAACCACTGACTGCAGATAATAGCCGGTTACCTCCTAAAGAAAAGAGGAGTATAGAAGAAAACAATACAAAAAAACGATACCATCATAGCTAAGGGGGAAAGGCCCTTCAATAAGGACCATGAAAGTCAAACATAAACGTAGAAACCAGCTCACTGATTTAACTCGGGTAAAGTTCACCTGGATGTTCTCCTTCACCTCAAAACGTAGATGAGGGTCATTGGGGAGTCGATTCACTAAGCTTCATTCTCAGTCCGAGGACCTTTCGCCAAAGTAACCATTATATTCATAGTAATCCAGATTCTAAACTCTTTCAGCAGAGTAAGACACTTTCTATTGGTCTGTAAACGATCTGAGAGTTGCCCCTCTTTGTATAAGAAGCTTCGTGTGGAAACCCCACTAGTAGGTTATCCCGGCATTTCTCAAGGCAGATGTTACGGCCGAAAGCTCTGAGGAACAATTTCAAGGATTCTGTGGAACTTCAAGTTGTTCCTTCTATTTCTATCCTCTAAAACAGCTAGCTTATTTTTAATAGTCCACACTTCTTTCTCTAGATGGTAATGGGATCCTATCAGCTTATTGTGGGAATTGGTGATTTCTCCCTGTATAGACTTGAGATTGCCCACTGTAACTCTTAATTCTTCTACAGACCCATCTATTTTATTTGCTAAGTAGGCCAAATCTGCATAATCTCTTTAATAAATATTTTCAGTTGCCCAGATGTGGGTATGTTTGCCAGGGGGTCTGGAGCTGATATAACAAAGGCATTAACCACATTGTGAAAGCTCACTCTGTTGGAGTCCAGGCGGGGCCTCTGCTTCTCAGGTATTGCTACCAATAGCAACAAAATAACACATTATCTAATTCACTGTGTTATAGAGGAGAGCTGGAGTGTGTCATTGTGTCTTATATCCATCTCATCACTCTGATCTTTCATCTCTCTTTTTCTATGTGTCAGATACTAGCAGAATGTTCAGAAGCTAAATAAAAGTGTACATAAACCCAGCCAGATTCCACACTCAGCTGGCCACCCTATGCCATGGCCGGCTGGCTGTCTGATTCCACGCCCCCCCCCCCCCCTTTTCCACGCCCAGCCCCCCACCAGATGCCATGGCCAGCTAATTGCTACATGAGACTTCTGCCCTGCCTATCTGCCCATTTTCACGTCCATCTGCCTGCCCACCTCCAAATATAATGGTCCTGCTGCCATGGACACCTTTACTGCAGGGATGACGCAATGGCCACCCACACACCACCACAGACACATGCTTGACGGCCCCCCAAAGATACAAGTAAGTCCCTGTATATGTATGTGCTGTTTGAGTGTATATGATGTGTATGTATGTCCTGTTTGAGTGTATATGATGTGTGTATGTGCTACGTGAGTCTATATGGTATGTGTGTGTGCTTCGTGAGTATATATGCTGTGTGTATGTGCTATATGAACACATATATGGTGTTCATGTAGGTGCTGTATAAGTGTATATGGTGTGTGTGTATGTGGTGTGAGTGTATATGTAGTGTGTGTGTATGTGCTGTGTGAGTGTACATGTAGTGTGTGTGTGTGTATGTGCTGTATGAGTGTATACGTTGTTTGTCTATGTGTTATATGAATCTCTGTGGTGTTTGTGTATGTGCTGTATGAGTATATATGGTATTTATATATGTGCTGAATGAGTGTACATGGTGTTTGTGTATGTGTGTATATGTTTTATGTGTGTATATTCCATATAAACTGTATGTATGTGCGTATATACTGTAATTCTGTATGTACTGTAGGTTTATATGCTGTATGTATATGCAATATGTATGTATTTACTGTATATGCGGTATCTATGTGCATATGCTTCATGTACGTGTACATAAATGTGTGTATATAAGTGTAAACAGGTATGTATGTGGGTTACGAGTATATAAAAGTGAGTGTAGAACATTCCCTGTTTTTTCAAAACAAAGCAGGCACGGAGCAGGAATGCCCACTGCCTGCCCACTCCACCAGTCGCTGCACTACTCTATCCCTTCTCAACCCCCACATGTCATTGAGGGTCTGTAATCGCTATTATCACTGGCATAAAAGCAGTGATAAATCTCCCCCATGGATCCTATGGTAGTTAATAGTGTCCATAGGGCAAGGTTCTTTTTTATCTGACATGGGCATACAAGGGTTTATTTTGGGGGTAAGATTTGTATTTTCCATATTTTATTTATATAATAAACATGATAAAATTATTTTTATTGTTTTTTTTAAGCAAACCGCATTTGTCTATGTGTCGCCATATTCTGAAAGCTATAAAGTTTTTATTCCTCAATAGAAAGAGGATTTTTAGGGCTTTTTTATTGTGGGAAAAGGTAACAGTTATTTTTTAAACAGTTCACAATACGGGTATAATAATGTAATGTCTGCTTAGCAATACCAATTTTGTGTGTGTGGGGGTGTAATTTTTAACACAATGTAATTATATACATGGGTGATTTTTGCCCTGTTTTTTATTTCTATATTTTATTGATTTATTTGTTTTAAAAAAACCCTTTATTTAACTTTATTTTTACTGTCCCGCTAGTTGAACACTGGGGATACCTTGATCCCTTATACCAGTGATTTTCAACCTTTTTTGAGCCGCGGCACACTTTTTATACTTAGAAAATCCTGGGGCACACCACCAACCAAAATAGCACAAAATTACACTAAAACAGTCATAAAAGGCCTCCCTTTACTAATAAAAAACCCCTAGCGGCCTCCCTTTACTAATAAAAACCTCTAGCGGCCTCCCTTTACTAATTAAAAGACCTTAGCAGCCTCCCTTTACTAATTAAGAGCCCCTAGCGGCCTCCCTTTACTAATTAAGAGCCCCTAGCGGCCTCCCTTTACTAATTAGAGCCCCTAGCGGCCTCCCTTTACTAATAAAAAGTCCCTAGCTGCCTCACTTTACTAATAAAATGCCCCTAGCAGCCTCCCTTTACTAATAAAAAGTCCCTAGCGGCCTCCCTTTACTAATAAAAAGGCCCTAGCTGCCTCCCTTTACTAATAAAAAGGCCCTAGCGGCCTCCCTTTACTAATTAAAAGACCCTAGCGGCCTCCCTTTACTAATTAAAAGACCCTAGCGGCCTCCCTTTACAAATTAAGAGCCCCTAGAGGCCTCCCTTTACAAATTAAGAGCCTGTAGCGGCCTCCCTTTACTAGTTAAAAGGCCCTAGAGCCCCCCCTTTACTAATTAAAAGGCCCCAGAGGCCACCCTTTTCTAATTAAAAGGCCCTAAAGGCCTCCCTTAACAAATAAAAAGCCCCAGCCTACCTTTACTAATTAAAAAAAGACCCTAGCTGCCTTCCCTATACAAATAATAACCCTATATACTTACCCTTGATGTCTTCTTCCACGTACCTTCACTCCTAATGGCGATCCGCCTACCTTCTGTAGCTCCTGCACCACGCGCGTCAGTCACGTGACAAGGGCCGCGCAGTGCAGGAGCTACAGAAGACGGGCGGATCGCCGACGCGGGGCTTGGAGGTAAGTATGGGCGCAGAAATACGGGGCAGCTCTACACAGGGGCAGCGTAGTTCGGGGAACTTTCCCCGCGGCACACTCAACCGCGGCACACAGGTTGAAAATCACTGCCTTATACAATACATTGCATTGCATGTAATCACGGTAGTTAAGGGGTTAAGCTGCCCAGCAAGGCGAGATCTCACCGGTCGGCAGATGTAGCAGGGCCCAGGCTGTATGTAACAGCCGGTCTCCTGCTGGGATTGCGAAACTGACTAAATATTTTGTCTAAATGCGTCAGCGGCCAGCTAAGTTGGACAATCTATTCCGTCCTACGTGGTTAAGCAGTTAAGGTAGCTTTCCAGCCTTTCAGCATCAGAATCATCAGCAGAAATGATGGGCTCTTTAAGGAATGTAAATGTGAATACTAATAAGCTACATCATAGCTGGCTTTCAAGCTATTCCCTTAAAACCTTTTCTGGCACTGTTTTTGAGCCCCTAAATAATGTAACTTAGCAACTATAATATTATAAGAGGAACCATTGTGGCAATCTTTGGAGGCATATTTGAAAAACTTGATAAAATTATTGTGATTATAAATTGCACATATGTTCTGTATGTATAGTATGCTTTAAGTGTCTTCTTAAAAAAAATAGCTGTTGAATTTCCAACAAAAAAGCTGTTTGAAAACTTTGCTTGCCTTAGTCTCTACCAGTCTTTAGATAGGAGATACATATAAATTACCTTGGTTCTTCAGGCTATTTTTGCTTCAGGACATAGTTTGATACCGTGGGATCAAAGAATACACAGAAATCTGCAATAATTGAGTTTTTTTCATTCCCTGCTTATTCCCCACTCCCTTCCACTTTACGACTGAAGAGTGTATTGTAACAGATCTAGTTGTCCTTTGTGCAATTCAATGCATTTATTAAAGTATTGCCGGCAAATTACCATGTTTTCCTTTGTATTTAGGGTCCCACAAGGCCATGCAATTGTAAAAGGTTCTTGACCATCATGGCCATTGCAGTACACCCACTCATTGCATATAATTTACTGCAAGACTTGATTTTCAATGGGAACTGTTATTGTAGTATAACAAAGCAAGGGGCAGACTAAAAAGAAAACTTTGACCGTTGCTGAAAAGGTATAGTTTTCTCTCCGAGAATTCAATAAAGGGCGCTATTTACAATTCAGTGCGTGTCATTTTATAACTACTAAGCATACATTATCTGCATCTTAGATGAGATCAGGTGACCGCCACTTCCATTTCACAGGACTATGACGTCATGATCATGGGAATTTAAATACCCATGTGAAAACCATCAAGAAAAGGAACGCCACTGCGTCTCCTGCACAAATATAGCACTATAGATGTGTGGTGAACTTTCAGACAATGAGATGTATTATGCTAGGTGATGCGCTCCTCTTGGAAATCCGATATAACATATAATCCAGAGTGGAAGAAGACGGGTCACTCACCATTAATGCAATCTTTATTCAAACCAGCAGGGTAACATCGACAGGTGCCCGGATACGCCACAAACGCGCTGTTTTGCGCGTAAAATACTTTCTCAAGTCCGTGACATCATGTAATGGACTGGAACCTCGAGGTTTGTGCTCCTGTACAGCTTGTCCCTCCCCCACTGATGTCAGGTTGACCAGGCTGTGACCTCTGAGAAGAAAAATTGGAGCTGACCAGGAGCACAAAGTGGGGGTCAAGCTCTGAGGAGTAATACAGACAAGGCACATGTTGTTTTTTGAAATGCATCTAAACCAAAGTCCAGCCCTTATGACTACCCCAGGATTTTGCCAGGGAGCAAGGAAAGTTATAACACACAAT
Source organism: Engystomops pustulosus (assembly GCA_019512145.1). Classification (NCBI taxonomy): domain Eukaryota; kingdom Metazoa; phylum Chordata; class Amphibia; order Anura; family Leptodactylidae; genus Engystomops; species Engystomops pustulosus. The sequence goes on from CM033641.1 coordinate 86,355,524, forward strand.
TACACTCACCGGCCACTTTATTAGGTACACCTGGCCAACTGCTCGTTAACACTTAATTTCTAATCAGCCAATCACATGGCGGCAACTCAGTGCATTTAGGCATGTAGACATGGTCAAGACAATCTCCTGCAGTTCAAACTGAGCATCAGTATGGGGAAGAAAGGTATTTGAGTGTTTGAACGTGGCATGGTTTGGGCAGAGAGGTCTGATATTTCAAACTGCTGATCTACTGGGATTTTCACAGAACATCTCTAGGGTTCAAGAATGCTCCGAAAAGAAAAAACATCCGTGAGTGGCAGTTCTGTGGTCGGAAATGCCTTGTGATGCCAAGAGTGTCAGAGGAAAGGGGCCAGACTGGTTCGTAGATGATAGAAAGGCAACATGACTCAAATCGCCACCCGCTTACCAACCAAGTAGGCAGAGAGCATCTCTGAACGCACAGTACGTCGAAGCTTGGAGGCAAATGGGCTGCATCAAGAAGACCACACCGTTCCACTCCTTTCAGCTAGAACAGGAAACTGGCTACAATTTGCACAAGCTCATCGAAATTTGGACAGTAGAAGATTGAAAAACGTTGCCTGGTCTGATGAGTCTCGATTTCTGCTGCAACTGCGATGGTCAGGGTCAGAATTTGGCGTCAACAACATGAAGCATGGATCCATCCTGCCTTGTATCAACGTTCAGCAGCTGGGTGGTGGTGTTGTCCTGGTTTGGGGAATATTTTTCTTGGCACACTTTGGGCCCCTTGGTACAAATTGAGCATCGTGCAACGCCAGCCTACCTAGTATTGTTGCTGACCATGCCCATCCCTTTATGGCCACAGTGTACCCAACATCTGATGGCTACTTTCAGCAGGATAATGCACCATGTCATAAAGCTGGAATCATTCAGACTGGTTTCTGAACATGACAATGAGTTCACTGTACTCAAATGGCCTCCACAGTCACCAGATCTCATCCAATAGGAGCACTTTGGGATGTGGAACGGGAGTATTTCGCATCAATGGTCTTGTGCCGACAAATCTGCAGCAACTGTGATGCCATCATGTCAATATGGACCAAAATCTCTGAGGAATCTTCCAGCACTTGTTGAATCTAATAATTGAGTTGCAGTTCTGAAGGCAAAGGGGGTCCAACCCTGTACTAGCATGGTGTATACCTAAAAATGGCCGGTGGAGTTGTATATTGTATGCAAATGCGTAAAAGGCGAAAGGCAGATTTGCACTGCAGGTGTAATAACGCTTCTGCAACCTGTCTTTAGTGAAAATTAGGTCCCTGTGACAGGTTCCCTTAAGTGTATTCTTATGAACTGAATGTTTATATACATATTCGACAGTCTCTATGTAGAAAAGTCACTTGAAGTAAAGTTGTTACGTTACTTGTGTCTTGTTATGTGGTGGGTGTACTGTTTACTGTTCCCATGGTTACACTGGCCGAAACTCGTTTAATACAGTTTCCAGCCATTAGAAATGCTGTGTGGCACGGACTGTGAGAAGCGCTTACGCGCAAACAGCTGTCATTGTTGTTGGCTTGACGGACACCTCTCGTGTTACCCTGCTGGTTTGAATAAAGATTACCATTATTGGTGAGTGACCCTGCTTCTTCCAGTCTGATTAGATACCCTGTTCCTCGTTTTTTGGGACACCTGAGATTCTATGAGAAGTGATGTGTATTGAACTTTTAGGGCACATCCTCAACTGGTATTATAGATTGCATGGGGGTACTTTAACCATTTTGAAGTTGTTCCTGACTATCTTCTGCATAACTACTGTATATGGCATATGTTTATGTATACAGAGTAGATGACAGTATTAGAGGTCCATCTATGCACAACCTGGTAATACACAGGCATGACAGATCCTCCTAATGAAAGTGTCCCGGCTGGTTCTGTACTTCGGCTGGCAAAGTATGGTCATTGTCTGCCCGATGAATCACAGGGAGCGAAGATCATACCAAGATTGCAGCGTCCCAAGTGCCACTGGGATTCAAATGCCCCTGGCAGCTTTTCCGAGTGGCTTTAAAGGTTAAAACATTGGTGAGTGTGCTCTGTGCACCTGACTCTATATCCTCATCTACTGGTAGGAAATTTTTGCATACTTTGATGATCTACCCTACTAGGCTTGCCCCTTCTGCATTCTTTTTCTTAGGAGGGGTACCTAACGAGATGAGAAGATTAACTCCTGGACCGGTGAAACGTCTTGAGAAGGGGAAGTAGTGCTAATGATTCAATTTTCCAGGGAGAAGGGACCTAGGTTGAACAGGGTGACTGTGGCAGAATCCTGAGGTGGAGCAAGTAGAAAGCACTCCTAAACATCAGGGTGACTGAGCAAGGCTGGAGTTTTCCCACTTGTCCCTGAGCTGGTTGGGTGGTTCTCAAACCAGTATTTGACCCTGCTTACAGTAATCACAACATTTATTCGTCGCATGCCATGGGACGCTCTTTTTGCTTGGATGCAGAGATATAAAGGGTATTCCCTCCCAACCCACTAAATGCCCTTTTTATTTAATTTCGAAACGGCCTCCCTTTACAAATTAAGAGCCCCTAGAGGCCTCCCTTTACAAATTAAGAGCCCGTAGCGGCCTCCCTTTACTAGTTAAAAGGCCCTAGAGCCCCCCCTTTACTAATTAAAAGGCCCTAGAGCCCCCCCTTTACTAATTAAAAGGCCCTAGAGCCCCCCTTTACTAATTAAAAGGCCCTAAAGGCCTCCCTTAACAAATAAAAAGCCCCAGACTACCTTTACTAATAAAAAAAAGACCCTAGCTTCCTTCCCTATACAAATAATAACCTTATATACTTACCCTTGATGTCTTCTTCCACGTACCTTCACTCCTAATGGCGATCCGCCCACCTGCTGTAGCTCCTGCACCGCGCGCCTCTGGTCACATGACTTACGCGACCTGACGTCAGGTCGCGTCAGTCACGTGACATGGGCCGCGCGGTGCAGGAGCTACAGAAGACGGGCGGATCGCCGACGCGGGGCTTGGAGGTAAGTATGGGCGCAGAAATACGGGGCAGCTCTACACAGGGGCAGCTCTACACAGGGGCAGCGTAGTTCGGGGAACTTTCCCCGCCAAACCAGCAGGGTAACATCGACAGGTGCCCGGATACGCCACAAACGCGCTGTTTTGCGCGTAAAATACTTTCTCAAGTCCGTGACATCATGTAAGCAACTGTGTGATGCCATCATGTCAATATGGACCAAAATCTCTGAGGAATGCTTCCAGCACCTTGTTGAATCTATGCCACGAAGAATTGAGGCAGTTCTGAAGGCAAAAGGGGGTCCAACCCGTTACTAGCATGGTGTACCTAATAAAGTGGCCGGTGAGTGTATATTGTAATGCAAATGCTTAGAAAAGGCAGAAAGGCAGATTTGCACTGCAGGTGTAATAAGCTTCTGCAACCTGTCTTTAGTGAAAAATTAGGTCCCTGGTGACAGGTTCCCTTTAAGTGTATTCTTATGATAAACTGAATGTTTATATACATATTCGACAGTCTCTATGTAGAAAAGTCACTTGAGTAAAAGTATGTTACGTTACTTTGTCTTGTTATGTGGTGGAGGTTTACTGTTTACTGTTCCCATGGTTACCTGGCCGAAACTTGTTTAATACAAGTTTCCAGCCCATTAAATGCTGTCACGGACTTGAGAAAGCGCTTTACGCGCAAAACAGCCTGTCATTTGTGGCGTGCCCGGCACCTCTCGATGTTACCCTGCTGGTTTGAATAAAGATTACATTATTGGTGAGTGACCCGTCTTCTTCCAGTCTGAATTAAATACCCTTGTTCCTCGTTTTTTGGGACACCTGAGATTCTATGGAAAGTGATGTGATTTGAACTTTTAGGATTTTCAACTGTATTTATAGATTGCATGGGGTACTTTAACCTTTTGAAGTCTGTTCCTGCTATCTTCTGCAATACTACTGTATATGGCATATGTTTATGTATACAGTAGATGACAGTATTAGAGGTCATCTATCACAACCTGTAATACACAGGCCATGACAGATCTCTCCTAATGAAATGTCCCGGCTGGTTCTGACTTCAGGCTGTCAAAGTAATGGGTCATTGCTGCCCGATGATATCACAGGGAGCGAAGATCCTACCAAGATGGCAGCGCCCAAGTGCCACTGGGGATTCAAATGCCCCTGGCAGCTTTTTCCAGTGGCATTTAAAAGGTTAACATTGGTGATGTGTGCCTCTGTCACCTGCTCTATATCCTCATCTACTGGTAGGAAATTTTTGCATACTTTGATGATCTTACCCTACTAGGCTGCCCCTCTGCATTCTTTTTCTTAGGAGGGTACCTAAGCAGATGAGAAGATTAAACTCCTGGAGGTGAAACAGCTTGAGAAGGGGAAGTTAGTGCTAATGAATTCCAGGAGAAGGGGACCTAGGTTGAACAGGGGGACTGGTGGCAGAATCACTGAGGTGGAGCAAGTAGAAAGAACTCCTAAATCAGGGTGACTGAGCAAGGCTGGAGTTTTTCCCACTTGTCCCTGAGCTGGTTGGGTGGTTCTCAAACCAAGTATTTGACTGCTACAGAATCACACATTTCTTCGCTCCATGGGCAGCTCTTGTTTGCTTGTATGCAGAGATATAAAGGGGTATTCCCAACCCACTAAATGCCTTTTATTTAATTTCTAAACTGTAAACATAAATTTCTTCAATTGGTTGTAATTTTTTTAAAAATTTACCTCTATGGTGATTATTTACTGTAAATGTGGCTCATATGCCTTAGTTACAGCCTCCATTTGTCCTTAGATAAGGCCTCTGCCACACAGGCGCACAGAGTGTGGGTTTTCTGACTGGCAATGACCGGGATTATGTAAACGCGCTTAACTCATGCATGCGCTGTTCACATTGTCCCGACCTCCTTGCTTCTGGGAGCAGAGGGGTGCGCTGGAGTTTCTTGGCTTTACTGATAGCGTTTCAGCAGGACTGCTGTATTATGACTTGGCTCGCTATAGATAGGCTGCAGAACTGTGCCCCGGTAACTAAGTGAACAGCTGTCCTGCACAAACGCAATCCATTGGCCGGGGAATGGTACTGCAGTTGAACAGGACAGCTGAGAAGCTAAAGTGCACCCCTCCTGCAGCCTCTCTGATCTAGAGCACAAGCAGTAGGCGGTAGGGACAATGTGAACGGCACATGCGTGAGTTAAGTGCGTTCACATAATCTCGGCCAGTGCCAGTCAGAAAACCTACTCTCTGTGTGCCTGTGCAGCCACCGCTGTTGGTGTGCCCATATCAAAGAACAACTGGAGGCTGTAACTAAGGCATATAAGCATTTATATATTTTTACATTACAACTAGAGATGAGCGAGTATACTCATCCGAGCTTGATGCTCGTTCGAGTATTAAGGTACTCGAAACGGCTCGTTGCTCGGACGAGTATTTCCCCTGCTCGAGATCGAGCATTTAATTAAAAAAACACAGTGAAGAACAATGAAGAATAGAATAAAAACAGTGAACACATGATCATTTAAGTGAAAAACACAGTGAAGAATAGATTACAGATGTTCGGCACATCTGCTTACTTGTCGGAAGATACGCGCGAAACGGTGCGAACAAAATAGTATGTGAATAACAATATATATGTGTGAAGAACACATTGAAGAACACGGTGAGCAGGACAGAGATATCGGGGCAGCGGCAGCACGGAGACATCGGGGCAGCATGGAGACATCGGGGCAGCAGCAGCACTGAAACATCGGGGCAGCACGGAGACCTCGGGGCAGCGTCAGCACGGAGACATCGGGGCAGCACGGAGACATCGGGGCAGCACGGAGACAACGGGGCAGCATGGAGACAACGGGGCAGCACGGAGACATCGGGGCAGCCGCAGCACGGAGACATCGGGAAGGGCAGAGAGATCAGGGAGACTTCAGTGGAAGAAGAGGAGCGAATCCCGGGACAGCATATCTCCCGACAAGTAAGCAGATGTGCCGAACATCTGCAATCTATTCTTCACTGTGTTTTTCACTGCGTTTTTCACTTAAATGATCCTGTGTTCACTGTGTTCACTGTTTTTATTCTATTCTTCACTGTTCCTCACATCTGCTAACTTGTCGGGAGATAATATACGGGCGGAACAGTGAAGAATAGATTACAGATGTTTGCATACATCTGCTAACTTATGAGAAGACATTCTTTTTCAATTAAATAACACATTTTATTCCCGAACCATGGTCCCTTTGAAAAATGCTCGAGTCTCCCATTGACTTCAATGGGGCTCGTTATTCGAGACGAGCACTCGAGCATCGGGAAAAGTTTGTCCCGAATAACGAGCACTCTAGCATTTTAGTGCTCGCTCATCTCTAATTACAACCAATTGGTGTTTATGTTTAAAGTTATTAAATAGAAGGCATTTAGTGAATTGGGAATACCTCCTTAAGACTTTATTTTTAAGACAGTCCTGGGTCGTGTACACTTTTTGCAGAACTTGCTTGCCTCTTCTTTCCATTCTCCAATATTATAACATCTCTCATTTAGATAAATATGATTACTGGGAGAGAGAAAAGGTATGTCTGGAAACCGTATAGAGTGCCCTACACAATAAAATAACAAATATATAAAAGAACATGAAACTAATATAAAAACTCCAAAAAATAATATTTCCAGAAGACAATAATCTTTTAAAATTTTATACTGAGGGGTCTGCTGCACAGTTATTATATAAGTGCATGAAGCGAGTCATTAGAGGAAATCAATAACAGTTTACTGAACTTGATGAAGTTTCGCCACTTACCACTTGTCAGAGTACGATATTACGAGTCAATATTCTTATGCTACTGGTTTGTTGTATAATGAATTTCTCAGCTGCAATGCAAAATGAACAATAACACTACATTACATCTTTCAATGACAAAAATATCTTCAGTAACAGACTTGCTAGTTTTGTCCCAAAAATAAATTACACTAAAAACATTGCTGCAATGAATTATTTTGAAAAATGTATGTATCATAGTTTTGTATAAACCCCCTAGAAACTAAGGGCCACATTTATCACTTTTGTGCGCCTAAGTGTAGTAGTTGCGCCTAAATTCTGGCGCACTGTTTTGCCAGAATTATCACAAGCTACAACCATCTGTGATAAGTATATTTTCTGCCTCTTATTAATCACTTTACTTTAACACAGTTTAGGTGCAATTTTGGCGCAGTTTAGGCGCAATGTTAGATTCAGGCACTTACATGTGATCCTGCTACAAGCTCCTCTCTGCTTCTCCCACAGCCCAGAATGAAGATAACACTCACAGCAGCACCCAGGTGTGTGACACCCAGCACCCAGTCACCTCCTCAGCAGGGGCTTCTCCTGGGGGGGATCCCCCAGTGCTGGTCTCCTGCTGCACCCCTGTAATTCTGCACAATATCCCCCTCAGACACACTGGTGATACTGTGCAGAATTACATGGGGGACACTTGTTTTTAGTATCTGCAAACTTGTGCAAAGTTCTTTTCTCTCTTGCTTTGAGCTCAGCGTTTTGCAGAATATTTTGTAAATAGAAGGTGATGAACTGTAAATAGAGTCTGCAACTCCTGTCTGCAGTGTATCTAATGTATCTATTATATGTTCCAGTGTCTGGCTGAGCTCTGCTGCTAGAAATGAGCTCTTCTGCAAAGGGGCTCAGTGCTTTCTTCTCAGTTAACGCCACCTTCGGGCTGGAGTGTTTTTGCGTCCGTTTTTGCGCCTAAATGAAGACGTTGCAAGTGATGAATATCATTAGGTGCAGCAAAACATCTGGATTAGTAAGATAGATGAGGGAAAGCTGGTTATTTCTGCTGCGTGGCTAGTTTGGCGTTTAATCGCAAATATGGCGCAAAAACGGTGCGCCTGAATGAAAAGGCGCAAAAACAACAGAAAAAACGAGTGATAAATGTGGCCCTAAATCTGTTTCTCCTTTAATTTTTTCATCCTTATCTTGTTTTTTTAAATTTTTTTTATAACTTTTTTCAGGTTCTTCTGAGGGGTTATTATTCTTAACCTTGGGTTGCCTTCAGAAGTTTATATCTACTGGTGAGATTGGAAAGCAAACTCTCAGGCTGATAGGGAGGACGGAAAAAAATTCTCCGCAAAGATTAGATTTCCCCCAGGGATAGATTGGTTGAATGAACTGCTCTGAAAACTGGACTTGTTTTTATATTTATTTATTCTGACATTTGTATTTTTTGTTATTTTATTTATTATTTGTAGAGCAAGATGTATTTTGCAGCTCATGCATAAAGCTTCTGGTATTAGTTTGCCCCCATGATTTATCCTATGTGCAAGAGGGAAACTGATCCCAAAACCACATGGCATATTTAAATGGGTTTACATTATCGGGTGAGGGTGTGTAGCTCGATGAAATGGAACATCAAAGCATACCACTAGATGAAACAGAGTGTCTATTCGGTGAAACATCTGTAGGGTATCAGTAGGGCAAGATGTTTAACCTCTTATGACAGGCCCTTTTTTGTTTTTCCATTGCCATTTTTCACTCCCCACCTTCAAAAATCTATAACTTTTTTATTTTTCCATGTGTAAAGCTTGTTTTCTGCGTAACAAATTGCAATACATAGTGACGGTATTTAATATTCCATGCACAGGGAAGCTGTAAAAAATTCTGCATGCAGTGAAAATGTTGGAAAAACACATTTGCCCCATTTTGTTGTGGGCTTGGATTTTACGGCTTTCACTGTGCACCATAAATGACATGTCAACTTTATTCTTGGGGTCGGTAAGATCACGTAAATACCATATTTATACAGGTTTTATAATGTTTTCATGCATTTACAAAAATTAAAACCTCCAGTACAAACAAAAAATTCTTCATTTTGCCATCCTTTGGCACTAATAGATGTTTTATACTTCAGTGTACGGAGCTGTGGGTAGTGTCATTTTTGTGACTTTTGATGACATTTTTTAAATGCTACCATTTTGAGGACTGTATGGTCTTTTGATGAAAATGGCAAAAAATGGCATTTTTCACTTTGGCCGCTTTTTTCCGTTACAGGGTTAAACACCGGGAATAACCGTTATTATATTTTCATAGATCGGACATTTTGGAACACGGCAATACCTAACGTTTAGGATTTTTACAGTTTAATTATATTTCTATAAATTAATTTTATATATTTCTAAATTCTCCTAGGGGTGTATTTTCCAAAATGGTGACACATGTTGGGGTGCCCCTCTGTTTTGGTACCCTTAGGACTCTCCAAATGGATCCTGACTAGAGATGAGCGAACATACTCGTCCGAGCTTGATGCTCGTTCGAGCATTAGCGTACTCGAAACTGCTCGTTGCTCGGACGAATACTTCGCCCGCTCGAGAAAATGGCATCTCCCGCCGTTTTGCTTTTTGGCGGCCAGAAACAGAGCCAATCACAAGCCAGGAGACTCTGCACTCCATCCAGCATGACGTGGTACCCTTACACGTCGATAGCAGTGGTTGGCTGGCCAGATCAGGTGACCCTGGGATAGACTAGCCGCTGCATGTTCAAGAAACCAGTCTGAGATGATTCCAGCTTTATGACATGGCACATTATCCTGCTGAAAGTAGCCATCAGATGTTGGGTACATTGTGGTCATAAAGTGATGGACATGGTCAGCAACAATACTCAGGTAGGTTGTGGCATCGATGCTCAATTGGTACCAAGGGGCCCAAAGAGTGCCAAGAAAATATTCCCCACACCATGACACCACCACCACCAGCCTGAACCGTTGATACAAGGCAGGATGGATCCATGCTTTCATGTTGTTGACGCCAAATTCTGACCCTACCATCCGAATGTCGCAGCAGAAATCGAGACTCATCAGACCAGGCAACGTTTTGCTAATCTTCTACTGTGCAATTTTGATGAGCTCGTGCAAATTGTAGCCTCAGTTTCCTGTTCTTAGCTGAAAGGATCGGCACCCGGTGTGGTCTTCTGCTGCTGTAGCCCATCTGCCTCAAAGTTCGACCTACTGTGCGTTCAGAGATGCTCTTCTGCCTACCTTGCAGCCAGATCTTGTTGCAGTGAGCTCTGCAGATTTTTGAGGCAGATAACCTTTAAAAAAAGCATCAGAAAAGCGAGTGTGTGAGCTTGGCGGCGAGTGTGCATTGATCCCAAGTGTGTGCAGTGTATTAAGTGTTTAAGGGACTTAAGGGTTTAAGGGACTTAAGTTTGAGGGGCTTCAGCAGGTAACTGCTGTGTTTTGTGTTACTTTGACTGTAGATTCTTCTTCTGTGCATATTTCTATTGTAATCCCCATTAGAATAATGGACTCCATAAGTGGCTACACGGTGTGCCATGTATGCTTTCCTTGAACAGCCGTGTGGGGTGTGTGAAAATTGCTCATCTGGAAGCCTAGATTCTGGATCTAAATGAGCAAGTTTCAAGGCTGCGGGCAATTGATAATATGGAACGAAGTTTGCTGCTCCTGGAGCACAAACTCTCTGGGGAAGATGGGTGTGGGGAGGGAAGTATGGAGGTGCAGAGTGAGGGGGCAGCTAGTTGGGTAACATGTAGAAGGTGGGGTAGAGGGAAGAGTTGTAGGGAGTCTAGTCCTGATCTGGTGCACCCCAATAAGTTTGCCAGGCTGGCGGATGAGGGGGATATCAGCTCTGGGGTAGCAATGCTGCAGCAAGACGTGGCCGCTAGCAACCAGGGGAATGTCTGCTCCAGTAAGAAGGGTAATGGGAGCACAGGCAAGGTCAGACAGGTGCTGGTAGTGGGAGATTCGATTATTAGGGGAACACACAGGGCAATCTGTCACAAAGACCGTGCATACCGAACAGTGTGTTGTTTGCCAGGTGCTCGGGTTCGGCATGTTGCAGATCGGGTTGACGGATTACTGGGAGGGGCTGGTGAGGAACCAGCGGTCATGGTCCACATTGGCACTAATGACAAAGTAAGAGGTAGGTGGAAGGTCCTTAAAAATGATTTCAGAGATTTAGGCCATAAGCTCAGGGCAAGGACCTCAAAGGTAATTTTCTCCGAAATACTGACTGTACCACGTGCCACACCAGAAAGGCAGCGGGAGATCAAGGAGGTAAATAAGTGGCTCAAAAGTTGGTGTAGGAAGGAGGGTTTTGGGTTCATGGAGAACTGGACTGACTTTTCTGTCGGCTACAGGCTCTACAGTAGGGATGGGCTGCACCTCAATGGGGAGGGGGCCGCTGTTTTAGGGGGGAAAAAATGGCTAAAAGGTTGGAGGAGTGTTTAAACTAGAGTCCTGGGGGGAGGGCAACTACACTTGTGCAGGGCAAATAGACAGTGTACATAGAGAGCTGGGAAGAGTCATAGTCCATGGGGGAGGAAGGGGGGCTGGAATGAGATTGGGGAATAAGGACAAAAGGAATACGGACAGGGAAAACCATATAAAGTGTATGTACACAAATGCCAGAAGCCTCACAAACAAAATGGAGGAACTGGAACTCTTGATGTTGGAGCATAAATATGATATAGTGGGCATCAGCGAGACATGGCTGGACAGTAGCTATGACTGGGCTGTTACTATAGATGGTTATAGATGGTTATAGATGGTCATGGTGAAAGGAGATGAGGAAAGGGCCAATCTACTGAATGTCGCCTTCTCAACTGTCTTTACCCAGGAAAATCCCCTGGTGGAAGACACAATGAGGAATAATGTTAATTCTTTTTATAATGTCAACAGTTTAACCCAGGAAGAGGTACCGTTCCGCCTCGCAACCACTAAGATAGATAAATCACCTGGGCCAGATGGCATACACCCCCAGGTTCTGCATGAATTATGTACGGTGATAGACAAACCATTATTTTTAATATTTGAAGATTCACTGAGGACTGGTTATGTTCCACAGGAATGGCGCATAGCAAATGTGGTACCAATATACAAAAAAGGATCAAATAGCAATCCTGGAAACTACAGACCCGTGAGTCTAACTGCTGTGGTGGGGAAAATATTTGAGGGGTTTATTAGAGATGCTATCCTGGAGTATCTCACTGAGCACAACCTTATAACCCAGCGTCAGCATGGGTTTATGAGAGATCGGTCCTGTCAGACTAATCTGATTGGTTTCTACGAGGAGGTAAGTTCAAGACTGGATCTGGGGGACGCTGTAGATGTTGTATATTTGGACTTTTCAAAGGCATTTGACACCGTGCCACATAAAAGGTTGGTATATAAAATGAGACTGCTGGGAATAGGAGAAAATCTGTGTATTTGGGTAAGTAATTGGCTTAGTGATAGAAAACAGAGGGTGGTCATTAATGGCACATTCTCAGATTGGGTTAATGTTACCAGTGGAGTGCCACAGGGGTCAGTATTGGGGCCACTTCTTTTTAATATTTTTATTAATGACCTTGTAGTGGGTTTACACAGTCAAGTTTCAATATTTGCAGATGATACTAAGCTGTGTAAAGTAATAAATACTGAGGTCGATAGTTTAGCATTACAGAGGGATTTGTGGAAGCTTGAGGGATGGACAGAGAAATGGTTGATGAGGTTTAATGTAGATAAATGTAAAGTTATGCACTTGGGCCATGGAAACAAAAATTATAATTATGTTCTAAACGGTCAATTACTTAGTAAAACCGAAGCTGAAAAGGACTTGGGGGTATTGGTGGATGGTGGAACTAGAATACACTGACAGATTAAAAAATTTGGGATTATTCAGTTTAGAAAAAAGACGACTGAGGGGAGACCTTATTACAATGTACAAATACCTGAACGGACAGTACAAGGATCTCTCCAAAGATCTTTTTATACCTCGGCCTGTGACCAGGACAAGGGGGCATCCTCTATGTCTAGAGGAGAGGCGATTTTACGATCAACATAGGCAAAGGTTCTTTAATGTAAGAGCAGTGAGACTGTGGAACTCTCTGCCGCAGGAGGTTGTTATGGCGGCCTCTATGTACATGTTCAAGAGAGGCCTGGATGACTTTCTGGAGAGAAAAAATATCACGGGTTATGGGGATAAAACATTTATTTAATTCTTAAAGGTTGGACTTGATGGACTTGCGTCTCCTTCCAGCCTTATATACTATGATACTATGATACCTTGGTTGTAACGGGTGGCGATTTGAGTCACTGTTGCCTTTCTATCGTCTCGAACCAGTCTGCCCATTCTCCTCTGACCTCTGGCATCAACAAGGCATTTCCGCCCACAGAACTGACGCTCACTGGATGTTTTTTCTTTTTCGGACCATTCTCTGTAAACCCTAGAGATGGTTGTGCGTGAAAATCCCAGTAGATCAGCAGTTTCTGAAATACTCAGACCAGACCTTCTGGCACCAACAACCATGCCACAATTAAAGGCACTCAAATCACCTTTTTTCCCCATACTGATGCTCGGTTTGAACTGCAGAAGATTGTCTTGACCATGTCTACATGCCTAAATGCACTGAGTTGCCGCCATGTGATTGGCTGATTAGAAATTAAGTGTTAACGAGCAGTTAGACAGGTGTACCTAATAAAGTGGCCTGTGAGTGTATATATATATATATAAGACATTGCAAAATAAACTAACAATCCTCACGTCTGACAAGATTTAGCTGCCTTTGATAGTAGTCATGCAATTTCTTTTGGCCATTTTTGCTTTTTAGGCAGGGGCAACTCACACAGCACTACCGAAGATCACAGTAGAGTAATGAAAGTGAATGCAATCCCATTATGACCCTTCAGTTGCCACAATTATAACTCTGAGTTCCAAAATAAAATTCAACAGAAGGCAACAGCCAATGTCTAATTCATCATAACTACTGTAAATTATATATGAAAAAATTAAATGTAGTTCAGCTCACAGTCTCATCATGCTATCGCGTCCACAGACACACCGCAGCCAACGGGCAGAAATGCCAAAACATCAAGAATTTGTCCATCGCAATCCAATAATCACTCGGGACCTGTCGGTGTGGTGAGTCTCTTCAACATTTAAGACAATTCCCCACCCTACGTCATGAGTGTGGGTCTGACCTACATGATCAAAGACATGTGAGTGATTATTCTGAACAATGTTTCAAAGTCCGCTCAACATTCTCTGACGAAGGGAGAGAAAAAGTAAGTAAAAACATAATCATATGTATACATATGAGGACATAATACGTCCATAAATTATATTTCCTGGTGCACTGTATCGTGATAGCTTCTAGTTATAATAATATATCACACTTCATGTATACTTATGATAGCTTTTGATTAGTGCAAGAAATATGTATATGTTCGAGTTGGGGATTTTTTAATAGATGAGTATCAAATCTAGGTGCTTGTTCAGACCTTGTGGAGCTTCACTCCCCTTATAATATCTTTTAATAGTACAAGAAATATGTATATGTTCGAACCGGGGATTTATTTTACTGTATATTATAGCTGATCATTTTATTGAAGTTCCATCAGAGGTTTAGCTGGTCATTAGAGGTCATTTGTGACCAGTTCTAAAAAGATAATATAATTGTCAGATCCTCTGAATGGACTCTGGCTGGGGAGTACTGAGCTTGTGAGCCACACCAAGGGCTGCCTTGCTGGGACATGATGGACAGCTGTGTTGTAGTATCTGATCTCTGTGTTGTAGTATCTGAAGCTCTGTGTTGACTGTGGGTTGATAAAGCTTCTGGGGAGGCTGACCTGATTCTGAACCCTGTATCCTGACTTGATCTGGAGCCCTAACTTGATCCTGTCTGGAACTCTGTATAACTTGATCCTGTCTGGAACTCTGTATAACTTGATCCTGTCTGGAACTCGGTATAACTTGATCCTGTCTGGAATCCGGTTTATACTGCACCTATAACCTTATTTATTTGAACCATTTACCCTGTCTGTGTTTATGCTTATGTGCTTTGACAGATATTCACAAGGTTTAACAAGATGACGCCCAAATAAAATAAGTCTATAGCTAACTTCTCCCAAAGTAGGAAAAATATGAGAGTACTTTACTTCACTCAACACCCAGGATGAGTGAGCTAAGAGCACATTGGCCTCCATAATCCTCAAAAAAAAAACACAAATAGGATGACCACAACTCTTATCTTGACCTGGCTTTCCAGCCAAACTAAGCAATCGCAGTAGAATAGCCTTGGTAAGAGAGGTAAATAAGAATACTAAGATCACTGTGGCTGAGCTCCAGAGATGCAGTAGGAAAATGGGAGAAAGTTCCACAGAGCCACTGCAGACATCCACCAGTTTGAGTTTAATGGCAGATTGTACTGATGGAAGCCTCTCCTCAGTACAAGAAATAGTAAAGCCTGTATACAATTTACCAGAAAGCACAAAAAAGACTCCAAAGACTATGAAAAATAAGATTCTCTGCTCTGATGAGACGTTGATTGAACTTTTTGGTGCTAATTCTACATGCTAGGTGATATGTGTGGATATAACCACAAAGTGCTCATCATCTGACAAATACAATCCCAACAGAGAAAGATGCAGCATCATGCTATTGGGGGGTTTTCAGCTGCAGGGACAGCATGACTGGATCAAAACTGGATGAAAACCTCTTCCAGAGTGCTCTGGACCTCAAATTGTGCCAATAGTTCACCTTCCAACAAGACAATGACAAGAGAAGCCACAGATAAAACAATGCAGTGGCTTCAGACCAACTCTGTGATCATTCTTGACTGACCAAACCAGAGCCTTGACCTAAACCCAATTGAGCATCTCTGGGGAGACTAAAAAATGGCTGTCCATCAACTTTCACTATTTAACCTGGGGGAACTGGTGAGGATCTGTGAGGAAGAATGGCAGAGAAACCTCAATTCCAGGTGTGAAAAACTTGTTGCTTAGTTCTCAAGAAGACTCATGGCTGTACTCAGGGCCAACACTGGGCAACACTGGGCATACTGGGGGCTCAGGGCTCCAGGGGGGGGGCACATAAGTCTGTACATGTAGTGAAGGGCTATATCTAATGAATGCAAAGGGGTATGGGGTCTTTATATAAAATAACCATAAGGGAGGCTCTATATAAAATAACCATGAGGGGGTTGTTTGGTCTGATAAACTAGGGAATATTTTAGGGAACAGTTTTAGTTTCTGAATTCTTAATGCTGTGACATAAGTTCACAGCAAAGGGGCCTACTGAGGCTTTGTCGCCCAGGGGCCTACTGAAACCTGGAGCTGACCCTGGCTGTACTAGCTCAAAGGGTGCTTCTACTCAATGTTGAGCAAAGCTTTTAAATACTTATGTCCATGTGATATTTCATTTTTTCTTGTTTAATAACTTATATAATAATACATTAAATATTTACATTTGTGTGTTTTTCTGTGAAGATTGTACTTTAATGAGCAAAAAAACTTTTTTTGTCTTAATAAGTATTAATTAGCTGCAATGAAACAGTGGAAAATGATAAGGGACCTGAATACTTGCCATGCCTACTGTATGTTTGTGTAGACACTTGTGTTTTTTTTCCACTTACAGATCTTACTTATATGAACTAAAAAAGAACACCTTAACTTTTCAAACCTAGTCATTCCCTTGGGAGCAGATTCTAAACCTGCAGGTTTAAGAAAAATATCCCATATTTTATAACATTGGAAGAATTTCAGTTTCAAACTTCTCTTTGATTATCAAAATGTCAATTTATTTAAGGTCTTCAAGATTCTTGCTAAGAATGTAGTTTTTAAGTGTGATTCCTGTGATGTGTCGCCTTTCTAAGTTGGTGTGTCAGAAGAAGATTGCAGGAGATCGCCTCCTGTAAGTGCTTGTTTCGGGCTGTGTCATCACAGCCCAGACCTGGCACTAAAACCAGAGACCGGAAAAACCCAGATCTGGGGGGTTTAACCCATTACACCACGGCGTGACCGCAACCTGTATGTGTATCCCCCGTGGATCGGACCCCCCCCCACCAACCCTGCTGAGCATACCAAGGGATCTGATCCATACTGCTGAAGCCCCGGGATTCGACCCCGAGGCTCTTGGCTCATCTGCATGCCGGGTACTACCTCCTGGCCTCCTGGTATCAATCTGTACAATAAATCTAAAGCAATAATGAACCTGCAGGGTGAATGGTGTAGACAAAAAAACACAAAAAACTTATTAAAAATATATACACATTTTTCTTCAAATGTCCTAGAAAGCGATCAAAAGTAGTTACGGGTCCCAGAAAGGTACTACTGAAAAGAGCAACCCTTTTTACAAAAAAGTTAGCCCTCAACCAGTTGTCAACAAAAAAATACGGCAGTTATGCCTTTGAAAACTTGTTGAGAATAAAACAAATGTGATTTTCTCCGGTATTGGTTTTGCTCAATAAAATTGAGATAAGAAACACTATATAAATGAGGCATCACTATAATGATAGTGAATTATAGAATATTATTTTCGTTATCATTCTTTATTGTCATAATTATTCAGTAACAATACATTTTACTATATAAGCTTTATATAGATTTTAGATAACATGCAAATTTTTCATGAAGGATTACAGAAGATATTACAGCCGATAAACATACAGAAGAGTTTCATGACAAGTCTGTAATTAGCTATGACAGTTAACTATAGTAATTCTTTAAATAAAACAAGTAGAAACAAAGGTGGTAGATGGGGCATGGGGAAGAGAGTAGGAGAGGTTTAAGTTTAGAAGGGGGTGGGGGGGTTATCCAAGTCTTACTAGAGCATCTGGAAAAGCAATCCACGGGGACCAAATTCTTAAGTATTTATCATCAGTTTGTGCTTTGGAGCTTTGGACCAATCTTCATTAGAGTAATAATTGTTGAGTTCCTCTTCCCAAAATGGTGTGAGTGATTGGTGAGGGTGAGGGTGAGAGGCATAGTTCTTCAAAGACAGTTAAGCCTCTATGAAGATTGAGTTTATTTTTATATTTTGTATAAAAATGTGTGGTTTTTGATGAGCAGTAGGTGTTTTTGGAAAGATGGTTGAGTGGGATTAATGATCCTGAGTTAAGGAGGGTTTTAAATCTTAGAGGTTTGAGTTGTGATCTGAATGGTTTTAGGAAATCTGCTGCTAATCCTAGTGGAAACTGTTGTGAGGGGAAAAAGGTTTGGTTAATTTGGCCATTTCTGGGAGTTTTTGTATTATCTTCTGGGTGTGGGCTGTCATCATGGGGAGGTTGTTTAGTTGGTGTGTTAGTAAGAGTGAGATGGTAGGCCTGTCAGTGGGAAAGGGGAGAGTTGGTTTTCAATCATTACCCAAAATTTGGAGTCCTGATTAAACCAATCTAGCATTCTAGATTGATTTGCTGCATAAAGTATCCTTTAAAATCTGGGAGGCCAAGCCCCACTTGTATTTTTCTGTGTATAAGCAAGGCTCTGACTAGTCTAGGAGAGAAGGAGGACCAAATGAATCAGTTGATCAGGATTGTGAGTTTGTTAAAAAATATTTTGGGCTGGGAGATTGTTTGAAAAAGATAAGTAAGACTAAGTATGGAAGTAATTTATCTGGATTGGAAAGATAAATTAGGACGTCATCCATGAATGCTGAGCAAGTCTTGGAGGTATTTCCTATTTGAATTGCATTGATCTCTGGGTGCTTTCTTAAGGCTATTAGGAGGTGCTTGATGATTAGTGCGTAAAGGAGTGGGGAGAGGGGACATCCTTGTCTAGTGCCGTTACTTATTGTACATAGGGCTTTTATTTTGGATAGCATGTTATGACCAATACCTATCTAAACAGGGTTGATTCCTGGAATCAGTAGTCCACACGATCAAATGCCTTCTCCGCGTCCAAGGCAAGAGCTAGAAATGGAGAGGCTGTGTTTTGGGAGTGATGTATGAGGGAGAAGGTCTTTAACTTCTTGTTCATTTTATTTAAGACAAGATTAAAAGGTGGACATACATCGAGATTTGTTCAACATGTTTCAGACACTAACCGCGTCCTTAATCATGGATATTAAGACATGTGACAAATAGACCACACCGTTTACTGTTGTTATGGCGACCAGGTCATGTGAGAAAGTACAAGGCAGCAAAAGAAAGCGCTGCATGTGTGACTATCGACAAATGATTTGTTATATCAAAAACAAATGACCTGGCCATTGATACAGCTGGTGATTAAACATACAGTATGGATTGACATGGTTGTGTCAAAAATTAAAAACAATAGTAAAAAAGATTGTGCCATATGCAATAAGGCACCAATCTATTGAAAACGGGTAAACTGGGTCAAGACAGAAAAACATAAAAACACCAGTGGAGAAGAACAAAAAAAAACATTAATGGTAATGCAAAATTAATTCATTGCTAATGTTCATACCTGAGGGTAACATAGTGTTTAGCGACATTATCCAAATTCAAAAGTTTCTAAATCTCATGTCCATATTGTTTTAACCACTGTGAAACACTTAAAAGGTTAACAGACTTAGGGGGTGTAGTTTCTATGTGTATATTGTATAGTATATTGAGGCCTCTCAAATTCACTTGAAAGCGGAGTTGTCTCTCAAAACGTGAGTCTTGGCGTTTTTCATGAAAATGAGAAAAATCGCACCCAAATTTCTAAACCTCTCATAACATCCTTGAAAAATGAGAGGAAGCATAAAAAACCATGTCATCATAAAGCAGACATTCCAGAAATATTAGTTACTAAGTTATTTGGGTGGTCTAACTGAATATCTAGAAAACAGAACATTTAAAACTTTAAAAATTAAGGCATTCATTTTATCCAATTTTTTTTTTTCAGAATGAAACACAATACTTATCACTTAAATTGTACAACTAACGTGAAATAGAATGTGTCACAAGAAAACACTTTCAAAATCACCTGGGTATGTTTAAACGTTCCAAAGTTAGAACCAATTATTGTGACGTGTCAGATTCTAAAAATTGAGTCTGGCCATTAAGTTGAAAATGCGTGTCGGTGAGAAGGGGTTAAAAAGAAGGGCTGTTTATATGCTTAGGAGTGGGGTACAACTATGAGGTAAAAACCCTATCTCTTGGCATATTAGAGAATGACGCACTGCAGCTAGCCAATAGCTTTATAGAAAAACAGCTGCAGATGGGCGACACTAACTACTATTGCTGCTGACTGATGGCGGTAGCTGAAATGTGCAGATTAGACAAGCAAAAGGGCAGCACCACAACCAGGCTAAGATACTGCAGACACACTACCCAATGGAATAATAAAATAAAAATAATAAAGAATAGCGATATCTTGCATAGTTTGGTATAGGAAAGAAATTGCATGTCGCCAAAACCTGTCTGTGTAAGCAAAAATTACAAAAGGATACATAGATCAAGTTCCTATAGCAATATTTTATACACCCACAAATAACAATTACAATTAGGGGGTATTCTGTATAAAAACACTTTGGTCAAAGAAAAGGGCCAATATTTACTCAATCATTGAGGCCAACTGGTCCCAGGGCATAAGCCCTCTCAATCCATTTGGCCTCACATCTCAGTAGGACTTGATGTCTGTCTCCTCCTGTTTTTGGGATAGACACTAATTATTTCCCTTCAAAAGTCAGAATCTTGGGGTCACTGTTGTGTTTTTCCTGCATGTGTTGTAATAACCTTGGTGCTCCTTTCCCTGAGCTCAATGATCTCATATGTTCCTCTATCCTACCATGTAGGTTTCTTATGGTTTTGCATATTTAGAATCTATGGCATGGGCAGGATAGAATATATATGACAAGCTTTGAAATGCATTTGATGAAAAAAAAAATAATGATCCAAAATGGTGAATGCCACAGCAGAAAAAAAAACATCCAAATTTAAATTTTCTGCTGTTTTTCCCACCCATAAAATTTGAAATAAAAAGTCATCAAAAGTCTACAAAGTATTCACACTTGGACAACTATTTTCACACTCACAACTATGAAAAGAGGTTTTTCTTCAAAATTAAATATTTTTCCTTAGTGAAAAGTTAAATATTTTGAAAGTAGTAAGCCTTAAGAAAACTATATAAATTTAGTATTACTGTGACTGTACTGAACAAAAGAATAAAGTAGGTACAGGCGGTCCCCTACTTAAGAACACTCGACTTACATACAACCCCTAGTTACAAACGGACCACTGGATATTGCTAATTTATTGTACTCTAGTCCTAGGCTACAATAAACAGCTGTAACAGTTATCACAGGAGTCTGTAATTGAAGCATTAGTGTTTATCCTGATTCTAATGACAACCCAACATTTTTAAAATCCAATTGTCACAGAGACCAGAAAAGTTCTGGCTGGGGTTACAATGATAAAATATACAGTTCCGACTTACATACAAACTCAACTTAAGAACAAACCTACAGACCCTATCTTGTATGTAACCCGGGGACTGCCTGTATGTGGATTGGGCTGTGAAAACAAATCCTGCAAAGCATAGCACATTGTTTTTCTTCAAGGCCACCACTATGATGTACAATTTATCCCGTATATCATACCTATAATGTAGTAAACTAGACTGTATTGCAAGTGATAGGGGCATGTCTATGTTATAGTAAATATAAAAATGTTATGAACTTTTGCGCTATAACTTAATGAAGTGTCATAAAAATCTTATTGGCAAAGGTGTGATCAACCCTAAAATAGCCATGTTGGTTCCCATAGTTCCCATTCACTAATAGAAAGTGATGTTGCACATGTGACAAATTTAAATAAGCATTCCAGCGCCATATTTGGCAGCAATGAAATACATATTTGATACTTATACATATATAACTAAGGTATATATACCAGGTATTAGCTGCATTAGTTTTAAATATATCTTTAGAAAATAGCTCGGTTTGGTTTACCTTCTGCTAGTTATTAGGCATACTCATATTTCCAGTACAGTGAAAGCTTTTCACTTGCTATTCCTAATAAGGACTAGAGATGAGCAAATCTATTTGTCACTTCTTAGATTCAGTAGGCACCTGCCATTTTTCCAAGACCAAATCAAACCAAGATTTTCTGACACCAATTCAGACTAATCTTGCCAAATTGCAATGTTTGAAGCACTAATGAAAGCGTCATAGGTGAAGCATAGTCCTATCACACGACTAAGACAGAAACTGGGGGTAGGAGTTGCTGTGATTGGCTCATATCAGTGTGAAATGTGTCAGCTCTGCTTTATGCCTCCTTCCCCTGCTATTAAGATCCTATCTTGCCTGTATCTTGTAGAGAAAGTCTAGGCACACTGCTGCTTGCTGGCAGGAAGTGTCTGTGAGTGTCTGTATGAAAGCTTGTCTTGGAGTAGAGGGGGGAGGGGCAGAGATCACAATGATTGTATTTGGCAGGTGATGAACAGTGCCTGGTTGTCTCCACACATACCACTTAGAATTAACACCATAAAGTTCAATCTTCGTCTAATCAGACAGATACTTTTATTTCTCATAGTCTGGGAGCACTTCATGAGTTGTTTTGCAAACTGTATAGAGACATTCATATGTCTTGAACTACGGAGAGGCTTGGCACACTCTTCCATAATGCCCTAGGTGGAGGGTTGTAGTAATAGTTGACTTTGTGGAACAGCCACAGTGATCTTGGAGTTCTTCTTTACCTCTCTCACCAAGGCTCTTTTCCCACGATTGATTCGTTTGGCTGGACAGCCAGGTCAAGAAAGATTTGTGGTCATCCCAAACTTCTTCCATTTAAGGATTACGGAGGCCATGGTGCTCTAAGGGAACTTGTTTGCTGCAGAAATTCCAGATCTGCGCTTTTCCTCAATTCTGTATCAGTATAATTAAACACAGCTGGACTCCAATGTATGAGTAGAACCATCTCAAGGGGGATCAGTAGGAAATGTGAGTTAACTATGAGTGTTAAAGCAAAGGGTCTGAATACTTATGACCATATAAAATTTAAATTTTTCTTGTTTAATAAATTAGCAAAAATATCTACATTTATTAAATGAATTTATGGCGCTGAAGATAGGGTGCAAAGTGTACATTAATGAGCAAAAAAGCTTACCAATTTGCTGCAATGAAACAAAGAGTGAAAAATTTAAAGGGGTCTGAATACTTTCCATACCCACCGTACCTCTGTCCTATGATAATTGTGTACATTGTATACATTGTTGTTTTTAAAAGTGGCAACAGGCAAGATGAAAAGAGAAAAGTGCTGGCATTATCAAAAAACACTTCCAGTCTTTTGCATGCAGCTTTCCACAGACTGTACAATTTCGATCATTTACATTTCAATAGTGTGCTCTCACGAGACACAGTCGTCAATGTAACCCTGTAGCACATACACATATCGGAATGTTAATCATTTAAATATAAATTCTAAAATATTATGTTACCACTGCCAGCCAAGCAACAAGTAATCTCTCCCAAAAACTGCAGCCTAAACTTTGGCCTGAGATGCGAAACATGAACTCCTGCCCAGCTTCCTGCATTATGTCAGTGAGGATATATAGCAGGGTGGAGGGGTGGTGCTCAATAACGGACCAATGTGTATTTTGCCAGTGTAGTACATCCCGGTTTCACTGCGCATGCACCCTACCTACTGAGGATTGTTTCGTGTCTAAAATTGCTGTGACCTTTAAATAGCAAGCTGTTAAGTAGAGGAAGAAGACACTGGCTAGAGTTAATAAACTGCAGTTAAAGGACATATCCGGGTTGTTGGAGGGGTTGGCTTTACATCAAATGCTGGAGTACCCATGATAAATGACCCCCAGTTACTACAGGGCTGTATTCTTACAAAATAATAAATTGCATTAATCAATTAAATGCAGTTAAAATAAAGATACTACTGTATCCGTCCTATGACTGTTCAATCAAAATTGTACAGCTTATTCGAATGTAAAGGATTACATGAAGGAGTCAAACTGATCATAAGTAGAACTTGAAACTGGCTGCAGCACGTACAATATATTTCTACCATTCCAGAGTAATACTTTATCTTTAAAAGCTCTCATGGGAAATCCACATTTCCATTTCTACATTTTTTAATTGGTTCCATTGGAAATACTTTTTTTTTTATCTTCATTGCTCTTGAAATTGTGGCATTCTGAAAAAAAATATATATTTAGCTTTCTCAATTGCTTACTTTAATTGGCTTTTGGTAAATCAAACGATATTGCTACAGTTACATGGCAACTCAGTTTAAACCCTTAACGAGCAGGCCCTTTTTGGTTTTTACATTTTTATTTTTCACTCCCCACATTTCGTTGTGGCGATATTTAATATTCCATGCTGTGTACTGAGAAGCTGGAAAAAATTCCATATGTAGGAAATTGGTGAGAAAATGCATTTGCACCATTTTCTTGTGTGCTTGGATTTTAAGGCTTTCATGGAGCACCCCAAATGACATGTCTACTTTATTCTTTGGGTCCGTACGATAACGAGGATAACAAATATATATAGGTTTTATAATGTTTTCATACATTTACAAATTTAAAACCTTCTGTACAAAAAAATAATTCATTTTGCCATGTTCTGGTGCTAATAACTTTTTCAAACTTTAGTCTACGGAGCTGTGGGTGGTGTCAGTTTTTGCGTCTTTTGATGACAGCAGCACAGAGGCTTAGTGATTAATCTGGGTTCAAGTCCAGGAGTCAACATCTGCAGAGAGTTTGTATGTTCTCTTCGTGTTGGCATGGGTTTACTCCAGGTCCTCCAGTTTCTTCCCACACTCCAAAACTAACTTGTAGGTTGCTTAAATTGTGAGCCCCATTGGGGACAGGGACCAATTTGGCAAGCTCTGGGTAGCACTGCATAATCTGTGTGAGCTATATAAATAAAGTAATTTGTATTATTTCAATGCTACAGTAGGACTGTACATCCTTTTGATCACTTTTTATTGAATTTTTTATATTTTGCAAAATATCAAAAAAAGAGGCATTTTTGTCTTTGCGCGCCATATTCCGCTGGGAATAACTTTCATTACATTTTGATAGATTGGATATTTTGGGATGTGGCGATAACATGTTTTATCTGGATTTTTACTGTTTATTTATATTTATATCAGTTCTAAGGAAATGGTGGGTGATTTGAATTTTTATTTTCTTTTATTTAAGTTTTTTTTTACTATTTTTCAGACCCCCTAGGGTACTTTAACCCACCATTGATTTTACACATAATGCATTACAATGTGCAAATCGCACATTGTAATGCATTGTATAAATAGAGACTTAGAAACAGATCGCAGCTTTACTGCCGATCAATTGATGGGTTAACAGTGAACTGTGGAAATTACAACATATTGTGGTCCATTCCTGCTTTCTGTTAATCCTTTTGCAGTGGTTCACATATAATGTACACAATTAGACACAGACACAACAGAACACAAAGTCAAAAGAGGCATGTGTCAACACATAAAGTTCTCTGTGACCTTAGAAAATCATTATCCCTATTATACCCTGTGGTAACAAATCATGTATCGCACACAATAATGTCTACCTTCAAAGCCGTGGCCCTTAAAAACCACAACCCTGACCACAACCTAACCCTACGATAACTGGCCCTTTTATTAGCCTTTTATCAACGTTCAGTTAAAATGGATGTAGACCATCAAAAAGGATAGGTGTCAGTTTGGAATCAAATACCAATCCTCCACCCATGTATATAAAGCACTTGTATATAATCACTTGAATTAAAAGAAAGGCAAAAAGATTACAGATGTGTGCTATGTTCCTTCTATCAAATACCAATCCCGACATTACGTGTTATCGGGCTCATCAGGGTGTGTGTGGAAACATCGCGAAATAGCCTATCATAAAAATGGACACAGTAAGACACATTAGACACTGACTCATGTCCAGCATTAAGAGATAGCGAGCACAATGTGTTCCTGTTTGCTCAGTCAAAAATCAGTAAAAAATCTTCATGAAGTCTATAAAGCTGCTGCCTCTAGTCTAATGGTGCAGAGCATACGCAACCCGCTGCTCTCTTAATCTGGGGGTTTTACGGGGGTACAAAGGACCTCCTTTCTTATGTTCCATGGCGTTCCCATCACCGAGACCCCCACTGATCCGACTGATAACTTGTTTGTCACTGGAGAACCCCTTTAAGTGTTAATGGGCTTTGTAGTTTGAGGATTTGTTTCAAAAGGTCCTCCCGATCTATCGGGATCCATCTACAATGTATGGCAAAAATGCCATGTGAATGTAGCCCTATATGTAGATTGCAGGTTATATTGTCAGCCTTTCTGCTTCTTTCATTGACTGCAGTGGTCTGTCCACATCCATGTGCTGCTTTTGGGTAATTTTCTGGCTATAAAGGGCCCTTCTTTATCACCGTTTTTTTTGTTATAAATGTATCATTATTAGTTTGACATCTAAGTATTGCATGAAACTATTGTTTCTTTAGGAAATGTAATGTGTAAAGCAGACTATGTTGGTGCAATAGAAACATAAGTATAACAGTTTTAGAAAGGAACCAAGTTCCTTAAGAATAATTTTAAGAATAAAATCTACTATAAAATATATATCTACTGACATTTCTCTAGGTATGCAGTATATACCAATATGAAGTAATTGGTACTTTGGTATTACAGATTCTGTTGTTGCCATGGTTTCTGAATGTCCTCAAGTACAAGCATGCCACTGGTAAAACCTGAAGGAAATGATTATTGAATAGTTTGGCCACAAAGTATGTACAAAACAAACAACACATAATGACTTGGATTTTGACTTTGTCATTCTCTAATTTTAATGACACAAAAAACAGGTCCATCGAGTTCTGCCAGTAACCTAGCAAAAAAAATATCACCAAGCTGTTGAACTTTCTGATCTAATGTGCACAAGCAGGATGTCAGCTCTTCAAAGGATTTGTTTCTAATAGCAGAGGTATCATTGTCATTTCTCCAAGAGTGCATTATGCATAATTCTCGCTTGCAGAAAAATCAGATCTGAAGTAGAGCAACACCATTAGGCTTGTATGCCGTGACCTCCCTTACATAAGAAATGCCATCTTATTCTTCCTATCCTGTCTTAATAATGGCAATTGAATGACTGAAATGCATCCCAAATGTTAATAATTATGATCATTTGAATAATATAGTATTAGCTTCAATAATATTATAATCAGTCAATATAGATCTAATAGGTGGTATTTCAGTTACAGGGATGGGAGAGAGCAAATTATGTCATAATGAAGTTCTGAAAAGTTCATGTCTGTTAAAAAACCACATGAATTTATCTCTAGCACAATGTAATCTGCAGTTCAGACTTTTTAGCCCCTAGAGCCTTTCACAAATAGGATTTCTTTCATAGGACTAGACAATTACAAGTCAGGAGGTGTGACAATTAGGAACTTCCAAAGCTGTGTGTGATCTGGAGTGCAATAGGGAGTTTGAACTGTCTTTAACCCCATAGCGCAATAAGACGTACCCTTACGTCTTGCTGCGCATGGGGGAGTATGAAGAGGGCTCACGGGCTGAGCCCTCCTCATACTCACCGGGCATTTGCTTCATAATGAAGCAAACGCCCGTCGCTAACACCCACGATCGGTGCTTGCACCGATCGCGGGTGTTAACCCTTTGATTGCCGCCGGCAAAGCTGCCAGCGGCAGTAAAGAGCCGGCGACGCGAGGGCGCCGCCATCTTGGCTCCGATCGTCACTCCCCATGATGTCACCGGGGAGCGGCGATCCGTTGTCATGACAGCCTCGGACTTAAAAATGCTGCTTTCAGTCATGTTTTGATACTGACTTTGCTAATTGGGACTGTAGGAAGAGGGAGAATTAGACAGGGTCGAATTATTTTTGGAGGATCTCCTGCTGGCCCCACGATTCTCTGTGTACAGTGGGAAACTGGAAAAATTTTCCACCTTTCTACCATGTTGCTGTCCTCAGGAGGCCAATATAATTGAAAGTTGTTGAACAGGAAACAATAAGTTACTGCTTTAATTTTTGGTTGGCACCTCGTGATAAATAAGCAGGGTTTTGGGTTGCAGTTTGGGCACTCGGCCTCTAAAAGGTTCGCCATCACTGCCCTAAGTAATGAGCAGATCAGATCATTGAAGGGTAGTCTGAAAATAAGACTGCGCAGAGCACTGCTATAGGACTAGAGCTCCAAAGCCAAGGGTATACTGTCACTGTAGCAGTAAGGTGATAGTTTGTTGGCTATAACCTTCTCATGCCGTTAGAGATTTCAGTTTTGTACCATCTTTTTTTTTAATCAATGTTTTTTTTCTTATATGAGGTACTGGCAGATATGTGCTCATTGAATTTGTTTTTATCAGATGTGCTGTCCGTCTGATATACACTGTCCTGCAAGTACGTTTAAACGTATAAATTCTTTAGAAATTTGTAGAAATTATGACACAAACTGTTGTGTATCTTTTGTTAACCCTAATCTGTTTTTATTTCCTACTCCTAGGCTAAACACCCAAACCTGTTTTTATTTTAGAAAATTGTTTCCATATTCTGTCTGTATCCCTGATCAACACTGATTATCTTTTTATGGTAGCAGGTAGGTATGGCCCCATACATATAAATAATGGATAAAGTATTAATAGTGCTCTAGAAAATATTGTACTTGTGCTGGGGATGAGAAAATTGCCTGCATATCTTTACCATTATTGGTGCGGCCTCCATTCTATCTTTTTATGGCTGGACTTAAATGTTGAGCCTTCTGTGTTCTCTGTGGCTAATAACTGGTATTAGGATACAAGTTATCAATGATTATATGAGCAAAAACAGTGATATCACTCCTGAGTAACAATGAATAGCTCATGTGTTTGCTATGCCATTAATTGGTCAGTACTTAACTACAGCCAGTCCCCGGGTTACGTACAGACCTGTCATCATGTCTCTGTCACTCTTTCTGTCACCTCTACCTGTTGGAGCAGCTCACAAGGTTTCCATCACAGCCTTTATCTAGTCAATTCATACATTAAACATTGTAAAATCATCTTTTCTTTATTATGTAAATGAGGCTGGTCACATGGTCAGAGGCAGTGATGTCACTGCTGTTCCCCCTCCCCTCTCCTCCCCCTCCTCATGTCTGTGTGTAATGTATAGTAAAGCATTACTGGTGTCTGTGCTTTACCTGCTGACATGCTGCATCCTTCCATACATATATGAGAGACACAGACATAATTTGCCTGACGGGTTCTCTTTAAGTTGAATTGGTATGTAAGTCGGAACTGTATATTTTATAATTGTAGCTCCAGCCAAATTTTTTTGGTCTCTGTGACAATTGGGTTTTAAAAATGTTGCATTGTCATAAGAACCAGGATTAACAATAAAGCTTCATTACACCTTTGATAACTGTTATAGCTGTTTATTGTAGCGTGGGGCTAAAGTACAATAAATTAGCCAGAGGTCTGTTTGTAACTAGGGGTCGTCTGTAAGTCGGGTGTTCTTAAGTAGGGGACCGTCTGTATAGCAATAAAATATAGGATTAATTTTACTCCTCAACGACATAATAACAACATTGTTTTCAATCCAAGGGAGAAATACCCCAATCCATATACACATGCACTTTCACTCCATTGTCCCATTCAGTGTTACCTCTCTGCTTGTAATCTTAGAAACATTTAAAGGGGTATATCCACTAAGACGAAATTCTAAAATATACTCAGGATAACTAAATAACACATTCACTAATTCACTGTTATTAACAAAAATACAGCATTTCAAAGATATAATTCCAACCTGTCTCTATAAGTCCTGGTGTATACAATCTGGTTGTCTCTGTATCCTACCGTAAACTCCTGACTGTTGTCGGCAGATTCTTCTAACTTCAATTGTATTGCAGGGGAGGGGTAGAAGGCAGAGAGCACTATAGACACTGGCACTTCCTGGTACCGGTTTATTCATTCACCCACTCATCTCATAAATACTTACAGGAGTTAAAACAGGTTGGCCTGGCTGTTGCTTTGAGCACACTCCGGAAGGCAGAGGGTTAAGAACCTCTTCCTGTGCTGAGACCATCACACTTTCCTGCTGTGCATCGCCTCTCCTATCATTTCAGTAACCTAACTTGCAGAAAAAGGTGAGAGAGCGGGTGCAGGTTGGGCTGACGCCAGCACTCGTCATACCTGGACAAGTGCCGGGGCCCGGGGCTGCTGGGGAGGCCCACATTAGGCTTTATATAAGGATGAGGTTGATGGGGACTGGATCTAATGAAGCCATAAGGGGAGAGGTGGGCTTTATATAAAATAACCATGAAGGGACTATTTGGTATGAATATTTTAGGGAACAAAACTGTTTTATTTTTTATCCCACCACATGAGTTAACTGCAAAGGGGCCTACTGAGGCTCTGTCCCCCAGGGACCTACTAAAATCTGGTGCTGACCCTGGGTGCAGGCTGTAGTGTGAATCACCCTGCACACACAGGGAACCATCCATCAGCAGGACATGAAGCTAGATAGCTTGTCTAGTTCCTACCCTTCATGTCAAGGAGCCCTCGGCTGTTTTCAGGAAGAAGAGAAAGATATTGAATGATTACAGCCATTTTCTTGAAAACAATTCGCTAATTTAAAGAGGATTTTGGCCACCCTGAATAACAATGCCTGCTGATAAAGGGTTACAAGTCCTCTCCATATCAACGAAAATTAGCTGCCAGTGAGGCACTGTACCTTAATTACAGACATTCTGATATGCAAATTAGCTTTTATGACTCATGTCTGGTGTTTGTGACTCTTCTTTGTCCCAGGCTGGCAGTGAACCACACCCCATTATTCTGACTGACAGCTCTGTCAAATCACTGCTCTGCCTCCTTATACTTAGGGACCGTCTGCTAATATTCAACTTCAGACATATAAAACTCTATGTACAGATGAGAAATACCGGATATAAAAACATTTTTTACATGGTACCTTGTGTTACATTCATGTGACTAGAATGACATAATCGCAGGTCCTTTAGCCTTCTAAGAATAGCAAACTGTACATTACATGAAATCACAGCAGCCTCCATGGAGGAGAGGAGAAGAAGTCCAAAGTAAACTTTTATACGGCCCGCAGGCCACACTCCAGCTGGAGCTCCAGCATATAGAAAGAACAGAGAATTAGATAGAAAATGCAATACATCTGCTCAGCTATTGCCAATTTGCCAAAAACTTTTTTTTCATAAAATCATATTTAATTTCCAGAGATAATGAAGTATAAAAAATACCTACACTGTCCATATTTTATATTACTGTGTCCTTAATGACCTGTAGTAAATCTTAAAACTTTAATGCATATTAAAGAGTGTGAAAAAACTATGGTGGTATTGCATCTCTCTCTTCCCAAATAAAAGCTTATTGACCCCTTAGTGATTTATATCAGATATTATATCGGATTTAATATAAGATATATCAGACACAGAGCGCTGGGTTTTAATTCTCAGCGTCCAATATATCGGATGCTGAGCTGATGTCGGCTCAGCTTCAGATCTGAGTCGGCATCGGGATATACAGAGTGCCCTCTGTAACTAACAGCCAACATCCCAGTGTAACACCCGCAGTCGTAGTGGGCTCCAATCGTGGGTGTTTAACCCATTAAATGCTGCTGACAGTGCAACTGCAGCATTTAAACTGCCTTCTGCGGGTCTCTGCCCCACAATGATCCCCCCCCCCCACGCAGTCTTCAGGGGGTGGCGATCATTCCTATGGCAGTCCTGAGGTCCGTTCAGGAATCTGTGACGTACGTGCATAAGCTTACAATAAATTAATATTGCAGGATATTATCATGAACAAGCAATCATGATTACTTATTCATGTCCCATGGGGGAACTAGTAAAAAAGTAAAAAAAAAAATTATTCAATAAAAAATAAATTAATAAATTAATAAAAATGCCCATAAGCACCATAACATATAGAGACATAATGCACAAAACAGGCTAAATCATAACACAAACCCCACATATATAGTATCACTGCGTCCATAACAACCCATAGAATAAAAGTATATAATTATTGAATCCGCATAAGGAAAAAAAAATGTTAAAAACCTGCCAAAAATTATGATTTTTACCTATTTAATCCACCAAAAAAATGCTATAAAAATTATAAAAAACATGTACTCCCAAATGAGACTGTTGCAAAAAATAACATGTCCCACAAAAAACAAGCAATCAACCAACTCTGTGGCAAAAAAGTAACAATGTTATGCCATTATCCCACGCCGACGAACAAATGATAGATTTTTTCCCCACATTAGGGTTTTATTTGGCAAATTTAGTAAAACACAAGAAAAAATATTCAAGTATGGTATCCCCTTAATCGTTTCGACCCATAGAATAAAGATAACATGATTATTAGGCTATACAATAAACAACACCAAATAAAAAAAGTAAAAATTCCAGTATAGAATTGATGTTTTTTTAACAATAGGGGATACCAACCCCAAAATGGTAAGACTGGAAAAAGCATCTCATCCCGCAAAAAAAATGCCATCACATGGCCCCAATAACGAAAAAGCATAAATGTATAGCCTACAAAAGGGGCCAATGAGAAAACTAAAATCCTGGCAGCTGCAGGTCCCTCCTTCCCTTCTGTGCCTCGCTGTGCGCCCATAAAACAAGTAACGGCTACATGTGGGGGGTCTCTGTACTCGGGATAAATTGCATAACAAATTTTAAGATGGGTTTTCTCTTTTTATACTTTGGAAATGTGTAAATTTTCGGGCTAAATGAACGAATAACGAATAAACAAAATTTGACCATTTTAAATTTCACCTCCATTTTGATTTAATTACTATGAAGATCTCAAGGGGTTAGAGGCTGTTTATGATAGTTTTAGGGGTGCAGATTTAAAAATGGGTTTATACATAAGGTTTTTTTTTAATGTAAATACAAAAATTTCATTCCAAACAGTAATGATACCCAAAATAGTCAATTCTGAAAAAATGGAAGATCAATATTCGATTTGTAAGCTGCGTGACATCAAAATAAACTATCCACACATTTCCAAAATTCAGAATATGTAAAGCAGACATACAGGAAATGATATTCAGCAACTTTAGGTAGTAAATCTATATGCCTGAAAGCGCAAAGTGACGCAAGGTTGAGCCTTAAGCTATAAACTGACTACGTCCTTAAGCGGTTAATAAATTAAATGCACCCCAAAATGGTGGCAGTGGAAATATGATGCGTCTCATGAGTTACAATTCATTCCGAAAGTCTGCAGACCATTTTACTTTTTTCATATTATCTTATGTTTAACCTTGTGGTATAAACCGAAAATTCACGTTTTCCACTAATACACTATGCTCAATAGTCCATAATGTTAACGTGAAAGCAGAATGTTCAGAATGATCTTTCATTTTTTCAAAAGGAAAGGCTACAATAATTAATCAATACTTAATAGCCAATACAGCTTTCAGTCTGCCTGGTTATCATTCCACATAGTTTTAACACTTAGATTTGGGGATTATCATTAAGCAAGCTTCTTACACCACTTCGTTGGAGCATTTTGCATGGCAGAATTATCAAAGTGGCGTGCAAAGCTTGATAGATGTGAGATATGAGGTGATAATGAGGGATATTTATCATACGCCAGCGCTTTCTCATTTTCACAGCGCAATACATTAAGAGGCTTCAGAAATAAACACAGCCGCGGACTTTTCACATGTGAAAAGTCGCCGGCAACAGCGTGTGGGCTGGCGCAGGGACAGTAACAGTCTGCGCCAGTCCACTCTTGGCCGGTCGCACCCTCCGCTTCGCCGGCCGCGCCCCCCTTTACGTCCCTTCATGCCCCACTGGCAAATAATCACGAGCTGACATGGCACAGAGTCCCCGATAGATATGACCACCTTTTTTGGTGAAAAACTAATTCCAAAGTATACATCAGGAGGGGACTGAATTTGTGCCTACATAAGTAGGCTAAAGTGACAATTTTTGAGACCTTTGTATGCTGGAAAACTGACATCACTACAAAGATAAATTCTCCCCCTATTTTTACTTTTAAAAGAAAATTGCACAAGTTTCTAAAATTCTGCATTTACATTCTCATTAGGAGGTTATGAATGCAAATTGATGGGGGCAAACGTGACAGGGTTTTTTAAACTGCAAAATGGAAATGTTATTGCTTCTAAAATGTGACAAGGGAAAAAAAAGAACATCTAAGAAGTCTCTCAATGAATGTGCAGTTAATTTAAAGAAAATTGAATAGATGGGAAGCCCAAGGCTGCAAATGGAGCTCACAGTTCACTCTTCTTTACAGGAATTCATGAATTACCGTATATACTCGAGTATAAGCTGACCCAAGTATAAGCCGAGGCCCCTAATTTTACCACAAAAACCTGGTAAAAACCTATATTTTTTTTTACTCGAGTATAAGCCGAGTTTGGGGTTTCAGCACATTTTTGGTGCTGAAAAAATAGGTTTATACTCGACTATATATGGTAGCTTACTATAAATCCTAACATTTTTGCAGGAAATCTGGAAAAAAGTATTAATATTTTTTATATTTATTATATTCAGAAGTTATTCTCTCTTGTAAATTATAAATATTCCTGGCTTTTTGAAAGTTTTCCCTTTATGCATGAATAACTTTGAAGTGTTTTACCTTACCAAGGAGAATTTTAGATTTTATTCTGTGAAACATCATACTTCATGTAGTGGTAAACTGTCACCCAGAGATAGTCATATGAGCCATTTAGTTACTAGCAAACATATGGCTTAGTTTTATTGCACAAGTCACATTTACTTGGAGTAAAACACATTTCCTAAATTTTGTTTATGCACAGACAGGTAACCTGATAGATCTTACCTACAGGAGAATTTAGCTTGCGGTTACATTGAGTAAATTTGGAGTCTTTCATTAGACACTAGAGATGCCATAGAAACATTTGTTAACCCAAAAGGCAGTGTTGGAGGTGGAGCAAACATGGTTGCTGCAAGGGGCCCGAGCTCCAATATATATGTAGCATCCTTTTCCTTACAATCCATACAATCTCTGCATGTACTTGCTTGTGCCAAATTCACTGATGCTTATCAAGTGCATCTAAAGAAAATGGGGCAAATAATGGGGCCCCCTGACTCTGTAGGCCCCATAGCGGCTGCTTCCACTGTGGTTACGCCCCTGCTGCCACTATGCACAGTACAGTGCCAGAAATATAATGACATCACCGTGTAGCCAGCGCATGGCACCTTACTGCAGAATAGAAGATCCAAGAGACCAGACCAGGAAAAGGTAACTGTTGTCTTTTTTTTGTTTTATTGTTTTTAATACATACAATGCAGTACAGTTGAACGTTAAGATACTTAGTTAACACACATAGTTAACATAGACATGTTCACATGAGTCCTTGTTATTTGGAGCACTATAGTCTAGTAGAGATTATTTAAGCGTTATTCTTTGATAAACAAATCTGACTATATCAGTACAATCCAAGCCTTGTCCATAAGTACTGCTGAACATTACATGTGAGCATTGCAGGCAATACAATAAAGTTACAAAGGATCATAAAACAGACAGTAAAACAACTAAAACTGGTATAACTGAGTCTTTTGCAGTGTGGCTATTTTCTTCTGCACTATCCTACTCAGCTTATCCACCTGCTCCCCCAGTCCGTGTGGTGTGTTAAGCTGGCAGAAGGAGAGTGGTACCTCTGAGGCTTTGTATGCTTCTCTCTCATGGTCCATGATACTGCTATGGAACATTCTCCTACCATGCAAAGTGAACTATCCAACCAAGGCTTCCACTCCGCCAAAAAGTGTCCACGGTTGTTGGTTTGTAGTGATAAAATTTTCTCATATGTGTAGGTTGCGTTCATCATGGCCATCGTTTCCTGGACGTGAGGGGTGGTGGCCTCTTTCCAATGCCTGGTAACCACTAGTTTAGTGGCCATAAGAAGATGGGCCACTATTGCTCTGACATGGGGGCTGTCCTTGTTTATTCCCAGTAAAAGCAAAGCAAGATAAGGAATATTCTGAATATTTTCATTAGATATGAGATTAATGAAATTGAATATAGCCTTCACCAGAGGTTGGAGGACTGGGCAACCCCAATGTATATGAAAAGTGGTACCTCTAGCGCCTCACCCTCTCCTGCACAAGGGGGAGAAGAAGGGGTATACTGAAGAAATACCATCTCATAGTGGTTTTGATAATCGCTTCTTGGTATCGTGTACATCTGAATGTGGATTGGGTAAATGAAAGGTTTTTTACCACTGGTCAAGTTCAAAGGACTTCACCAGGTCCTCTTCCCACTTAACTATATATGTTTTTTCCAACATATATTTAGTTACCAATAATTTATAGATATGCCTTTCTTTATATTATTGTTGTCATCTAAGAAATTCAACAAGGGTCAGATGATTGCAGGTTGTGGATCTGTATTGTGTAGGAGAAAATTTCCTGTGGCGGTAGAGCATATTTTCCTTTTAAAACAGAGAATGGAAGGGGTTTGGAATCTATTAGGATGTCAAAATTTTTTCCTCTCCCTCACCTCTCTGCCAGACTTGGGGTTTGATTTCTGGGATTTGTTGTCCGAGAAAGGATAAAGTATTTGGTCTTTTTATAGCGCAGATTAACACAACCTATCCTATGAGAAAATGCTGGCCTACCAGCTCTCAACTACATCAAAGTTTACCAAAAACTGGGACACCTGGATGACTAGTACTTTCTACCACTAATAGCTTTATCAATATCCATCGCCAAATAACCAATTCCAACTATAACACCCAACATAATAAGATCCAAAGAGATAACTATCTGTTGCCAGACCAAAATAATGCTCTGTGCAGGCTTCATCCCCAAAGTTGTTGGTTTTCTCTATTCTTATTATTACTGTTACTATGTTCTGTTTGAATAAAGTTAATGGAACTTGGCAGATTAAAAATCTAACTACACATTAGAGACTCTGACAAAGAGGGATAACAACAACGGATCCAGATCACTGGACAGATCCATTCCAGATAACCCAAACTTAGCTACCTAAAGTACAACTATTTGATCAACTCAGTAGTAATGTTCAAGATATCTGTACATTGATCATTCTGTAACCAAGTATGTTATAGGCTGAAACACAAATTACTGTGTGTAACTTTTATGTTTTGTTAAAATAAATAAAAAAAATACTTACTTGGTCATTTTGTATGAGGGTATAGATCTGTTTGACTGTTTGAGTTGGTTTAGCGCCCAGTCTGATGTGGATATTGCCGAGTAGATTACTGGAGGGGGAGAAAGATGCCACAATACTGCAATCATCCTGTTTCTAAGTAGACAGCGTCTATTTAAATAAGTTTCAATGCGAGCCTAGGGTATTTGTTCTGCCAAATTAATATTCTCTTACACCCGATGAGCTGGGATCAAACCTCAGAAGTTCCGCAAGGGGCTCTATTGAAAAGATAATATGGGGAACAGGGGGCACCCATGTCTTGTTCCGTTTTTTTTAAGATAAATTCAGTAGAGAGCAGTGTATTTGTGTAAACACAGGCTGTCCTCGATGGTCTTGACTATGTGCACAGAGTTGGTCCTGTGGATAAGAAGTTTAGTGGGAAAGCCCCACCTGTAGGGGATCTCATGCTTTCTTAAAGTGGACGTGATGGGCTGGAGTGCTTTCCTAGCTTGGAGTGCAGCTTTAGAAAAATCAATGAAGAGCTTGATCTGCTCACAGGCCGAGGGTAGTATTTGTACCTTTCTTGCTTGTGATAGAAGCTGTTCTTTAACATAGAAAAAGAGAATTGAGCTAAGACATCTCTTGACATTTCCTCCGGTAGATTAGCTGATTTTGGAACCCTAAGGGCCCTGCCAATGCAGAGTTTGTAGTTGGTTAGATCAGGTAGTAGCTAGAGATGAGCGAGCACTAAAATGCTCGGGTGCTCGTTATTCGAGACAAACTTTTCCTGATGCTCGAGGGGACCAAGGGCCTGCACAGGGAAGCTTGGCCAAACACCTGGAAACCTCAGAAAATGATGGAAACACCACGGAAATGGACAGGAAACAGCAGGGGCACCATTATGCCAAAATTATGGGCAACAGCATGGCGATGACAGAGTGACCGAATGAGGCTAGATAGCATCTAAAACATCCAATAATTGACCCTGACACTATAGAAGACGGCATGCAGAGGCAGCGGCAGCAGCGGCAGGCTAGAGAGTGGCATGGCGACATACTCCAAATGGACTCAGGCTTCAAACCAATTTTAAAAATTCCTTTTGGCGAGGATAACATGTAGCACTGTATGTATGAGTATTTTGCCTGGTTAAGGCGGCAGAGAGGAACCAAAGGAGGTGAGCAAGAAGCACTGAAATGATTTCCTGTGTGAACAAAAAGTTGACAGTATATTTAGTCGATAACACAGCATGGTGGTGACATAGTGACCAAGTTCCATAACGTATCTGGTGAAACACCCGAAAAATGAGCCTGACAGCTAGTTTGATAAGGGGACGACATGTGGAGGCAGCCATGGAGACGACTTCCGTGATTAAGAACGACAGTATGGGGCATCCATATTGGGCTGCTATGATTGAAACTTCAGCTGAAAATTATGCCTGACACAACTCGTTTGATAAGGGGATGATGTGCTGCATATCCTCTCATGCTCCAGCGTCTGGGGTATAGACAGTTGAAAGTTGCGTATGGAGACATTGGTGGATGCTGTGGAGGATCGTGGAGGCGAAATGGACAGGAAACAGCAGGGGCAGTATGCATGGATGCCTCTGAGGCTGTCTTGGGATGGAGCTGGCGGTCCGCTGCCAGGCGAGCTTTCACCTGTCCAAGCCCCTGTCTCTCGGCTCCTCCCCACCCAAAATGGGCCTGGGGTCCAGAAGCGTTTACTTTGAAAAAATTATAATTTTCAAAGCAGGCGGGGTCGTTTGAATATTTCATCTAGGAATAATGGAATAGCATAGCGGTTCTATTTTTTATTGTTTTTTTTTTCGGAAATGGTTCCATGATTAAGAGCAACAGTATGGGGCATCTATATTGCGCTGCTATGATTGCAACTTCAGGTCTCCAGCATGGCGGCGACAGATGGGCCGAGTTCCATTATGTATCTGGTGAAACAACCGAAAATTCTGCCTGACACAGCTCATTTGATAAGGGGACGATGTATGGAGGCAGTAAAATAGTAGTAGATTAAAGGTGCTGCACGTTAAAACTATGTTGTGGATATTGGGATGGAGATGGCGGGTCACTGCAGGCGAGCTTCTCCTGTCAAGCCCCTGCCTTCAGGCGCCTCCACACCCAACATAGGCCTGGGGGCCAGAAGCGTTGACTTTGAAAAAATTATAATTTTCAAAGCAGTGCGGGGGCTACAAAACAGCACTTCTAAGAACCTTTGTATAAATCAAGTGTAGTACTGTTTCTTATAAGTAATTGCGCTTGGTTATGGGCGGTTCATTCAGGTTGAGCTTTCTTTCACTGGGGGAGAATGGCAATCCTGAGAAATCCAGGCTTTATTCATCTTGATAAGCCTCAGCCTGTCAGCGCTGTCAGTCGACGGGTGGTACGCATATCCGTGATGATGCCCACCAGCTGACATGAAAACCCGCTTCAGACAACACGCTAGCGGCAGGTCAGCAAGAACCTCCACGACGTACAGCGCCAGTTCGGCCACATGTCCAGCTTTGAAACCCAGTAGTTGTAGGGAGCGTTGTGATCATTTAGGACGATGTATGGTCAGCTACAAATCCCTCACCATCTTCTGTAAAGATCAGCCTACTCTGCGGAATGGGGACAGGTGACAGTGTCTTGCTGGGGTGACATAAAACTGGCCAAAGGCCTTGTAAAGCGTAACCCTGCCAGTGCTGGAACAGGTGCCTGCTTGCTACTCTCCCTCGCTACTTGTCCCGCAGAAGTACGCCCTCGCGCTAGCGCTGTAGACGGGAAATACTGTTTCAGCTTGTGCACCAGGGCCTGGTTGGTCATTCATGCATTCTCACACTCCTTTCCTCTCCAGGGGAGAGTGGAGAGATTTTGCTTGTAACTTGGGTCCAGGAGAGTGAAATACCCAGTAATCGGTTGCTAGAATAAATTCATGAACCGGGGTCACGGTATAGGCAGCCTACATGAATCTGCATATGCCCAGAGTCCCAACGTGCAAGATCACTCCCTCACTGGCCTGACTGTCCATTTCCTCCAACTCTCCATTTCCTCTTCTTCTGCCCATACAGATGAACAGTGAAGAGGACTGAGCAATGCTCCCCTCTTCTGTCTCGTCAACATTTCTCCTCTTCTTTCATTTCCTCCTCCACTCTCCGATATGCGTGAGAAAACAGACCGAGGGTGCTTTGGCTACACTAAGGGAATCTTTCTTCCCGTCTCTTGTGATGAGCGCAAAGCTTCGACTTCATGCTGACCAGAGAGTTTTCAACAGGCCGAAGCAGTGGGATGGTGGGCTGATGATGGCTGCATCGCCACTGACCATCTGTGTTTGACTCCCCAAAGTTATCAGCACCTGACAGATATCAGACATCCACGTCCACTCCTCATATGTTGACTTGACGAAGCTGACTACCAGTTCTGGTGGAAGTTGACATCTGGCAGTCTACAATCGCTCTGCGCTGCTGGTAAACTCTGGATAACATGGTTAATGTTGAATTCCACCTCGTGGGCACGTCGCACAACAGTCGGTGAGCGGGCAGTTGGAGGCGGCGCTGCATTGCCCTGAGAGTGGCAGCATCTGTGCTGGACTTCCTGATATGCGCACAGATGCGGCGCACCTTCGTGAGCAAATCAGACAGATTGGGGTATGTCTTCAGGAACCGCTGAACTATGAGATTTAACACATGGGCCAGACATGGCACATGTGTCAGTCTGCCAAGTTGCAGAGCCGCCACAGTCTGCACCGTGATGCCCTGTAATAGCTCTTGGGCGGTGTGCCTTTAACGCCTAGGCTCAGCAGTGCTGCTGTGCCTAGAGCTACCGACTGATGGCGCCATGCCCACGGATTGTAATTCAGAGGCGGAGGTGTAGGAGGTGGGAGGAAGAGGAGGTATAGTAGGCCTGAGAGACTGCGTCGGCAGTATAAGACCAGCCCCAGGGTCAGACTCGGTCCCAGCCTCCACCAAGTTAACCCAATGTGCTGACGTCGATATATAGTGGCCCTGCCCGGCAGCACTCGTCCACGTGTCTGTGGTCAGGTGGACCTTGTCAGAAACGGCGTTGGTCAGGGCATGGGTGATGTTGTCTGACACATGCTGGTGCAGCCCTGCACCAGCACATTGGGAAAAGTAGTGGCGGCTGGGGACCGAATACCGAGGGGCGGCCGCCGCCATGAGGTTGCGAAAGGCCTCGGTCTCTACCAGCCTGTAGGGCAGCATCTCCAGGCTGAGTAATTTGGAGATGTGGACGTTGAAGGCTTGGGCGTGTGGATGGTTTGCACTGTATTTCCTCTTGCGCTCCAGCGTCTGGGGTCTAGACAGCTTAACACTGCGCATGGAGACATTGGTGGATGCTGTGGAGGATCGTGGAGGCAAAGTTGTGGTTTTCGCACGGGAGGTGTTTGGGCCGTGGTCCTGGGCAGGGGGCTGACAAGCAGAGGCAGCAGATGACACAGAGGAAGAAACAGTGGTGTGCCCGGCCGGAGGTGAACGGCCTTGGTTCCATTGAGTGGGGTGTTTAGCATTCACATGCCTGCGCATACTGGTGGTGGTTACGCTGGTATTGGTGGAACCCCTGCTGATCCTGGTGTGGCACAGGTTGCACACCACAGTCTGTCGGTCATCCGGTGTTTCTTTAAAAGAACTCCAGACTCCGGAAAACTAGACCGCGCCACGGGGAGGTCCTACGTGAAACATTTGGGCTGATGCACCAGTCTGCCCTGCCTCTCCGTCTGGCCCCACCAGTCCACCCGGCCTATCAACCCAGCTTGGGTCTGTCACCTCATCATCCTCCGATCCCTCAGTCTTCTCCCCCCTCGGACTTCCTGCCCTGACAACAACTTCACCACTGTCTGAAAACCGTGCCTCCTCATCGTCCGACACCTCTTTACACACTTCTTCCACTACGTCCACAATGTCATCATCACCCACAGACTGCGACCGGTGGAAGACTCTGGGAAGGGTCCAGAAAACAGTTCCTCAGAGTATGCCGGTTCAAATGCCAAATTTTCCTGGGAGGGGGCAGACTAGGGGGAAGGAGGCTGAGGTGGAGTGCTGATTTCGGTGACATGGGTGGACTGCGTGGAAGACTGACTGGTGGACAAATGGCTAGAAGCATTGTCCGTAATCCATGACATCACCTGTTCGCACTGTTCTGGCCTCAACAGTGCTCTACCACGAGCCCCAGTAACTTGAGACATGAACCTAGGGAGTGTAGCTCTGCAGCATTCCCCTGCTCCCTCATCAGCAGGTGGTGTCTCCCCCCGCCCAGGACCACGGCCTCTGACCTCTGCAGTAGTTGGACGCCCACTCCCACGCCCTCGTCCTCTACTCCTACCCCTCGGGTTCAAAATTTTCAAAATTGAAGTGTAAACTGTAAATTTTTTTGTGTGTTTTTTGTTTTTTTGTTTTTTTGTGTTTTTTAAATTTTTGGTGTTTTTTGTGTTTATTTTTATTTTTTTAACAAAACGATCAGAAGAAATCACACAGCAACCACTGAAGATGATGATGATTGCTGTGGCTAGTTTCTAACCTACACTGACAGCACACAACAGGATTTTGTAATGTGCCTGTGATGACTTTTAGTTTTGAAAAAAAAATAAAAGTAAAAAAAATAAATCATCAGACTGTGCCCAATTCAATCAAACCCCTAATAAATTGTCCCACTTAGGTGTTTGAGATGGATATGCGTGTCACTAAGAGCTAAATAGAACGTTCTCCCTGCAAATTCGACACAATATGGTACTAGCTACACTACTAGTGCCAGCAAGCCCAGCTACAAGCAAAGAAAAAAAAAATATTCTAGCCCTAACAAGGACTGTTGGGTTCTTGTAGACTTACTCCTGCCTAACAGTGAGCTAATATAACAGCCTAATGCTATCCCTGCAGCAGCAGCAGCTCTCTCCCTAACGGCATCCAGACAGAGAATGATGCGCGGGCAGGGGGTTGGTCTATTCCAGGGTCACCTAATCAGGCCATCCAACCACTGCTATCGACATGTAAGTGTACCACGTGATGCTGGGTGGAGTGCAGAGTCTCCTGGCTTGTGACTGGCTCTGTTTCTGGCCGCCAAAAATCAAAACGGCGGGAGATGCCATTTTCTCGAGCTGGCGAAATATTCGTCCGAGCAACGAGCAGTTTCAAGTACGCTAATGCTCGAACGAGCATCGAGCTCGGACGAGTGTGCTCGTTGTTGAACATAAGAATGAAGCATGTGACCTTGGACTAGCTCGGAGATACCCCCTAGCTTGGCATTATTTCTTCTGTCTCTGTCCTCAGAGTCAATTATCTTTGCTGGGATAGCATTTATTTCTTCTTAGATGTTAAGTGCATCTATCAGACTGTTATGAGCTATAGAGACTGCCTCCATTTTCCCCTCCACCTGTGAAACTCCTTCACCAATGTCATTTACCGCTGCTTGGAGAGGCACAATCAAACCAAAGAGGTCTTTGTGAAGTGATAGTTGAAAAGCATCCAGCATAGCTTAAATTTTAGCCTCTGAGACTCCCTGAAGTCTGGAATTTGGCAAGTGTGTCTGGTGTTTCAGGGTAGCTGAACTGTTTTCTCTCCTGAGAGGAGCTATCTGACTTCTTTTGCCTTTGTTTGGCTGGGCTAGCCAATGGTGAGGGAGCTGGGGAATTGCATTTTTGGAGGGATCTGGAGACGGAGGAAGAATTTTCCTTTAGTTGTAGCACTAGGGGAGGCATGCTGTATTCCTCCTGTAGTTGTGGAGGAGAAGTTGCCATGTTGTGCATACACGGTGGTGAGGTTACTCAATTATCAGGGAGAAGTCCCCCCTAGGGTTTGTGGGTGCTTATCCACGTGGGCTGCTGTGATTGAGAGCTTAAGAGCTCTGTTGCACTGCCAGTCCAATTTGGTTGGATTGCGGACTGGCGGATGCTGGGGAGCCACAGCCATTTTGATGCCTTGTGGCGTCGCTGGAAAAGAAAGCTTTGATGGGCTTACTCCAGGGTCCCACACCGCTTCTCTTCCTCTTCGTTGCTTGTCCAGAATCTCCTGGCATCTTGAGATGAAATACCGCTGGTATGCTGGGGTAATATGTTAGATTAATAGCTGTGGAGACAGAGCTCTTCTCTCATGCGGCCATTGCAGTCAGTAGCCAAGCCTCCCTGCCCCCCTCCCAGTCTTATTTTTATTTTTTAACTTAAACAGCCATAAGAAGTGGAGGATGAAATAGACACTATAAAAGGGGGCACTATGAAGACAACATAATGAAAGGGGGCATTATAAAGGGGGGGGGGGGGATTTGGAGATGGAGCATTAGAAATCAGGGCATAATTGAGGCAGCATTATAAAAGGAGGCATAAGAATATGGGCTATTATGAATGGGAGCCTAATGAGAGGGGGTATTATGAGTGTGGGCTTAATCAGAGTTATTTAGTAGAACTGAGTTAAGTATATTAGTCTGGGCCTCTAAAACAATTCCAATTTCTCATGTGTCCCCATGGGAAAATAAATTGCCTGCACCTGCCTTAGATCCTAGGTCACTATTGAGCTTGTAAGGGTTAAACAGGCAGGCACACTCACATAGTTAAACACTATTTGTTGATTGCACATAGCATCTATTTCTGTGCAATTACTATAAAATATATACTTAGCATATGGTTTGTAAAGTGCAACAATTTTTTAATTGCTTCAAATCTTCTCTTTAACAGTGTCTTAGATTATGATATTTTTCTAATCACACATTTCTTAAATGCTATTCATGAACATGTGCTCGGCAGATCAGTATTTATTTCAGCTCTTTAGTTCTTTAGATTCATGGTTTAA
Organism: Engystomops pustulosus; assembly: GCA_019512145.1. Classification (NCBI taxonomy): domain Eukaryota; kingdom Metazoa; phylum Chordata; class Amphibia; order Anura; family Leptodactylidae; genus Engystomops; species Engystomops pustulosus. The sequence goes on from CM033641.1 coordinate 86,400,027, forward strand.
GAAAATCTAAATCAGGATAAACCAGTGACACTTACTCATAGATCCTGGCACTGTGACTGTGGTAATCTTACATTTTTATCCATATTTTCTCCCTTCTAAAAATCAACTTTTAAAACTATAATAATAAGCACTAAATTGAGAAAATACAATCACACTCAGGTCACCAATTTTCCCATTGTTTGTAGTTCAACTCCCTCATGTTGGTGAACAGTGCTCGGATGGTGATTGAAGCTGTGCCAAACCAGGTATAAATCCAGAACTTTAGGGAGATTGATCCACCACTCGTACACGCAGAAAAAAAAACCATATAGTACAAATTTGCATCATCCAAAGGAAGATTGTGGTCTACCATTCAGGTGGGAGAATCTTGATCACAGGAAAACTATTAGTTGTGTACACCACAAATTTGGCCTTTATGGAAGAGTGTCAAGTCAAAAGCCATTTGTGGAAGCAAATTCCTCTTGTTTGCATAAAGCTTTGGTCTAAACAGAAAGCATTTAAAAGAAAGTACTTTGGCCTAATTTGACCATCCATACCTTTAAGCATAATGATGGCAGCATAATGTAGTCAGGATGCTTTGCTTCAGCAGGGATTTTTAGTTAGGTAGAATTGTTGGGAAGATGGATGAAACTTAATGCAGGTCAAAAAACTTGAGATTTTTATTCTAAAGTGGTTCTAGGTATCTTTGTTATCTTTTTCTTTGTTTTCTAGACGATTTGTTTGCTCTTAACTATCACACCTGGGGAGGTACCCCTATGCCGTTTTTTAATTACTTATTTACTGGATTTACATATAAAGGCAGTCCCCGGGTTACATACAAGATGGGGTCTGTAGGTTTGTTCTTAAGTTGAATTTGTATGTAAGTTGGAACTGTATATTTTATCATTGTAATCTCAGCCAGAACTTTTTTGGTCTTTGTGACAATTGGATTTGAAAAATGTTGGGTAGTCATAAAAATCAGGATTAACACTAAAGCTTCATTACAGACACGTTTGATAACTGTTACAGCTGTTCATTGTAGCCTAGGACTAAAGCACAATAAATTACCAATATCCAGAGGTCCGTTTGTGCCTAAGGGTCGTATGTAAGTCGAGTGTTCTTAAGTAGGGGACCACCTGTACTCTGAAAATGTATGGGAATAAGATCTAAAAATATAGTGAAATGGCAGAAATACATACTATGTCACCTTATTCCATTAATATGTACATTGTCCAATGCAGATATTTTGGATCCTGTGCACAAAAATATATGTATATAAATGTATGTAAATCTTTATTGGTTGTCAAAAATAAAATGTGTTTTTATAAAATAAACTTGAAACTGGGCAATTGATTCCCCTTCAAGCAGGACAAAAACCATAAACATAACCAGTTTGAACAATGACCTGAGACTGGTTAATTGTTTAAAAATGTTCTCGATTGTTCTTTGTTCATGTACCTTGTATTAATTATAGCCGTGTTAAACATATCAATTGATAGCATGTACCCAGATCTCTTCAGGGCAGATTCCAACAAATGACAACAAGAAAAGATGGACATAAGCCAAAACTACTATAACATGATCTGGATATGATATCATGTGTATGTAAATAATATAGTAGGCTTCTGTGTATATGTATAATTATAAAAATCAATAAAAATGAATTAAAAAAAAAATCTTAAAAAAACCCATAAACATAGCCAAATTGTAATGACCATCTGCTGGCAGGTTTGTGAGCCACACCCAGCTTTCCTTTCAACATCTCTCTAAAGATGGTTTGTTCTTGATAGAGCTTAGGGCTGTTTTGTCCTGGCCACTTAGCTACAGTATCCTGGGACTGCACTTGTTGTTGGACCCAGACTGTGCTGATGTTAGCTATGCCGATGTTAGCTGGAGCCCTGAATCCCACCAGCAACTCTGGGACTCTGCATGCGTACCATACCACCAGCAGCTCTGGGGCTCTGCATGCGTACCATATTGCCAGCAGCTCTGGGGCTCTGCATGAATACCATACCGCCAGCAACTCTGGGACTCTGCATGTGCAACGTCCCTCCCAATGCACATGGCAGAGGAGTAGTTGCGAATAAGCCCTTTTACTACCCAATACATATAGAGGTAATTGAGCAGCGGTAGATTCTGCCTGAATAGGCGAGGGTTAAAGGAATGTTAATGTTATCATCCAATGATGTTCCACTATTGTAACTGGAGTGTGATTGGAGAGGAACTAAACCCTTGGTCAGGGGTGGAGTTAGCTCTCTTGGAATCCAGCTTCTGACCAAGGAGCATCATCTCTTAGAGCACCTGCTCTTACTACAGGTCTACTAGGCCTCAGCTCTCATTACAGAGCTACAGAGTGTCAGTCCACCTTCAGGGCTGATACTGAATATACCCAGGATTAAAAGCTCAGCTTCCAGCATTGGACACAGCTAAATCCCAGCCTGCCCCTGCATCCAGACTGGTGACACAACTCCTGAGGTTCTTCTCCAAGATCACTCTAGTACTGCATTTGTACAGAATCGGTTGGCGTGTTGTTACCATTGGTTGAATAAAGAACTGTAAGTTACTTTTATGCACAACATTGCCTCCGTCTGGTCCCTGCTATGGCTGTATCACCATCAAGGGCGCCCCATCCATCTACCAAGGACATGCACTACAGACTCTAAGGGCTGCCCTAGGGAGAACCAGTACCACAGCCTCTCCCTCCATTTCATTTCTGCCAACATCACCTGCTGGAGACCTGTCAGGCTGTAGGACAGCCCTCCAGTCCCCATACCAAGCACCATTAAACTAGCGTGCTTAGGCCGCAACCGCCAGCTACTCCGGTATTCTCGGCCCGGCTGCCTCCAGGCCCCGAAAAAAGGCTGGGCCCCGGTGGGGGATGTTACACATGCGTACCATACCGCCAGCAGCTCTGGGGCTCTGCATGAATACCATACCGGCAGCAACTCTGGGACTCTGCATGCGTACCATACCGCCAGCAGCTCTGGGGCTCTGTATGAATGCCATACCGCCAGCAGCTCTGGGGCTCTGCATGTATGCCATCTCGCCAGCAGCTCTGGGACTCTGCATGGATATCATGCCACCAGCAACTCTGGGACTCTGCATGGATATCATCCCACCAGCAACGGGGGACAGGAGAAAGGAGGGAGAGGAAGGAAGGAGAGAGGAATGGGAGGGGGAAAGGGAAGGGGAGAAGAAGAAAAGGGGAAAAGGGGGGAGAGGGGAAGGGGAGAGGAGGGGGGGGAAAAGGAAAAGGGGAGGAGAGAGGAGGGGAAGAGAGAGAAGGGGGAAGGGGGGAGGGGGGGGGGGAATAATAAGAAAAAATGCAGACAGTGATTAATGATGGATGGACTTGACTAGTATGGGGAGTGCTCAGATGTACTTAAGGATCAAAAAAAAAGCTTACCAATTTTGCTGCAATAAATCAATCTGAATACAACTTACATGGTCTGAATCGTCCAATAACCCAGCCTCCTCTGTCCTCTAATCTTGTGTACATTGTATAACGTGTTTGGTGTGTTTAAAGTGGCACAGTGCAATAAAAGATGGAAAATGCCTCGGCGTCCACAAAATATCCAAGCTTGTCAGGCAGCTTCCCAGACTGGAAAGGTCATCTGGCCATTCAAGAGTTCTCCACGCCAATCGTCAATGTACCCCGAGCACATACGCAAGCGGAGTGTTTAATCAAGTTAAATATAATGCTAAAATATTTGTTGCCACGGCCACCCACACCGCGTATCGCTCCCAACGGCACAGTCCAAACGTGGGCTCGATGGCGACACATGTACCTTCCTCCACTTCCTGCCTAGGTAGCAGTGGGAGTACGACGACAGGTGGGGGGTTGGTGCGCACTCGGACCAATGTTTGATTTGCCAGTGTGTACATCCACCGGTTTTCACGGCCATAGCCCCTACTACTAGGAGTGTGGCGTGGCTAAATGGCGGTGACCTTTAAATACGCAAGCTGGTATAGTAAGCAGAGACACTGGCAGAGTTAAGAAACGCACTGTTAAAGGAGCCTATCCGGGTTGTTGGAGGGTGGCTTTACATCAATGCTGGAGAGAAGCCCACGATACATGACCCCACATTACGACATGGCTGATTCCTTATGCAACAAGAAAGAAAGTTGCATTTAAATCAATTGAAAGGCAGTTAAGAAGAAAGAGCTACGTAGCCTTCCTATACGTTTCAATCAAAATGTACAGCTTTGCGAATGTAAAGGCTTACCGGACGGAGTCAAACTGATCATAATAGAACTGGAACGGGGGCTGCAGCACTGTAATCAAAAATAAACAATAGATTTCTACATTCCAATAAGACGGATCTGTAAAAGCTCTCATGGGGAAATCCACATTTCCATTTCTACAGGGTGGGATTCGTAATTAGTTCCATTGGAAATACTTGGTTTGGTATCGTCAAGTGCGCGTGAAATGGGGGCAGGCGAAAAAAAGATAGGTGAGCTGTCTCACTGGCGGACCGGGGAGGGCTTTTGTAAGAAGACGGAAGTTGGGGACTAACAGGGACATTGGCACTCATGGGGAAACCCGGACGAAGCAGCCGGCCCGGGGGACGGGGTTGTGACAATAGTGGAGTGGGGCACTCCCCACATGTCGGGTGTGGGATTTTAATACTGCCATCGGGGACTGAGAAGCGGAAAAAAGGCCAGATGGAGGAAAGTGGGAGAAAGGGCAGGTGGCACCAGTTGTCGTGTTGCGTGGGATTTTAGGCGTTCAGGGAGCACCCCAAATGACAGGGCTACTTTATCCGGCGGGGGCGGACAGCCGAGGAGAACAAAGAGAAGGGGGTAGAAGGGGGGCAGACAGGTACAAAGTGGAAACCGCGGACAAAAAAAGAAGGCAGGTGGCCAGGGGCTGGGGCTAGACCTGCAACGCGTCTAGACGGTAGCGGGGGGGGGGGGGCCAGGGTTGGCGGCGGGGGAGACAGGCAGCAAGAGGGCAGGAGGAAGCCGGGGGGCACAAGGCGCAGAGGCAACAGCGAGCACGACACCGGGGGAGGGGGTGGGCGCGCGTGGGCGCAGGGGGGGACTCCGTCCGCCAGTTCGGCCCACACCCAAACGAACGGGTAGCGGGGCCGTAATTGGTGAGCCCCATTAGGGTGAAAGTGAACCAATTTAGAGCAAGCCCGGGATACAACTGCAATGAATCTTCGTTGACTATATAAGACCTAAGGTCTATTATGATTGCAATGCTACAGGTAGTGACGGGACTCCTGTGGAGCACAGTGGGAGGGAATTTTGGAGGGGGCAAAATAATTCAAAAAAGAGGGCAGGTTTGGGTCATTTACTCGCGCCTATTACCTGGAATAACTTTCATTCATTGTGATAGATGGATATTGTGGGAGGTTGCATACAGGTTGTATCTGGATTTTTTACTTTATTATATTATATCAGTTCTAAGGAAATGGGGGTGATGCATGAAAGTTTTGTATTGTTCTTTTTTTGGTGCAGTTTTCTTTTTTACTATTTTCAGACCCCCTAGGTACTTTATTACCGCGCCAATATGTCATTTTAGCACATATGCATGTAACATGTGCAAATCCGCACATTGTAATGCTTGTCTCAATTATAGACTTAGAAACAGTCGCAGCTTTACTGCCGCTCATTGTGGGGTAACATGAACTGTGGAAGTCAGACATACTTGTGGGTCCATTCCTGCTTTCTGTTAACCTTGGCAGTGGTTCACATATAATGTACACAATTAGACACGACACAACCGAACACAAGTCAAGAGGCATGTGTCAACACATAAGTTCTCTGTGACCTTAGAAAATCATTATCCCTATTATCCGCCTTTGGTAACAAATCATGTAATCGCACACATATGTCTACCTTCAAAGCCGTGGCCCTTAAAAAACCACAACCCTGACCACAACCTACCCTACGATACTTGCCCTTTTCTTAGCCTGTTAATCACGTTCAGTTAAAATGGATGTAGAACCAGCAAAAGGACTCGGTGTCAGTTTTGCGCACATTGCAAATACCAATCCTTCCACCCATGTATATAAAGCCCTTGTATGACTATAAAATCACCATGAGTAACGAGAACGCAAAAAGATTACAGAGGGGTCTATGTTCCTCATCAAATCAATCCCTGACAGGACGTCTATCGGCGCTCATCAGTGTGGGTGTGGAAAACATTCGGCGACAACCTAACTCATAAAAACGGAACACAGAAGACACTTGACACTAGACTCACGGTCCAGCATTAGAAGCTAGCGAGGCAAATGTGTTCCTGGTTTGCTCAGATCAAATCAGTAAAAAATCTATCGTCATGAGTCTAACAAAGCGGCTGCCTCAGGGCTAATGGTGTCAGAGCAATACGCAACCCGCCTGCTCTCTTAATTGGGGGTTTTACGGGGGTCCAAAGGGACCCTCCTTTCTTATGTTCCATGGCGTTCCCATCACCGGACCACCCACTGATCCGGACTGTAACTTGTTTGTCCCTGGAGAACCCCTTTAAGTGTTAATATGGGCTTGGTCGTTTGAGGAATCTTGTTCTCAAAAGTCCTACCCATCTATTCGGGATCCATCTACAATTTTATGGCAAAATGAGCCATTGACTGGTAGCCCTATATGTAGATTTTGCAGGTTACTAATTGTCAGCCTTGCTGCTCTTTCATTGACTGCAGTGGCTGTCACAGCCATGTGCTGCTTTTCGGGTAGATTTGTCTGGGCTATAAAGGGCCCTCTCTTTAGCACACCGTGTTTTTGTTATAAGGTATCATTATTAGTTTGACATTCTAAGTATGGTGTCATGAAACTATTGTTTCTTAGGAAAGGTAATGTGTAAAGCACTGACTACATGTTGGTGGCAATAGAAACATAGTCTAAGATCACAGTTTTAGAAAGAAACCAAGTATCCCTAAGACTAATTTTAGAATGCAATCTACTATAGAATATATATCTACGACATTTCTCTAGTATCGCAGTATATACCATATCGTGAATTGGTACTTGGTATCCAGATTCTTTGTTGCCCAAGGGGTTCGGAATGTCTCAAAAGTACCGTGCCACTGGTACAACCTGAAGAATGATTATTGTACTAGTTTGGGGCCACACAAGTATGTACAAACACACCCACATAAGGACTGATTTGGACTTTGTCATTCTCTATATTTTAATGGACACAAAACACAGTTCCCTTCGCGTGTCCCTGCCAGAACCTAGCAAAAAAAATATCACCAAGCTGTTGAACTTTCTGATCTAATTGTGCACAGCAGATTCACTTCGTCAAGGATTTTGTTTCTAATAGCAAAGGTATCATGTCCCATTTTCTCCAGAGTGCTTATCCATAATTCTTCGCTTGCAGAAAAATCAGATCTGAAAGTAGAGCAACACCATTAGGCTTGTATTGGGCCGTGACCTCCCTTACAGTAAAAGAAAAAAGAATGCCATCTTATTCTTTCCCTATCCTGTCTGAATATGGCAATTGATGACTAAATTCAATCCCAAATTTAATAATTCATGATCATGTTGGAATAATATAGTATTAGCTAGCTCAAGAAGATTATAATCAGTCATATAGATCTAAATAGTGGTATTTCAGTTACAGATAGGGAGAGAGCAAATTAATGTCTCATAATGAAGTCTGAAAATCATGTCTGTTAAAAAACCACAGAATTTATCGCTAGCACAATGTTAATCTCAGTTCACAAGACTGTTATTCTAATTAGCCCCTACCGGGCACAAATAGATTGTCTTTACATAGGACTATGACAATTTACAAGTCAGGAGGTGTGACATTAGGAACTACGCCAAGCTGTTGTGTGACTGGAGTGCAATAGGAAGTTTTGAAACTGGCTTTACCCCCTAGCGCAAGAAAACGTACCCATGACTCTTGCTGCGCATGGGGAGTATGAAGAGGGCTCAGGCTTAGCCCTCCTCATCCTCACCGGGCATTTTGCTTCATAATGCAGCAACGCCCGCCGCAAACACCCACTAGCTGTGCTTGCACCGATCGCGGTGTTAACCCTTTGATTGCCGCCGGCAAAGCTGCCATCGCCAGTAAAAGCCGGCGAGCAGGCGCCTGCATCTTGCTCCGATCTCACGTCCCATGAATGCAACCGGGAGCTGGCGATCCGTTGTCATGACAGCCTCGGACTTAAAATGCGGCTTTCAGCATGTTTTTGATACTGACTTGCTAATTGGGACTGAGAAGAGGAGAATTGACGGGTCGAATTATTTGTTGGCGGATCCCTGCTCCCCCGATTCTACTGTGTCCAGTGGAACTGCGAAAAGTTCCACCTTTCTACCATTTTGCCTGGTCCTCAGAGGCCAAAGAATGGGAAAGTTGTTGAACAGGAACAAGAAGTTACTGCTTAAGGTTTTGTTGGCCCCTCGTGCGAAATAAGCAGGGTTTTGTGGGTTTGCATTTGGGCACTCGGCCCATCTAAAGGTTCGCCAACACTGCCCTAATTATGAAGCAATCATCATTGAAGGGATCTGAATAAGACGCGCAGGAAGCACTGCTATAGTACTAAGCTCCAAAGCCAAGGGTAACTGTCACGTCGCAGTAAGGTGATAGTTTTGTTGGCTATAACCTTCTCATGCCTGAAGATTTCAGTTTTGTACCATATCTTTTTTTTAACAATGTTTTTTTTTCTTATATGAGGTCGGCATATATGTGCTCATTGAATTTTGTTTTACTCAATTGCTGGTCCCTGATATACACTTGTCCTGCAAGGGACGTTTAAACGTATAATTCTTTAGAAAATGTAGAAAGTATTACCCAAACTGTTGTGTAGCTTTGTTCCCTAATTGTTTTTGGATTCTACTCCTAGCTACACACCCCAACCCTTTTTTATTTTAGAAAATTGTTTCCCATATCTGTCTGTACCCGATCACACTGAGTATCCTTTTTATGGTAGCAGGTTGGTATGGCCCCATACATAGAAATAATGATAAAGTATTAATAGTGGCTCTAGAAAAGATTGTACTGTCTGGGGATGAGAAACTTGTCCTTGCATGCTTTAATACATTATTGGTTGCGAGCGCCTCTTCCTCCATTCTATCTTTATAGCGGGACTAATGTTGAGCCTTCTGGTGTTCTCTGTGGCTACAATAACTGGTATTAGGATCCAATTATCAAGATTATATGAAAAAAAGTGAGATCACTCCGGAGTAACAATTAAGAGCTGCATGTGTTTGCTATGCCATGAGTGGGTCACTACGGAACCTACAAGCCCAGTCCCCGGGGTACGTACAGACCTGCCCATCATGCCGGTCACTCTGTCGTCACCTCTACCTGTTGAGAAGCTCCAATTTCCATCACAGATAAGCCCGTTATCTAGCAAGTCATACATTAACCCATTGTAAAATCATCTTTTCTTTATTTATGGAATGAGGCGGGTCACATGGCAAGAGCAGTGACTGTCATTGCTGTGCCCCCTTAGCCCCTCCCTCCCCCCCGCATGTCTGTTGTGTAATGTATAGGAAAGCATTCCGGGGGTCGGTGCTTTACCTGCTGACAGGCTGCATCCTTCTATACAGAGAGGAGAGGACACAGAGAGAAGTGCCGGACCGTTCTCGTGTAAGTGGATTGGATATAAGGGCGAACTGGAGATTTAATATCAGTGTAGCTCTGCCAGCCAAATTGTGGGGGGGGGCGCGGGACAATGGGGGGTTTAAATGTGCATTGGCATAAGAACCAGGATTAACAAGAAAGCGTCATTACACCGGTGATACTGTTATACATACGTTTAATTGTAAGCTGGGGGGGCTAAGGACAATACTTACCAAGGTCTTTTGTAACTGGGGCTCGGTCTGTAAATCGGTGTTCTTAAGTAGGGCCTCTGTATAGCATCAAAATATAGATTATTCTTCCTCCTCAACGACATTAAGAACAACATTGTGTTCAATCAAGGGAGAAATACCCACCCCAGCCATAGACACATGCACTTTCACTCCATGTCCCATTCATGTTACCTCTCGCTTGTAATCATCTTAGAAACATTTAAGGGGGATATCCACTAAGACGAAATTCTAAATATACTTCAGGATACTAAAATAACACATTCACTAACTCACTGTTATTACAAAAATACAGCATTTCAAAGATATAATTTCCAACCTGAACCTTTCTCGATAATCCTGGTGTATACAATCTGGTTGCTCTGTATCCTGGAATAGCCGTAACCGACTGGTTTGTCGGCAGATTCTTCTAACTGCATTGTAGTGCGGGGAGGGTAGAGCAGAAGCACTATACGACACTGCGCACTTCCTGTTACCGGTTTATTCATTCACCCACTCAAGCTCATAATACTTACAGGCTTAACACATTGGCCTGGCGTTGCTTATGAGCACACTCCGGAGGCATAGTGTGGAAAACTCTCTTCCTGTCTGAGACATCACACGCTACTCCCTGGCAGGCATCGCCTCGCCTATCATTGCATTCAAGTAAACCTAACTTGGCCGAAAAGGTAGAGACGAGTGCAAGTGGCTGACCCAGCACTCCGTCATACCTGGACAGTGCCGGGCCGGGCTGGCTGGGGCAGGCCCACATTAGGCTTTAGCTAGATGAGAGGGTGATGGACTGGATCTAATGAAGCATAAGGAGAGGTGGGCTTTATATAAATAACCATGAAGGGACTATTTTGGTATGATATTGTAGGGGAACAACTGTGTATTTTTTAATCCCCCCACATGATTATAACTGCAAAGGCCGTACTTATGCCTGTCCCCCCAGGACGAAGAATCTACTAAAATCTGGTTTCTGAACCCTGGTGCAGGCGAGTGTGAATCACCCTGCACACACAGGAACCATCCATCGCAACATGAAACTAGATACTGTCTAGTTCCTACGCCTCATGTCAAGGAGCCCTCGCTGTTTTCATCAGAAGAAGAAAAAGATATTGAATGATGACATCATTTTCTTGAAACAATTCGCTAATTTAAAGAGGATTTGGGCCACCCCCTTTTGAAAAAAAAAATTAAAACAATCCCTGCTGATAAAGGGTTTACAAGTCCTCTCGCATATCAACCACGAACATTAGCTCCAGATGAGCACTCTAACCTGTAATTACAGACAGTCTGATATGCAAATTAGCTTTATGACTCAATCGTCTGGTGTCGTGTGGACTCTTCTTCTTGTCGGCTGGCAGTGGAAACCACACCCCTTTATTCTGACTTGACACTCTGTCAATCACTGCTCTCCTGCTCCTTATACTTAGGGACCGTCTGCTAATCTTCACTCAGACATATAAACTCTATGGTACAGATGAGAAATACCTGATTCAAAACATTTTTTTTACATGGTTACCATTGTGTTACATTCATGTGACTAGATTGACATAATCGCAGGTCCCTTAGCCTTCTCAGAATAGCAAACATGTACATTACTGAAAATCATACATTCACCGTCCATGAGGAGAGGAAAGAAGTCCAAAGTAAAACTTTTATACGGCCCGCAGGGCCCCTCCAGCGGGAGCTCCAGCATATAGAAAGCACAAGAAAGTCGATAGAAAATGCAATACAATCTGCTTCACGTATTGCCAATTGCCAAAAACTTTTTTTCATAATCATATTTATTTCCAGAGATATGAAAGTAATAAAAATACCTACACTGTCGACGTTTAGACTTAACTGTGTCCGAATGCCTTAGTGAAATCTTAAAACTGAATGCACATTAAAAGAGTGCGAAAAAGCTAGGTGGTATGACATCTCTCTCCTTCCCCAAATAAAGCTCTTGACCCCTTAGTGAGGGTATATCAGATATTATATCGGATTGTAGAGTAAATATATCACACACGAGCCGCTGGGGGTTTTAATTCTCAGCGTCCAAATCGGATGCGACTGATGGCGGCTCAGCTCAGATCTGAGTCCGCTTCGATAGACAGAGTGCCCCTGTAACTACAGCCCAACATCCCAGTGTAACACCCGCATCCCAGTAGTGGCTCCAATCGTTTGGTGTTAACAAAAACCCATTAAATGCTGCTGACAGTGCACTGCAGCATTTAAAACTCTGCCTTCTCTCGGGTCTCTGCCCCACAATGATCCCCCCCCCCCACGCAGTGCTTCAGGGGTGGCCGATCATTCCTCATGGCCCCCGAGGTCCGTCAGGAAGCTGCACTGTGACTAACCTGCATGAACTTACAAATAAATCTAATAATTCAGGGATATTATCATGACAAGCATCATAGATACTACTTCATGTCCCTGGGGCGAACGAGTAAAAAAGTAAAAAAAAAAAATTATTCAATAAAAAATAAATTAATAAATTAATACAAAAACCCATAAGCACCAGACAATCTAGAGCCATATGCACAAACGACTACATCATTAACACACAAACCTCCACATATATTCGTATCACTGTCGTCCCTAACAACCCCATAATAAAAGTATATAAGTATTGAATCCCGCTAACGGGAAAAAAAAGGTAAGTCAACCGCCAAAAATTAGGAATTTTGACCATTGAGCCACCAAAAAAAGGCTAAAAATTATAAAACATGTACTCCCAATGAGACTGTGGCACAAAAGAAATTCCCACAAAACGAAGCACTCAACCAACTCTGTGGCAAAAAGGAACAAGTTTGCCAGTATGCCACCCGACGACAAATATAGATTTTTTCCTCAGCACAGAAAAAAACATTAGGTTTTTTATTTGCAAATTTTAGGAAAAACACAAGACAAATATCAACGTAGGTTCCCCTTAAGCGTATCGCTTTCGGACGCCAATAATAGAAAGATAACATGATGTATGAGGGCTATACAACAACAACACACAATCAAAAAGTAAATTCCAGTATAGAATTGGATGTTTTTGTACAATAGGGGAGCCCAACCCAACAATGGTAAGCCTGGAAAAAGCATCTCATCCCGCAAAAAAATGCATCCAGGCTCCCATAACGAAAAGAGAAATGTATAGCCTACAAAAGGGGCCAGAGAAAACTAAATCCTGCAGCTGCAGGTCCCCCGTCCATCTGTGCCTCGCTGGCCACATAAACAAGGTACGGCTACAGTGGGGGTCGCTGTACGGCGGGATACATTGACATCAAATTTTAGAGGGTGGTTTTCACTCTTGTTATACTTGGAAATTGTCATTTCGGGCACTGAACGAATAACGAATAACACAAATTGACCATTTAATTTCAACCTCATTTGTGATTTTATTACTCATGAAGATCTCAAGGGTTAGAGGCCTGTTTATATATTTTTTAGGGGGTGGCAGTGTAAAATGGGGTTTATACATAAGGTGTTTTTTAATAGTAGATACAAAAATTTCATTCCAAACAGTAATGATACCAAAAGCAATGCTGAAAAAAATGGAAGATCAATATTCGATTTGTAACTGCGTGACTCAAATAACCTATCCACACATTTTCCAAAATTCCATATGGAAGCAACATACAGAATGATATTCACAACTTTAGGTAGTAAATCGAGATGCCTAAAAGCGCAAAGTGACGCAAGTTTAGCCTAAGCTATAAACTGACTGACGTCCTTAGCGGTGAATAAATTAAATGGCACCCAAAATGTGCAGTGGAACATATATGCGTCTCATGATTAAAATTCATTCCGAAAGCTGCAGACCCTTTTACTACAAGTTTTTCATATTTATCTTATGTTAACCTTGTGGTATCACGAAAATTCACGTTTCTCCACCAATACACTATCTCAATATCATATGTTAACGTGCGAAGCCAGAATGTTCAAATATCTTTCATTTTTTTCAAAAGGCAAGCCTAAATAATTTAAGCAATACTTTTATAGCCATACAGCTTTCAGTCTGCCTGGTTTACATTCCACTGAGGTTTTTTTTTTTTAAACACTTTGAGAGGTGGGGATTATCAGCCAAGCTTCTACCTCCCTGCGTTGGAGCAGTTGGCATGAGACGATATCAATATTGGGTGCCAAACTTTGATAGATTGAGATATGAGGTCTAATTGAGGGGAGAGTTAGCATAACCCAGCGCTTTCTCTTTCACAGCGGCATACATTTAAAGCTTCAGAAATAAACACAGGCCCGCGGACCCTTTTCACATGTGACCAAAGTTCGCCGGCAACGCGTGTGGGGCTGGCGCAGACAGTAACATCGGCGCCAGTCCACTCTTTGCCGGTCGCACCCTCCGCTTCGCCGGCCGCGCCCCCCTTTACTTCCCTTCATGCCCCACTGGCAAAATCACGACTTACATGCACAGATCCCCGATACTATATAACCACCGGTTTTTGGGTGAAAAACTATTCCAAGTATCTCAGGAGGGGACTGAATTGTGCCGCAACATAAGTAGGCTAAAGTTAACATTTTTGAGACTGTTGTATTGCTGGCAACTGACATCACTACACAAGATAAATTCTCTCCCCCCTAGTTTTTTACTTTAAAATAAAATGCCAAGTTTTCTAAATTCTCATTTCCATTCTTCATTTAGGAGGTTATGAATGCAAATTGATGGGGGCAAAACGTGACGGGTTTTTTTTAAACCTTCAAAATGGAAATGTTAATTGCTCTAAAATGTTACAGGGAAAAAAAGAAATCTAAGAAGTCTCTCAATGAGGTGCGTTAATGTTTAAAGAAAATGGAATGATGGGAAGCCACAAGCTGCAATGGAGCCACAGTTCCTCTTCTTTACAGAATTCATGAATTACCGTATATACTCGAGTATAACTGACCCAAGTATAAGCCGAAGGCCCCTAATTTTACCACAAAAACCTGAAAGCCTATATTCTTTGTTACTCGATTTATAAGCCGAGTTTGGGGTTTCAGCCCATTTTGGGTGCGGAAAATAGGTTTATATCGACTATATATGGTAGTTACTTAAATCCTAACATTTTTGCAGGAAAATCTGGAAAAAGATATTAATATTTGTTATTTATTATTCAGAGTTATTCTCGCGTTGTAATTATAAATATTCCTGGCTTTTTGAAGTTTTCCCTGTTTTTTTTATGCATGAATAACTTGAGAGTGTTTTACCTTCCCAAGTAAATTTTAGGATTTTATTCTGTGAAACATCATACTTCAGTGTAGGTAACGTCACCCGCCAGAGATAGTCATATACCATTTAGTTAACTAGCAAACATATGGCTTAGGTTTTATTCACAGTCCCATTTACTTGGCGTAAACACTTTTCCTAAATTTTGTGTTGCCACAGACGAGGTACCTGATAATCTTACCGTACAGAGAATTAGCTTGCGGTACATTGAGTAAATTTGGAGTCTTTCATTAGACCCTAGAGATGGGCCATAGAAACATTTGTTAACCCACAAGCAGTGTTGGGTGGAGCAACAGGGTTGCTGCAAGGGCCCGAGCTCCATATTAGGGTAGCATCCTTTTCCTTAACAATCCGATACATCTCTGCAGTACTTGGCGTGTTGCAAATTCACTGATGCTTATCACGCATTCTAAAGAAATGGGGCAAATTAAATGGGGCCCCCTGACTCTGTAGGCCCCATAGCGGCTGCTTTTCCACTGTTGGTTACGCCCCTGCTGCCACTAATGCACAGTACAGTGCCAGAAAGGTAATGACTCATCACCGTGTACCAGCGCCTGGCACCTTACTGCAGAATAGAAATCCAGAGACCATACCAGGAAAAGTAACTGTTGTCCTTTTTTTTGTTTTCTTGTTTTTAACAACAATTCAGTACAGTTAACGTTAAGATATCTTATTAACACACATAGTTGTAACATACGACATGAGTTCATGAGTTCACATAGTCCTGTTATTTTGGACGTACTTAGTCTAGTAGAGATTATTTTTAAGCGTTTTCATTTGAAAACAAATCTGACACTATATCATAAATCCAAAGCCTGCCATATACTGCTGAACATCTACATGTGAGCACTGCAGGCAATCCAATAAAGTTCAAATGGATCATAAAACAGACGTAAACAACTAAAACTGTATAACTGAGTTCTGTTGCAGTGTGCTATTTCTTCTGCACTATCCTACTCACTTATCCCACCTGCTCCCCCACTCCCGTGTGGTGTTTAACTGGCAGAAGGAGAGTGGTACTCTGAGCTTCTGTATGCTTCTCTCATCATGGCCCATGATACTGCTATGACAAGTCTCCTACCATGCAAAGTGAACTATCCAACCAGGCGTCCACTCGCCGCCAAAAGTGTCCACGGTTGTTGGTTTTAGTATAAAATTTTCTCATCCTGTGTAGGTTGCGTCGCATGCCCACGTTTCCCCTGAACGAGGGGTGGTGGCCTCTTTCCATGCCTGTAACACTAGTTTAGTGGCCATAAGAAGATGGGGCCCTATTGCTCTGACATGATGGGGCTGTCCTTGTTTAATTCCCAGTAAAGCAAATCAAGATAAGGAATTTCCTGAATATTTTCATTAGATCAATGAGATATGAAATTGGATATAGCCTCAACCCCAGAGGTTGGAGGACGGGCAACCCCAATTTCAAGAAAATTGGTACCTCTATCCGCCTCCCCTCTCCTGCACAAGGGGGAAAGAAGGGGTACTACTGAAGAAATACCATCTCATAGTGGTTTTGATAATCTCTTCTTGGTATCCCAGTGTCACAGCGAATTGGGATTGTAAATAAAGGTTTGTTACCCACTGGTGGTCAGTCACAAGGCTTCACCAGGTCCGCTTCCACGTACCGATATTGTGTGGTCCAACATATTTTAGTGTACCAATATTGATATAGATATCGCCCCTTCTCCGTTAAGTATTGGTGGCATCTAAGAAAGTGCACAAGAGATCAATGATTGCAGGGTTGGAGCTTATTGTGTAGGAAAAATGCCGGTGCGGTAAGAGCATATTTTCCTTTAAAACAGAGGAATGAAGGGGTTTGGAATCTATGGATTCAAAATTTTGTTCCATCTCCCTCACCTCGCTTGCAGACTTGGTGGGGGTTGTTTATTTCTCTGGATTTGTTGTCCCGAGAAAGGATAACGGATTGGTCGTTTATAGCGCAGATAACCACCTATCCTATGAAGAACATGCTGGCTACAGCTCTCAACTACATCAAAGTTTTACAAAAACGGGGACAATACACCTTGGAGACTAGTACTTTCTACCACTAATTCTTTAAATCATATCCTCGCCAATAACCAATTCCAACTATAACACCCACCATAATCAGATCCAAGAATAACCTATCTGTTGCCAGACCAAAAGAATCCCCATCTCTGGGTGCAGGCTTCATCCCCAAGTTTGTTGGTTTTTCCTCTATTCTTATGTTACTGTACTAGTTCTGTTGATAAAGTTAATGGACCTTGGCAATTAAAAATCTACCTAAAAAAAAAAACACATTAGGACTCAGACAAAGAGGGTAACACAACGGATCCAGGATCACGGACCGATCCATCACACAGCTCAGAAATTAACCCAAAAACTTAGCTACCTAAAGTAACAACTATTTGATCAACTAGTAGTAATGGTTCAGATACTGTACATTGATCTATTCTGTAACCAAGTATGTTATAGCGAACACAAATTTACTGCATGTAACTTTATTTTTGTTAAAATAATCAAAAATACTTCGTGGCATTTTGATGTGGTATAGATCTGTTACTGTTTGAGTGGTTCTTTTGGTTCTGATGATTGCCGATAGATTACTGGAGGGGATAAGAATGCCACAATACGGCAATCAATCCTGTTTCTAAGTGACCGCGCGGTTAATAAGATTTCAATGCGAGCCTAGGGGACTTGTTCTGCATTAATATTCTCTTACACCCGATGAGCGGGACAAATCCTCAGAAGTCCGAGGGGGCTCTATTGAAAAGGAAAAAGCATATGTGGAACAGGGGCACCCCGATGTTTGTTCCGTTTTTTTGGAAGATAAATTCAGTAGAGAGCAGTGAGTGTGTTGTAAACCACAAGTGCCCTGTCCTCGATGGCTTTGACTATGTGCACAGAGTTGGTTCCTGGTGGATAAGAGTTAGTGGGAAAGCCCACCTGTAGGGGACTCATGCCGTTCTTAACGTGACGTGATGGTCTGAGTGTGCTTTTCCTACTTGGAGTCCGAGCTTTAAAAAAATCAATGAGAGCTTGATCTGCTCACAGGCCGATGCGTATGTTGTATCCTTTCTTGCCTTGTCTAGAACTGTTCTAACATAGAAAAAGAGATTGACGCTAAGACATCTCTTGACAATTTCCTCCGGTTAGACTTCGCTATTGTGGAACCCCAAGGCCCTGGCCAATGCAGATTGTAGTTGGTTGATCAGGGTAGTTAGCTCTAGAGATGAGCGAGCACTAAAATGCTCGGGTCTCGTTATTGCGGACAAACTTTTCCTATGCTCGAGGGACCAAGGCCTGCACAGGGAACTTGGCCAAACCCCTGGAAACCTCAGAAATTATGAAACACCAGAGAATGCCAGTGAACATTCCGGGGCATGACCATTATGCAAATTATGGGCAACAGCATGGGCGATGACTAGGTGACCGAAGGACGGCTAATATCATCTAACAACATCCCATAATTGGACCCGACACCTACTAAAGAGACGGCGCATGGCGGAGCAGCGGCAGCAGCGCAGGCTAAGAGTGGCATGGCGACATACTCGCAAAGGGACTCGCTTCAAACCAATTTTAAATTCCCTTTTGCGAGGATAACAGTAGCACTGTAGTTGTATCAGTAGCTTTGCCTGTTAAGGCGGCAGAGAGGAACCAAAAGAGGTAGCAAGAAGCACTGAAATAATTTCCTGTGGTGAACACAAGTTGACGGTATCTTAAGTTCTTTAGTCGATAACACAGCATGGTGGCACATAAGTGCTACGCAAGTTCCATAAGGTATCTGTGAAACAAAACACCCCAAAAAATGAGCCTCCAGCTAGTTTTTGATAAGGGGACGACATGTGGAGGCAGCGCATGGCGAACGACTTCCATCATTAAGAGTCGACATATTAGGGGCATCATATTGGCTGCTTATGATTGAAACCTTCAGGTCTCCAGCATGCGCGACGATGCGCCGAGTTCCATTTAATTCTGGTATATACCTGAAAATTTGCCTGACAACAGCCTCGTTTGATAAGGGATGATGTGCGCTGCATATCCTCTCGTGCCCAGTCGTCTGTGTATAGACAGTTTGAAAGTTGCGTATGGAGACATTAGTGGATGCGTGTTAGATCCTGTCGGCGAAATGGACAGAACACAGTGGCATTATGCCATGAATCCTCTGAGGCCTCCTGGATGGAGCTGGCGGTCCACTTCCAGGTGAGTCTTTCGCGTCTCCAGCCCCTGTCTCTCGTCCTCCTCCCCATCAACCCAAATGGCCTGGGGGTCCAGAAGCGTTTACTTTGAAAAAATTAAATTTTGCAAAGCAGGCCGGGGTGCGTTTGGAAATTTCACTAGCGAATAATGGAATAGCATAGCGGTTCTATTTTTTTATTGTTTTTTTTCGAACATGTTCCATGTTTAAGAGCAACGTATGGGGCATCCCTATTGCGCTGCTACTAATATGCAATTTCATGTCTCCACATGGCGGCGACAGATATGGCCGAGTTCCATTATGTATCTGGTGACACAACCAAAATTAGCCTACCAGCTCGTTTTGATCAGGACATGTATGGGGAGGTCAGTAAATATGTAGTAGATTAAAGGTGCTGTCAGTTTAAAACTAATTTTAGTTGGATATTTGGATGGAGATGCGTCCGCTGCCAGGCTACTTTCTCCCTGTCCAACGCCCCTGCCCTCTCGGCTCCTCCACACCCAAAATGAGCCTGGGGGCAGAAGGCGTGTACTTTGAAAAATTTAATTTTCAAAGCAGGCTGGGGCTCAAACCACACTTCTAAAACCTTTTGTATAAACATCAAGTGTAGTTACTGTTTATGAATTAATTTGCTTGGTTATGGCGTTATTTCGGTTGAGCTTCTGTCACAACCTGTGTGTAGATGGGACAACCTGAGAAATCCAGGCTTTATTCATCTTTATAACCTGCAGCCTGTCAGCCGCTGTCAGTCGACAGGTTTTGTCTTATATCCGTGTGATCCGGAGACCAGCTGCACTGAAAACCCTCCTCATGACAACAGCGCAGCGCAGGTCAGCAAGACCTCTCCAGACGTGAGCTCCAGTTCTGCACATGTCCAGCTTTGAACCCATAGTTGTGGGAGCTTGTGTGATCTTTAGGACGATGTATGGTCACTACATACGCCCTCACCATCCTTTTCTTTAAGATCAGCAGCCCTACTCTTGCCGAGACGGGACCGTGACAGTGTCTTGCTGGTGGTGACATAAAACTCTGGTCAAGGCCTTGTACAGCGTAACCCCTGCCAGTGCTGACGAAACAGCGCCTGCTTGCCTAGCTCTCCCTCCTACTTGTCCCGCAGAATCGCCCCTCTTGCCGTCTAGCGCTTTCAGACGGGAAATTCGGTTTCACAGCTTGTGCAACAGGGCCTGCTGGTATTCATGCATTCTCAGCACTCACTTTTCCTCTCCAGGGATAGAGGGGAGATTTGCTTGTAACTTGGGTCCTAGGAGCATTGTAATACCCAGTATCGGTTCTAGAATAAATTCTTTGAACCACAGAGGGTCACGGTGATAAGGCAAGCCTAGCATGAATCTTCTGCATATGCCCAGATCCCAACGTCAAGAATCCTGCCTCCTGCACTGGCCTGACTGTCCATTTCCTCCAACTCCTCCATTTCCTCTTCTCTGCCCATACCGATGAACAGTGAAGGACGAGCCATGCTCCCCTTTCTGTCTCGTCAACATCTTCTCCTCCTCTTCATCTTCATGCCTCCTCCACCGTCTCCGATATGCGCTAGAAACAGACCCTGAGGGTGCTTGGCTATCAATAAGGATCTTCTTTCCCCCGCCTCTTGTGATGGAGCGCAAAGCTTCCTCTCCGCTTCATGCTGCCCCAGAGAGTTTTTTCAACAGCCGACGCAGTGGGATGGTTATGGCTGATGATGCTGGCTCGCCACTGACCATCTGTGTTTTGACTCCCTCAAAGTACTCAGGCACCTGACAGATTCAGACATCCCGTCCACTCCTCATATGTTGACTGACGACGATAGCCAGTTCTGGTGGAAGTTACATCTGGCATCTACAATCGCTCTGCGCTCTGGTAAACTCTGGATAACAGGTTTAATGGTGAAATTCCACCTCGCGGGGCACGTCGCCACATTCGTGTGCGCGGTGCAGTTGGATGCGGCGCTTCATTGCCCTGAGAGTGGCAGCATCTGTGCTGGACTTCCTGAGCATTCGCACAGATGCGGCGCACCTCCGTGGCAAATCAACAGATTTGGTGTATGTCTTCAGGAACCGCTGAACTGAATTGTAACACATGGGCCGACATGCACATGTGTCAGCTGCATGCCAAGTGCAGAGTCCGCACAGTCTGCACGTGATGCCCTGTAATAGCTCTTCCTTGGGCGGTGTGCCTTTAACGCCTAGGCTCATCAGTGCTGCTGTGCCTATAGCTTACCGACTGATGGTGCCATCCCACTGGATTGTAATTCAGAGGCTGGAGTGTAGAGGGGTGGGATGAAGGAGGTATATAGTAGCCTTGAGAGAACTGCGTCGGCAGAATAAGACCAGCCCAGGGCAGACTCGGTCCCAGCCATCCACCAAGTTAACCCATGTCTGACGTTCGATTATAGTGCCCTGGCCCTTCCCGCAGCACTCTTCCCACTTTCCTGTGGGTCAGGTGGACGCTTGTCAGAAACGGCGTTGGTCAGGGCATGGGTTGATGTTGTCTGACACATGTGGTCACCCTTCACCAGCACATTTGGGAAATGTAATGTGGGCTGGGGACCGATACCGAGGGGCGGCACGCTCGCCATGAGGTTTGCGAAAGGCCTCCGTCCTCTACCTACCTGTAGGGCACAGCGCCCAGCGTGAGTATATTTGGAGATGTGACGTTGAAGTGCTTGGCGTGTGGTGTGGTTGCAGCTGTAGTTTTCCCTTCGAATGCGCTCCGTCGTTCTGGGTCTATACTAGCTTAACCTGCCATGTGAGGACCTTGCGGGATACGTGGAGGAGCGTTGGGCCAAGTGTTTTGTTTCCGCACGGGAGGTGTTTGGGCCGTGGTCCTTGGCAGGGGCTGACAGCAGAGGCAGCAGATGACCACAGAGGTAAGAAGAGCAGTGATGTGCCGCGGCCCGGAGTGACGGCCTTTGGTCCATTGAGTGGGGTTTTTGGCATTCATATGCCTCGCATACTGGTGTGGTGTAGCTGGTAGTGGTGGAACCCCTGCCCCTGATCCTGGTTGTGCAACGGTTGCACACCCAGTCCCGTCGGTTCTCCGGTGTGCTTTAAAGAACCTCCCCAGACTTCCGAAAATCTAGGCCCACTCCGCCACGGACAGCTTGCACTCATTCCGGAAACATTTGGCCTGCCACCTCTCTCCGTCTGGGCCCCACCACCGACTGGCCTCTTCCAACCTGTTCTCAGTCGAGGACTCGCCTGTGTCCAACCGTGCCTCATCAACCCATGCTGGGTCTTCACCTCATCATCCTCCGATCCTCATCTTCTCCCCCTCGACTCCTGCCCTGACAACAA
Source organism: Engystomops pustulosus (assembly GCA_019512145.1). Taxonomy (NCBI): domain Eukaryota; kingdom Metazoa; phylum Chordata; class Amphibia; order Anura; family Leptodactylidae; genus Engystomops; species Engystomops pustulosus. Next base: position 86,422,417 of record CM033641.1, read on the forward strand.
CTTCACCACTGTCTAAAACCGTGCCTCCTCATCGTCCGACACCCTCTACTTACACAAACACTCTTCCCACGTCACAAGTGCACACATGCACCCACAGACGGCGACCAGTGGAAAGACGCTTGGAGGGTCCAGAAACAGTCCTCAGAGTATGCTGGTTCAAATGCCAAATTTTTCCTGGAGGGGCAACTAGGGGAGGAGCTGAGAGGATGAGGCTTGGAGGAGTGTTCTGATATCGTTTGACACCTGGGTGGACTGCGTGGAGACTGACTGTGACCACTGGCTAGAAGCATTGTCCGTATCCAATGCATCACCTTTCGCACTGTCCTGGCCTCAACAGTAGGCTCTACCACGTCCCAGTAACTTGAGACAACCTAGGGAGTGTAGCTCTGGCAGCGTTCCCCTCCCCTCATCATCAGTTGGGTCTCCCCCCGCCCAGACCGCAGCCTCTGACCCTGCAGTCCATTGGACGCCCATCCCACCCTCGTGTCCTGCTACCCCTACGCGCCTCTTTCAAATTTCAAATGTGAGAGTGTAACACTGTAACTTTTTTTGTTTGTCTTTTGTGTTTTTGTGTGGTTTTTTTGTGTTTTTTTAATTTTGTGGTTTTTTTGTTTTTATTTTTAGTTTTTTAAACAAACGATCAAAGAATCACACAACAACCATGAAGATGATGATGATTGCTGTGGCTGTTTCTCAACCTACACTGACAGCGCCGCAAGTCACGATTTTGTTAATGTGCGCTGTGATGCTTGTTAGTTTTTGAAAAAAAATACAAGTCAAAAAATAAATCATCAGACTGTGCCCATTCAATCAAACCCCTATAAATTGTCCACTCGTTGTTTGAATCGATAATGCGGTCACTAAGAGCTAAAATAGACTGTTCGCAAGTCTCCCTGCAATTCGACACACATATGGTAACTAGCTTGCCTTACTGGCAGCAAGCCAGTCCACAGCAAGAAAAAAAAATATTCTAAGCCCTAACAAGGGCCTGTTGGGTCTTGTAGACTTTCACTCCGTCCTCAGTAAGCTAAATAACACCTAATGCTATCCCTGCACAGACAGCTCTCTCTCCCTAAACGGCATCCAGACAGATGATGCGCGGGCAGGGCTGGCATTCCAGTGGTCACTAATCAGGCCAGTCACACTGCCTATCGACATGTAAAGTTGTCACGCACTGGATGCTGGGTGAGTGCGAGGCTCCTGTGTTGTGACTAGGCTCTGTTTCTGCCGCCAAATCAAACGGCGGATGCTGTCCTTTACCTCGAGCCTGGTCGAAATATTCGTCGCACGAGCAGTTTCAGTACGCTGAATTAGTCGAACATGCATCGAGCTCGGACTAGTGTGCTCGTTTTGAAACATAAGAAGGAAGCATGTGACCTTGGACTAGCATCGGAGATACCCCCTAGCTTGCATTTTTCTTTTCTTTGTCTCTGTCGCTCAGAGTCAATTATCTTTGTGGGATGCATTTATTTCTTCTCTTGATGCTTAAGATGGTTAAGTCATCTATCAGGACTGTTATGAGATCTATAGAGACTGTGCCTCCATTTCCTCCCCACCTGTAAACTCCTCCCAATGTCATTTAACCGCTGCTTGGAGAGGCACAATAACCCAAGAGGTCTTTGTTAAGTGTAGTTTAAAGCATCCTGCATATCTTAAAGTTTTGCTCTGAGACTCCCTGGAAGTCTGGATTTTGGCAGTGTGTCTGGTGTTTCAGGGTAGCGACTGTTTTCCTTTCCTCCCTTAGAGAGCTTCGACTTTCTTTTGCCTTTGTTTTGGCTGGTCTATGCCAATCGTGAGGGCTGGATCTGCATTTTTCGAGAGGATCCCGTGACGGAGGAAGAATTGTTCCTTTATTTGGTAGCACTAGGGAGGCAATGCTTATTCCTCCTGGATTTGGAGAGAAGTGCCATGTTGTGCATACACGGTGGGATTGGTTAACTCAATTTACAGGGAGAAAGGTTCCCCCCCTAGGGTTTTTTGTGGGTGCTTATCCACGTGGGCTGCTGTGATTAGAGCTTAAGAGCGCTGTTGCACTGCCATCCAATTTGTTTGGATTGCGACTGGCGATGCTGGGGAGCCACAGCCATTTTGATGCCTTGTGGCGTCTCTGGAAAAGAAAGCTTGTGGCTTACCCAGGTCCCACACCGCTTCTCTTTCCTCTTCGGCTTGTCCATATCTCCTGGCACTCTTGAGATAAATACCGCTGGTATCTGGGGTAATATGTTAGACTTAATAGCTGTGGAGACAGAGCTCTTCTCTCATGCAGGCCAGTGCAGTCAGTACCAGACCCTCCCCGCCCCCCCCAGTCTTATCTTTATTTTTTAAACTTCATACACCAGCCATAGAGATTGAGGATGAAATAGACATATAAAGGGGGGCACTAAAGACAACATAATAAAGGGCATTAAAAGGTGGGGGGGGGATTTGGAGATGGAGCATTAGAAGCGGGAGGGCAGAATTGTAGGGCAGCATTATAAATGATGCATAAAGATTGTGCTATTATGAGGGAGTCCAGATGAGAGGGTGGTATTATATGTGGTGGGCCTAAGCAGTGTTTATTTATAAACTGAGTTAGTATATTAGTCTGGGCCTCTAAAACAATTCAATTTCTCTGTGTCCCCTGGGAAATATTACCTAACCTGCCTTCAGATCCTAGGTCACTATTGTCGTGTAAGGGTTAAACAGGCAGCACACCACTGTTAACCTAGTATTTGTTGATTGCACATGCTCTATTCTGTGTCAATTACTATAAAATATACTCAGCATCATAGGTTGTGTAAGTGGCAAACAATTTCTTAAGTGCTTCAATCCTCTCTTTAACAGTGTCTATATTATATATTTTTAATAATCACACTTTCTTACTTCGTAATGTTCATGACATGTGCTCGGGCATATCCAGTATTTATTTCAGCTCTTTATTCTTTAGATTCATGGTTTAAGAATCTCAAATCAGATAAACCAGTGGACACTTATCTCATAGATCCTGGCACTGTGACTGTGTAATCTTACATTTTTATCCATATTTTGCTCCTTCTAAAAATCAACTTTTTAAAACTATAATAACTAAGCACTAATGAGAAAATACACAATCACACCCAGGTCACCAATTTTCCATGTTTGGTTCAAGCTCTCTCATGTTGTGTGAACAGTTGCTCGGATGGTGATTGAAGCTGTTCCAACAGGTGATAAATTCCAGAACTTTAGAGATGATCCACCACCGACACGATCAGAAAAAAAACCATATAGTACAAATTTGCACTCATCCAAAGGAAGATTGTGGTCTACAGTCAGGTGGAGAATCTCTGATCCACGGAAACTATTAGTTTGTGTACCCACCACAAATTTGCCTTTAATGAAGAGTGTCAAGTCAATCCTTGGGAAGCAAATTCCTCTTGTTTGCATAAAGCTTTGGTCTCAACGAAAGCATTTTAAAAGAAGTACTTTGGCAATGTGCCCATCCATATCCTTTAAGCCATATGATGCAGCTAAGTGTAGTCAGATGCTTGCTGTCCGCAGGATTTTTAGTTAGGTAGAATGTTGGAAGATGGATGAACTTAATGCAGGTCAAAAAACTTGAGACTTTTATTCTAAGTGGTTCTAAGGTATCTTGTTATCTTTGTCTTTGCTTTCTAGAGATTTTGTTTGCTCTTACTATCTCACACTGGGAGGTACTCCTATGCCAGTTTGTTTATTTACTTATTTACTGGATTTACTAAAGCGCATCCCCGGGTTACATACAAGATGGGTCTGTAAGATTTGTTTCTTAAGTTGAATTTGGTTATGATAGTTGGACTGTATATTTTATCATTGATCCCAGCCAACTTTTTTTTGGTCTCTGTTACAATTGATTTGAAAAATGTTGTTAGTCCATAAAACAGGATTACACTAAAGCTTCATTCCGAGACCACTTTGAATACTTACAGCTGTTCTAATTGTAGCCTAGGACGAAAGCACACAAATTCCAATATCCAGAGTGTCCGTTTTGTACCTAAGCTCCTATGTATCGCTAGTGTTCTTAAAGGAACCTACCACAAGCCACGAATCTACCTATAAGTGTAATCGGTGTGTAGGTGGATGTATGGGACTGAGATAGCCCTTTCTAGAGGCTAATCATCACGTCCCGCTAGCCTAGCATAAACTTTATTGGCCTAATATGTTCAGTTTTAAAAGCTGCTACCGACCGGGCTCTGTAGTAGCCGGACACGGGCTACACGGCGCGGCTACTGCCACGTCCCCAGTAGCTCTTTTCCCCCCCCGCCTACCCGGTGATCTTCGCAGCGCCAGCTCCTGGCACTGCGCGCCTCGTCCGAGAGCCGGAGGTTCTGCGCATGCGCAGTAACTCCGGCCGCGTTCCCGAACGCGCATCGTGGCCGAGTTACTGCATGCTCGAAACTCCGGCTTCTCGTGACGAGGTGGCGCGCAGCTGCCAGAAGCTGCGCGCCGAAGTCACGGGTATGGTGTGTGCGGGGGCGGAAAGCAGCTACTGTGGCGTGAGTAGCCGCGTCCGTGTAGCCTCGTGTCCGGCTACTCCACGCCCCGGTATCCGCTTAATTAATTACATATTAGGCCAATAAAGTTTATGCTAGGCTAGCGGGGACGTGAGGATTCGCTCTAAAAAGGCTTCCTCACGTCCCAACATCCACCTACCACCCGTCTACCTTTATAGGTAGATTCGTGGTGGTAGGTGCCTTTAATCTAGGGGAACCACCTGTACTCTGAAATGTATGGAATATGATCTAAAAAATATAGTGAAATGGCAGAAAACATACTATGTCACCTTATTCCATTAATATGTACATTGTCCAATGCAGATATTTTGGATCTGTATGTAAATCTTAATTGGTTGTCAAAAATAAATGTGTTTTATAAAATAAAACTTGAAACTGGGTATTGATTCCCCTTCAAGCAGACAAAACCATAAACATAACCAGTTTGAACAATGACCTGGACTGTTTATTGTTTAAAAATGTTCTCGATTGTTCTTTGTTCATGTACCTTGTATTAATTATAAGCCGTGTTAAACATCATCGATACAGTGTACCCAGATCTCTCCAGAGCATTCCAACAAATAACAACAAGAAAAGATGGACATAATCACAACTACTTTAACCATGACTGGAATGATATCAGTGTTGTAAATAATATAATAGGCTCTCGTGTATATGTATAATTATAAAAATCAATAAAAATGATAAAAAAAAAAAAAAATCTTAAAAAAACCCATAAACATAGCCAAATTGTAATGACCATCTGCTGGCAGTTTTGTGAGACACACCACTTTTCTTCAACATCTCTCTAAAGATGGTTTGTTCTTGATTGAGCTTAGGGCTGTTTTTGCGGGGGTGAGTGACACAAGTCCTGGCCACTTAGCTCGTATCCCTGGGACGCACTTGTTGTTTGACCAGACTGTGCTGATGTTAGCTATGCCATGTTAGCTGGAGCCCTGATCCCGCCAGCAACCTGGGACTCTGCATGCGTACCATACCACCAGCAGCTCTGGGGCTCTGACTGCGTCCATATTGCCACCAGCTCTGGGGCTCTGCATCGAATACCATACCGCCAGCAACTCGGGACTCTGCATGTGCAACGTCCCTGCCAATTCACATATCAGAGAGTCGTTGCGAAAAGCCCTTTTACTACCAATACATATAGAGGTAATTGAGCAGCGGTAGTTCTGCTGAATGGCAAGGGTTAAAGGAATGTTAATGTTATCATCATTAAGTTCCACTATTGTAACTGGAGTGTGATTGGAGAGGAACTAAACCCTTAGTCAGGGAGGAAGTTAGCTCTCTTGGAATCCAGCTTCTGACCAAGGAGCATCATCTCTGAGCACCTGCTCTTACTACAGGCATACTAGGCCTCAGCTCTCATTACAGAGCTACAGAGTGTCGTCCACCTTCAGGGCTGATACTGAATATACCCAGGATTAAAAGCTCAGCTTCCAGCATTTAACACAGCTACATCCCAGCTGCCCCTGCATCCAGACGGGTGACACAACCCTGAGGCTTTTCTCCAAGATCACTCCAGTACTGCATTTGTACAAAATCGGTTGGCGTGTTGTTACCGTTGTGTGAATAAAGAACTGTAAGTTACTTTATTCACAACATGGCCTCCGTCGGGTCCCTGCCAGGCTGTACTTATCACCATCAAGGGCGGGCCCATCCATCTACCAAGGACATGCACTACAGACTCTAAGGGCTGCCCAGGAGAACCAGTAACCACGCCTCTCCCCCCATTTCATTTCTGCCAACATCACTGTTGGAGACCTGTCAGGCTGTACGGACAGCCCTCCAGTCCCCATACCAAGCCCATAAACTACGTGGCTGCTAGGCCCACCGCCAGCTACTCCGGTATTCTCGGCCCAGCTGCCTCACGGCCCCCGAAAAAAGGCGGGCCCCGGTGGGGGATGTTACACTGCGGTACCATCCGCAGCAGCTCTGGGGCTCTGCCATGAATACCATACCCGCCAGCAACTCGGGCTCTGCATGTATGCCATCTCGCCACGAACTCTGGGACTCGTGCATGGAATCTCCCCCCAGCACTCTGGACTCTGCATGATTCATCCTCACCCGCACTCTGGGACTCTGCTGACACCATACCGCCAGCAACTCTGGGACTCTGCATGAACACCATACCGCCAGCAACTCTGGGACTCTGCATGAACACCATACCGCCAGCAACTCTGGGACTCTGCATGAACACCATACCGCCAGCAACTCTGGGACTCTGCATGAACACCATCCGCACGCAACTCTGGTGACTCCTGACACAATCCGCCACAACTCTACTCTCTGCTGACCCATCACCAGCAGCTCTGGGCTCTGCATGAATGCCATCCCGCCAGGAGTTCTGGGGCTCTGCATGAATGCCATCCCGCCAGCAGTTCTGGGACTCTGCAAGCACGCTATCCCGCCAGCAGCTCTGGGACCATGCGCGTAATACACCGGCCTCGTTCCGAGAACGCGCATCTTGGCCGGATTAATGCGCATGCGCAGAAACTCCGGCTTCTCGGACGAGGGCGCGCAGCTGCCAGGAGCTGCGCGCCGAGATCACAGGGTAGGCGGGGGGAAAGCAGCTACTGGGGCTGGAGTAGCCGCCGCGCTGTCGCCTTGTCCGGCTACCCCGCCCCGTAGCCGCTTAATTAAATTAACATATTAGGCCATAAAGTTTATGCTAGGGGCTAGCGGGACGTGAGGATTAGCTCTAAAAAGGGCTATCCTCACGTCCCCATACATCCACCATGTCAGTCCACCACCTTCAATGGGCTGATACTGAATACCACAGGATTAAACAGCTCAGCTTCCAGCATTGACACAGCTCTACATCCAGCCTGCCCCTGCATCCAGACTGGTGACACAACTCCTGAGTTCTTCTCCAATATCACTCCAGTACTGCATTTGTACAATCGTTGCGCGTGTTGTTACCGTTGGTTGAATAAAGAAACTGTAAGTTATTTTATGCACAACATTGCCTCCGTCTGGTCCTGCTACGGCGTGTATCACCATCAAGGGCGGCCCATCCATCTACCAAGGACATGCACTACAGACTCTAAGGCTCCCCAGGAGAACCAGTACCACACCTCTCCTCCATTTTCATTTCTGCCACATCACCTCACTGCTGGAGAACCTGTCAGGCTGTAGACAGCCCTCCAGTCCCCAACCAAACACCTAACTAGCGTGCCTAGGCCGCAACCGCCAGCTACTCCGGGTTCTCGCCACCTGCCTCCAGCCCCAAAAAAAGGCTGGGCCCGTGGGGATTACACATGCTATACCATACCGCCAGCAGCTCTGGGGCTCTGCATGAATACCATACCAGCCAGCAACCTCTGGGGCTCTGCAGGTATGCCATCTATCGCCAGCAACTCTGGACTCTGGCCAGGATATCATCCCACCAGCAACTCTGGGACTCTGCAGGATATCATCCCACCAGCACTCTGGGACTCTGGCATAAACATCCATACCGCCAGCAACTCGGGACTACCTTATAGTAATTCCGTGGTGGTAGGTGCCCTTTAGATTCGGGGAACCACTCTTACTCTCGAAAATGTATGGGAATATGTAATCTAAAAAGTACTGTGAAATGGCCAGAAATCATACTATGCGTCACCTTATTCCATTAATATGTTACATTGTCCAATGCAGATATTTTGGATCTGTTAGGTAAATTGTTATGGTTGTCAAAAATACAAATGTGGTTTTATAAAATAACTTGAACTGGGTAATTGTTCTCCCCTCAAGCAGACAAAACCATAAACATAACCAGTTGTGAACAATGACCTGAGACTGGTTAAATTGTTTAAAATGTTCTCGATTGTTCTTTGGTTCAGTACCTTGTATTAATTATAGCCGTGTTAACATACCAATCATTGCAGGTACCCCCAATCTCTCAAGCAAGATTCCAACAATAACAACAAGAAAGATGGACATAATCCACAAACTACGTTAACATGATCGCTGATATGATACATGTGTATTAATAATATATAGGCTTCTCTGTGTAATGTATAATTATAAAAATCATATAAAATGAATAAAAAAAAAAATCTAAAAACCCCATAACATAGCCAAATTGTAATGAACATCTGCTGGCAGGTTGTGAGACGCACCCCAGCTTTTCTGCTTCAACATCTCTCCTAAAGATGTTTTGTTCTTGATTGGACTTAGGCTGTGTTTGCTGGGGTGAGTGACCACAAGTCTGGCCACTTAGCTACAGTGCCTGACGCAACTTGTTGTTTGACCAGACTGTGCTGATGTTAGCTATGCCGCTGTTAGCTGGAGTCCCTAATCCACGCCAGCAACTCCTGCGGACTCTGCATGCGTCTCATACCACAACAGCAGCTCTGGGCTCTGCTTCGTACCATATTGCCAGCAGCTCTGGGCCTGCTGAAGTACCATACCGCCAGCAACTCTGGAACTCTGCATGTGCAACGGTCCCTGCCAATTCACATATCAGAGGAGTAGTTGCGAATAACCCTTTACTACCCAAATGACAATATAGAGGTAATTGAGCATCGGTAGATTCTGCCCTGAATAGGCAGAGGGTTAAAGGAATGTTAATGTTATCACCAATTAAGTTCCATATTGTAACTGGAGTGTTATTGAGACGGAACTACACCCTTAGGTCCAGGGGAGGAGTTAGCTCTCTTGTAATCCAGCGTTCGAACAAGGAGCATCCTCTTAAGCACCTGCTCTTACTACGCATACTAGCCTCAGCTCTCATTCAACTACAGAGTGTCAGCCCCTTCGGGCGAATACTGATATTACCCGATTAAAAGCTCAGCTTCCAGCATTGAACACAGCTACATCCCCAGCCTGCCCCTGCCATCCAGACTGTGACACAACTCCTGAGGTTCTTCTCCAAGAATCACTCCAGTACTGATGTGGTACAAATCGATTGGCGTGTTGTTACCGTTGGGTTGAATAAAGAACTGTCAAGTTACGTTGATGCACAACTTGCCTCCGTCTGCGTCCCTGCTAAACGGCTTGTATCACCATCACAGGGCGGCCCATCCCATCTACCAAGGCAATCACTACACCTCTAAGGGCTGCCCCAGGAGAACCATTACCACAAGCCTCTCCTTCTCATTTCAATTTCTATCCGTCGCAACCTCACTGCTGAGCCCTGTCAGGACTGTTGAAGCCCTCCCAGTCCCCAACCCTAAGCACCATTAAACTGCGGCCTGGCCGCAACACGCCAGCTACTCTCCCGGTATTTCTCGGTCCCATCTGCCGATCAGGCCCCGAACAAACGGCTGGCCCCGGTGGGGGGTGTGTACACACATGCTGTACCATAAACCGCCAGCGCTCTGGGGCTCTCTCGACCGATTAAGAAACGCATAGCCACGACCCAGCAACTCTGGGGCTCTCTTCATGTATGCCACTCGAGCACCTCTGCCTGCAGTATATCATCACGCATCTGGGACTCTGCATGGATATCATCCCACCACCAACTCTGGGACGCTGCATGAACACCCATAACGCCACAATCTGGGACTCTGCATGAACACCATACCGCCAGCAACTCGGACTCGCATGAACCCATAACCACACCGCCAGCAATCTGGGACTCCTGCATGAACACCATACCGCCACAACTCGGGGACTCCTGCATGAACACCATACCGCCAGCAACTCTGGCCTCTCTTACCAATACCGCCAGCAACTCTGTGCTCTGCATGAACCCCTACCACCATCAGCTCTGGGGCCTGCATGAATGCCATCATCCCGCAAGGATCTGGCTCTCATGATGCCATCCCGCCAGCATTTTGGGACTCTCTGCGAGCACGCTATCCCCCATCAGCTCTGTGGCCTGCATGGATACCATCTGCCGCCACAACCTGACTCTGCATGAACACCTATTTCCGCCAGCACTCTGGGACTACTCATGAACACCATAACCGCCAGCACTCTGGGACTCTGCATGAGTACCATACTGCCAGCAGCTCTGGGACTCTGGCCCCCCCCCATGAAATACCATACCGCCAGCACTCAAGGGACTGATGCAGAACAACCTCAAATAAAGCCGCCAGCAACTCTGGGAGCTCTGCTGAATACCTACCACCAGCAGCTCTGAAACTCTGCATGCAACGCCATTTCTTTTGGCAGCTCTGGACTCGCTGCATGCACTCGCCAAATTCTGGGACTCTATATTCCCACTGTCCCTCAGCACCTCTTGGGCTTCTGCATCATGCCATCTTCCCCCGCCACAGCTCTGGGGCTTCTGCATCATGCCATCCCGCAGCGCCTGGCTCTGGCATGCATGCCATCCTCCAGCACCGACGACATCTGCTGCATGCCATCCCTCCAGCATCTCTGCGACTCTGTATTCCACTGTCCCCTCAGCAGGCTCTAGGGCTCTGCATGCATGCCATCCTGGCAGCCAGCTTGGGACTTCTGCATGCACTCCATCCTGCCAGCAGCTCTGGGGACTCTGCATCACGCCATCTCCCTGCCGCAGCTCTTGGGACTCTGCATTCATGCCATCCCCCAGCAGCTCGGGGAACGTGCATGCAATGCCATCCCAACAATCAGTTCTGGACTCTGTATTCCCACTATCCCCTCAGCAGCTTTGGGGCTCATACATGCCCTCCATCCCTCCAGGCAGCACTGGACTCTGCATGCATGCCATCCTGCAGCAGCTCTGGACTCTGCAATGCATGCATCCCGGCACAGCTCTGTGACTCTGCATGCATCCTCCCGCAGCAGTTCTGGGACTCCTGTATTTCCCACTGTCCCCCTCAGCAAGCAGCTCTCCGGGGCTCTGCAATGCGAGCCATCTCCCGCAGCAGCTCTGGGGCTTCTGCATGCATGCCTCCTGCCAGCAGCTCGGGGACTCTGCATTCAAACTCCATCCCGCCAGGCAGCTCTGGGGACTGCTGCAATGTACGCCAGAATGTTGATTAAAGGAAACAAGGTTCGCTAAATTGAAGAGTCAGTCAGTTAATAGGGCCCTATAGGAACCTGTCACTATTGTATTTTGTGAAAATGTGGTGACCAGGTTCCCTATAGATACTTTAATGTGTAAGTACTCTTATGTGTAAAAGGGTAAAACAGACATAAAAATGCATGTGCCATTGATACATCTAAATTCTAAATGGTTTACCAATTTCTGAACAACAATGTGTTTGTTGGCAATGTGGAGAGCCTGTTAGCAATACGTCAGGGAAAATGGATTAACGGAAGCATTAAGTATGCACTTTTCACAACCATAATGTTGTGTAGGGAGAAATTACCGTGCTGGTATGAAGATGAAGAACTCTCTACATCCTGGTTTTGTGATATTAAGAAGGAAAAAGAAAAAAAAGAAAAAAAAAAAGTAGTGCATATATATAATGTAGACTACATTGCTTTGCTATTCTTTTCATATCTTAATGTTTACAAACCCTCGTAAATTCTGAATCACCTGGTCTAGCTAATTTTAATCTATATGTTTTCTATTTTTTTGTATTGTGATGGAAAGGTACCATGATTGACATCCAACACGTGGCACATTACAAAGGTGCGTTTACGGTGCTCTACCGTACTGTGTGCCATTTATCTATGCAAAGAATTGTCACACTCCCTAAGTTAAAAGGTCACAAAAAAGGGTGTCTGTTGAGGGTGCAGAGGGCGCCAGATTCAAGGAGAACATGCACAGAAATCGGAATCTGTGCACCCTGCACTATACACATGCAACTGCATATATACAGTTCGCAACTGTTCTTCCCGCTGCAATCTTTGTCATTTTGCTAAAATTTTAAAGTCCCAAATTATAATCCTGGGGATTGACAAACAAACTAAATATCACCTAAAATTGTACTATTCTTACCAACAAAGCCCTTCCAACACTCTTGCAACTGACAATCAAGTATTTTAGTGTTTCTGTCTAACTATGCCCAAAAGTGTAGCTCAAATCCCACAAAATATATCCATGGTAATTGTATCCTGTTTCGGTCATTAATGTGAATTGTAATATTCATTTTCCTCTCCGCAGAGTCTGGCTGTAATAGGCAATCATATCAGTGGGTGTTGAGTACTACTTTCTTCTGTCCTCTGGTCTTTTGTTGCCTGGTCACTTGCATGGCAGTGTGAAAGACCAATGAAAGGTATGTGATGTTTTGAGGCTGAACATTGTTTCACCTGTTAGATGGTCAACTACTGACTAATGACTTATGAGCTCATGTAAGAGAGCTTCACAATGGCAGCTGAATTGATAGTCATCAGCAGTTGTTCTGTAGTGTTGATAGATTGGAAGTGACCTCATCTTCTTTCGCAGCAATAATCAAGAATGCGGATAGAAAATTGTTCTGTGGTCATCATAAGTATTGTGCAACTGTAAAATAGTGTTATCTGCCACCTTGCTTTGTATGGCTAAAGTTTTAATTTTTCTATCAGTTGACACACTGGGGGCAGGCAGCTAGGGAGCATGTACCGATTTTCATCCAGCAGGGGCCTACACTAGTGTATCTGGGACTATTATATGATATACCGTCTATATTTGGTGATTCAACATTTCAAAGGATATTCCGCATCTCACATTGGATGTTCCATATACCAGACCAGACGCATGGTCGCACCTCTTAACCTCTGAGATCTAAGCATATTGAGAATGTGGGTACCCCGACTCCCATCGTATAAGCCGAAGTGAAATGGTAGACTCATATCCTGTATTCTATCACTTCTATTCAGTTGTACCAGCGGTCCTTTCTGCTTTTATCCTTTGTTTAGGATGTTAGAGCTTATAAACATTTAGTGCCATTTTTCCGATTTTCACGAAATCATCAAACCTACTTTTGGGAGGGAGTCAATTAGTTAGTAGTGATTTTATAAAGGCCTACATACAGAACACCCCCACTAATGACACCATTTAGAAACTCACCCCTCAAATAGTCAAAACACTTTGGAATTTTGTTAACCCTATTATCGTTTCTGAAGGGGAAAGAACCAAAACAGAGGAATCCCCAAAAGAGACACCATTTTGAAGTAACACCCCTTGGGAGATTTTGAAGGTGGAATGCTGTGTATTTGCCCCAACAGGTGTTTATTCATTAGGCCCAAAAGGGAAAAAAAGTGAAAATGTTCAAAAAAAGTTTTGTAACACACGGGATAAAAGATTACACAAACCCCCTAAATGTGTACAACTATTTCTCTAAGACAGAACTGCTCACAAGAAGGCTCAAGGGAAAGAGGGCTTGGCCTTTTCAGAAGCCAGATTTGACAATCATCTTTACCAGTGCCAGATACATTTGGAGACCTAGTGGTAACCAAAACAGAGGGGAACCCCCACAAGTGTCACCAGTTTGAAATGACCCTTTGGAGAATTTAGCAGGTGAATATGTGTATTTTTTCCGTAAAGGGTTTGATAAATTAGACTTAAATAGGCCAAAGGTGAAAATTTCTTATAAAGGTCATTTTAAAGCCTCTAATTTTGTTTAGTAGCCACAAGGGATAAAAATGTACTAACCCCCCAACAAAAAAATGTGTAAACCTATTTCTCTCGAGTGTAGAATACCCCACATGGGTAGGAAGGGGGATGTTTGCCTTTTAGACCAATTGACAATGTTTGGACAGCATTTGGAGAACCCTAGTGTATAAAACGATAAGAAATCCAAAAAGTGGACCCCTAATTGTTGAACGACACCCCTTCAGAATTTTGCAATGTGTAATATAGGTATTTGCCCCTACAGTAAATGACAATTGGCCCTAACATTAAAAGGTGAAAATTTTCCTATAAATGTCACGTTTACCCCAATTTATGTAAGCCACAAGGATAATCTAATAAATAACCAAACCCCCGAAAAAAGTTGTAAACTATTTCTCTCCCCAGTGTAAGAAGTACTCCCACATGTGCATATAAAATGCTCTTATGGCGCCCATAAAGCAAAGTGATTTTGTCTTTAGAGGCAAATTTGACAGAAATCGGCACTGTTTCCAGTGATACCATTGGGGGAGAGCCCAGTAGTGGTACACCAGAACAAGGAAAACCCCAATTGTTTGGAATGTACACCCTTGGGAATTTATCAAGGTTAATCTTGTGTAAGTAACTAACCAAACCCTACCGTGGTGAAATGAGAAGTTTGAACGATATAGTGTTTCCAATAGGATGTGCAATGAGTCCAGATGGAAATTTGCATTGTTCTGGAAAGTTCAGTGCCCTGCATGTGGCGCCGTTTGTGGCCCCCCTGTATAAAATCAGGGGTATAGGGAGCATGTGACCTAACCTTGTACAATTATTCATTTTAACCGAAATGAATTCCCAACAGGTTGGGGCGTGCATTGTGAAATATGGTTTCGTAATAAAGGCGTGGAATATACCAGGGACCAACTAACTGTCCGTCTTGGTGTCGCAGGCCTCTTAGTAGATGAGTGTCCTCCTAACTCCTCTTGTGGAACATACACTTTTTGAGTCCTACCTTTAGAACAGCAGAATTCACCGGGAACATGCTGTCCTGGCAAACACAGGAACTTCCTAATCGTTCTTGTCCCCAATATGGTTTCCTAATATCTTCCTCTTGAAACGAGAAATGATCGGACAGGACCTGCACATTGGAGCAGCTCGTGACGATTGTAAGCATCATCTGTCAATGTACAACGCAGCGCTTTTGTGCCATATCTTCGTTTTTCCGTAGGGAAATTATCGCCAGTGTTGCTCTTATCACCTAGCGATGCCCATTGTGACGAATATTGATGCTTTTGGCTGGACCAAAGCAAGCCACCATAGCACAAACATGACGAGGGGCTACAAACCGCTCTGGACTTCAAGGCACCATTGGTTTACTGTCAGGACCAGCGCACCCTGACCCTGCCGATCACCGTTTCTACAGACATGGTGATCGTATTACTGAAGTCATAAGTAAAATTTGCAGCTATTGGCTGCTCTGCACTTGATGACCATAGCAGGATCATGACTGGGGGGATGCGGGGGGAAGTACCCTTCTGCTCCATGGGGCAGAGGATGGCTGTCAGGAACACTCCATCTTGCCCCAATCACGGTGTCTGACCGTGGTGGGCCAGTCACTAATCCGCCGCCATCCCCGTTTCTAATAACACAACGCGCGGTGGGAATAGGCTATACATCTTTATTTATTTTTAAGCAATTTAACAAATGGCTTAGTTTTTCACTGTAAAAAGACCCTTTATTTTTTAGGGGTTTTAGCTTATTGAAGCAATTTTAAATTTTTTTCGTGTTGATGAAACTAAAATAACAATCTTGTTTGGATTTTATACATTTTTTTTGGGGGGGTGGTTCACCGTGCATAACAATAATATATTATCTTTATTCTACGGTATCACTACAATTACGGTGATACCTCATTTTTAAGTTTGTTTAATATGTTTTCCAATTTTTATGAAGAAAACTAAATAAAAAAGACTGCAATTGGTTTTAGTATGCCATTTTTATAGCACAGAACTATAAGTATTTTTTTTGGTTGTACGAGCTGGTTGTGAGCTTATTTTTTGCGTGACAAGTTGTTCTTTTCAGTGGTATCTTTTGGGTGCTTGTAACTTCGGATCACTTTTTAGAACATTTTTGTAAAGCATTTAATAAAATGTTTTAATTTTTGGGCAGTTTTTTGGTTTTTTTTTTTACCCACGCACCGTGCGGTCCCATTATGATTAGATTTATTGTACAGATTGATACGGATCGGCAAATACCAAATAGGTTGGTTGTTTTGTGATTTAGTGTTTTTTATACTTTATGACTTGTTGATAGGAATGGGGTTTTTTGTGGGGACGTTCCAACTTTCTTTTATTATTTTATTTTTATTTTAAAACCTTTATTTATTTTTTTAACTTTTTTTTTATCGTTATGAACATCTTAGCTTGAACAAGTGATCTTCTGATTTTCAGTTTTTCAAAACTCGTGCCAGCTTCCCTAGAGCCTAACGTAAACCAACTGGTGACACGAACGCCATAATGACATGGGCAATGTGTTTGAATTGCATTTAAAATTCTTTGTAACGCAACAGTAAAACGCACAACATACATTTGCATTTTTTACCATCATTATATGATTAGTGTTAGATACATTTGGCCTGAGCGTTGACATGGCACTTCAAAATGCCATGAAATGCATTGTGTAAACATGGCCTAAAATGTACAGGTAAATTCCATTTAGTAGTATTTGGGGCCCCTAGAATCATTTTAATGTGGATCTCGAGGCCCCGAGTTTTGTAACAGTACCTTGATTTTGGCTTCTCAGTTCTGTTTGCCTGTTTTATTATTGGCGAATTTTGTTAACCTAGGTTTTTGTAGCTATTTGGGGCAAATTTGTGGCAAACCCACAACAAACTGCAATGTAACTATTATTAATATCACTATTATTAAACTTACTGTATTTCGGACTAGAAGGCAACAGATTATAGGCCACCCATCAATAAATTTCCTGCTAACATCTAGGATTCATATAAAGATAAGTCCTCAAATCGCGTTTTAAGGCGCACCTGATTATAAGATGAATGACCAGCAGGTGCAATCTGTGCACATGCAAGGCAGCTGTTTCTGTAAGTACTGTGCATATAGTAAGTGCACGACTATAAGTGGCACCTTTGATTTCTGAAGAATGAAAGGACTTTTTTGGCGCTTATCGTCGAAAAATAAGTCACTAAAAGTGCAGTATACTAGCAAGGCAAGGTACACTTTTTTTATTTGTTTAAACGTGTGTCACATATTCAAGCATAACCAAAACTTTTGAACACATTTTTATTTTTCAAAGTATTAAAAAAATATCAATAAAAAACTAGATACTTTTTAACTTAATTGTGGTGTTTTCTATTGTATGCTTTAATGAAAAGTGGTGCTTTCAGTAAATTTCTTACTTGACTGTTTCTGCTTTGCTAACCTAGATCTGTTATGCCATCTGAATGAATGGAGATGGCTTAATCCTATGGGTGGACATGCTGTGCTGATATCAGCAGGAATTAGAAGATTTTCTCCCCTGCAGAGGACGATGTCTATATAGCTGGCCTGCAGGGGAATCCTCCTGAATTTTGTTTAATAAACAAGAATAATAAGAGTATCTAGAGAGATCTCGGAGAAGATCCTCTCTGTATTCCAGTGCATTGAACTTGTGGTAACATGTGTAACTCTATTTAAGTCTAGTTAGTTCGTGGTTAAAGTCCTCTCATTCCATATAGGTACTGCAAGACTCGTGGATAAGCAATGTTTTTGCCCTACAAGTGGAGAGTGTAGTTTAACCCTGTCGTATCACAAAATATGGATTAATAATAGGAATATTGGGGCCAAATTAATCAAACTCTGGGACTCTGCATGAACACCATACCGCCAGCAACTCTGGGACTACCTTTATAGGTAGATTCGTGGTGGTAGGTGCCCTTTAAGTAGGGGAACCACCTGTACTCTGAAAATGTATGGGAATATGATCTAAAAAATATAGTGAAATGGCAGAAATACATACTATGTCACCTTATTCCATTAATATGTACATTGTCCAATGCAGATATTTTGGATCTGTATGTAAATCTTTATTGGTTGTCAAAAATAAAATGTGTTTTTATAAAATAAACTTGAAACTGGGTAATTGATTCCCCTTCAAGCAGGACAAAAACCATAAACATAACCAGTTTGAACAATGACCTGAGACTGGTTAATTGTTTAAAAATGTTCTCGATTGTTCTTTGTTCATGTACCTTGTATTAATTATAGCCGTGTTAAACATACCAATCGATAGCATGTACCCAGATCTCTCCAGAGCAGATTCCAACAAATAACAACAAGAAAAGATGGACATAATCCAAAACTACTTTAACATGATCTGGATATGATATCATGTGTATGTAAATAATATAATAGGCTTCTGTGTATATGTATAATTATAAAAATCAATAAAAATGAATAAAAAAAAAAATCTTAAAAAACCCCATAAACATAGCCAAATTGTAATGACCATCTGCTGGCAGGTTTGTGAGACACACCCAGCTTTTCTTTCAACATCTCTCTAAAGATGGTTTGTTCTTGATTGAGCTTAGGGCTGTTTTTGCTGGGGTGAGTGACACAAGTCCTGGCCACTTAGCTACAGTATCCTGGGACTGCACTTGTTGTTTGACCAGACTGTGCTGATGTTAGCTATGCCGATGTTAGCTGGAGCCCTGAATCCCGCCAGCAACTCTGGGACTCTGCATGCGTACCATACCACCAGCAGCTCTGGGGCTCTGCATGCGTACCATATTGCCAGCAGCTCTGGGGCTCTGCATGAATACCATACCGCCAGCAACTCTGGGACTCTGCATGTGCAACGTCCCTGCCAATTCACATATCAGAGGAGTAGTTGCGAATAAGCCCTTTTACTACCAAATACATATAGAGGTAATTGAGCAGCGGTAGATTCTGCCTGAATAGGCAAGGGTTAAAGGAATGTTAATGTTATCATCCAATTAAGTTCCACTATTGTAACTGGAGTGTGATTGGAGAGGAACTAAACCCTTAGTCAGGGGAGGAGTTAGCTCTCTTGGAATCCAGCTTCTGACCAAGGAGCATCATCTCTTAGAGCACCTGCTCTTACTACAGGCATACTAGGCCTCAGCTCTCATTACAGAGCTACAGAGTGTCAGTCCACCTTCAGGGCTGATACTGAATATACCCAGGATTAAAAGCTCAGCTTCCAGCATTGAACACAGCTACATCCCAGCCTGCCCCTGCATCCAGACTGGTGACACAACTCCTGAGGTTCTTCTCCAAGATCACTCCAGTACTGCATTTGTACAAAATCGGTTGGCGTGTTGTTACCGTTGGTTGAATAAAGAACTGTAAGTTACTTTTATGCACAACATTGCCTCCGTCTGGTCCCTGCTACGGCTGTATCACCATCAAGGGCGGCCCATCCATCTACCAAGGACATGCACTACAGACTCTAAGGGCTGCCCCAGGGAGAACCAGTACCACAGCCTCTCCCTCCATTTCATTTCTGCCAACATCACCTGCTGGAGACCTGTCAGGCTGTAGGACAGCCCTCCAGTCCCCATACCAAGCACCATTAAACTAGCGTGCCTAGGCCGCAACCGCCAGCTACTCCGGTATTCTCGGCCCAGCTGCCTCCAGGCCCCGAAAAAAGGCTGGGCCCCGGTGGGGGATGTTACACATGCGTACCATACCGCCAGCAGCTCTGGGGCTCTGCATGAATACCATACCGCCAGCAACTCTGGGGCTCTGCATGTATGCCATCTCGCCAGCCGCTCTGGGACTCTGCATGAACACCTACCGCCAGAACTCTGGGACTCTGCCATTGAACACCATACCGCCAGCAATCTGGGACTCTGCATGAACACCTACCGGCCACAAATCTGGGGAATCTTGCAATGAAACATACCGTCCAAACTCTGGGGACCTCTGCATGAACACCATACCGCCAGCAACTCTGGAGACTCTGCATGAACACCATACCACCAGCAGCTCTGGGGCTCTGCATGAATGCCATCCCGCCAGGAGTTCTGGGGCTCTGCATGAATTACCATCCGACAGAGCAGTTCGGGACTCTCAAGCACGCTATTCCCGCCAGCCAAACTCTGGGACTCTGGCATGAACACCATGTCGCCAGCAACTCTCTGGACTATGCATGGAGTACCATACTGCAGCAGCTCTAGGACTCTGCATGAATACCATACTCCAGCCACTGCGCGGACTGCGCATGAAACACCATTCACGCCGCAACTCTGGAATTGCATGAAATACCATACCACCAGCAAGGCTCTGAAAATCATGCATGCCGCCCATTCTTTGCAGCTCTGGGACTCTGCATGCATGCCATCGCAGCAGCTTGTGACTTGCATGCATGCACTCGCCGAAGTCTGGGACTCTGTTATTCCCTGTCCCCTCAGCAGCTGGGCTCTGCATGCATGCCAATCCCGCCAGCAGTCATGGGACTTCTGCATGCATGCATCCATGCCAGCAACTCTGCGACTCTGCATGCATGCCATCTGCCAGCAGCTTGGACTCTGCATTGGCATTGCATTCCGCCAGCAGCTCTAGGACTCGCAATGCATTGCCATCCCGTCAGCAGCTAGTCACTTGCATGATGGCAATCCCGCAGCAGTCTGGTGACTCTAGGATTCCCACTGCCCTCAAGAGCTCTGGGTCTCTCTGAGTCCAACTGCAGCAGCCTAGGAACTCTTGATGGAATACCATACAGCCAGCAACTCTGGGATCTGCCAAGAACAACCATACCGCACAGCAATGGGAAATCTGCTATGAATACCATACCACAAGCATCTGAAACTCTGCATGCACCGCCATTCTTTTCGAGCTCTGGGGACCATGTTCATGCAGCCATTTGCCACAGCAGCTCTGTGACTCTGCATGACTGGCATTCTAGCCAGAAGTTCTGGATCTTGTATCCCACGTCCCCCTAGCAACGCTCTGGGCGCTTGCATGCATGCCATTCCCCGCCAGCAGCTCTGGGCTTGTCATGCATGCCATCCCGCCAGAGTCTGGACTTCGCATGCATGGCCACCTGCCAGCAACTCTTGCGACTCTGAGTGCATGCACATCACTTGCCAGCGCCGCGTCTGTATTCTCACTGTCCCCTCAGCGCTATGGGGCTGCATGCATGGCCATCTGGAGCAGCTACGGGACTCTGCATGCCACCATTGTCCGCCAAGATATGGGAGATCTGCATGCAGCCCTCACCGCCAGCAGCTCGGGACTCTGCCTGGCATGCCATCCCGCCAGCAGTTCTGGGACTCTGTATTCCCACTGTCCCCTCAGCAGCTCTGGGGCTCTGAGTACCATACTGCCAGCAGCTCTAGGACTCTGCATGAATACCATACGCCAGCAACTCTGGGACTCTGCATGAACACCATACCGCCAGCAATCTTGGAATCTGCATGAATTACCATACCACCAGCAGCTTTTTCTGAAACTCTGCATGAGCCATTCTTTTGCAGCTCTGGGGACGCTGATTGCAGGCCATCTGCCAGCAGCTCTGTGGAACTCTGAGCATGGATCTCGCAGAAGGCTATGGGACTTCGTGTATTCCACATGGTCCCCTCAGCAGCTCTGGGGCCTGCAGCATGCCATCCCGCAGCAGCTTGGGGGACTCTGCATGCATGCCATCCGCCCAGCAGCTCTGGATAGTGCATGCATGCCATCCTGCCAGGCAACTCTGCGACTCTGCATGATGCCCATCCTGCCAGCAGCTCCTTGCGAATCGGTATATCACGTCCCTCAGCAGCTCTAGGCTGCTGCTGCCTCCGGCAGGCACTGGGATTGATGGCATCCCTGGCCCAGCAGCTCTGGGATCAGCATGCATGCCATCCCGCCAGCAGCTCTGGCTTAATGCAGGAAGCCCCCAGTCTGGACGCGAATGCATTGCCATCCAACAGCAGTTCTGCGGGACTCGTATTCCTCATCTATCCCCTAGCAAGCGTTTGGGGCTCTACATGACGCATTCCCCAGCAGCTTGGGACTCTGCATGCATGCCATCCTGCCAGCAGCTCTGTACTCTGCATGCATGCCATCCCGCCAGCAGCTCTAGGACTCTGCATTCATGCCATCCCGCCAGCAGCTCTGGGGCTCTGCATGCATGCCATCCTGCCAGCAGCTCTGGAAACTCTGCATTGCCGCCATCCAGCCAGCAGCTCGGGGACTCTGCATGCACGCCATCACGCGCAGCAGGCTAGTGGACTCTGCATGAGCAGAATGTTGGTGTAAAGGAAACAATGTTTGCCTAAATGAAGGAGGCAGTCAGTGAATAGGGCCTATAGGAACCTGTCACATCTTTTGTGTTTGTGAAAGTGTGACAGGTTCCCTATATGTACTTATGTGAAGTATTATGTGGAAAAGGGTTTAAAACAGACATAAAAATGCATGTGCCATGATTACATCATAATCATAAATGCCCAATTTCTGAACAACAATTGTGCTTTGAGTGGCAATGTGAACCTGTTAGCATATACCAGGGAAAATGGTTAACGGAAGCATTAAGTATGCCATTTATACCTAATTGTTGTGTAGGTGAGGTGAAATTACAGGGCGGTTATGAAGAGAGGATCCTTATAATCCTGGTTCTTGTGATATTTAGTGATGTATAATACTGTACGAATACATGGCTGTGCTATTTCTTTTCATATCTTTATGGGTATTCAAAAACACTCGTTAAAATTCTGAATCACCCTGGTCTAGATCATTTAATGCTATATGTTTCTATTTTTTTGATTGTGAATGGAAAGGTACCATGATTGACACACAACACAGTGGCACATTTACTAAGGGTGCGTTACCGGTGACTCATCCGGATGGTGCTCAGATTATCATGCAAAGAATTCAGCGCACTCCCTAAGGTATAAGGTTACACAAAAAAAAGGGCGGGTTGTCTGTGGAGGAGGCAGAGGGGCCAGATTAAGGAGAACATGCACCGAAATGCTGAATCTGGGACCCTTGCCACTATAAACCATGACTGAATATAGTAAGTTTGCACTGTTCTTCCGCTGCATCTTGTCATTGTGCTATAAAGTTTTAAAGCTCCCAAAGTGTATGTTCCTGGGATCCAATACAAAACCTAAAATATCAGCCTAAATTGTATATTCTGTACAACAAGACCCTTCCAAACTACGTTCTGCAAACTGACAATCAGTATTTAGCGTTTCTAACTATACCAAAAAGGTATCTCAAATCACCACAAAAATTGCAGATATCAGTGAGTCCAGGTGATGTAACTGTTTTGGTCATCTGTGAATTTGTAATATTCTTCTCATCCGAGTCTGGTGCTAAATAGGCAATCATATCAGGGTGGGTGTGAGAGTACTAGCCTTATGTCTGGGTCTTTTGTGCCTTGTCATTGCCATGCTATCGGTTTGAAAGAATGAACGGTGATGTTGAGAGAGAGCTTCACAATGGAAGTGAATTGAAAGTCATCAGCAGGTTGGCTGTAGTGTGGATGAGATTGAATGACCTTCATCTTTCGCAGCCAAATAATCAAGAATGGCCAGGGATAGAGAATTTGTTCTGTGGTCATCATAACAGTATGGGTGCAACATGGAAAATAGGTTTATCTGCCAAACCTTGCTTTGTATGGCCTAAAGTTATAATTTTCTATCAGGTTGACACAACTGGCAGCCAGCTAAGGGACGCATGGAACGATTTTAATCAGCAGGGCTGGCTGCAGCTAGTGTATATGTGACATATTTACATAGATATACTCGTATAGTGTTGTGTGATTCAGCATTTTCAAAGGGATATTCCCATCTTCACCTTGGATGTTCCAAAATGCCAAGAAAGAAGATGGTCCACTTCGAACTTGAATGATAGCTATTTTGAGAATGTGGGGTTACCACCGACTCCCATATTAAGCCTAGAGGAAGGGTAGACTCATATCCATGTCTTTCTTATTCACTTCTATTCCTTGTACAAGCTGTTTTCTGCTTTTCCTTTTTTAGGATGGTAGGAGGCTTATAACTTTAGGTGCAATTTTTTTCAGATTTTCGAAATCATCAAAACCTACTTGGACGGGCAATTTATTAGTGTGATTTTATAGGCCTAGCATGACAGAAAAACCCCCAAAACGACCACCATTTTAGAAACTACACCCCGTTCAAAATCTTCAAAACAACCTTTGGGAATTTTGCTAACCCTATGTGAGCGTTTCCATGAGGTGAGGTGGGATAAGATATGAAAAGTGAAATTACAAAATGTAATTTTTCTTACTATAGATTCATTGAGACACTAAATTTGCACTCTACACAATGGTGTTAAAAAGGAAATAACATTTTACAATGTTTTAGGGCAATGTCCTCGTGCGTATGCAATACCCATTTTGTCACTGTACCCTGTCGTACGGGACCAGGGGAGTGGCACTGGAATGGAAAGAGCGTGTTTCGTTTTTGGTGGGTAAATATGGCTGAAAAAGTTTTCATGTGTCAGGATGCATTTGGAAGCCATAATGGAACCAAAACAGGAAAAGCCCCAATAAGAGCACACATTTTGGAAAAGTAAACCCTGGGAGAGTTAGCAAGGTGTTTTGTGTATTTGCCCCAACAGGTGTTTAATTCAATTAGGCCCCAAGGGAAAAAGTGAATGTTCTCAAAAAGTCACTTCTACCCAAATTTTTGTAAGCCACAAGGATAAAGATGAAACCAACCCCCATAAAGTGTAAAACTATTTCTCCTAACGAAAGAACTGCTCACACGAAGGGTCTCAGAAGGAGGAAACGAGGGGTTTGGGCTTTAGAGGCCAGATTTGACAAATCATCGCTACAATTGGTTTTTGTGGCCAGGATGCCTTTGGAGAGCCCTAGTGGTACACCAAACAGAGGGGAACCCCAACAAGTGTTCCCATTTGCAAAGGCAACCCTTGGAGAATTTAGCAGAGGTGTATAATATGCGTATTTGTCCAGTTAAAGGTGTGTGATTTTTAATTAGGACTTCTTAAAAGGAAAAGGTGAAAATTTTTTCTATAACGGTTCATTTTTGACCCCTAATTTTTTATAGCCACAAGGGATAAAAAAATGTACTTAACCCCCCAAAATGTTGTAAACTATTTCTCTCGAGTGAGTAGAAGTACCCCACATGTGTTAGGAGAAACGGGGATGTTTGCCTTTTAGAAGACAATTTGGCAGAAAGGTGACATGCATTTGGAACCCTAGTGGTATAAACAGATAAGAATCGAACCGAAAAGTGACCCTTAATTTGAAAGCCACACCCCTTCAGAGAATGTTGCATTGTGTGAAATATGTATTTGCCCCTACAGGTAAATGATCAGTTAGGCCTAAACATTAAAAAAGGTGAACATTTTCTATAAATGGTCAATTTACCCCTCTATTTTGTAGCCACAAGTTGGATAATATATTAAAATAACCCCAAAAAGTGTTGTAAAACTATTTTCTCCCAAGTGTAGAAGTACCCACATGTACTATAAAAAATGCTTATGGGCGCACAGTAGAGGAAAAGAGGGGATTTGTCTTTTAGAGGCAAATTTGACGGAAATCCTTGCACATGTGTCAGGAACATTGTAGCAGCAGCGTCAGTGGGTACCAGAACAGAGGAAAACCCAAAAAAAGTGACCCTAATTGTTGAATGTACACCCCTTGGGAATTTAGCAGTGTTGTAATATGTGGTGTAAGGTACTACACGTGGTGAAATGAGATTTTGAACATATTATAGGTGGTTTCCAAATATGATGTGCAATGGAGTCCAGATGGAAATATGCATATTTTCTGGGAAAGTTCCAGTGCCCGCTGTGTGTCGCCCGTTGATGTGGCCGCCCCTTATGAAAAAATTGAGGGGTACTAGGGCAACGGACCTAACAGTTGTTAACAATATTCATTTATACGAAATGAATTCCAACAGGTTGGGGCGTGAATTGGGAATATGTTGCGTATAAGGAGGGGAATATACCAAGGGACCAACTATAAACTTTTGTTCACTTGGCAGGTTGTGAAGGAGTCTCTTAGTGAGTATGTGTGTCCATTTCTAACTCCTCTTATGAGTCCTTACCTTTGAAGAGCAGAATTAAACGGGAACAATGCTGTCTGGCAAAACACAGGAACATCTACATGAGGGCCACGGGGCCCCGTCGTTTGTACCAATATTAGTTTCCATAATATCTTCCTCTTGAAAATGGAGAGGATGATACGGCAGGACCTGCCACATTGGAACAGCTGAAGAGTGTCAGCTATCATCTGATACAATGTAACGGCCAGCGCTTTTGTTACGTATCTTCGTTTTCCGTAGGGAAATTATCGCAACTAGGGTTGCGCTCTATTAACCTAGGATTGCCATTGTGACGAAGTATTGTGCTTTTGGCTGGACCAAATCAACAGCCAATAGCAGCAAAATGGACAGAGGGGGGCAACAAAACACCTCTGACAGAAGGGCAAAATTGGGGATGTCAGGAAAAGCCAACACCATGCCCGGATCACCGTGTGTCGTACAGAATGGGATAGGTTACTAACGGTTCATAAGTAAATTGCAGCTATTGGCTGCCTCTGCATGTGAGGCCAATAGCAGCGATCATGCACTGGGGGGATGAGGGGGGAAGTAACCATCTGCTCGATGGGGCAGGACGGAGATGGCTTGTTCAGAACAGCCCCATCTGCCCGATCACGGGTCTGAAACCGGTGGGCAAGCCCTACCCGCCGCACCGTTCTATAACAACGGTGTGGGAATAGGCTATATATCTTTATTTATTTTTAAGCAATTTAGACAAATAATGGCTTATTTTTTGCAATGTAAAAAGACCCTTATTTTAGTGGGGTTTTAGGTTAGCTTATGATGAAGCACTTTTTCTTTTTTCTGTTGTGGAGGAAAATAATAATAATACATAGTCTGTGTTTTGTTTTTAGCATTTTTTGGGGGGGGTCACCGTAGCACTAAACAATAAATATATCTTATTCTAGGATAACTACGATACGGTGTACCTCATTTTCTAGTTTTGTTTATACTTTTCCATTATATGAAGGAAAACTAAAAAGAAAAAACGCATTTGTTTAGTGATTGCCATTTTTAGCAGCATAAACTATAGTATTTTTTGGTTACGGACTGAGCTGGTTGTGGTTAATTGTTTTTGCGTGACAAGTGTTTTCTTTTTCAGTGGTTATCATTGGGTGCTTGGAACTTTTCGGACACTTTTTAGAACATTTTTTGTAAAGCATTGAATTTAGTTAAAAGGGTTTTAAATTTTTGCAAAGGTTTTTTTTTTTTTTTTTTTTTACACCTTCACGGCGGTCCAATATGATTGGATTATTGTACAGATTGCTACGGACGCGGCAAATACCAATAGGTGGGGTTGTTGTGTGACTTAGGTTTTTATATCTAGTTTATACTTGTTATAGGGAATGTGGTGTTGTGGGGACTTTCACTTCTTTCTTATTATTGTTATTTAACCCTACGGGACAAGCATATGTTTGGACTCTTAAAGGGACAGCGGGCCCATTTTTCAAATCTGGCTGGTCAAATAGTGTTTTTAGCAGTGGGAAAACTGTGAGATATCCAGGGGATTTTGAGATTGTTCTCGTGACCACGTTTGTACTTCAAATTATGTTTCAAAAATGGGAATGAAATATTTGAGTTTAGTATGAAACAAAACAAAATTTGGCAAAAAAATTTTGAAAATTCTTTATTTTCAACGTTCTAAATTCTCTACTTTTGATCTCAGAAAGTCATAGCACCAAATAATTCATAACTTACATTTCCCAAATGGCTGCTTATGTTGGCATGGTTTTTCGGATTCCACATTATTTTTACTAGAATGTTATGAGCTCAGAAATTTGGGTGCATTTTCCATTTTTGTAAATCGCCCAAAAACCGTATTAAGATGGACCATGCACCAGTTCTAATTGACACTGAGAGGCCTAAATAATAGCGAGACTCGTAAATTACCCTGCGGCCAACTACCCCCTCAGTATGAAAACCATTTTAGAAGTTTGTTAAACCCTTTACCGGTGTTTATAGGGTTTTAATTCAAAAACAAAATGGTAGGTGGAGTCTGCAAATTGTAAGATTTTTTCAACAATACATCAATTGTGGTGGAAATTAAACATTGTAATGGATAAAATGGAAAAAGGCTCACAAAGTTTGATACCCATCTCTCCGAGTATGACGATACCCTAATGTGGTGGTAACTGCTGTATGGGCGCACGTGACCGGGCAATCGAAGGGAAGGAGGCGCCAATTCAAAATCAGATTTGCCATGTCACATTGTACAGGCTATACTTTTTGTCTTTTTTTTTGTGACCCTATAGGGGCTATTCTTTTGCCACATAGATGCACTTTTCTAATTACATAATTGTGGGGCTCTATCGCTAATGGTGAGATTTAATTAACTCTTTGTGGTGGAGGGAATATGAAATCATCAATTGAGGAAAATTTTTATGTGTTTTTTTTTTGGCGTGAAACCATACATGAACAAGTATATTATTTTTATTCTTTGGTCGCCACGTTTATGAAAATATTCATTTTATAGTTATTGTTTATTTTTCCAATTTTTACTGAAAAAAAGTTAATTTTGGCAAAATTGTTGGTAAATTTAGCATCACCGTCTGTCAGTGCAAAAATTTTTTATTTTCTAACCTAAAAAATCTGTCGTAAGGGCTATTTTGCAAGAATGAGAGATTAATTTAGTGGTCTATTTTAGATTGCGTTAACTTTTGCAAATCACTTTTTTAGAGCATTTTTAAAGGGCATTCATAATAAAAATATCCTGTATCAGAGAGAGAAGAGGTTGTTTTAGGTGTTTTTTACGGGTTACTTGGGCGGATCTAATAACGTTATGTTTGATTATACAGCTTGTTACGGACGCAAGGGATAAAATATGTGGGGGTTTTGTGTTTTGTTTTTTATTGTAATCATAGTTGAATAAAAACTAATTTGGGAAAGAATCTATTCTTTTAGCATCACCTCTATTTATGCATAACTTTTTATGTTTTGGAGATTAAATTTGTTAGGGTTTTAGTTTGCGAGAACAGTTGTTCTTTTTAGTGGGCTTTTTTGGGTGCATAAATTTTTTAAATCACTTTTTAGAGGCATTTTTATAGGGTATGTAATAAAAATTATTTTTTTCGGAGAAGTTTTTGACGTTTTTTCCTCCCGGGTTTTACGTGCGGGTCACCGTAACAATTTGTTTTAATACAGATTGTTCGGACGCGGGCAATCCAATATGCGGGTTTTTTGTGTTTTTGCATTTTTTATACTTTATAGTTTTTTTATGGGAAGTGGACATTTTAGGGGCATTGTTATGTGATTAATTTTTATTGATGTACTATGGTAGTGTAAGGTTTTAACACTATTTTACTAATTATACATACTTGAACTTAAACCAGTGATGCTCTGACACTGGTTTAGTTCATTAACATGCTCATACAATATATTATTGTAGGCAGTTGCCAGCAGCTCTGGGACTCTGCATGCATGCCATCCTGCCAGCAACTCTGCGACTCTGCATGCATGCCATCCTGCCAGCAGCTCTGCGACTCTGTATTCTCACTGTCCCCTCAGCAGCTCTAGGGCTCTGCATGCATGCCATCCTGGCAGCAGCTCTGGGACTCTGCATGCACGCCATCCCGCCAGCAGCTCTGGGACTCTGCATGCATGCCCTCATATGCCTTGGTCATACGCCTCCAACCTCCTCCGATATGCGTGAGAAAACAGACCTGAGGGTGCTTTGGCATAAATCAACAGGGAAATCTTTCTTCCACCCGTCTACTTGTGAGGAGCGCAAAGCTCCGACTTCATGCTGGACCAGAGAGTTTTTCAACCAGGCCCAAGCAGTGGGATGGGGAGGCTATGATGGCGGCATCGCCACTGACCATCTGTGTTGACTCCTCAAAGTACTCAGCACCGACAGATATCAGAATCCACAGCCCATCCTCATGTGGACTTGAGAAGCTGACTACCAGTTCTGGTAAGAAGTTGACACCTCTGGCAGTCTACAATCGCTCTGACGATGCTGGTAACATCTGGTATACATGGTTGAATGTTGAATCCAAGTGTGGGCACGTCGCACAAACAGTCGGTAATGGGCCAGTTGGAGGCGGCGGCTGCGTTGCCTGAGTAGGTGGCAGATCTGTGCTGGACTTCCTGAAAATGCCACAAGATGACCGGAGCACCTTCGTGAGCAAAATCAGACAGATGGGGTATGTATTGAGGAACCGCTGAACTATGAGATTTACACATGGGCCAGAAGAATGGCACATGTGTCAGTCTGCCGGAGTTGCAGAGCGCACCAGGTTACGGCCGGTGTCCATAAACCCATTGGACTAGCATCAGGTGCAGCTGGTGCCAGCCACGTCTGCACCGTGATGCCCTGTAATAGTCTTGGGCGGTGCAGTGCCTTTTAACGCCTCCCAGGCCTCAGAGTTGCTGCTTGCCTAGAGCTAACCGACTGATGGACGCCATGCCATGGATGTTAATCAAAGGACGGGGGAGTTGTAGGAGGGGGAGGAAGAGGAGGCATAGTAGGCCTGAGAGGACTGCATCGGCAGTATATGGACAGCCCAAGGGCAGACTCGGTCCCAGCTACACCAAGTTAACCCAATGTGCCGTCAGCGTATATAGTGCCTGCACGCAAGCACCAGCTCGTCCACGGGTGTGGTATGGGTGGACTCTTGTCAGAACGGCGTTGGGTCCGGGCAATGGGGATGTTGTACTGAACTGCTGGTGCAAGCTGCACAGCACATGGGAAAAGTAGTGGCGGCTGGGAGGGACCGACATACCGAGCGGGCGCCACCGCCAGAGGTGCGAAAGGCCTCGGTTCTCTACAGCCTGTAGGGCGCCATCCCCAGGCGAGTAAATTGGAGAATGTGGAACGTTGAAGGTTGGGACGTGTGAGATTGGTTTGGCCAATGTATGGCTCTCTTGCCCCGCGTAAACTGGGGTCTAGGACAGCTTTAACAATGCAGCATGGAGAACATTGGTGGATGCGTGGAGCGAGGCGTGGAGGCAAAGTTGTTTGTTTCGGCACGGGAGGTGTTTGGGACGGGGTACTGGGCAGGGGGCTGACAAGCAGAGGCAGCAGATGACACAGAGGAAGGAAGACACAGTGGTGTGCCCGGCCGGAGGTGAGGCATTAGGTGCCTCAATTGATGGGGGTGTTTAGCATTCACAAGCCGCGCATAATGGTGGTGGTTACGCGGTATTGAGTGGAAAACCACTGCTGATCGCTGTGGCACAGGTTGCACACCCACAGTCTGCGTCATCCGGTGTTTCTTAAAGAAAACCTCAAGACTTCCGAAAACTAGACCTCGCCACGGGAGCTTCACTACGTGAAAACCATTTGGGCTGACTGCACCACATGTCTGCTGCTCTCCGTCTGGCCCCACCACTGCCTCTTCACAACTGTTCTCGTGAGGATGCCTGTGTCCACCGGCGCCTATCAACCCAGACTGGTCTGTCACTCTCCATCCTCGATCCCTAGTCTTCTCCCCTCGGACTTCCTGCCCTGACAACCAACTTCACACGTGTCGAAAACCGTGCCTCCTCATCTTGACGACACCTCTTTAACCACACTTCTTCAACGACGTCCACAATTCATTCATCACCCACAGAAGAACTGAGACGGGAATGGAAGATCGGAAGGGTCCAGAACAACAGTCCATCAGAGTATGCCGGTTCAAATGCCAATTTTCTGGGAGGGGGGCACAGACTAGGGGGAAGAGGCTGAGGTGGAGTGCTGATGTCGGTGACATGGCGTGACTGCGTGGAAGCACGACTGGTGGACAAATGGCTAGAGCATTGTCCGTAACATGACATCACAAAACCTGTTCGCATGTTCTGGCATCAACAGTGCTCACCACGAGCCCCGTAATGACGACATGAAACTAGGGAAGTGTAGCTCTGACCCAGCATTCCCTGCTCCCTCATCTAAGCAGGTGGTGTTCCCCCCGCCCAGACCACGGGCCTTGACTCTTGGCAGTAGGTTGGACGCACCACTCCACGCCTCTAGTCCTCTATTACCTTACCTCGGTTCAAAATTTTCAAATGAAGGTAAAACTGTAAATTTTTTTGTGTGTTTTTGTTTTTTGTTTTTTTGTGTTTTGAAATTTTGGTGTTTTTGTTTTTTTTTTTTTTTGTGGTTTAATTTTTTATTATTTGTTAACCCCAAAACGATCAAAAAAAAAAAGAAATCACACAGCAAACTGAAGATGATTGATTGATTGCTGTGGACTAGAGTTTCCAACCTACACGTGACAGCAACAACAGGATGTTGTAATGGCGTTGTGAGACTTTTAGTTGAAAAAAAAAAATAAAAGTAAAAAAATAAAATCATCAGACGTGTGGCCCATAGTCAATCAAACCCTAATAAATTGTACCACTAGGTGTTTGAGAGGAATATGCGTGCACTAAGAGATAAATAGAACGTTTCTCGCCTGACATTCGACACAATATGGTACTAGCTACACTACTAGTGCCAGCAAGCCAGCTAAAGCAAAGAAAAAAAACAAACAGATTCCTAGCCCTAACAAGGACTGTTGGGTTCTTTAGACTTACTATGCCTAACAGTGAGCTATTAACAAGCCTAAGCTATCCCTGCAGCAAGCAGCAGCTACTCTCACCTAAACGGCATCCAGACAGAGAATGATGCGAGGGCAGGGGGTTGGTCTTCAGGGTCACCTAATCAGGCAATCCAACCATGTATCGACATGTAAGTGTACCACGTGATTGCGGGTGGCGAGTGCGAGTCTCCTGGCTGTGGACTGCTCTGTTTTGGCCGCCAAAAAAATCAAAACGGCGGGAGGATGCCATTTTCTCGAGTGGCGAATATTCGTCCGAGCAAAGAGCAGAGTTCACGTACGATAATGCGTCGAACGAGCATAGAGCTGGGACGAGTGTGACTAGTTGTTGAACATAAGAAGGAAGGATGGACCTTGGACTAGCTCGGTCGGAATACCCCCAGTTGGCAGTTATTTCTTCTGTCTCGGTCCTCAGAGTAAATTATCTGCTGGGATAGCATTTATTTCTTATTAGATGTTAAGTGTCATATCCGACTGTTATGGCTATAGAGACTGCCTCCCATTTTCCCCTCACTTGTCAAACTCCTTCACCAATGCATTTACCGCTGCTTGGAGAGGCACAATCAAACAAAGAGGTCTTTGTTGAAGTGATAGTATGAAAGCATCCAGCATAGCTTTAAATTTAGCCTACTGAGAATCCCTGAGGTCTGGAATTTGGCAAAGTGTGTCTGGTGTTAGGGTAGGTGAATGTTTCTCTCCTGATGAGAGTCTATGACTTCTTTGGCTTTGGTTGGCTGTGGCTAAGGGCCAATGGTGGAGCGAGGCTGGGAATTTGCATTTGGGAGGGAGCTGGAGAGGAGGGACAGAATTTCCTTAGTTGTAGCATAGTGAGGCAGTGCTGATCTTCATCCTGTAGTGTGGAGGAGAAAGTTGCCCATGTTGTGCTTTACCGGTGGTAAAGGTTACTAATTACAGGAGAAAGTTCCCCTAGGGTTTGTGGTGCTTATCCAGGGCTGGCTGCTGTCGATTGAGAGCTTAAGAAGCTCTGTTGCATGCCAGTCCATTTGGTGGATTGCGACTGGCGGATGCTGGGGAGCCACAGCATTTGATGCATTGTGGCGTCGCGGGAAAAGACAAAGCTTGATGGGCTTATCAGGGCCCACACGCTTCTCTCATCTTGTTTGCTTGTCCGAAATCTCCTGGCATCTTTGAGATGGAAATACAGCTGGGATCGTTGGGGTAATTGTTAGATTAATAGCTGTGGAGGACAGAGCTCTTCTCTCATTCGGCCATTTTGCAGTCAGTAGCCAAGCATCCCGGCCCCTCCGCAGTCATTATTGTTATTTGTTTAACTTAAACAGCCCTAAGAAGTGGAGGATGAAAAGACACTATAAAGGGAGCACTATGAAGACAACATCATGAAAGGGGGCATATAAAGGGGGGGGCGGATATTTGGAGATGGAGCAGTAGAAAATCAGGGCAAATGGGCAGCATTATAAAAGGAGGCATACGGAATTGGGCTATTATGAATGGGAGCTAATGAGAGGGGGTGGTCATTTGAGTGTGGGCTAATCAGAGTTATTTAGTAGAAACTGAGTTAAAAGTATATTAGTCTGGGCCTATAAAACAATTGCCAATTTTCATGTGTCCCCATGGGAAAATAAATTGCACTGCACCTGCCTTAGATCCGTAGGCACTATTGAGCTGTAAGGGTTTTAAACAGGCAGGCAACACTCACATAGTTATTAAACACATGGTGATTGCACATAGCATCTATTCTGTGCCAATTACTATAAAAATATATACTTAGCATATGGGTTTGTAAGTGCAACAATTTTAATTGCTTCAATCTTCTCTTTAACAGTGCTTCTAGATTATGATATTTTTCTACATCAACATTCTAAATGCTATTCATGAACATGGTGCTCGGAAGATACAGTATTTATTTCAGCTACTTGTTTTTAGATTCATTGGTTTCAGAAAATCTAATCAGGTAAACCAGTGACACTTACTCATAGATCCTGGCACTGTGACGTGTAATCTTAACATTTTTACCATATTTTCTCCCTTCTAAAAAATCAATTTTAAAAAACTAAATAATAAGAAACTAATTGAGAAAATACAACACACTCAGGTCACCAATTTTCCAATTTGTTGTAGTTCAACTCCCTCATGTGGTGGAACAGTGCGTCGGATGTGGATTGAAGCTGTGCCAAACAATGGATAAAATCCAAGAAACTTTAGGGAGATGATCCACACATCGTAACGCAGAAAAAAACCCATATAGTACAAATTTGCATACCAAGGAAAGATTGTGGTTTACCATCAGGGTGGGGAGAATCTTGATCACAGGAAAACTTATTAGTTGTGTACACCACAAATTTGGCCTTTATGAAAGAGTGTCAAGTCAAAAGCCATTGTGGAAGCAAATTCCCTCTTGTTTGCATAAAGCTTTGGTCTAAAACAGAAGCATGTTAAAAGGAAAGTACTTTGGCCTAATTCGTGACCATCCATACTTTAGCATTAATGATGGCAGCATAATGTAGTCGAGTGCTTTGCTTAGAGGATGTTTAGTTAGGTAGAATTGTTGGAAGAGGATGAATTGAAACTTAATGCAGGTCAAAAAACTGGAAGGATTTTTCTAAAGTGGTTCTTCAGGTATCTTGTTATCTTTTGCTTTGATTCTCTAGACGATTTGTGTGCTCTTAACTATCACCATGGGGAGGGGTACCCCCTTATGCCGTTTGTTTATTACTTATTTACTGGCTTTAATATCAAAGGCAGTCCCCGGGTTACATACAAGATGGGGTCTGTCAGGTTTGTTCTTAAGTTGAATTTGTAGGGTCAGTGGCATAGGTTATTTACATGTAATCATCCGCAAGCCAACTTTTGTGTGTTCTTGTGACAATGGATTTTGCAACTAGTTGGGGTCAGTCATAAAAATCGAGGATTCACACTAAAGTTCATTACAGCCACGTTTGTAACTGTTAAGCTGTTCATTTAGCCTAGGGACTAAAGCACAATATTCCAATATCCAGAGGTCCGGTTGTGCCTACAGGGATCGTTATGTAAGTCGAGTGTCTTAAGTAGGGGACCACCTGTCACTTCTGCAAATATGTATGGGAATAAGCATCTAAAATATGTGAAATGGCAGGAAATACATACTATGTCACCTTTTCAATACTAGTCCATGTCCAATGCAGATTATTTGGAATCCTGTGCACAAAATATAGTTATCAAATGTATGTAAATCTGTTTGAGTTTGTCAAAAATTAAAATGTTTTTTATAAATAAACTTTGAAAACTGGGCAATTGGGATTCCCTTCGCAGGACAAAAACCATAAACATACCAGTTTTGAACAATGACCTGAGGATGTGTTCATTGTATTAAAATGTTTACGATTGTTCTTTGTTCATGCTACCTTTGTAAATTATAGCCGTTTGTTAAAAAATCATCTAATAGCATGTCCAGATCTTCCAGAGCAGATTCAACAAATAAAACAAGAAAAGATGGAACATAATCCAAAAACTACCTTTAACATGATCTGGATATGATATCATGGGTAGGTAAATATATATAGTAGGCTTCTGTGTATATGTATAATTATAAAAATCAATAAAAATGAATTAAAAAAAAATCTTTAAAAAAAACCAAAACATAGCCAAATTGTAATGACCATCTGTGGCAGGTTTGTGAGCCACACCCCGCTTCCTTTCAACATCTCTCTAAAGATGGTTGTTCTTGATAGAGCTTAGGGCTGTTTGTCCCTGGCATTAGCTACACTATACTGGAATGCACTTGTTGTTGGGACCCCAGACTGTGATGATGTTAGCTATGCCATGTTAGGTGGAGCCCGATCCCACCAGGCAAACGTGGGACTCTGCATGCGTACCATACCACCAGAGCTCTGGGCGTCTGATCGTACCATACCGCCAGCAGCTCTGGGGCTCTGCTGAAGTACCATACGCCAGAGAACTCTGGGATCGATGTTGCAACGTCCCTCCCAATGCACATGGCAGAGGAGTGAGTGCGAATAGCCCTTTTACTACAATACAATAGAGGATAATTGAGCAGCGGAGATTCTGCTGAATAGGCGAGGGTTAAAGGAATAGTTAATGTATCATCAATGATGTTCCACTATTGAAACTGGAGGTGTGATTGGAGGAGGAAACTAAACCTTGGTCAGGGGGTGGAGTTAGCTCCTTGGCTTGAATCAGTTTTTGCTTTCTGACCAAGGAGATCATCTTTAGAGCACCTGCTCTTACTACAGGCCTAATAGGGCCTCAGTCTCCATTTACAGAGACAGAGTGTCAGTGCCACCTCAGGGTGATACTGAAATACCAGGATTAAAAGCTCAGCTTCCAGCATTGGACACAGCTAAACACCTGCCCTGCCTCCAGGATGGGGAACAACTCATGAGGTTCTTCTACCAAGGATCAATCTAGTACTGCATTGGTACAGAACGGTTGCGTGTGTTCCATGGTTAAGAGAACTGTAGTTACTTTTAGCACAAACATGCCTCCGTCTGGTCCCTGACTAGGGCTGATCACCAATCAAGGGCGCCCCATCCATCTACCAAGGGACATGCACTACAGACTCTAAGGCTGCCTAGGGAGAAACCAGTACAACACAGCCTTCCCTCCATTTCATTTCTGCCAAAACATCACCTGCTGGAGGACCTGTCAGGCTGTAGGAAGCCTCCAGTTCCCATACCAAGACCATTAAACTCAGCGTTGCTTAGGCCTCAACCGCCACTACTCCGGTATTCTCGGCCCCGGCTGCCTCCAGGCCCGAAAAAAGGCGGCCCCGGTGGGGGTGTTAAATGCGTACCATACCGCCAGCAGCTCTGGGTTGGCGATCTGCATGAATTACCATACCGGCAGCAACTTGGGACATCTGAATGCGTACCACTACCGCAGCAGCTCTGGGGCTCTGTATGAATGCCTACCGCCAGCAGCTCTGGGGCTTCGCATGTATGCCATCTCGCCAGCAGCTATGGGACTCTGCATGGATATATGCCACCAGCAACTCTGGGGACCTCT
Organism: Engystomops pustulosus; assembly: GCA_019512145.1. Classification (NCBI taxonomy): domain Eukaryota; kingdom Metazoa; phylum Chordata; class Amphibia; order Anura; family Leptodactylidae; genus Engystomops; species Engystomops pustulosus. The sequence goes on from CM033641.1 coordinate 86,459,833, forward strand.
GCAGGGATATCATCTCCCACAGCAACTACTGGGACTCTGCTATGAACACCTACCGCCAGAAACTCTGGGATCTGCTTGAACACCATACCGCCAGCAATCTGGGACTCTGCATGAACACCCTTACCGCCAGCAAAACTCTGGGAACTCTGCATGAAACCATACCGCCCAGAACTCTGGGACTCGCTATGAACACCATACCGCCAAGCAACTCTGGAGACTCTGCATGAATACCATACCAGCCAGCGCTCTGGGGCTCTGCTGAATGCCATCCCGCCAGCAGTTCTGGGCTCTGCATGAATCTACATCCGCCAGGAAGTTCTGGGACTCTGCAAGCACGCTATCCCGCCAGCAACTCTGGGACTCTGCATGAACACCATGTCGCCAGCAACTCTGGGACTCTGCATGAGTACCATACTGCCAGCAGCTCTAGGACTCTGCATGAATACCATAACTCCAGCACCACTAGCGGACTGCATGAAAACCATTACCGCCAGCAACCTCTGGAATCTGCATGAATACCATACCACCAGCAGCTCTGAAATCTGCATGCACGCCATTCTTTGCAGCTCTGGGACTCTGCATGCATGCCATCGCTGCAGCAGCTTGTGACTCTGCAGGCATGGCATCCTCGCCAAGAAGTTCTGGGCTCTGTATTCCACTGTCCCCTCAGGCAGCTAGGGGCTCTGGCATGCATGCCATTCCCGCCAGCAGCTCTGGGACTTCTGCATGCATGCATCCTGCCAGCAACTCTGCGACTCTGCATGCATGCCATCTGCCAGCAGCTCTGGACTCTGCAGTTGCATTGCATCCCGCCAGCAGCTCTAGGACTCGCATGCATGCCATCCCGCAGCAGCTATGTCACTTGCATGCAGCATCCCGCCAGCAGTCTGGGACTCGTATTCCCACGTCCCCTCAAGCAGCTCTGGCCTCTGAGTCCAACTGCAGCAGCTCTAGGACTCTGCATGAATACCATACCGCCAGCAACTCTGGGACTCTGCATGAACACCATACCGCCAGCAACTCTGGGAATCTGCATGAATACCATACCACCAGCAGCTCTGAAACTCTGCATGCACGCCATTCTTTTGCAGCTCTGGGACTCTGCATGCATGCCATCCTGCCAGCAGCTCTGTGACTCTGCATGCATGGCATCTCGCCAGAAGTTCTGGGACTCTGTATTCCCACTGTCCCCTCAGCAGCTCTGGGGCTCTGCATGCATGCCATCCCGCCAGCAGCTCTGGGGCTTGTCATGCATGCCATCCGCCAGCAGATCGGATTGCATGCATGCCATCCTGCCAGCAACTCTGCGTACTCTGATGCATGCCATCCTTGCCAGCGCCTGCGATTGTATTCTCACTGTCCCCTCAGCGCTATAGGGCTCATGCAGATGCCATCCTGGCAGCAGCTCGGGACTCTTGCATGCACGACCATTTTTCCGCCAAGTATGGGAGATCTGCATGCAGCCCTCCCGCCGCAGCTCTGGGACTCTGCCTGGCATTGCCATCCGCGCAGCAGTTCTTGGGACTCTGTATTCCCATGTCCCCTCAGCAGCTCGGGGCTCTGAGTACCATATGCCGAGCAGCTCTAGGACGACTCTGCATGAATACCATACGCCAGCAACTCTGGGACTCTGCCTGAAACACACATTACCGCCAGCAAATTGGGAATCTGCATGAATTACCATACCACCAGCAGCTTTTCTGAAAACTTGCATGAACGCCATTCTTTTGCAGCTCTGGGGACTCTGCATGGCATGCCATCTGCCAGCAGCTCTGTGACTCTGAGCATGGCATCTCGCCAGAAGTTGGGACTTCTGTATTCCAAACTGCCCCCAGCAGCTCATGGGGTCTGCAGCATTGCCATCCGCCAGCAGCTTCGGGGGCTCTGCATGCATGCTCATCCGCCAGCAGCTCTGGGAAGTGCATGCATGCCATCCTGCCAGCAACTCTGCGACTCTGCAATGCATGCCCATACTGCCAGCAGCTCCTCTTGCGATCTGGTATCATCACTGTCCCTCAGCAGCTCTAGGGGCTTGCATGCAATGCCATCCTGGCAGCAGCTCGGGGGACTTGCATGCACGCCATCCCGCACAGCCAGCTTCTGGGACATTGCATGCAGCAACCCGCCGCAGCTCTGGGAACGCAATCTGCATGCATCCAACGCAGTTCTGCGGGACTCTGTATTCCATCTCTATCCCCTCAGCAAGCGTTGGGGCTCTACATTGACGCCATGTCCAGCAGCAGCTTGGGACTTGCATGCATGCCATCCTGCCAGCAGCTCTGTACTCTGATGCAATGCCATCCGCACAGCAGCTCTAGGACTCTGCATGCATGCCATCCCGCCAGCAGCTCTGGGGCTCTGCATGCATGCCATCCTGACCAGCTATGCTCCCCTCGCAGCTCGAGGGATCTGCATGCACGCCATCCCGCCAGCAGCTCGGGGACTCTGCATGCACGCCATCCCGCCAGCAGCTCTGGGACTCTGCATGTACGCCAGAATGTTGATGTAAAGGAAACAATGTTTCGCTAAATGAAGAGTCAGTCAGTTAATAGGGCCCTATAGGAACCTGTCACTATTTGTATTTGTGAAAATGTGGTGACAGGTTCCCTATATGTACTTTATGTGTAAGTACTTTATGTGTAAAAGGGTAAAACAGACATAAAAATGCATGTGCCATTGATACATCATAATTCATAAATGTCCAATTTCTGAACAACAATTGTGCTTTGATTGGCAATGTGATACCTGTTAGCAATACTCAGGGAAAATGGATTAACGGAAGCATTAAGTATGCAATTTTACACCATAATTGTTGTGTAGGGAGAAATTACCAGTGCTGGTATGAAGATGAAGGAACTCTTATACATCCCTGGTTCTTGTGATATTATAGTGCATGTATAATAATGTAGAATACATTGCTTTGCTATTTCTTTTCATATCTTTATGGTTTACAAACCCTCTTAAATTCTGAATCACCCTGGTCTAGATCATTTAATGCTATATGTTTCTATTTTTTTGTATTGTGAATGGAAAGGTACCATGATTGACACCAACACAGTGGCACATTTACTAAGGGTGCGTTACGGTGCTCATCCGGACTGTGTGCCAGATTTATCATGCAAAGAATTGTCGCACTCCCTAAGTTAAAGGTTCACAAAAAAAAGGGGTGTCTGTGGAGGAGTGCAGAGGGCGCCAGATTCAAGGAGAACATGCACCAGAAATCCTGAATCTGGTGCACCCTGCACTATACACATGACTGCATATAGTACAGTTTGCACTGTTCTTCCGCTGCATCTTTGTCATTTTGCTAAAAGTTTTAAAGTCCCAAATGTATGTTCCTGGGATTGACAAACAAAACTAAAATATCAGCCTAAAATTGTATATTCTGTACCAACAAAGCCCTTCCAACTCGTTGCAACTGACAATCAAGTATTTTAGTGTTTCTAACTATACCCAAAAAGTGTATCTCAAATCACCACAAAAATTGCAGATATCAGTAGTCCAGTGTATGTATCACTGTTTCTGGTCATTATGTGAATTGTAATATTCATTTTCCTCTCCGCAGTCTGGCTGTAAATAGGCAATCATATCAGTGGGTGTGTGGAGTACTAGCTTCTTCTTGTCTCTGGTCTTTTGTTGCCTTGTCACTTGCATGCTAAGGTTTGAAAGACATGAACGGTGATGTTTTGAAGAGAGCTTCACAATGGAAGCTGAATTGATAAGTCATCAGCAGTTGTGCTTGTAGTGTGGATTAGATTGAATTGACCTTCATCTTTCGCAGCAATAATCAAGAATGGCAGGATAGAGAATTTGTTCTGTGGTCATCATAAAGTATGTGTGCAACATGGAAAATAGGTTTATCTGCCAAACCTTGCTTTGTATGGCCTAAAGTTAATATTTTCTATCAGGTTGACACAACTGGGCAGCAGCTAAGGGAGCAGTAACCGATTTTAATCCAGCAGGGGCTGCAGCTAGTGTATATGTGACATATTTACATAGATATACTCGTCTATAGTGTGTGTGATTCAGCATTTTCAAAGGATATTCCCATCTCACATTGGATGTTCCATAAATACCAGAAAGAAGCATGGTCCCACCTCTGAACCTCTGAGATCTAAGCATATTTTGAGAATGTGGGTACCCCGACTCCCATCTTAAGGCCTAGAGGAAAGGGTAGACTCATATCCATGTCTTTCTATTCACTTCTATTCACTTGTACAGCTGTCTTTCTGCTTTTCCTTTTTTAGGATGTTAGGAGGCTTATAACTTTAGGTGCAATTTTTCAGATTTTCACGAAAATCATCAAAACCTACTTTTGGAGGGTCAATTTAGTTAGTAGTGATTTTATTAGGCCTACATGACAGAAAACCCCCACAAACGACACCATTTTAGAAACTACACCCCTCAAAATATTCAAAACAACCTTTGGGAATTTTGTTAACCCTATGAGCGTTTCATGAGGGTGAAAGATAAATGAAAGTGAAATTACAGAAATGTAATTTTATCTTACTATAGATTCATTGAACACTAAAATTTGCACCTTCACAATGGGTTAAAAAGGAAAATACATTTTACAATGTTTAGGGCAATTCCTCTTGAGTATGCCAATACCCATTTTGTCACTGTACCCTGCTGTACGGGCACAGGGGGGCACTTGGAATGGAAAGAGCGTTGTTTCGTTTTTGGTGGGTAAATATGGCTGAAAAAGTTTTCATGTGTCAGGATGCATTTGGAAAGCCATAATGGAACCAAAACAGAGGAAAGCCCCAATAAGAGACACCATTTTGGAAAGTACACCCCTTGGAGAGTTTAGGAAGGTGTAATTTGTGTATTTGCCCCAACAGGTGTTTAATTCAATTAGGCCCCAAAAGGGAAAAAAAGTGAAAATGTTCTCAAAAAAGTCACTTTTACCCCAAATTTTTGTAAGCCACAAGGGATAAAAGATGAAACAACCCCCATAAATGTGTAAAACTATTTCTCCTAAGCACAGAACTGCTCACACAGAAGGGCTCAGAAGGGAAAGAGGGGCTTTGGCCTTTTAGAAGCCAGATTTGACAATCATCCTTTACAAGTGCCAGGATGCCTTTGGAGAGCCCTAGTGGTACCAAAACAGAGGGGAACCCCAACAAGTGTCACCATTTTGGAAAGTGCACCCTTTGGAGAATTTAGCAAGGTGTAATATGTGTATTTGTCCGTAAAGGTGTTTGATTTAATTAGGACTTAAATAGGAAAAAGGTGAAAATTTTCTTATAAAGGTCATTTTACCCCTAATTTTTTATAGCCACAAGGGATAAAAAAATGTACTAACCCCCCAAAATGTGTAAACCTATTTCTCTCGAGTGTAGAAGTACCCCACATGTGTAGGAAAGGGGGATGTTTGCCTTTTAGAAGCCAAATTTGACAGAAATGTTTGACATGCATTTGGAGAACCCTAGTGGTATAAAACAGATAAGAATCCGAAAAGTGACCCTAATTTTTGAACGCACACCCCTTAGAGAATTTTGCAATGTGTAATATATGTATTTGCCCCTACAGGTAAATGATCCAGTTAGGCCCTAAACATTAAAAAGGTGAACATTTTCCTATAAATGTCACTTTACCCCTAATTTTTGTAAGCCACAAGGGATAATATATTAAATAACCCCAAAAAAGGTGTAAAACTATTTCTCCCAAGTGTAGAAGTACCCCACATGTACATATAAAATGCTTTATGGGCGCACAGTAGAGGAAAAGAGGGATATTTGTCTTTTAGAGGCCAAATTTGACAGAAATCCTTCACATGTGTCAGGATACATTTGGAGAGCCGTAGTGGTACCAGAACAGAGGAAAACCCAAAAAGTGACCCTAATTGTTGAATGTACACCCCTTGGGGAATTTAGCAAGGTGTAATATGTGGTGTAAGGTACTACACGTGGTGAAATGAGAATTTTGAACATATAGGTGGTTTCCAAATATGATGTGCAATGGAGTCCAAGATGGAAATTGCAATTATTTCTGGAAAGTTCAGTGCCCGTTATGTGGCGCCCCTTATGAAAAAATCAAGGGGTATAGGGAGCAATGTGACCTAACAGTTGTTACAATTATTCATTTTACCGAAATGAATTCACAACAGGTTGGGGCGTGAATTGTGAATATGTTGCGTATAAGGAGGTGGAATATACCAAGGGACCAACTAAACTTTTGTCACTCTGGAGGTGTCGCAGGTCTCTTAGTAGTATGTAGTGTCCATTCTAACTCCTCTTTTGGAACAGACACTTTATTGAGTCCTACCTTTAGAAGCAGCAGAATTCACCAGGAAAATGCTGACCTGGCAAAACACAGGAACATCTAATCCAGAGGCACTGGGGCCCCGTCGTTCTTGTCCCAATATTAGTTTCCTAATATCTTCCTCTTGAAAACGGAGAGATGATACGGCAGGACCTGCACATTGGAACAGCTCGTAAGAGTTGTACAGCATCATCTGTACAATGTACACGGCCAGCGATTTTGTACCGTATCTTCGTTTTCCGTAGGGAAATTATCGCCAAGTGTTGCTCTTATTCACCCTAGCGATGCCCATTGTGACGAATATTGCTGCTTTTGGCTGGACCAAATCAACCAGCCAATAGCAGCAAACATGGACAGAGGGGGGCAACAAAACCCCTCTGGACCGCAAGGCAAAATTGGTGGCTGTCAGGAACAGCCACCACCCTGCCCGATCACCGTGTCTACAGACATGGTGATCGGTATTACTAACGTCATAAGTAAATTCGCAGCTATTGGCTGCTCTGCATTGATGAGCCAATAGCAGCGATCATGAACTGGGGGGATGCGGGGGGAAGTAACCCTTCTGCTCCATGGGGCAGGATGGATGGCTGTCAGGAACAGCCTCCATCTTGCCCCGATCACGGTGTCTGAACCGTGTGGGCAAGTCCCTACCCGCCGCACCGTTCTATAACAACGCGCGTTGGGAATAGGCTATACAATCTTTATTTATTTTTTAAGCAATTTAGACAAATAATGGCTTATTTTTTGCACTGTAAAAAGATCCTTTATTTTAGTGGGGTTTTAGCTTATTGAAGCAATTTTTACTTTTTTTGCGTGTGGAGGAAAATAAAATAATCAATTCTTGTTTTGGATTTTTAGCATTTTTTTGGGGGGGTGTTCACCGTAGCATAACAATAATATATTATCTTTATTCTACGGATCACTACGATTACGGTGATACCTCATTTTTATAGTTTTGTTTATATTTTTCCAATTTTATTGAAGGAAAACTAAAATAGAAAAAACTGCATTTGTTTTAGTATTGCCATTTTTATAGCAGCATAACTATAGTATTTTTTGGTTGACGGAGCTGGTTGTGAGCTTATTTTTTGCGTGACAAGTTGTTCTTTTCAGTGGTATCATTTTGGTGCTTGTAACTTTTCGGATCACTTTTTAGAACATTTTTTGTAAAGCAATTTGATATAAAGTTTTAATTTTTGGCAAGTTTTTTGGTTTTTTTTTTTTACCACGTCCACCGTGCGGGTCCAATTATGATTAGGATTTATTGTACAGATTGATACGGACGCGGCAATACCAAATAGGTGGGGGTTTTTTGTGACTTAGTGTTTTTTATACTTTATTACTTGTGTATAGGGAAATGTGGTGTTTGTGGGGACTTTCACTTTCTTTTATTATTTATTTTTATTTTAAAAACCTTTATTTAATGTTTTAACTTTTTTTTTACAGTTAATGACATCTTAGCTTGAACAAGTGATCTTCTGATCCCTTGTTCAAGCTCTTTTACAGGTTACACAGTGCAATACAGATGTATGCCCAGTGTCTTACCGCCGGGTCCTGCCAGAAGGCAGGGACCCGGCTTCCGGATGAAGATCGCGGTAAGCGCCGCGGGGGGTCTCTGATTCCCTTTGAATTAACTTTAAATGCCTCTAACACGCTGCGGTCAGCGCGACTGCGGCGTGTAATTAGTTAACAGGCAGAGGCAGGTGTTCTGGCGCCCGGCTCCGTTCAAATTTCGGGAAGGGGTTGAACAAGAAAACAGGGAAAATTTCACATAAAAGTGAGAATTCTAGAAAGGACCTTTCATCCCCAACCTGAGGGGGCTTGTACTTTAATCCTTTTTATACGTCCTCACATCCTCTATGGCCAAGAAACTATGAGATATGTCCTAATGATAAATAGTGTGTGGAATCACTCTGGTAGACGCTAGGTATTAGAGCAGGGAGAGGGTACACATGCAAGTTATCATCCAAATCAAGTGTTTTATTCACACTCTTTGGTCAAACAACTTAAATTCAGCCTTACCATAGGCATAAACAAAACAAATCTACAAGTCCGTGTACTGTCTCTTACAATAGCAGGTCCATATCTATATGTGCACCTAGCTGAGGCACCCGTTCTTTGCCAGCAGGATATCATGAGGAACTCAGTTACCTTTCATGTATGAACACAGTCCAGCATTCAGCTCCTAGGTGGTGCCTCACCTACTAATCTTGGCCTGGAGTCTATATCAGGCACTAATGAGACCTGTGACCTGCACCTGTGGGCTATACAAAAACCCATGACCGAAGCCCGGATGAAGTAGGCGTCCCACTACCAGCCTACCCCTACTCTATAATATGCAGGCCCAGTACGGACATTACAAAGGGGTCTATGCTAACTAGGCCAACATAGACTAAACAGACTACTCCTGCTTACCACATGTCTGAATGAACCCTAAGATAGGAGATTGTACAGGACAAATTATAGGAGTTAGATAAATATATAGACAGATAGATGATAATAGATATATAGATAGATAAATAATAGATAGATACATAGATAGATAGATAGATAGATAGATATACAAAAGGAAATTCCGCAGCACACCAAGTCGAGTGAAAAAAAGTGCTCCTCTGTTTTATTCCATATTCAATAACAACAGCGACGTTTCGGCTACGGATAGCCTTTTTCAAGCCCGAAAGTTTTTAGGTAGCCGAAACGTCGCTGTTATTATTGAATATGGAATAAAACAGAGGAACACTTTTTTTCACTCGACTTGGTGTGCTGCGCAATTTCCTTTTGTATATCGCTGGAGGACTCAAGGCCCAGTCTTATGAAGCTTGCATCCACCTACAGACCCACTGAATGTGCTGCTTGGACTTTTTATACGTAGATAGATAGAGAGATAGATAGATTAGTAGATCGATACATATTAGATAGAGAGAGATAACTTTAGAACAACAACAAAACACTTTTAGGTTCTTTTGCAAATGAGATAAAAAATTACTCTGACTTTTAGGTTCTGTAGTTGCTTCTTCAGACTCCATTAAAAATCAACACGGTGAAGGAAACGGTGGGAAATGGCGGCAGGCATAATCCATGGTATGACACTGCCACCTTCAGCGCTGGAGGAGTAAGTGCAGGAGGAAGAGGGACAGCACGGGACCTTGCAGGGGAACAATCTTCTAATGCCGTCAACTTTCAGATGCTGCAGGAAAGTGTATCTTTAAACCGGCATTCAACAGAGGGGTATTAAAGAAGAAATAAAAAGTTTTTAGCATGGAGAGTATTAAAGAAGAAATAAAACCCTTTTAGGATTGGAGGCCCTAGGCATTTCCCCATTTTGCCCTGCCATTTTGCCTGCCCTGCCTACAAGGCACAATCAAGGCCAATTAAGGCACAACAAAACACATTGAATTGCCTCCCCCTGCCTGTCTTGGTCAAAACAGTGCTGTCTACAGTTCGGACTCTGTTCCTTCTGTTTTTAGGAAAGTACCTTGGGGCACAATTAGCGCCAGCGTATGATGCTAGCCTGCCTCCTGATAAATCTGGGCGGTCGGTGGTGCAGCACTAGGAGTCCTTTTTGATATATTGATTAGTGTTGCACCATTGATTATAGTTACTGATAAATTTCAATGTTAACTGAAACACAAATTCAACATATATGTTTCTTGTCAAATTATATTGTGCTTATTATTGTGTTCTTTTGGAATTAGTTGAGGGATTTTATTTTAAATAAAGAACTGAAGATGAAAGAAATACTGCATAGACTAAAAGAATTAAAAAGAAAATGAAACAGTACTTATTCTATGACCACATTTTAGGCAAAATATATCCAGAAAGCATTACACTAGCTACACACAGGAGCTCAGTAATCTTCTAACAGTGCGTTAATGACAACTCTAGGGGCAGTATATTTGGCAAATCATCACTCTGCTTTACATGTAGTTACAATTTATCTATTGAAAATAAAATGTAGTTGTTTATACAGAAGATTCTACAGTTCTAATATAGAGTAGTACATCACTGTTATTCTGAACAGCACTGTATAGCTGAAATCCAATTCTAATTTTCTCCTTTGTTGACCCTTTTTATCACTATCTCTAAAACGTTCTAAAACATATTTTTCACATGCAGGGAAAGTTGGATAGAGATGTTGCACTTATTATATAATATATTGTTTTGCATTACAATTATCACAGTTACATAAGTGCTCATTATATGTTCTTTCTCTTGCTTTCAGGAGAAAATGGCATTGCTAACCCTAGAAGTACGAAACAAGTTTCATAACTATATGTAAAAATGGAAACAGTTTTCTCTTTGTGTGCAAACACTTAGCCTATTAGAGCACAAGAAACTCACATCCACCTCATGTTTTAACACTTCAAGCAGCTGCTTCCACAGCCTGTTATGCTATTTATTTTGGGATTTTATCTATTTTGTGTTGCTTTACAATGACTGTGTAACCAGTTTTTACCCCACTAAATTACCAGTTCCCTCAGGTAGGGTATTCAATATCCTTTGTAACATTAATTCTTTTATGTGAAAACTCACGTTTAGCTTTAAAACTTCCTCTCCAAAGGCATATGGAAAGGAGCCAAAAGTCTATTTTTGCTTGAAATGAGTCACTGGAGGAAGAGCATGAAGTAAAGACCCCCTATTTTGGGCTTTATAGCAACTAGACCCAACTGCCATCTGGTGTCATTGTAAAGTGGAGAATTTCATCTTTCAGAATGCATTATGGTTGTGTGAGCTATATAGAGAGAAGGAGGCAGTAAAAACATAGTTGGTAATATGATGTTTATCTGCATATTCAAAATTGTGTCTTTTCCTGTATCTCTGGATTTATAGGACACAGAATCAGTTGCTTTAGATCCCAAAAATAGAGGCTTCTGTAGTGATGGGATCTATTGTAGCTGATTCTGTTCAGGAGGACCCAAAACATGAGGTGAATAGGGGGGGGGTATCCTACAACATGAGGGAAGGGTGACAATATGAGGGGGATCTGAAGAAGGAAGGTGTTATACCTCACAACTTTTTCCTATGTAGATGGTATAATAGCAGGAATAGAAAATGCAGGATATGATTAGGTGCAGGAATATTGATTCTCCCATTACTCCTGTAAATTGTTGTAATGCATGGCTAGAGAGATGAGCCAGGAGGTGAAAGGGCGAGGCAGGGGTGGGGCTCATCAGAGAAAAGCGGTGAGCAAAAGAGTCAGTCAGTGAAGTGGAGCAGAGAGACTTATATGACCATAAGAGCAGGAGATTCTTGAGGTAAAAATCACACAAAACTCAATTAAACATAACTTATTCTCAATGAGGAGATACAAATAATTTAGCCAACATCCCTGTAGAGATAAGAGAGATATTTTCCTTCAAATAGAGATTCCTGCTGAGAGAGACATAGACTGTGAGGTAAAGGATTGATATACCACCATTTTGATAAATTATTTACCTTTTCAAAGAAATATTTATTCATTTCTAGTTAATTTATTGGTCCGTTGACTGAAGTTGCTGAAAAAAATTGCAGCGACCAAGACAGTGAAATAAAGAAAAGTAATTATAACATCCTGTGACTTATTATTTCTAAGCCAAGGTCTACATAGGGCCACAATATGAGGGGGTGATGGGTCAACAACACATGGGGGAGATGAGGTAGGCCACAATTGGACAGGGAGATGCATTTCCACAATAGAAAGGGGAGATGAGTTAGGCCACATTATAAGGAGATTAGAGGGGTCACGATATGAAGGAGGGTTGTGATAGGGATCACCATTTGTGGTAGTTAGTGTGGGTCATCATACCAAGAGGGGTTAGATGGGCCACAATATGAAGTAAAGATGTGATGGGGGCTACAATATGGGGTGGATATTGGGGGGCATAATATAAGGGGGAGATGAGAGGGGCCACAATATAAGGGGGAGATGGGAGGGGGCCACAATATGAGGGGGACACAATGCACTTGAGAAGGCAATTCAATCATATCTTGTGAACATGGCCTATGTGCACACCATGGCTATATGATATATGAAATTGGTGCAATCTCCCTTAGAGCAATATGCCTTACTAATGGGCACTTTGCGCCACATCATTTTGTCTTGGTGACCTGTGATTTATGCTGTAGCTATGCAATTAAGCACAGTAATAAATTGTTCCAGATTAAATCAAATCAAAAGACGAGGGGGCACTGTCTCCGTTTGGAGAAACCAAGGTTTAATCACCGGAGGCGACAGGGCTTTTTTACTATGAGAACTGTCAATCTGTGGAATAGCCTACCTCAGGCGCTGGTCACAGCAGGGACAGCGGAGAGCTTCAAGAAGGGTCTAGATGCCTTTTTACACCTAAATAACATTGATTGTTATGCTATATAGGATTGTTTCCCCTAAATCCCTTCCTCATCCAATCCCTACCCTTCCTTGGTTGAACTTGATGGACGGGTATCTTTTTTCAACCGTATAAACTATGAAACTATGAAATAAATGTGATGCAAACTAGGAACACACACCAACCCTTTATGTGCACAGTTTTCAAAACTGTCGTGCCAGCACCAAAGAGCTAACGTAAACACAAAACTGGTGACACAACAATTTATACATGGGCATATGTGTTTGAATTGCATTTAAAAATTCTTTGTAAATGCAACAGTAAAAATGCAACTAAAAATACATTTGCATTTTTTACCATCATTAATAGTGATTTATTTTTAGATACGTTTTGCCTGATGCATTGGAAATGCACTTCAAAATGCAATGAAAATGCATTGTGTAAACATGGCCTAAAAATGTACAGGTAAAATTTCCATTTAGTAGTAGTTGGGCCCCTAGAATCTATTTTAATGGTGGACTCGAGGCCTCCGAGTTTTGTAACAGTACCTTGAAGTTTGGCTTCTCGGTTCTGTTTGGCTGTTTTATTGGCGAATTTTGTTAAACCATGAGGTTTTGTAGCTTATTTGGCAAACCCACAACAAAACTGCAATGTGAAACTATTATTATTATCATTATTATTAAAACTACCTTATTTTCTGGACTATAAGGCGCACCGGATTATAAGGCGCACCATCAATAAATTCCTGCTAAAACATCTAGGATCATATATAAGGTGCACCTGATTATAAAGATGAATGACCAGCAGGTGGCAGATCTGTGCACAGTTCAAGGCAGCTGTTGTCTGTAAGTACTGTTCATATATAAGGTGCACTGGACTATAAGGTGCACCTTTGATTTCTGAGAGAATGAAAGGATTTTTTGTGCGCCTTATAGTCCGAAAAATACAGTAAGCTAAAAAGTGCAGTATACTACAGGCAGAGTTTACACTTTTTGTTGAAAGTGTGCACCTATTAAAGCATAACAAAACTTTTGAACACATTTTTATTTTTTCAAAGTATTAAAAAATATCATAAAAAACTTAAGATACTTTATTAACTTAATTTGTGGTGTTTCTATTGTATGCTTTATGAAAGTGTGCTTTCAGTAAATTTCTTACTTGACTGGTTTCTGCTGTTGCTAACCTAGATCTGTATGCCATCTGTATGAATGGAGTATGGGCTATCCTGATGGGTGGACATGCCTGTGCTCTGATATCAAGCAGGAAGTAGAATATTTTCTCCCCTGCAGAGGACAGATGCTATAGTAGCTGCCTGCAGGGGAATCCTCTCTGAGATTTTGTTTTAATTAAACAAGATAATATAGAGATATCTAGAGAGATCTCTGAGAAGATCCATCTCTGTATTCCAGTGCATTGAACTTGTGTAACAGTGTAACTCTATGTAAGGTCTAGTTTAGTTCTTGGTTAAAGTCCTCTCATTCATAATAGGTAGCTGCATAGACTAGTGGATAAGAGCACTGTTTTGCCCTACAAGTGGAGATTGTAGTTTAATGCCTGTCTTATCAAAAAATAATTGATTTAATAATAGGGAGATATTTGGCCAAATATATCAAACCTGGGGCAAACTACCTTAGTGCAGTTTGTGTTAGATAGTCCAATGAGTCCTCTTTCACACTGGTGTATGCTCTCCCAGGCGAGCATGCAGAAGTGTGGCACAACCGTAAATACGGGGAAGATAGAGCAAGCTACAGTGGGGCAATACGTCTACGGTACGGTGGGCAATAGGTCTATTTAAATGGTTGGGCGTATTGCACATTGAAATGCATGTGACCGTATGCTACCCATACCAAAACAATACGGTACAGGTAGAATGGAAATGTAAAAAAATGGCAGTGTGAAAGCAGATCAGTAAATCTAGACTGTTTTCAAAATGTGTACACAGTTTTTTTGTTTCATACAGTTACGACAAATTTGCTCAGTAATAAATGTGTTGCAAAATCCGACTAAGCACAGATTTCCAAAGTGTCGGAAAAGTGCAACCATGGCAAAAAAGTGGCACAAACACTTTACAAAAACATAGGCAAGCTCAAAAGGTGTTCTTTTTAGTGCAAAGATAAATAACTGGCGCAGACACAATCATATATTTGGGCCCTTGTGTTAGGTAAAGCCCACTGAGATGTATAAACACCATACATGGACAGGTGACAGTGTTTCATGACTTAGTTCCTGATCTGAAGACTGCCTGACTTATCTATTAAAGAGATTCCCTCCCTCTCCTCTGCCCAACATCTCCTCAAAAAGGATTCTAGTGCACACAGCTACAATGGGATCTGAGCATGGGGGGGTGTCTAAATGTCAGCAGAGCCCATACTCCATTCATACAGCTGGAGTACCCATCTAGGTTAGCAATTAGCCAAGTAAGACATTTACAGAAAGTGCACTTTCATGAAACCTGCAAAAGAAATACTACGCAATAAATTAACAAAGAATATAACATGTTTTTATTATTTGGACTTATATTTTAATAAAAATTAGTTTGAAACTTTAGTTACGCTTTAAAGGACACCTACCACCAGTTTGACTTATGATAGATGTGTAGCACTTACAGGCTTTCTGGGTGATGCAGGTCCTGAAAAAGTTCTTAGTAAGAGCAGGAATGGCATCATTAACTAGCAGGACTAGGAGTGTGTGGTGTGAATAAATTAAAAGACGGCAATCCCGAGAGGCACTCTGGTGACGTCAGCCTGATACGTCACATAGTTTTTAAAACTCTTTTCCAGTTAGCATTCCTGCTCTCCAGCATCACCCAGCGAGCCTGTAAGTGCTACACATCTATCATCATAAGTCAAACTTTACATGTCCTTTAAAGTTTCCTTTATAAACCATTACAAATGGAAAACTCTGTATAGAAATTTACTGTTATCATGATATGCTTTGCAGGTTAATCAGCATTCTTGTGAATAATGTATTTCATCATGTATTATGAGATTAAGAATGTCAGATGGATTATGACAGTCTAATTACTGCAGGACATAAGTACACTGTGCTGGGAGTAACTACAACCTTTGTTAAATATAGCACACATCCGAAAACTTAAAAAAGGTTTGATGATAGAAGTATTTAAATAATGGTAAGAAAAGTAGTAGAATAAGATGTAAGTGTAGGAATAGGGGTTTTTCTGCTTGCATTGTGCATCTAGAGTATATCTGCTGTATATAAATGGAACTTTCTATGTAAGTCCTTTAGTGTGGCCTTAAAGGTCATCTACAAGGATTTACCATTCTCGCTGTATGTATAAAACATTCTGTTATGTCCTATACTTAGAAATTGAATATGAATGACTCTTATTTCATTATACAATTACAAAATTCATGAGATTAGCATTATGTGTCATTTCCATTGCCAATGAAAGCATATGCACAGAATAGCTTAATAAAAGCAAATAACATCAGCGACCTTCAGACCCCTTAAATGTACAAAATTGTATATATATTTTAATACTGTTCTTCAAAATCAATGTCCTTTTTAAGGCCATTGTAATATACTGTTAGTGTATACAGGGGGTCCCCTACTTAAGAACACCCGACTTACAGACGACCCCTAGTTACAGAAGTATCCCTCTGCCCCCACCTCTGGTGAAGCTCTCTGGATGCTTTCCTATAGTCCCAGGATGCAATGATAAGCTGTAAGGTGTCTGTAATGAAGCTTTATTGATAATCCTTAGAAAAAATTTAGAAACTCCAATTGTCAGTGGGGCAAAAAATGTTTTTGTCAGGAACTACAATTATATGCAGTTTCGACTTACATACAAATTCAACTTAAGAACAACCCTATGGAACCTTGGAATCTTGTACGTAACCCGAGAACTACCTGTATACAGATAAATATGCACATAAAGTTTAATATTTATAACAGTATCTAGATAAACTATATATACTGGGGACATTTATTATTGCCTTTCAAATGGAAAACTGGCAGAATTTTTTGCACCCCTTCTGCCCCTCTTGCAACTTATTTATGAAGTGTGGCTGATCACAATTTTGGTGGTTTTCCGACACTAAGCCACTTTTCGCTGTCACTTTTCTGGTATTTCTATTTTTCTGACTCATTTTGTGGCACAGTTTTTGGCTACAGCAGCTCAGTGCAAGTCTATGGAATTCTATTTCCCCTTCTTGAATGTGGAGTCAGTTCTTAACCTTTTGGTTCATGCACCAAATAATTAATTCCATGCACAACAAACTTAGATCCCATTGAAAAATATAGCACGTTTACAGCACCACCCTGCGTCCAAATTGATAAATGCCCCCCACTGTGTTCCTCCAAGAAAGGTGAAAGACATGCTGATATGTCAGTTTGTTTCATGTAGTTTTTGGTTTGTGAGCACTGGTGTATTTCTTTCTCTCTTGACAGTCTTGATTGATTTGTACCACACAGTTGGTTTCCTGCAATTCTGCTAAACTGTATTGTCTGCATTTCGGAATTCTGGCTCAATCACTGGGATCGGGATTCTAACATCACATAAGATCACCTATCCTAATTTCCTTTCCTGGTTATACGTTCATTTTTTCTCTCTGTATCATGGTGTTTTGACCCTTTGCTTGTATCTTTTAGCCTTGGGATTTTCTACTGCATTTGTCCTCCTGGTTCTGACGCACCTCTGGTGACTATTCTCCTTCTCTTCATGTTTTGCACTTTGGGTCTGGAAGGGAACGTTGAATAGTTGTCTTCCACCAATTAGGGTGGGTGAGGCAAGTAGGCAGGGACCACTGGAAAGGTGCTTAGTTTCAGGACTGTCTCTTTCTGTGTCACCTGGCCATTCCCAGATTCTGCATTTCAATAACATTCTACTGCTTGTTTTCTGCTATACTGCTTTTATTTCTATTTTCAGATACACTATACATAGATATGAATATGTTGATTTAAATAAAAAGACAACTGAAAGAAGGCTGTAGCAGGGATACAAAATGAGATACTTTTGGAGGCATACATGTTCAATATGGAATCCTGCAGCACATTTCCTTATAGTTGTTGGAACTAGACCTGTAGATCCTGCACACTTACAGGTTGGCAGAGATTATGTTTAGCTGCTGCAACAAATGAATGCAGATTTGAAGAACTGCTTTGACGATTTAGGGATGGTAGGTTTCCATACTAATGTAAGAAGGAGGCTATTTGAATAAAACGATGTCCATGTAGTAAAGTGACACATCCACTAGGATGTCCATATTGTCCAACATCTTTTCAAATAGTTCAAAGAACCGAAATTTCCCATTTCTGCCAACATTTGGAAACAAAAGAATATGGTTTCATGGTAACTAGTTCAAAAATCTCACACAGCATAGAAAATACCATGGGGCACATTTACAGGCAGTCCCCGGGTTACGTACAAGATAGGGTCCGTAGGTTTGTTCTTAAGTTGAATTTGTATGCAAGTCGAAACTGTATATTTTATAATTGCCCCATTGACAATTGGAGTTTCAAAATTTTTTGCTGTAACGAGACCAAGGATTATCAATAAAGCTTCATTACAGACACTTTTAAGCTGATTATTGCAATCTGGGACTATAGTAAAGCATCCAGAGAGCTTCACCAGAGGTCACAGTGGGCAGAGGGGTCCGTCTGTAACTATGGGTTGTCTGTAAGTCGGGAGTCCTTAAGTAGGGGACCGCCTGTACTTAGAAAGTCGTAAACTTCACAAAAAGTGTTCTTTCCGTGTATAATGCTCGATGCGACCGATTCATTAAAAATGTGCACCAAAAATCATGAATCTGTCACTTCCCTGCACCAATTTTTTTGTGGTACACCTTTAACATAGGGTGTGCAACACAATTTGCATCTTAAATATGGTGCTCGGACCGACCCCTAATTTTTGTTGCATGGAGGCTAGTGCAGCTGCGCCACAAAAGGGTCACGTGCAGCACAATAGCGGTGCAGACACCTCTTAAACGACACCAGTCATCAGGTCTCTGACACTAGTCCTGTCACCTCTACCTGTTGGAGCAGCTCACAAGGATCCCAGCCTTTATCTAGTTATTTCATACATAATTCATTGTAAAATCATCTATTCTTTATCATGTAAATGAGGCTGGTCACATGGTCAGAGGCAGTGATGTCACCCCTGTTACCTCTCCCCTCTCCTCCCCCTGCTCAGGTCTGTGTGTAATGTATAGTAAAGCATGGCTAGTGTGTGTGCTGCATCTTCTGGCATGCTGCATCCTCCTAATATACAGGTGAGAGACACAGACATCAGCTACACAAGTACCTGACATGTTCTGCTATAACATGGCTGCCTGGAGCTGCTGTATCTCTCCTAAACACACACACAGGCTGCAGGGGGCGTGGCCACCAGCACCAGGAAGCACATCATTATAAAGCCTCACATCATTATACAGGCTGTCAGTCAAGCACTGGGGGTGTGGCTGTGCCTCCCACTCATGAATAGAGTGGACAGCTTGAATATGCTAATGCTTCATTGGACATTTCACAGGTCATTTGCATACAGCTTTAGGACCTCATTGCTTAGGTTTACAGGCATGTAGAGGGACAATGAAGGGATAGAGGCAATGCTTTCTAATGGCAGTTTATGAAAATATATTTATTTTAGGGGGGTTATTTTGCATGACGGGTTCTCTTTAAATACTTGTGCAAGCCATTTTCCCCTACAAGAAGGTCTGACAAAAAGGTGGCGCAAATGTGCTCCTATATTCCATATTTTGTTATTTAAAAAAGGCAATGCCAAAAGTTGAAGTGAAGGAGGTTTAACTATTGAATTTTTCTCAGCTCTAGTGATCTCTCCATAAGGTGTGGGGGAGGGGTTCTATTTCCATCAATGACATATGACAGTGGTATCGGAGAGATCCATAGAGATATATTGTGATCAGAGTTTTCGATCAGTAAACCGCAGCTGGGTCTCTGTTGTATTAAACAGCAGAGCTCTTGCTTTGCTACTGAGTGGCCACTTTATTTAATGGGTTTATTTGCTCAAGTAGACTACATGAATTTTTTTAAGATTCTTTAAGATTCTCAGTACATTCAATATGGACAGAAATTTCACAGTTACAATTTGCAGTGTGATAGAAAAGGTTTAAATGTTGGAGATGTTATATAACGTAGATAATCCTTACAAATGATGTGTAAATTAAAAATATAATGTAGTTCTTGGCTAAGACAATGGCCAGCTAAGATGACTATACTAAGCTTATAAATAATGAGGTATCCCATCTTCCAGCCATCCGCAGACTAATAAATGTTGTCTCAGAATTTCTACTTACAGAATACAAAATAAGTGAGCTCTTAATATAGACAAAAGATGATGAGAATAATTCACAATTGCGCTTCTGTGGGCAGACAGGGAGAAAAGGCTGTGAAGGACAGGTAGAAATAATTGCCCTTTTCAGTTCTTGGGTCTGCTAAATCCATATATTTCTAAATAGCTGAGTCTGCGTTCACTGCATCTGTGATTTTTAAAATAGCAGTGTGAGTGTTTGCTAAATCAGTATATCCCAAAATTGCAGCGTCTGTTGCAAGGAGACCCCAGGGTGTGCAGTGTATAATTGTAGACCCCTATAGGGCCCCACACAAAGTTGAGGCATTGGTCAATTACAGTGCTTCAAATCATACAGTGCCTCAAATTATTTGCAAGGCTCAACCATCCATCTCATCCCCACTCAGAACAGCAAAGCTGCAGTGGATAAGACACCAAAAATGCCTGGAAATACCTCTGGAGACACCAGTTTTAGCAAAACCCTGGGGAAACAGCAACAGCAGGCCGTAATGAAACTCATCTGTTCGCGTGAAAGACCACAAAGACCACTTTTGCACTTGGCTCCAGCAGCAGACAGACGAGTAGTTGCTGCCACTGAACCTCAAACCTGGCGAGGTGGTGTACAATAGCGTCCAGAACCTTGTGCCAGCCAGGCTTATGCACATTCCTTGCATAGCTGTGCTCAACTTCGTGGTGCAAAGGTTCCTGATCAATTAAACAGACATGCCGAAGCTGCCTAAAGTGTTTAGTGTGCTAATATTTGGAGTGCAGGGGAGTCTAAGTAGAGCCCAACGGCTCCCACTGAAAACACTTGTCTTTGCCTCTGGGCAGCCTTGCCCACATGAGCCAATACTTGCTACAGTGCCTGTGCAACTACCGGCGAGTTTCCTGATTAGCAGTGTAGATTACTGGATGACCACCCTGTTGGATCCATGCTACAAGGATAATGTGCCATGCTTCATTCCACCAGTACAGCATGAGAGAAAATGAGGCAGTACAAGCTCCAATGGGTGAAGGCACTACTAGGGGAGTGCCCATCCAACATTTAGAGCAGAGGGGCAACACCAGGAGGAACCATCCTACGCAGCAGGAGCACAAGCACCCCCTTGGGGGAGAAATAGCATGGCCACAGCGAAGAGTGTCATGTTCAATTCTCCCCAATCTCCACCACCATTGGATATGGCACATAACACCAAGAGGCAGACTATAACTCACATGTTGGAATATTATCTTTCGACATGCCTTCTGGTTCTGAAAAATGGGTCCTCCCTGTTCAATTTCTGAGTCGGAAAATTGGAGATATGGGCAGCGTATGTGCAGCACTCCGACAGGGGCTGTTGTCACTGACAAGAAGATCCACATGTCCACAGTCAATGTGGACCCCCTCACTTTCATTAAGATGAGGTGAAGATATGTAATTTGTATTGTAGACCTTGTTCTGTGTGTAGGAATATATGTAATTTGTATTGTAGGAGGTATTCATTGAGTGGTTAGAGAGTCAAATTACAGAAAACCTGTCACTACACTAACCCCCTCAAGCTCACAAACAGTACCTTCTTCTGTAATATGTTCTTCCCCTGGAGGTGTTTTTAGCATGTTTCTAGGTTGCAGCATTATTGAAAAATGTTTTATCATTTTGTAGGACGCAGTCCTACAGTCATGTAACCCCGCCTCCTGCAGTCAGCCTGCTCTGCCCACTCCATGCATTTAGTCCAGCTCTGCCTCCTAGATCTCCAGATAGACAGACAATGACATCACAATTAGGAGGCAAGGCTGGGCCAAATGCATGGTTTGGGCAGAGAAGACTGACTGCATAAGGCAGGGTTTGCTGACTGTAGAAGGTGGGGTTTCCTGACTGTAGAACGCGAGCTGCTGACTGCTTCCCACAAAAGTAGGAAAGATGATTTTTCATTCATGCTGCAACCTAGAAATATGCTAACAACACCTCCGAGAGACATACATATTGCATAAGAAGATACTGTTAGTGGGTTTGGGGAGGAGGGGGTTAGTGTGTTGACAGGTTCTTTTTAACCCTTTCATGATCTGTGATGGATATATCTGCCACAGACCTATGAATGGTGTATGAAAAGTGCTCTCTTCCTACAGAGATGGGCTTCGCTGCATATTGCAGCAAAGACCCATCGCTAACACCGATCGCGGGTGTTAACCTCTTCTCTGCCGGCGGCACTGAAAGCATGGCAACGCATGGGCAGCCATGTCACCTCCGATAGTCGCTCCCCCGAACATCATCGGGGGGCGGCAATCAGTTGCCATGACAGCCTACGGTCTTCGACTGACCCGAGACTGAATGGCTTCTACATATTCGTTACAATGAGCCAGTGGCTTATTGTAACGTATACTATGCAGAAATGCCATATACTGTAATACAGTTGTATTGCAGTATATGGTAGGAACGATCTGAATATCTAGGGTTAATGTACCCTAGATGGTCTAAGAAATTGTGAAAAAAAAAGAAAAAAAAGTTTAAAAATGTAAAAAATGTATAAAATATTAAAAGTTTAAATCACCCTCCTTCTCCTCGAACTGATATAAAATATAATAAACAGTAAAAATCACAAACACATTAGGTATCGCCATGCATCAAAAAATAAAAACCGTGACATAAAAAATGTAATGAAAAGTGATCAAAATGTTGCATAGTCCTCAAAATAGTAGCAATAAAAACGTCGGTTTTGCAAAAAATGACTCCTCACACAGCTCCGTGCACCAAAGTATGAAAAAGTTATTAGCGTCAGAAGATGGCAATTTTTTTTCCCTTTTTCTTACACATTCGTTTCATTTTTGAAAATGTATTAAAACGCAATAAAACCTATATAAATGTGGTATCACAGCGATAGTACCGAACCAAAGAATAAAGTATAGGTCTTATTTGGAGCGAAGAGTGAAAGTCGTGCGTTTTTCTTTCAATTTTTCCACATTTGGAATTTTTTTCCTGCTTCCCAGTACACAGCATGAAATAATAAATAACATCACGGGAAAGTAAAATTTATTACACACAAAATAAGCCCTCACACAGCTCTATATAACATAAATATGAAAAAGTTATGGATTTTTGAAGGTGGAGAGCAAGAAATGAGCATAAAAACCCTGCTTCCTTAAAGGGTTAATTTAAATATGGTTTCAGAATTGAAATGGTCAAATCCTGCATTAGTTGGACTTAAAATTGAAATCCGTCATATACCGCAGTAGCTGTATTTTAACCACAGTGAAAGGGTATGAGGTTTTCCCATTGCTTTTTTTACCACAGAGAGATTGACATCGACAGCATTTTACATTTTAAATGATTACTTCTTAATTGTTTTATGTTATGTTAATATTTTAAAAGAAATCTACCATTTGATTATGAAACAAACATACCTTGAGAACACTGTAGCTACACTGATGCAGAATCTTGTTTAATCCCTGAGTTGAGTGGTTTTGCTTAAAAAACCATTATAACATTCAGGACCTTGGGAAAGGTCTGCCATAAATAAGCCCATTACACGTGGATCATTCATACACAGCAGCAGGGGGATGGTGCAGCGATTGATTACTTCTACCTGTCAGGCATAATACAGTGAGTACAGCATTCTCTGGTGCAGTGCATAACTAATGTAAGCGGAAAAGAGCCGAGCCAAGCAAAGGAGCGACAGAGCTTCATTATCCTGAATGTAGAATTGTTTTTTCAGCGAAACCACTCAGCTCAGGGATTAAAGCTCAATGTTTCTGCATTAGTGCAGCTACAGGATTCTTAAGATATGTTTTCTTCATAATGCTTGAAATCAAATGGTAGATTTTCTTTAAGTACTTTCCCTAGCCCATTTTTGGCTCAGCAACTAACCTGTTACTACGCCCACTTTGCAGCTATCTACCTCCTACCACCCCCATTAACAGATATTTTTAGGTGTTAAAATTTGGGTCCCTAATGATTTCAATGGGATTTGTGTTGGGGTTCAAATTTGAGACCAAGTCCACATCCCATCTCTTGAAAGACTGAAAACCATTGCACAACCACTGGGTATCAACAGATAGAGAAAATGTAGCTTAATACTTTGTGTTACCTTATGAGAAAGTAATAACACATCCTTCAAAGTTGTTCATCCCATTACACATACATCTGAACATGTCAAGCCAAAGGAAGTGTAATGAAGACCACATTTGTAAAGTTAAAATCCAGGGGGAGATTTACAATGCTGGCATCACTACAGCTGGAATTTCAGCCATGTCCCTATTAGAGTTACTATGAGGCCGGAGCCTCTTCATTTTTTTCCATTTTTCTCAAATTGTACTTCATGTTAGTATTTAATATTCCATACCATGCACTGGGAAGCTGAAAAAAATTACATATATTGTGAAATTACCAAAAAAACACATTTACAACATTTTCTTTTCGGCTTTAAATCTTCCCTTTTTTATTGTTTTGGTAAATATCATCATGAGGATACCAAATTTATATATGTTTTATTACATTTTAATACATTCAAAAAATTTTAATCTTTGTACAAATTTTTTCTATTAGTTTCACCATATTCTTTTTTTTTTTCACCATATTCTGACATGAATAACTTTTACCTACTTCAATGTGTAAGATATATTTTTTTATGGATGAGCTAAAATTTCCATTGCTACTGCAACACCCCTGCCAATGTATAGGCAAGGGGGTAGTTGCGAATAGGGCCCTCTGTCTCTCCCCAGCATGTGAGCCTGCGCAACTTGCCTAAGGGATAGTGCAGTAAGTCTGAGGTAATTCGCTGCTGTAGATCCTGCCTGGAAAGGCAATGAATGGTTAAATTGGGTGAGTTGTCAGCCAATTGTGTTTCATCATATACACTGGAGTGTGATTGGAGAGGTAGCCACAACCTGACTAGGATAATAAGGGCAAGGGCTAGGCCCCTTGCCAGCATACAGAGTGAAGAGAGAGACAGTGCCAGTCCACCATCAGAGCTGACAGTCAGCTAATCCCAGGACAATAGTCAGGAGACTGCAGCTTTCACAACTGGACACAGCTCCATCCCAGCCTGCACCTACTACCAGGCTGGTGCGGCATTCCTGAAGACTCCTCTCCATGACCACTCCAGTAATCCAAACACGCTGTGAAAATGTCTAGGCCCGTTGCCTGCTGTTGTTCAATAAAGAATCATAAATTATTTTGCACAACGTTGCCTCCGTCCGATCCCTGGATACCGCTGTCATCACCACGGGCTCCCCATCCATTACCCAGGGACATATAACTTTGTATTAAAAGTTTTATTTTTTGCTAAATAGTGAAAAAGTGACGATTTAGGCACTTTTTTTTTCTGTTATGGGTTTACCACTGGAATAAATTGTTTTTAAAATTGTTGATACATTGTATATTCTGGGACATTGCCATACCTAACATGTTTATGATTATGTTTGTTTATTTTTTTTCTGATCTAGGCAAAAAGGGGAGACTGGAATGTTTATTTTTTTTTCTTTTAAAAAATTCATTTTCACATTTATTTAGTCCCTGTAGGGCATATGAACCACCACAGGGTATTTCTGTATTGTATCTACTGTATTGCAGTATATGGGATTTTTACAGCAGATCTAAAGGAATTCATACTTATTGCTAAAATATTATAAAGGAAACCAAAGGCTCAGCAAAGAGCAAATGTTGTAAAGCATCTCTATCAGCTTTGCAGCCCTATCATACTTTTTATGATGTGTATTTCTTTTCTAGCATAACACAAAGGTTTTCATACAATATTAACATTAAAGATAAATATTTTACTAACTTTCTGTTATTTCTTTTATACAATGAGAATCAAAGGAAATCCTTTTATGATCAGAGAATAGTGGATGTATTCTCGCTTAAAATTCCAATGTATGCAGCCTTCACAAATGTTTTTGCTGAATACAGAGGAAGAATTTATAGACACTAGAATAAATATATAAGACAGATAAGCACACTGAAGAGAAAAAAAAGAACAAGCACTGGTGCATGTTCAAAGAAGATTAAGTGATGTATCAATGCTGTTCATGTATAAACAATTTATTCATGGCTTCAGGTTGAAGACCCTTTTCTAAAAGCATTCAGTTTTTTTTTCTTCTAGTTTTTTCCAAATCTTTATATGTAAACAATTAATTGCTGAACAATACAGCTCCTAATTTATATCGCCATGCAGTTAGCAAGGGTTATTGTCAGATGAGTGACCAATCCCCTCTGCATGCATCATCTGGCTACCTTTGTGTCAATGACAATGCAATAAGAAGCTGTTCACAACAGGGTCACATAAAAAACTGAACAAGTGTTTTCCTTTCCACATACCTACAAGTCTATGAATGATATAGAATAAATAATATTTAAAGCTACATACCATAAATTCTAATTATCTTTCAAGAGCTTGGTATTAAGGAACCCTTATTACTGATATTTTATTTGTCTCATTTTCACAATTTTATTGGAAGACTTACAGAAAATAGTTATCTTAAAATAAATGACTCAAAATGACTACTCCATGCCACACCATAAGCTTTAGCTGCCCCAGAAGACAATACATTTGGAATTGGGGCTTGCCCTTAGATCTGAGGAACAGATGGCTTTGATGTCTACAGATAGCATCAGCCCCATGGGCCACCTTGCTCCAACTATAGTTTTGCTTCTGTCCTGGGGCCAAAAGAGGAAATGGATTATTAATACTTATCCTCACCTTGTATGATGCCAGCTGAATGACAAGTTCAGAGCAGTGAGTATTAAAATCTTCACTAGCTTGGCTTGGTAGAAGACAAAACATGTGGTTTCAGCATAGTTTATAGCTTTGAAAGAAAACCAAGGGCAAAGCTTTAGCAACATTGTAACTAGAGCCAGAGCTAGTACAGGATAACTCTACCCCAAAATCGTACCAAACACATCTGTAGTAACCAGGGGCGCAAATTGGAGAGGCAGGGCCACATAGCAGACTTTTCAATGGGTCCCCCCTTCACCCTTAGAAAATATATACATTTGTATACTCACACATTTATACACTGATATACACATGTCACGGTGCTCCCGCAATCCCTGCCTCTCCTGGGTCCGGGGGCCAGCTTCACCGGGTCCCCTATGACTCGCTAGGATTTAAAGGGCCAGCGCGCCATTAATTGGCGCTGGCCATTTCACTAATTCTATATAAGCCTGTCTCTTCCTGCAAGCCCTTGCCGGATCTTTGTGCCTCACAGCCTGAGAGAAAGCTATTCTGCGATTTGCCTGCGATTCCTGCGTTCCTGTGTGTTCTGCGTTCCTGTGTCTCCTGCGCTCCTGAGTCACTCCGTGTTCCAGTGTTACCTGACATCCCCTGTGTTCCAGTGTTACCTGACCTCCTCCGTGTTCCTGTGTTACCTGAGCTCCTCCGTGTTCCTGTGTACCAGTGTTCCTCCGTGCTGCTGTCCTGTGTGCTGTGTTCCCCTACCCTTCTGCTTGGACCTTCTGTTGCTGACTTGGACCGGACTCTGACGTTGCACCTCTGCCGTCTGCCCTGACCTTGTGCCTGGACTTCGACCACGAGATTGTCTGCGTCTCTGTACTTCTACCTTGGCCGCCACTGCAGACAAGTCATGCCTGAGGAACGACCTGGTGGTACCACGCCGCAGCTTGTCTAACCCGCCTCGTGGCGGGCTCTGGTGAAAACCGGGTACCGCTTAGACTCCGGTCCCAGGTAGTGGCTTGTGTCATCGTCTGCAGTGGTCCAGGGGATCCACACCTGCAAGCCTGACAGTAAGATCCGGCCCTGGATCCTGCCGAGGTTCCGTCTCCCAGCAAGCCAGATCTTGCCACTATTGTGATCCACCAGTCTCGGCAGATTGCTGCTCAGCGAGATCATCTGGAGCAAGTCACCGCCATGCTTCAGCAACTGTTAGCTAACCAGCAACAGCAACAGGTACCTGAGGCTGCTCTTGCGACCCCTACTGCTCCGACTTGTCTGCCTGCTGTTGAACCTAGAATGCGGTTGTTTATGCCCAGCAAGTATGACGGCGATCCCAAGATGTGCAGGAGTTTTATTACTCAGTGCTCCCTGCACATAGAACTTATGCCGTCCAAATTTATCATGGAGCGATCCAAGGTGGCATTTATAGTCAGCTTTCTCTCTGGGAAAGCCTTGGCCTGGGCTACTCACCTTTGGGACAGGAAGGAACCAGTTACGGCTTCTCTTGCAGCCTTTTTGTCTGAATTCTGGTCAGTATTTGAAGAACCGGCTCGGGCCTCCTCTGCTGAGTCAGCCTTATTGAATTTACGTCAGGGGAATTGCTCCGTGGGAGAGTATGCGGTCCAGTTCCGTACCTTAGCGTCAGAACTTTCCTGGAACGACGCGGCCTTGTCTGCAGCTTTTAAGAAGGGTCTCTCCTCTCAGGTTAAGGACACTCTGGCTGCTTGTGATCTACCATCTTCTCTGAGTGGGCTCATTTCCCTTGCCACCCGGATTGATGTGCACTTCAGGGAGCGTGCCGAAGAGTCACGTTTTGAGCAGACTCCAGTCTGTCCACAACGCCTTCCTCGACTAGCTCCTGTTTTCCAAAGACCGTTCCAGTCTCCAGTCGTACCACCTGCAGAGGAGTCTATGGAGGTGGATAGAGCCAAATTGTCTCCTCAGGAGCGTATCAGAAGACGCCAAGGAAACCTTTGCCTCTATTGTGGTAGTCCTGAGCATTTCCTTGCATCTTGTCCAATCCGACCCCAATATCCGGGAAACGCCAGCGCCTAGGGTTCTTGGGAGAAGCATCCCTAAGTGTAAACAGTGCTTCTCCACGCCTGTTGATTCTCGCGCTGCTCAGCGTTGGTTCCGGCAATCAGATCCAGGTCTCTGCCTTCCTGGACTCTGGCTCCACGGGGAATTTCATGGATGCTTCACTGGTTTCCTGGTATCGCATTCCAGTGGTCCTACTCGACAAGCCACTGGTTATTTCCTCGGTTAGTGGACAAGTTCTTTCAGATCTGGTACGATACCGCACTGGGTCGATAACTATGCAATTCGGTGCTCTACACAAGGAGAATCTGTCCTTCCTGATTCTGCCACGCTCTACCTCGTCCCTCCTGCTAGGCCTTCCATGGTTGCAGTGCCACGCACCCGTCCTTAATTGGAAGATGGGAGAAGTTCTCTGTTGGGGTCCGGACTGTCAGTCTTGTTGCCTAGAAGTTCTTGACCCAGTATCTGTCTTGCCAACTACCTGGGTTGGCAAGCCTCTGAAGAAGTGCTTCCAGCGTGCTATCAAGACTATGCCGATGTTTTTTCTGAAAAATAAGCGGAGGTTCTGCCTCCACACCGCCCCTATGACTGTCCCATTGACCCGCTGCCGGGTATGTCTCCTCCACGAGGACGAGTATACCCGTTGTCGGTGCCTGAGACCAAGGCTATGTCTGCCTACATTAAGGAGAATTTGCAAAAGGGTTTCATCCGGAAGTCTTCTTCTCCCGCTGGTGCTAGCTTCTTCTTTGAATCCAAGAAGGATGGTTCCCTTCGTCCGTGCATAGATTACCGCGGTCTCAATAAAGTCATGGTGAAAAACCGCTACCCGTTACCTCTCATCACCCAACTCTTTGACTGACTATGGGGTGCCAAGGTTTCCACCAAGCTGGATCTGCGAGGGGCATACAACCTCATCCATATTCGGGATGAGTGGAAGACAGATTTCAATACCTGTGACAGAAATTTTGAGTATCTGGTAATGCCCTTTGGACTCTGCAATGCTCCAGCAGTTTTCCAAGAATTTGTTAATGACATCTTCAGAGGCTTACTCTGTTTTCCTCAGATCTACAGTCTCACCAGATCCATGTCTGACAGGTCCTCAGGCGCTTATGGTCCAACCGTTTATATGCCAAACTGGAGAAATGCTTATTTCACCAGAGTAGTCTTCCGTTTCTGGGATATGTCATTTCTGATAAAGGCCTTCAAATGGATCCTTCCAAGTCGGAAGCTGTACTTCAGTGGCCTCGCCCAGTGGGGTTACGTGCCATACAGAGATTTTTGGGCTTTGCCAACTATTATCGACAATTTATTCCCCACTTCTCCTCCCTTGTGGCTCCTATTGTGGCATTGATTAAGAAGAATGCTAATCCGAGACAATGGCCTCCGGGTGCTGAAGATGCCTTCACTAGGTTGAAGTCTGCTTTTGCCTCTGTGCCTGTACTCACAAGGCCTGACACGGAAAATCATTTCCAGTTAGAGGTTGATGCTTCATCCGTTGGTGCTGGGGCCATCCTTACCCAGAAGGGGCCCAAGGGTCGTACCTACACCTGCCGTTTCTTCTCAACGACGTTCACACCTGCCGAAAGGAATTATTCCATTGGAGATGGAGAACTCTTGGCCATAAAGCTAGCTTTGGAGGAATGGCGCTATCTTCTGGAAGGAGCTCGTCATCGGGTCCATATTTATACCGACCACAAGAATCTCCTGTATCTCCAGACTGCTCAGCGTCTTAATCCTCGTCAGGCTCATTGGTCTCTTTTCTTCTCCTGATTTGATTTTCTCATTTCCGCCCTGCAGAGAAGAACATTAAAGCCGATGCTCTTTCTCGTGCTTCAGATGTGGTTGGAGAAGATCCTGCTACTAGCCATATTGTTCCTCCGGAACGGCTGGTTCTTGCTTCTCCAGTGGACCTCCGGCAGCTTCCACTAGGCAAGACGTATGTTCGACCTGCCCTATGTAGGAGAATTCTGACTTGGGGACATTGCTCTCGTGTGGCTGGACACCGTGGAGTATTGCGTTCTATAGCACTCATCCCCAGTTACTATTGGTGGCCAGACCTGGCCAAAGATGTGCGGGATTTCGTGGGCTCCTGCATTTCCTGTGCTCGTAACAAGCCATCACTCCTCAAACCTGGTGGTCTCCTGATGCCGTTGCCGATACCCAGACGCCCGTGGACTCACGTGGCCATTACAGACCTTCCACTGTCCTCTGGGAATACTGTCATCTGGGTGGTAACCGACCGGTTATCAAAAATGTCCCATTTTGTTCCATTGCCTGGTCTGCCGTCTGCTCCATGCCTCGCCAGCCTATTCTTCATCCACATCTTTCGGGTGCATGGACTTCCGTTACACATCGTTTCGGATCGAGGGGTTCAGTTTGTCTCTCGCTTCTGGCGATCTCTGTGTAATCAGCTACAGGTGAAACTGGACTTCTCTTCTGCGTACCATCCTCAGTCTAATGGACAGGTAGAGAGAGTCAACCAAACTCTAGGCTGCTACCTTCGCCATTTCGTCTCGGCCCACCAAGACGACTGGTCCGCTTTATTGCCATGGGAGGAGTTCTCATACAATTCCTTGAACTCTGAAACTTCTGGTGGTACTCCTTTCTTCATCGTTTATGGACAATATCCACGTCCTCCTCTTCCTCTGCCTGTGCTCACGGATGTTCCTGCAGTTGATGAGTTGATACGCGATCTGAAGACCATCTGGGAGCAGACTCGCCTTTCATTGCAGCAGGCTTCCGACCCGTACCAAGCTCCAGGCTGACAAGAAACGCAGGCCTCCTCCCATCTTCTCTCCAGGGGATAAAGTGTGGCTGTCCTCAAAATATGTTCGGTTGAAGATTCACAGCTACAAGCTTGGCCCTCACTATCTGGGTCCATTTGAGGTGCCGAAGCGTATCAACCCCGTGGCCTACAAGCTCTGCCTTCCTCCATCCATGCGCATCCCAAACTCCTTCCATGTCTCCCTCCTGAAGCCAGTCATCTTGAACCGCTTCTCCCAGCAATCCCCTCCTCCTGCTCCTGAAGCGGTTTCCCCAGATGTCTATGAAGTTAAGGAGGTTCTGAACATGAAGATCACAAGGGGTAAGCGGTTCTTTCTTGTAGACTGGAAGGGGTTCGGCCCATTAATTGGTGCATTAATTGGCGCTAGCCATTTCACTAATTCTATATAAGCCTGCCTCTTCCTGCAAGCCCTTGTCGGATCTTTGTGCCTCACAGCCTGAGAGAAAGCTATTCTGCAATTTGCCTGCGATTCCTGTGTCTTCTGCGTTCCTGTTTTTCCTGCATTCCTGAGTCCCACCGTGTTCCAGAGTTACCTGACCTCCTCCGTGTTCCAGTGCTACCTGACCTCCTCCGTGTTCCAGTGCTACCTGACCTCCTCCGTGTTCCAGTGTTACCTGACCTCCTCCATGTTCCTGTGTTACCTGAGCTCCTCCGTGTTCCTGTGTACCAGTGTTCCTCCGTGCTGCTGTCCTGTGTGCTGTGTTCCCCTACCCTTCTGCTTGGACCTCCTGTTGCTGACTCTGGACCGGCCTGAGGAACAACCTGATGGTACCACGCCGCAGCTTGTCTAACCCGCCTTCCGGCGGGCTCCGGTGGAAGCCGGGTACCACTTAGACTCCGGTCCCAGGTAGTGGCTTGTGTCACTGTCTGCAGTGGTCCAGAGGATCCACACCTGCAAGCCTGACAATACATTTATACATTTACACAAATCTATCCCAGTAGCTGCTGACCACATGGTCAGTGGAAGTACATAGCAGGAATAAGAGATAAGAGATGCTCACCTGGGTGTCCTGCTGCTTCCCCCCTCTCCCCCAACATTTCTTTTTTGAGCTGCCGATTCATGCCTGTACAACATACAGGATAATATGTGTATAATATTGCACATCCATTCTTTAGTGCATCAGGACATTGCAGGCCCCATAGCAGCTGCTATGTCTGCTGCCATTGTAGTTACACCCCTGGTAGTAACACAGACCCATACTCTGCACAGGGTTGGGTCCTGGGGAGATTAGGGTAAACTGTGGAGTTCCCAGGTTTTGGTTTTCAGATGAGGTTTTTAATGTCTGAGCCAGGAGTAGAGTGAAAATAGAGGAGTATTACCTCTCTCTTGTATGTTATCACCAATTATGATCCATGCCCTTTGCTGGCTTCAAAAACTGCCTTAGGCTACATTCACACGACTGTGTGCTCATCAGCGTCGTAACCCGGGCATAGCACATTAGTGTGCTCCTGCACTGTGACTGGATGCCAAAGACTTCTACAGGAGCCATGATCTGGAAAATTGTGCGGGCAGATGATGGCCCCAATACGATTATGTGAATGTGGCTTTAGTGGGTTGAACATGTTCTAATGTCAGTCTAGAGCAGTGATTTTCAACCTTTTTTGAACCGCGGCACACTTTTTAAATCCAGGGCCACACCACCAACCAAAATAGCACAAAATGACACTAAAACAGTCATATTATACATATAGTTAATAATATAGATTCTAAATTTATTTTTCTCACTCAGTGTTAAACCTGGGCCTGTTTCGATGAACACAAAAGCGATATCCTGGCAGGAACGGTGGAAAGACACACACAATATACTGCAAAATAAAGGGGTACAATGAGAAGTACTATGGCCATGCGGCAAGAGTACAGTGCAAGCTACATGATACTCAGCATATGAGCTGGTACTTGTAGTCTCCAGCCTCTATGACTATAGTATTTCACATTTACATTCTCTGGGAAACAAAAACACAGGGGGCACCTAGTTGGGAACTTTCCCGCCGGCAACACACGACTTGTGTAACGGCCACACTGGTGAAATGTTGTCACTGGTTAGGAGAATAGTACTACTGCCTGAAACAATGCTTTCAGTCAAACTAGCGAAGCTTTGTAGTAAAGTAGGTTTATAAATACCTTTTACCGCTATTCCGGAATATGAGACGCACTTTTTTTCACCCAAGAGGAAAAAGGCGTGGTGAGCGCCCTCTTACGTCCCCCAGAAAAAAAACAGTGGGCGTCTTATAGTCGGATGTGCCTACTGCAGAAGGGAATGGAGGGCACCGGCTGCGCTCTGCCAGCTGATGCTGCAGTAAGCGCAGCACTTCACAGTGGAAAGGCAGCGGCTCTGCTGCGTTCCTCTCCTCCTCTCAGCCCTCCACTGCTGGAGGGGCGATGAGGACGGAGCCTGCTGCGCTCTGCCGTCCTCAGGGCACCGATACAAGCTTGCTGTGGCAGCGAGCAGAGCGCAGCAGCAGTGGAGAGAGAGGGAGGAGAAAGGCACTGACTCTGGCCAATCCCGCCTCGGCTTGTAAGGTAGCCGGGAGGCTCAAGTGAAGACTGGTGGCAGTGTGAGAAGAGGAGCCTGTACAGCACTGTGTCTGACCTATAACTTCTCTCCTGACAGGATCGATAAGATGATATAGTGCTCCCTTCCCCAGGTCATTGCTCTCACACTCTTAACCACTTGTTGCTGGTATGTAGAGGCTGCTGTTTGTAAGGTACCTTACCCCACAGACCAAGCTCTTGTGGCCATTGACAAGACTGCCATCTCCTGTGTCTCCTCATAGATTGTAAGCTCTTGTGCCATTGTACAAACACTGCACTCCTTCGTCCCCTCCCTCATAAGATTAAGCAAGCTCTTGTAGCCATGTGTAAGCACTGCATCCCTCTGCCTCCTCCTCATAGATTGTAAGCTCTTGTGCCATTCGTACAGCACTGTCACATCCCGTGTCCCTCCTCTACCTCCTCCTAATAGATGTAGCTCATTGTGGCCAGTTGTACAAGCACATGAATCTCCTTGCTAACCCTCCCTCCTCAATAAGCGGTGATAAGCTCGTAGTGACCACTTGATAACACGCACAATGTCAATCCATACATCGGATCATCCTCATAGATTGTAAGCTCTTGTGACCATTGTACAAGCACTGTCACCTCCTGTGTCCCCTCCTCCTCATAGATTGTAAGCTCTTGTGAGCATTTGTCACATACTCATACCTATACAGCCCTGGTAACTCTTGAGACCCAATGACTAAGTGTACGCATAATTCTATCTAAAGATAGACAGTGGTGTCCAGGAGAGGAGGAGGTGACTACTGCTTGCCCCTGCCCCTCTCCAAAGAGGAACATGGCTGCACTGTTACTTTACTGTTACTTTGTTAAATATTTTAGCATACATACTATTTGGGGAAAAAAACATTTTTTCTTATTTTTCCTCCTCTAAAACCTTGGTGCGTCATATGGTCCAGTGCGTATTATAGTCAGAAAAATACGGTATTTGTCTTGTTCATTCTGTTTGTGAGATATTGAGGAAACAATTTTCCTCTTCTGACAAAAGCTTTTTTGTAAACAAGGCACAAAGATTTGCAGGGGTCTTTTTAGGCTTTGTTTTTGTGCATAGAAATCAATATTGGATGATTTAACATATCTTAATTTTTATTGCCTCAGCGCTGTAAAACAATTAAACAAGGTGTTAAAGAACAGCATATTAGCTTTCTGCGTTATTTAGAATTAACTGTATAATCTTTTTTTGTGCGGCAGCCGGTTGTTTGAAAGCCATGACAATGGGAATTATAGTTTAATACCTGTAATTGCTAATAGTACACAATTTAAACACCCATGTTGTTTCTTAGCCGTAATAATCACCTTTTTTGTGTGAATTGTTATTATTGATCAATTACTGTGTATCTTTCTTTTCCTGCAGAAAGATTTCTCATGTAGAAAGTTCTAATAATATGTGGTAGTTACTATACATCTGTAGCCGAGATTTTGAAATTGAAAATAGAACTTCTGTAAAAAGTCAACCTGGGAATATATATGAGATGACCTTTGCTTTTGATATATTACCAATGTGTGATCTATGGAGTCACAGCTGAACAGAGAAGCGTCTACAGCAATCCATTGAGGCATAGTTAATATTTATCAAGGTGCAGAGGCCTACAGTACATGCACAGTGGCATACAATCTATGAAAGAAAAACATGAAACTATGCTATGGGGCTACGGGGGACTTGGTGCTGAACTCATCATGTTCAGATGTACAGTGTTGTCTTGCAGCCCCCCAGTTCATTATAATGATAATTTTTTCCCTAGTGTTGGTCTAAGGCAGGTACATTTATCATTAACAAAGACATAAGAAGCAGTGATTTTGTTACTATAGAGGAGGCTTATCAATGTATTAATGCTAGTTGCCTCCTGTAAGTATATTGAAAAAATGTGTTTGCAGCAAGAAATTCTACTGTCTGATTCCTACTTTACAGAATTGACTTTGCACCCTGATGCAGGGTTTCGCCTTGAAACAGTTTTGGCCTCCTTTTCCCATAAAAGATGTTTTAAAAATATGATGCAGGTGCTCCTGCTGGCATGTCATTGCCAATTCAGTAGGGATCTGGAGGAGCACTGGTGACACCACCCTCACCCTGAAGCACCTGCAGCTCATTAGCAGATATATTACACGGTAGATTTCCTTTTCTTTAATAAAAAGTCCTTAAAACATATACCTTTGAGGCAATTTTTTTAATTGCCAGACATGAATAGCACACGTAATCATTTAATACTTTGGCATATACTTCATTAAAGTATAACCATAATTTTAAAAAAAAGTGTAATCCGCACTTATAGATACTAAAGCTGTTAATCAACTTTTTTTTTTATTTACACAATTTATATGTTCTCTGTTAATGAATAATATAGTTAATAGCTTAGTTCATTCCAGGCTTGGTGATACAAATTATGGGGCACCTTTAGTAAGGGCTTTGCGCTGCATATGTGACAGACTTTGCACGTTCTTTTAGGGGAAAAACTGCTTGCACAGGTAT
Source organism: Engystomops pustulosus (assembly GCA_019512145.1). Lineage (NCBI taxonomy): Eukaryota > Metazoa > Chordata > Amphibia > Anura > Leptodactylidae > Engystomops > Engystomops pustulosus. Next base: position 86,496,156 of record CM033641.1, read on the forward strand.
TTAAGAAGTGTCCGCGCCACTATTGTTTCACATGCGACCCTTTTGTGGTGCAGCTGCACTAGGCACCATATGACACAAATTAGGGGGCGTTCCTGCGCTCAGTCAGACTGTACTCAGTATTTAACATGCAAAGCCTGTTGTACACCCAATGTTAAAGGTGCACCACAAATTACTTGGTCAACTCTATCGGGCCAGTGCAGGGTAGCGACAGATTAATGATTTCTGGCGCACGTTCTAAATGAATGTGTCACAATCAGCATTATACACGGGGACTTTTAGTGAATTTTCCTTCTAAGTAAATGTGCCCCTATGTTTTTTTTTAGATTTTGTATTTCAAAATAGGAAAGGCAAAGTTTTGTTTAATTTTAGACTTTTATTTTATTCGACTTTATTTCTTTTAAGTTCCATTAACATACAATTCAATGATCACCAGAATAATGCACTGCTTTACTTCTGTACTTCAGTGTATACTACCTGTCATTTAAACAACCCTTATGTGAGATATCTTTTGTAAGGGAAGTTGTAGCAGGGGTAGGTTGAGCATTTACAACTAGTTAGAGCACCCTCAGCGAAAACATGCTGTCACGGGTGCTCCCGCGATCCATGTCGCAGGTACACCCATAATAAATTGGCGCAGTTGCAAAAATGTCTGCAATTACTTCACATTCATAAGGGAGAAATAGAATTGGTAGACTTACTGTTTGTGGGACTAAGTGTGCAATAAAAACTGAGCCAAAAACTGTTGGAGAAGAGCAAGAAAGGTGTTGGGATTCACGAGTTGTACCCAAATTGAGCCACAAAAAAAACCTGCCATGAGTGTCAGAAAAGAAGCTAATTTGTGCCACCCACACATAATACATAAGGAGCACAAATCAAAGAATTAAAAATCATAGTCTATTATAGAACACAGTTTGCGCCAAAAAAAGAAACAACAGGCAAAAATAATAAAATAAATGGCCCCATATCTTTAGATCCAGTCCTCAGGTGGCATTCCATAGAGAAAAGCTAAACAATAATTTTATTACACTTATGCCATTATAATAATACAATTAGAGATGAGTGGACCTTCCTGTTCAGGATCTGGATATATTGCCGGATTGGCTGCTGAACAACCAATACGCCATATTAACGCACCTAACACATACAATAATTAGCTATGACTTTGATTGTCCAGGGTTGGCCAATCACAGCCTTGACTGCTAGCACGGGGTGTTAATGTAGGGCACACCCGAAACTGAATTACTATACAATTACTATACAATAAAAAGATATCCTAAAAGCATGAAATGCTATGTAATGTGAGTAGTAACCTCACAGTACACATCTCCTTGAGTGACAAAGGATTCTATGCATGTGGAGGTAATAGGTGCAATGTTTGCTGTTTTATGATTAACGAAAAATCTTTTTCCTCTATACATGATAGTAAGTCTAGAAATATCAAAGCGTTTGTAAACTGCAATACTAGACATGTAGTTTACTTGGCTCAGTGCAAGGCAATATACAGTGTATGCAATGTACAGCATATTGGAAGCACTGTTCGTCCCCTTAAGAAAAGAATTGCGGAGCACATCACAGATGGCTCTAAACACACAGACAGGAACACCTCTAATCTATCCAAACATTTTTACAACATACATAAGGGGGCTTTTTCTGCACTAAAAGTTACTGGTATTGAGAGGGTTACTACTCCAGCCATATATGGTAACAGGACGCACAAATTACAAAACCACGAGATGTTTGGGATTTTGAATCGAGATGCTAGGATGCCACGGGGCCTTAATGGCAAAACCGATACAATGTATTTATACTATACTAAATTTGTTCTTTTTCTTTTTTATTTGTTTTATGATGGCTTCAACACTGTTCACATTCATGCGTTATCTGGTGAATTAGTACCCATGTGAATATATTATTATGTGATGGCCAACTAACCATAATCATGTATCCAAATGCTGTGTATTCTTTGTATTATATTCCTTTGTATTTATAACTTCTAAAATGCGATTGTTACATTTATGGTAGAAAGGTCTCCGCTGCTGATGTGCGTTCTAGTACGCATGTGGTAATTATGGGTGCGTTACCACCTGTCTATGTCTCTCCTCCTCTTTTTTAAGCGGTATGTTAGTAGTCACACAGAGATCATGACTACGGACTAAATATTACAGTCAGAAACGCGTAGATCTGGTGGCTATGGTTGTACAATATGTGACCTTGTGTTTTTAAACATCATGGAATAAACTTCTTGGTTTTATGAAGACATTGCGAGTACTGGAATATCTACTTTTTCTTTTGCACATAAGACTGTTTCGGCTGGCTGACAGCACAGCTTAATTCCTTGCACCTGAACCTGCATGAAGTTGGACGTCTAATATGCTGGGAACCCACATGTGAGTGAGCGGATTCTGTAATGAAGCTTTATTGTGAATCCTGGTTCTAAATTTGTCTAGAGCTACAATTATAAAATATAAATTTCCGACTTACATACAAAATGAACTAAAGAACAAACCTACAGAACATATCTTGTACGTAACCCGGGGACTGCCTGTACTGATCTTTCTTCATGAGTTACATAATTTACATTTAACCTTTAACGCATCTTCATGATATAATGCCTTTATTTATGTTTTGACCTTTTAATTTAAATGTAGTTAAATATTATATTTTTAGTACAACATTTTGATGCAATTTAATAATATTGAATTGTTTCCAATATGTAATGACAAAAAGCCTGATAGATATAATAAAGATGTATGTTATCACACTGTTTTAATATAATATACTGTATTCAGTTCATGTATTCATTGGTGCAGGGTTGGTTACAACAGTTTTCAGCATTTATTTTACTTGACCAAGCAAACAGGTCAGAAGAAGTTGAAATGGTTGTATTAAAGTAAATAGATATAGAGGATCAAACAATGTAAAACCACACATATATGTAGACATGAAAGTCAGTCTAGTCGGTGATTTAAATGCATAGACAGGCTTTTTCATACCTAGACATAATGACATATGCCCTGCATATTTAGACATGCGTATCCATAGACCTTTTGAAGTCAGGAACTTCAAAGACACTGATGCTCTTCATTCGTAAAACTAAAATAATTAAATTACAAACAAAAACAGTTTGTATGTGTTTATACCTAATCTGGTTTGATACCTAAACAGCATTAAAATACCAAAGACATAATATAAAATGTATACAAACTGTATTAACAAATAGAAACAGACATGTATAAAATTAAAATGGATTTGTATCAATTTATAACAATCTTTATACTCTATACCGAGTGGGCATTATGGTAGGTTCACTACCCTCCTCATGGGGAATGACTAAAAACACAGAATTGATGCCAAATACACTAATTGGTTATATATCCATGGCAACTTCCAGAGTCATTGCTTTAAGGAAAAGTAACCATCTGCTCCATTCCCAAACTTGGATTAATTAATTATAAGGAATGATGGAAATGTATAGAATTTATACTTTGATCTTTCTATTTTATACATGACATTTTATATACTGTAAGAGAGACATAAAACCTAGCATCTCATTTCTTTAAGGTTGATTCGAAAAGGTAGATGACACAATCCATTGTCAGTTATTGGATGATGTGGCAGGTAGAGCAATAAACACTAGAGCTCAATTTAAACTTCCTGCAAATTATGCAAATTAACTACAGAGTGGCCTTCCTACATTTAGAAACTATTAAACCAATGAGATTTGATGTCATTCAAAGTGATGTCCCACAGCTAGAGAAATAGGGCTGCCATATGAATTATGGGGGAATGGGGTTCAGGCTGTGTGAAAAGTAAGAGGGGGAAGGCTGTTTAGAAGAGAGAACAATCAGGGTGCAGGATGTGAAAGGAGTAATGGGACATGGGGTAGTGCAGGCTGCGCAAGAAGAAGGGAGATATGGGTAGAAAATGTGTGAGAAGGAGGGCAAAATATAGCCAGCATTTGTATAAAGTATTAGTGCACATGTGGGGGACATGGGACATGCATGTGAAGCCTGTGACAAAGTAATGGGGGTGCAGGCTATGTGGGTGAGGGAACATTTAAAGAAAATAAACCATTAATATTAAACTAAATTAACCTAAACATACTTACCTATAGTCCTTTTCTCCAGGACCTCAGCGCTTGTCTTCTTTGAACTTGACACATCAGGATCGCAGTAAAAAAAAAATGTTAGAAAAAGGAGCCCAGGGCATGGGGCTATTCATGCTGGGTGACAGAGGTGACATCACGCAGGAGACGTGAATAATTAACAGCCCGGAGCACTGAACATTGCATCCCTTCACTCTAGGTTGCATTTTCTACCATTTTTTTACAGCAAGACCAACGCCGGGATCCTGATGGAAAGGACTATAGGTATGTATGTTTAGGTTAATTTAATTTAATAATATTTGACGAGGGAAACATTGGGGTGCAAAGTGTGTGAAAAGAAAGGTGTCATGGGGCTTCAAACTGTTTGATGAGAGGGTGACCAATATGGGAAGAAAGGGAGAGAGGGTGCAGACTGTGTGAGAAGGAAGAGAACATTTGACTGCATGCTGTGGCAGGAGGAGAATGAATTAGGGTTACCAGCTTGAATCAGATCCCCTTAATATAGGCAACCTCTACATCTCTGAACCAGGTACTGGATTTACAAAATCCAACAAAGTTCACAGTAAAGGAGGGCAGTGAGTAGATTCTTTGATTTTTGTGTATATGGAATATTTGACAGGTTTTCTATTTGATTATCACCAGGGACCTGTCAGTCATGCCGAGTTGGGCGGGAAGAAGCTGAAGCAAGGTGCCTAGATGTTACAAAGCTATGAGGTGCCTATCCATATTTCAATCTACCTGTAGCTAGAGAACCATGAATCTGCTGACAGGTTCCCTTCTTTATTTTTTTTTACCAATCCTGTTATATTGAATTCATTTTGCAAAGAGCCTTGTTTGAAAGGTTCCATTTCTCCAGTCTCAATAGGGCACCACAATGCCTTGTCCTGTTACTGTCTGAAAGTACTGGTTTTACTTTCATGTCTGTACTGTGTTTGCAGCAATCATCCCTAATACTTAGTTCATCCGGATCTGTTATGCCAGAGATGACATGTCATTTAAAGAAGTTTATCAGCTTCAATTCTCTACAGTAGGTTCATCCCTGTGAACATAAAAGGAGAATGGAGAAAACTTAAGGGTTCAATACCCTGAAAAACAAATGTAGCTTCTGATAACCTGCAGGGTGAGTAGCAGCTCTTAGCTTTAGTGCTGGTCTCTGTTATAGAAAAAATATCTGTTCTCTTCAGGGTTCCAGTGCTTTCCTGTATGTGTTAATACATTTTCTGCTGAATATTTGCTAATATTCTTATCCTTACTGCTTATTATTTTATTTTTTTAGATTTTCACAACTCGCTGTGATCCAGATTGTGGTTACAAATGCTCTGTATTTCAAGTGGTGCTTGGAGAAATTGAAAGTAAATAACACCAAAGTAGTTTTCTTTCTCAATGTTCTGTAAAGTTCATTATTACAACATGGACAATGCAGCAGTGTTATACAATTCATTTCTAAAATAGCACTTGTGTATCCAGAATTTGTGAGTTATAAGTCTCCTAGCAGGCAGCTGATAAATACAATGGTTGAGTTTTATGGAAATAGCATTACTCTAGCTACACTGTTTCTATATTTCCCATACAGTTTTATGGAAATTAATAATATTACGTGTGCAATGTGGAAACATTGTAGCTCTCTGTGCTGCATTCTTTCTGTAGAACTTATTATGGATTTGACCATATGGGGCTTATTTCATAAATGAATAGTGCAGGTAATAATAGTAAACGTACTATATTTATTAAAGGAAACCTAACATCGCAGATCTAGCTATTAAGGTAGATTTGGTGACTGTTTCATGTAATGTATAGCAGTCGAGCCCTTTATAGGGATAATCCTTTAGCCCACCGTAACATTTGTAATCTTTTATCACCCTAATATGCAAATTTTGTTAAAAGTCTACTGGGCTGTAAAGTAGCGTGAGCTCTGTATACTCCATGCTCCAGTAGCTTCTTTTGATCCCCCTACCAAGAAACCTTCAGCACATAGCTCCTTGTAGCTGCGAACACTCTTCTGCGGAGTTCGGAGTTCTGCACATGCACAGTAGCACCAGCTTCGGAGCCAAGACCACCCAGCCGTCACATTCAGTGACTCTTTTCTATGGAGCTGGTGAGTATCATTTTCTGCTATGCTCACATACTTGTATTAAAGTGTTTAAACACTTTTCAATAAATCTTTTCCATTAGACATGTCTCTGTATATATATGTACCTGGGTCTTTGCCTACTGTGAACACCTCAGCCTTTCCCTGTTATCCACATGCTGCACTTTGAATCTCCACACAACTTCATGTTTCTCACTTCTTCAGTACGTCTGTCAACTTACTGACAGACAAAGGGGGATGGGAGGGGAGCAGCCGGATGAGTCCTAATCTCCCGTTGTAGGTCCCTCGTATTTATCAGGGTAGGATCTTTGTTTACATATCTTTGCACAGACACTGTGCACAGTGAGTCTGCACACAGCAATAAAGGAACAATCATCAATTGGTGAACATTCAGGGATTATTATTAAGGCAGTAAAGGCACAAAGGCCATTTATGTTAAGTACTATGAGTACTATGTTCACACGCTTGTACTACCAACAAAAAATCTATATCTATATCTAATCTTTATCCAAGCATTTCCTCTACATCCCCCTGGTAATGAGCATGGTCCCCAACCCCCTTGGCAATCATCCCGTGTTTTTGTGTGTGTGTTTTTTTCTTCTTCCAGGAATGTGCCTTCTGTGGACTACTTCAGATTAGATGGGCTGGATTTTTATTATTTTTTAAATAAAATGGTTGATGAGGGTGTGTCTAAGTTTTTCTTTCGATAAAAGTTTTTTTTTTAATTACGGTATGTGTTTTTTTGTGTCACACTGTAAAATTTGCCATAGTAATGGTGCTGTCTAGTTGGCGACGCTCATTACTAGTGTAAAATTGCCATTTTTTGAGTGGCAAGTTTACAGTAATGCCAATACAATTGCCCTGGTACCCACCGCCACCAGGGTTGCCAGGAAGAAACAGGTACAAACCAGCACTAGTTGGGTACTGGGGTGGCTGCAGGCTGTTATTGTTGTGCTGTAATAGCCCCATAACAGTGGGATATACCAGCTCAGTAATGGCAGGCTGCTGCTTTTTTGTATCTTGTTGATTTGATAACTAAGGGGGAACTCAATCAATTTTTGTTTCATTTTTTTGGCCCATTTTTTGACATGCGCATTGCCTAAGGGCTGGTAACATTTCTCCAGTATCCCATAAAATAATTCATAATGAACGCAAGCCTAATCATACACTACCCAAAAGATGTAACATATTATGCCAAGTGGAAGGGAAGGAGACAAGTCAGATGCATAGGGAGTGGAGCGAGCCCCACGCATATCATCACTGGTCCGGTAACTTCCTTAGGGGTAAGTGATTGCATCCTGGTGTTCTGTTTAAATAGAACAATGAGGTCCCCCACCCACAATAGTTATCTTCACTACCAATGAATGTGTGAAGCGCACAGCGTTTAAGAAGATAAACTGCACATGAGCGGAAGTGGGCCTGTCACGTGGACGGTCACATGATCGGAAGTAAAAATAAAGTACAGCAAGCGCTCGTGCATATACAAAAGATGTGTGGGTCACATGATTACCCACATGATTGCAACTTTATGAAGATAATCATCTGTGTGATTGTATTTGATAATACCCTTCAATACTGATACAGCAGAGAGGGGGGTGCAGAAACAGCCTTACAATTACCTTACTGGGAGAGGATACTGAAGTGTCTCAGAGAATACTAGAGGGCTAGGCAATGGTGTGGAAACATGCAGTTAGTGAGAAATGAAGAGAAACATACTTTAAACATATACATGCAACAGCATACACCTTCAACATCCGGCCTCTGAGTCCTGGCCAGATTTAAACATTACTTGCAAAAATGTAGAAACTCTTTATTAGATCTTTACCACTCCATAGCAATGGAAGGATACCAAAAAAAATTCATAATGGACCGGTACGGGGTCACAATTCCCCTGCAACCGCTAGCTTGGCTTTTCCACTCAGCTTCACCTTCTGGGGAAGAGGAGGCCCATATAACCCCTATCATACAGATTCTAATCCTAATAGTCAAAAAATTCTTATTGAATCATTGTCTGCATTCATCCTTACCAACGACCTCTGAGGTCATAGACCAAGAAAAGGTATATTTAAACATAGAAAGGCTAGAACCGTAAAGAAAAGACGACAAGAGAGTGAAAGTTTTTTTTTTTTTTTAAAGTGGCACAAATTCATCACCAATCACCTGTCCACAAGTGAAATTGGGGATTTCATGAGAAAGTTAAAGAATTTCACCTGGTACATGGTCGAGGATCGAAGAGGTACATTAGGTAGACTAAATGTATGAGGAACCTTACACCAGGCCAATCCTTTATTGATGGATCTCCTGGGGCATCCGTATTACCCTGCCTTGGCCTTCAATTGTAATGTTGCTTGTTTTTATGTTTTATATGTAATGTTTAATTCTATGGGGACCATAAAGAAAAACCATTTACAGTATCCAATGGTGCAAATGGCGCCACAGATTATGTACAGGGGGAATTAGATATATTACAATGTGTTCACTTATACTATTAATTTATGAAAAGTTTAATAAAAAAAAGTTTGTGACCATTTAAATACAACACAGTAGGATAATTAGGAAAGTTAAGTTAGACTCTGGGAAGAAGAGAAGGAAAACAACAGTACAAATAACAATGGTTCTTCAATGAAGTATAATACCAAGTTTTCTATTTTGAGTTTTATTATTAATTTATGAATTTAGATATTCTCAATATGTCATTATATATCTCATTAGTGGGAAGGGGAAATTTTGTCTCAAGTAATTATCCTTGACCCTTTTTCATAAATCCTCAGATCTTTTCATCTAAAATCTAAGAAAGAGAGAAATTATGAAATGTATGTATGATAGTGATTTCCAAGGAGGACATCAGTTTTGCTGTAGCCAATTAAGCCAAAAAGAGAATTAAAAGTTGGTTGTTGATTTTATTAGTCCGGTAGCTCTCATTAAAAATTATGATACAAATTTAAAACGACGCTTTATGATGCAGATAAATTAATTGGTTTGTGCTACCCACAAGAGCTATTGCATCCAAAAACAGTATGAGGTCCTGTAGAATTAGCAAATTGCTTGTATAAATATATTTAGAATTCAATTTGTATTGAAGATCTAATAAATTAAGAAACTAGATTAAAAGTCATATAAGGATAACAAAAAATGTCCAGTTGATGCTTATTTACCAGTTTAGGGGAATACTTATCTCTAATTTTTAATAAAAAACCTCCAAAAAACAAAGCAACCATATACATATAGATCTCATATCAGTTCATATCGTAAGCTTTATGATGCCATAGTTACAGACAACAGACCCTGTATACGGTAATCCTACCAGAAAACTGTATTTAATTGTAGCTTAAATACAGGCCCTGGGTGGCGTAGATTTTAGTGTTGGTGTATGGAAAAAAATAACTTTGCTGTATTACATCCTTTGCTAAAGTACAGAGGGTCAATCAATTATTTTTTTCATAGACACTCCCTGAATGCACATGTTCTGGAAGGCACAGGAAGTGAGAGTTGTCTACACAACCTCCAGATACCTGCCCACAATACTCAACAGCTGAAAGTCTCATTTCACTAGCTTCAATGGAACAGAAGCTATTGTTTCATATGTCTGGTCCATAATGGGATTATATCAGCCCAAAGCCTACCTCGGTACATATCACTAAGACACGGACGTGGGGATTCATGGATCGAGATAAAAGAACAACAAAGGTTAAATTGATATTTTTAATTTGCTCAGGTGCACACTAGACAAAAGAATATACACAAGTGAATATATGTACAGTTAACAGAGTGCAAATAAAGGTGGAGTACAACAAGTATAATCAATCAGGTGAAAGTGAAGTGCCTTGTACCAAACTAACAGAGATAAAATGGCTTCCACATGAAGATTCTTCCTGCTCTTATGTAATCTTGTAATAGTAATGAATCCTGCAAGCAAAGAAAAATGGGCAAAAGGCTTCATTTGTTTTTATTGAATGTGTAGACACAGCCCTTTAGGTGGGTTCAAGAACACCTCCTACCAGGACCAAACTGCGGACCTTGCATGAGTACTAGTGGGAGGTCATAAGATTACACTTTGGGTGCCTTCAGACCCTTCTGGATCACCAGTATCTTTTTAGACCAAAGATGACCCGTTTACTATGCTTTTATCAAGAGTTATGTATATCTCCCCACCCGAGGCCTCTAGAAAAGATTAAGATCCAGGTTTGCGTAGGCCCCACTGCTCTGATCCCAGAAATGTACATGGTATTGGGCTGGGGTGGACCATACATCAATAACTGGCATATGGAGTCATTGGTCATTTGTCTTCTTCTTAGGTGGAATTGGAGGGAATCTATGAAGACTGTCGGTGCCATGCAGCCTGGAGGTTGCATGCTTGTCATGTGCCATTGGTGGTCCTGATCCCCTACAGCAGCAGCTGTGCATTTTGATTTGACTATAGTGCCAAAATCGGCTGTAGTATTGTGCCCCAGTGTATTCTGTCAAACACTTTTTCTGTGCCACCGTACCGTAAAGTGCACAGGAAAAAGATATGGTATGCTCTATCTTTTCCTGTGTTTATGGCTGGGTGCCATACCTCGCTATGGAGAGGGGAGAAGTGAACAGTGCTCCTCCCTCCACCTTTCCTGCACGCAGCTGTATGCTTGGGCGAGCATATGTCCATATGAAAGAGACCTTACACCAATTTTCTGGCGTAGAAGCAAAGAAATAATTATACTGGCAACTACGCCACCTTTATGCCATGTGGCTGTGGAAGTCGTGCAAAGGGGCATAGCCACCGACGGAGTAGGCAGGCACCAAACAAACTTCTGCTTCTAAACATCTCTCACTTGTTCTTGTTTTCTCTGACAAACCTCTCCTGGTTTTGCCTGCATTGTTGGCTGGGCATAGACAAGACCAGAAGTTTGGTTCCAGCCAGGGCTGCCATCAGGAATTTTTTGGTCAAAGGAAGATTTTGTGGGTCCCGGATAACAGTTTGCCATCCGACAACATTTTACATACATAACTATGAACATTTTTTTTTTTTGGCCAAAAGTTTTTGACAGTCCCCCTTCGTTATAATGGGTCCACATAACCATGTCATTTTATTATATGCTAAATCCTGACCATTAAAATGAACATGCATATCTAAGGTATGTATACTTCCAGCCATAATTTATAGCTGCATATTTTGCTTACCAGATGTCTCCGGCTTTTGAAGAACTTCTCCACACTGCGCCGAAGAAAATAGCATAGGTACATACTATGGTATATAGTATCACGTGGATAACAACATGCTTTGGCCATATAAAATACTATCACTAAGTCACAGTGCTGAGTAAAGGGAGTCCTCTTTCCTCAGCACTGTAAACAGGCCTCTCACGGAAGTACCTCCAGTACTATAACCTAATGGTGGTCCAGACTCCAGCACTTGAGGTGTCTTGCCTTGCCATGTATCCATTGGAGGTGTGTAGCAATGTTAAGCGTTTGGATGGCGCTGGGACGACCCAATGTAGTATCTTTCAGGATATTTTAATATTATAAAATTAACAACGCAGTAGTAAATAAATAAAAATCTATAAAAATAACAATAAAGGTTCTGAACAACGTGTTTCGCGCTCGGGCCGAGCGCTTCTTCTGGTTCATAGATATACATAGGAATGATATACTATTTAAGTAAACCGTTGTCATCTGATAAATGACAGTATCCGGTAATTTGCATAGTTACATAAGCTTAATAGGAACGATATAGATAATAAAATAACATAAGACAAATCGCTTAGAATTAATAAACATATTTAGAGGTAAAAACTCTTTTAAAACTCATAATATTCTACATACAGTGCATTATGGCAAACTCGGTCTTGTGGACACTGAAAAGCTGAGGAAGGCGAGATAGACTACAGGTACGGATCCCTGGATGGGACATGTAAAACTACAACTACGGAAGCCGGTATAGGACAAAAAGGTTAACGTGCTGCTGAACAGATCTGAATAGAGAAACGGTGGGTAGACAGCTGAGTGTAAGAAGGTAAGAGTGTTTTAATACATGTTTTTAGAGGATCGACTCATTGGCTTTATTAAGGCTGTTAGGGGCACGGGTGTTTAGTGTATATATCCAGTATACCTTGCGTCTACACAATAGTTGAAAGCGAATGGGCGCAGTGTCAGGTATATGATCTATTGGCATAATGGATAAGGGAAATTTAACCTGGGGGTGAAATATGTTGCAGTGCTTGGATACACCTTGTAGCAGATATTGCCTTTTTACATTTTCCTTGTGTTTGTTGAGGCGAGTACGTAAGGCTTGGACTGTCCGTCCAACATACTGAAGGTGACATATCTGGCATTCTATAATGTAAATAACATATTTAGTTTCGCAAGACATGTTTAGGGGGATAGTGAATGTTTCCTTGGTGGAATTACACATAAATGAAATAGATAGACAGCAGAGGCACTTTTTTTAACCACATTTTAAGATGCATCCTTTTTTTATTGTAGTTTTATTGGAATTTAGTGATTTTTTTTTGTTGTCTTATGATGCTGGGAGCCAACAGATTTTTAATAGTGGCTGCTCTCCTAAATGTGATTTTGGGATGATTATGTGAAAATCGTTGGTGTATCGTTGGTGAGAACATGCCAATGTTTTTGGACGGCATCCCTGATCTCCTGACATTTGTCGTTATATTTTGTGATGACATGTATATTAGATAGCTGGTGTTCTTCAGATATGGTGGATTTATTAGTAATACATTCACTCTGGCTGAGCGGTTTGATATCCTTTTTTTAGGAGATGGTTGGGATACCCTTTTTCTTTAAAAAGGTTTCGTATAATCTCTAAACTGAACAACTGTAACCTGTATTTATGGTTACAGTTGTTCAGTTGGTTTCCCAAAAGAAAATCATATTGTGACTAGGGAAATAATGTAAGGAAGTCAAAATATTTTTTCCTATTTGAGGCTTATCTGAGAATGTTCTGGGCTCATAGGTTTATATTGCACTGGTTATCTGATCACTCTCTGGCCTGTACCTGGATTCTCTTTTGTTTGTTTTTGTATTGAGTAATATGATTATTGACCATAGTTGTGTCAATAGCCTTGATTAAAGTTTGTATAATATAGAGATATGAAGAATAGTTGGTTAGATAGTTATATGTTAATAGAGGGATCGCTATCTCTAAGTTTAATTTCTTTCAGCTCTTTAGTGACAGGCTGGATTAATACATCTGTTTTGTTGTCTCACTCTTATATGTCACTATCTATTACTATACTTCTATTTGAAAAAAAAAAAATAATTAACATTTAGGTATTTTATATTCCAGACAAAATGGTGCCAAATGCAAAGAAAATACATATGCCCAGATCTATTAAGGTGGGAGTGCCAATTTTCTGTCTGACTTTGCACTGAATAGAACATCTTTGGAACTTGCATGTGTATTTAAGAAGTGTTTGTTCCAGTTTTGTGCCGCGGCTGCAATATGTCCCGACAAGACAGAAAAAAGTGCACCTAAAGGGGCGTATTAGAGCTTAGTCAGAGTTTGCAATACGTTTAATTAAGAGACTTGACAAAACTGTGCCACAGGCTGTATATTAAAGGTGCACCTAAAAAAAGAGGTGAGCCAGATATTCAGTTATCTGGCTAACCCGACACATTCATGAGGCAAACGGCACCTATTGTTAAATCTGGGACATTGTTCTTTATTGAAATGTTCCATTACACATAATAACGGCTTTTCTAAGTGTGTCACACAAATTGATTAATTGTCTTGCATGCAATTTTCTTAGGTAAACATGTTAAATAAAAATAGGTAGAAAAAATATTTGAAAAGCTTGTGGCAGCAGAATTATGTAATCCCAATCAATTTCTTGCTCTTGTAATAATTAGAGATAGTGTATGTGGCAATGAAATGTAACATTCATGTAGAACTGTGCCACTTGCATGTAATGGTGTTTATATAAGCTGCATGCTGACTGACATGCGATTTGCGCGTATATATAATTTATCTAATTAAGGCTCTCATCTCATGTGATTATTAGAATGTCATTTCTTTCTATGAGACATGTTTAAGTGAAGAGGCCACTAACAAACACTCTCGTTCTCAGTAATTATACACATCAAATCTATCTCAAGTCTTTTTTATATAATTGATAAAGTGAATCCATTTCCTCCCATATTTAAAGGGAAACTGTAACTACCTTATGCACCAATAAGATAGTAACACAATCAAGTAGGGTATAAAATATCATTTCTAGCATTCTCTTTCATGTTAGAACTCACCTGTTTACCTTTTTTAAAAAATGTCATCAAAGCCATTTGCAAATAAGCTGAAAAGAGTCATGCTTTGCCTGAGATGAGGTGCATCATCTCAGATACCATCTTACACTCCACAGGACCAAGCTTTTGGTATCATATTAACCCCTTATCACCGACACTAGTTTTCAGCTCAATGACCAGACTCGATTTTTCAAATCTGAAATGTCTCACGATAATTGGTTATAACTTCAGAACGCTTTAACATATCCGGGTGATTTTGAGAATGTTTTCTCGTGATACATTGTACTTCATGTTAGTTAAAAAATTCAAGTGATAAGTTTTGCGATTCGTTCTGAAAAAAAGTGAAAATTTGGCAAAAGTTTGTAAAAATTCTTCATTTTCCAAGTTTGAAATGTTCTGCTTTCCAGACAGGAAGTAAAACTACCCAAAAAGCTTGGTAATTAACATTTACGGAATGTCTACTTTATGTTGGGATGATAGTTTATGCATCCTCTCACTTTTCTAGTATGTTATGAGGCGCAGAACTTTAGGTGCAATTTTTCTCATTTTCATGAAAATTGCCTCACATTTTGAGGGAAAACTCAGCTTCCAAGTGACTTTGAAAGGCCTAAATAATAGTAACAGAAACTTCACCCCTCAACGTATGTAAAACAGCTTCTATTAAGTCCATTAACCCTTTAAGTGTTTCACATGGGTTAAAACAATATGGACCTGTGATTTAGAAACTATGGAATTTTTTTGGAAAATACATTCATTTAGGCCAAACTGATAGTTTCAGAATAAATTAAATGATGAAACGCACTGCAACGTTTGATGCCCAATTCCTCCCAAGTGTACTGATACCCCATATGTGGTGGTAAACTGCTGTATGGGCGCACGGCCGAGTATAGAATGAATGGAGGCGCCATTCACTGCAGATTTGTATTGTCACATTGTACTACCTATACATTTTTTTTTTTTTTGGTAATGCAAACTTATGAGGGCTTATTTTTTACGAAATGAGATACATTGTATAGATAATTCATTTTGGGGGTCTATAGCTTATTCATGAGATTTTATTAACTATTTCAAGGGGGACACAAACAAAATCATCAATTTTTATTTTGGATTTTTAGCACCCCCCCCCCCCTCACTGTAACATAAAAATAATATTTTATCTTTATTCTCTGGTTCACTACGATTGCAGTCATACCTCATTTATATAGTTTTTCTTATCTTTGCTCAATTTTCCTGAGCAAAATCAATATTGGAGAATATTGCATTGTTTTTACTATTGACAAATTTTTAGGGCCATAACTTCTGTATTTTTCTGTTGTCAGACCTGGTTGAGGGCTTATTTTTTGCGAAAAGAGTTGTTCTTTTCAGTTGTATCATATTAGGGAACGTAGCTTTTTTTTATCACTTTTTAGAACATTTTTTGTGATGGTGTTTGCTGAAAAATGGTATATTACGGGAAGTTTTTCATAGTTTTTTTTTTCGTCGTTCACTGAGCGGATTCAATATTGATTTAGATTTATTGTACAGAATAATACGGATGCGGTGATACCAAATATGTACATTTTTCGTGTGTTTTTGTGTTTTATATACTGTATATGCCTTATATGTGTAACTGGGGAGATTATGGGACTTTATTTATTTATTTAATTATTATTATAAAATGATTTAATCTTTTTTTTTTTTACTTTCACATATTTTCCACCTTTTGGCTTGAACAAGCAATCATCCGATCACTTATTCAAGCCTCTACACTGCATGACGTGTGGATATGGGATAGACCCCCACTTTATTTTAAAACAGTTTAGACAAGAGAAAAACACGGAGTATGGAAAAAATACACAACCACATAACGTAATGGGTGAAATGGCCACAGCTTTATTTGAATCACAGGAATAAAACAATCAGAGGAGGAGTCAGGTGACATGCTAGGGGTGGGATTCTCCAATACCCCAATCTAAAGCTGCCTGACATACAGCACCCGGCCAGACATCAACAAAGGGGGGCGGCACGCTCTGGCTGCCATTCTAGCAGAGCCAGTACACTTTAAGGGCACCAATGACCCTAGTGAAGATTATCCATTGTGTGCTTCACCACCGTGCCCCCCCCTGGCTGCTTTTACCATTACCAGAGCCTTGAGGCTGGCCACTTCCAAAGCTCAGGCTGTTGACCACCATGAGCTTTTACATCCTCTATAAGTTAAATTAGTCCACCAATAACTTGCCTGCACCTTCCACCTGACTCCTCCACCGCCACAAAGAGGCCATTTGACACCTTAAATGGACTCGACCGCCATCAATCCCATCAATGGGAATGCAATGGGTTAACGAATAAAGTGTGGAGAAAATTACCAACACAAACCACATGCACAAAGTGGTAAAACATTGCTAAACTCCAAACTTCTACAGATATACCAAACCGTGTTCAACAATATAGTGAAGCAGGATACCGTACAACCATGATGTGGAATAACTGCCCTCGGAACTAAATATATTCTGAAAAGACTAAGTACACCAAAAGCGTAGATTTATCTCCCCACCGAGTGGGAATATCGCTTACTGTATCTCCAGTATCTAGAGAACCACTAGTCATACTTCAATATATGTATCATGCACCAATACTATTGACAGAACAGACATGAAGAGGATAGGTAAACAAGAAGAAAGTTTACTTCTGTGCTCAGCTAATGCATAGGTAGGGGGAGGGGGGGGGGCAACCTCACTATGTGGCATAGCGTATGCACTGCCACGGCATAGCCCCTGACAAAAATGTTCAAATGCTGCGCGATGTCTTCGCTCTCTCTCTTTTTTTTTTTTTTTTATATATAGTATTAGAATAACATAGTGAGCTGAGCCGAGATACACTCATCTGAAGCCTTATAGCAAACCAATTGAAAATTTATTTCGTAGTTGGCCTAGCACCAGCTCCATCTTGCTCCAATACAGAATACAGCGCAATAGTGGGCAAGTACTTGACAACAGAACAGCAAAGGCTTGTCCATTTTGACAACTAACTTAGCCCGGTATAATACTAAATAAATGTAACTTTGCTCAAAAAACACGCTCAGCATGCAGAGAAACCACAACTACCATATCCACAAGCCGCAACCTTCTGGCAAGTGGCGAGAGCAGAATGTGGCCATATCAAACCAAATCCATAAATATAATTTTTTGCTCAAAAAACACGCTCAGTGTGCAGAGAAACCACACCTGCCATATCCACAAGCCGCAACCTCCTGGCAAGTGGTGAGAGCAGAATGTGGCCATATCAAACCAAATCCATAAATAGAATTTTTTGCTCAAAAAAACACGCTCAGCGTGCAGAGAAACCACAACTACCATATCCACAAGCCGCAACCTCCGGGCAAGTGGGGAGAGCAGAATGTGGCCATATCAAACCAAATCCATAAATATAATTTTTGCTCAAAAAACACGCTCAGCGTGTAGAGAAACCATAACTACCACATCCACAAGCCGCAACCTCCTGGCAAGTGGTGATATACAATGCACGCACAGCGTACAAAACCAACACTTTAGTGATACACCAGCCGCTATCCTCTTAGCTAGTGGCGTAACTAGGTGTGGATAACCGAACCAGAACCATCTTCTCAGGGACCGCCCCTTAAAGAAGTGTATATATGTTTCCACATATAATCCACTAGCCACCAACCTCCAAGCTAGTGGTGTAACCAGGTGTGGAGAACTTGTCTCCCATAAACCATAATTACGCGCACAGCGTGCGAGAGCCACATCCCCAGCTCCACATAGCCGCCAACCTCCTAGCTAAGTTGCGAAAGAAGATGTGGCCCTAGACCAACCATTGGAGACATATAACCCCCTCAGTATTGTACCACTCATGTAATCTAGAGTATATGTATATATATATTTATATATATGAGTGCACATAAGGTATACATGGACAGTCCATAATATAGAAGCCACAACTAAAGGCTAGTTATATATATATGTAAGATACAGCCTGGTCCATGACTACAATAAAGCAGTGAGATGGAAGCCATGTACACTGCACCAGGCACATAAGCATATATCAGTGACATGGAGGTTTTATTCAGATAGCTAAGCTTTCCATATCCAGCCACTACAATTACTCAGGTCAATGCTGGGCCATATAGACCAGGAATGTGGGGGACCTGCACCTATCATGGTCAGTAAATCACAGTAAGGTGTAGGCCACCAAGACTATAGAGAACCGAGATTATAAGAGACTAGTAATAGTGCAGCCTCCATCTGTGATCATGTACCTGTGCTCTCTCTGGGCAGCTCATCTCTCCCTAGTGCAGTGAAGGGCGACCTTTTGAGCTTGGTGTGTCAAAATTCCCCAAAAAACCGAGCATAACTCGGGTGGTGTGTCACCTCGACAAAAAAACATAGTTTTGTGATATTTATAGTCTAAATAACAAATATGTATACTATCTAACTTCTAGGGTACTTTAACCGTAGGTTGTCTGATTGATCCTATGGCAGAATATGGGGATTTTCCACATCATCTATTATTATGTGCAATTTGCACATTGTAATAGATCGGTTACAATCAGACAGGTGTGGAAATGCTTAGTAACCTGCAAACTTTCAGTCATGAAAGTTCACAGGCTATAGCGAGGGCGCAGGCGCCGTTGTCCGCATCTCTCTCATGCCCTCTTGGCATGGAGAAGGCGTGAGGAGCAAAATAATCGCAATGTCTGGCGATTTGCAAGGCGTTGTGATTATTTCAGGGCTTGTACGTCACAAAACTGACACATACTGACACTGTATGATGACTGTCTTCTATAATACAGTCACTGACATTACTCACTGTATGATGAGAGTGGTTTTACTCCCTGGTCCCTGCTGTGGAGATGGTCAGTGTAGAGGTGGCAGCTGCTGGGACATCACACAGGGCAGCAGCGATGTGGCCTGTTTGTGCTGCCATCCTCCCCCCACCACAACTATCAGGAGCTGCAGAGGAGTCTCCCGGGTTTACGGCTGGGTCATCTCTCCTTCTGTGCCCCGTGCTGATACCTGTGCTGACTAGAGACACTAGGCACAGCTCACACATGGGGAGGGGCCGGCCCGGGGGAGGAGGAGGAGTGGGGAGTGCTGGGAGCTTAGTTCAATCTCTCAGCCTCCTGGCTACTGCACCTGGTCATGTAGGATGAAACTTAACTCTCAGGCAGCAGCGTGTCAGTGAAAATGGCTACGCGTGTCAGCTCTGACACGCGTGTCATAGGTTAGCCATCACTGCCCTAGTGTATAATACATGTAACCTCCCCATAACAAGCAGAGTAATGGCGGACATCTTCCCTCAGTCTCTATCCAAAAGGACTGGACTCCTGAAGAAGCTCCAGTATGGAGCTTGTGATTGCTTTGCCATATCTGTGCCACGAGGATTGGTACTAAAATAGCCATGTGTACCTGTGTCATGAAGGTATAAATGTAACCTTAAACCGTATACAAGAGGTTATTACCCTCATGTAAATTAGTGATATATGCAGTGAGTGAGGTAAGTACACCCTCATCACTCAGCCTCATATAAATCAGTGATATGTACAGTGTGCGAGGTAAGTACACCCTCATATAAATCAGCGATATGTACAGTATGTGAGGTAAGTACACCCTCATATATATCAGTGATATGTACAGTATGTGAGGTAAGCACACCCTCAAGTAATTCAGTGACCTCATATAAATCAGGGATAAGTACTGAGTGTGAGGTAGGTACATTCTCATATAAATCAGTGATATGTACAGTGTGTGCGGTAAGTACACCCTCATATATAATCAGTGATATGTACAGTGTATGAGGTAACTACACCATCATATATATTAATGATATGTACAGTGTATGGGGTAACTATATCCTCATATATATTAGTGATATGTACAGAGTATGAGGTAACTATATCCTCATATATATCAGTGATATGTACAGTTTATGAGGTAACTATATCCTCATATATATCAGTGATATGTACAGTTTATGAGGTAACTATATCCTCATATATATCAGTGATATGTAGTTTATGAGATAACTATATCCTCATATATATCAGTGATATGTACAGTGTTTGAGGTAAGTACACACTCATATATATCAGTGATATGTACAGTGAATGAGGTAAGTACACCCTCATATAAATCAGTGATATGTACAGTGTATGAGGTAAGTACACCCTCATATAAATCAGTGATATGTAAAGTGTGTGAGGTACATTAGTGCATTATGCAGTATGTTAAGCAATAAGATGACATATCAGCCATGTATGTAGTATGTGAGGTGACCTGTGGCAGATACATGGTTAGTTATCTCCCCATATACAGAGCTGTATACACTGAGGTAACCTGCTCCCCTATACATAAGTGTCTGTACTCCATCACATGTAAGGAGCCACAGCTGCCATGTGTAAGATAGCTGGGAGCAGATACATGAGGAGACATGAACTATCATGTCCACATTACACTAGTAAATAAATAAAGCTCCCATGTAGCATAAAGCAGCCATATCTATAGTGTGAGGTATAATCTGACAGATATCGCCGCCATAGCTGCAGGGTATAAGATGGCAGGGAGCAGACTCCTGAGGAGACATGGCTGAGGAGACATGGCGGCTTCTTACAAACCTTCAGCCATGTGCACATTACATGAGGTAATGCTGCTCCCCTGTAACATTAACCAGTCATATCCACAGTGTGTGGGGTTATAAGCTCACATATATATCATAGCCATAGCTGCCCTGTGTGAGGTAGGTGGGAGCAGGTACATGAGGAGACATGGAGACATGATCTCCTGTGGTAATGATTAATTCCTGAGGTAAAATCCTCTCATATATGATGTGTAAGCTGAGTCTACCCTCTTACATGATGTGTGAGGTGTATGTGGTGACAGCAGAGTGATATAAAGTGGTAACCCCAGTGTTATACCTTCTGAGTCTGTCAGACATGTTTCTTTCTGTGCTTCTAGAGAGAGAAAGAGAAAGAGAGATACAGGACAGGGAGTGACATCTACTCCTGAGCTCCTCCCCTCTTACATCACTACACTATCCCACCCACTCTGTTCTTTTAACCCCTTAAGGACGGAGGGTTTTCCGGCTCATTTCTCGCTCTCCAACTTCAAAAATCCATAACTTTTTCATTTTCCGTGTACAGACCTGTGTGAGGGTTATTTTGTGCGTAACAATTTTCTTTCCCGTAATGTTATTATTTTAACGTGCGTGTACTGCGAAGCTGAAACAAATTCCAAATGTGGAAAAATTGTGGGCTCAGTTTTTACGACTTTCACTTCTTCGCTCCAATAACAATGCCTACTTATTCTTTGGTTCGGTGCGATCGCGGTGTACCAATTTTATATAGGTTTTATTGTTTTTAATACATTTTAAAATTAACAATCGAATTGTACAAAAAAGAAAAAAATTTTTTTGCCATCTTCTGACGCTAATAACTTTTTCATACTTTGGCGCACGGAACATGTATGAGGGGTCATTTTTTCAAAATGAAGCGACGTTTTCATTGCTCCATTTGAGGTCTGTGCGACATTTTGATCATTTTTTATTTCATTTTTTTATGTTACGTAAAAAGGTTGTAAAAGGCGCAGTTCTTGACGATTATTGGGCGCCATTCCAGCGTCCGCGAGGTCACCGCCGGCCATAACCGTTTTTTATATTTTTGGTGAGAAGGTCATTTTGGGACGCGCGATACTCTAATATGTTTGTGCTTTTTACTTTTCTTATTTTTATGTTATTTATATCGTTCTGGGGAAAGGGGGGATTTGAACTTTTTAATACTTTATCATTTTTTTTATTTTTTTAACTTTTTTTTTCCTTTTTTTTACTATCGTTTTGCCTCACTAGGTTTAATGTACATAGTCTATCAGACTCGCTGTCTACCATATACTGCAATGCTGCTTGTATTTGCAATATTGGCATTTTGCAGCAACATTCTTACATGTAGCACTGGCTCATTGTAACGAATCTGCAGCTTGCCAGATAGCCTCGTGTCAAAAGAAGACACGAGGTCACCATGGCAACCGATCCGCCGCCCGCCCGATGACGTACGGGGTGGCGTATCAAATAAAAATGAGATGCGCGCGCCCGGCGGCGCCGCCCTCTTTTAAATGCACGCCGCTCTTTGCCGGCGGCAACAGGGGTTTATGTGCCTCGATCGGTGCTAAGCACCGTACCGCGGTTATTTAGCAGTGGGGGTTTTATGCATTATGCAAAACCCCCACCTTTGTATGAGAGGACTCACGCCGTGATCCCTCTTCATTCACATCCCTATACCTCTGCGCCTGAAGTACGGCGAGAGCGTTAGGGTGTTAAAAGGACCATCATATCTAACATCAAACTATACTAATTCAGTCGTTAATAGGTCCCCATTACCACTAGTTCATTTCCTGTTCGCCTATGGCTCCGCTGTTGTCCAATACACTTGTATTGGCCGTGTATAGTGTAAGTACTGGCATGCTGCAGAACCGTCGAGAAGAGGAGCCGGAAGCCGGGTCACGCCAGACCCGGGGGCAGCGGCAGAGGGATCAGGATCCCCCGGTAAGTCTCACCGGGGGGTCCGATCCACGTGGGACACACTTGCACGCCCGGTCATCTTGACCGGGCGGTGTAGGGGTTAAACACGAGGTTGATATGCACACGCCCACACCGCACTATACTACCGATGTCCCGAAATCTTCTTCTGATGCCGGCACCGTAGAAAGGGTCGCATCAGAAGAAGTACCTTAATCCACTAGATTCCCGATCTTAAGGGGTTAAAATGGACATTCATATTGGCAGACAACAGGTGTAGTGAACTTGTAGGGGCAGTGACTTGTCCAAGCTGTGAACCTTGCGTGGCAATCTGCTGGACTGCTGACCACGATGGTGTAATATAAGCCAGTTCAGGTTGCGGAACTTGGAGGGATCCATGGCCGAATCTACTGTTCGGCACCAGGGGTAGTGGACCCACTAGACCACGTGGATGGTGACATAAGCTGACACCTAGGACTGGAATCTAAGTTGTACCCAGTTTTCACAGAACCGACGCAAAGCGGGTTGACTTGTTGCAGCGTTGGTACCAACAGGTCTTTCCACAGGTGCGATTTGTCCACCGTGGTGGCCAAGGCGAGTAAGAGATGTTGAGCAGAACTGTAGTTGGAGACAGACAGGAAATCACAGAGGAAAAGCAGGGCAGAGCCCTGATTTCTTTTGCAATGGCGATTACGCAACAAATATCCAGTGGGGTGCACAGGTTATAAAGTGTCTGGCTTATGGGAATCCCTGGAATAGCTGAGATCCAATTCAATGGTCATTGTCCTTTAATATCTTCGCACACCGGTGTCAACTACATGGGTTGCGGGAGCCCCGTGACACATATCTTCAAAGTTCTCGGATTGTGGCTTTGTGTACTATAAAACCCCAATTTCCATGTGTTTTGAAAGATGTGATTGTGATACCAAAGCATGGTTCTGCGTACTTTAGGGCCCAAAACAGTGGAGTGTAAAGTGACCCATCACAGGCAAAAAGTGGCAGTTTGCATATGACTTTGGATATTATTTTTCTAAAATTAAACAGGTGAGATTTAACATTGGTAATGATAGCAATGATATCATTTAAAATAATTATATACAAACTTTTACATAACATAATGAATTTATGGCAGTGGGGTACAATATTAATAAAATAAGGGGCAGTTTACATAATATAGGAGCCACAAATTAATAAAATTATTTATAACACCACTCAAATCATTTATAATTAATCCCAGGGAGTGCTATATATATATTAAGGAAATAACTAAGGATAATGTAGATATTCTAATTAATTTAGTGGAGGACTATTTACTATATATGATAGTGAATTAAAGGGGCCACTTGGTGCATTCTTAACTCCTTTCCTTATGTGGGATGTAATAGTACTGCATGGGCAGCAGTGACTCACATCATGCTTCTGCCACTGGCTCACAAGCAAAGAGCAGCTCTGGTTGGCAGCTTTATGTTTTAACTGAGTAGAAGAACAATACACTTCACTCCCACAGTAGCTTGGGTGCTTCTAATAGGGCACCATCCCATATAAACAAATTGTAGAGAAATTCAGCACTACATTTATGCAAATTAAAAGGAAATCTTTTATTTGTGATAAAGCTCTGGGTGGCAGCTTTATGTTTCAACTGATTCCCCCCTTTAAGCACCGAGGTCTGATGTGTCACCCACGGTTGTCCGATGCCAAGAGATGTCACACCCTGTAAACAGGCAGGACCTGACTGTAATTAACTGAGCATGCTCAGTTACATTACACTGTACAGTAATACATTAGTATTGTAGTGCAGTGATTTGAACTTGACCAAGAAATCAGGGCATTGCTTGTTGAAGTCCAAGTTAAAAAGATAAAAAAGTTAAAAAAAAAATTAAAAATGTTGTAGCCTATACAATGTGACAAAGAAAATCTGCTTTGAATGGCGCTCCCACGTCATATGATGTATCGGTATAGTCAGGAGAAATTGGGTATCAAACATTATGGTACATTGTATCCTTTGTGAATGTACATATATTTTCAAAAATACATTAATTTAGCCAAAAATTACCATTTCAAAACCGCACCTCCATTTTGTTTTTACCCCTGTGAAATACTTATAGGGTTAGCAAACTTCTTAAAAGTTATTTTTACGTATATTGAAGGGTTTAGTTTCGATAATAGGGTAATTTATTGGGTTGTACTATTACCGTATAAACTTGAGTATAAGCCGACCCAAGTATAAGCCAAGGCCTCGAGTTTATTGAGTCTATTGACTCGAGTTTAAGCCGAGGGTGGGAAATGCATTGGTCACAGCCTCTCCAGTATATAGCCTGCCGGACCCTGCCCAATAGTATATAGCCAGCACCTGTCCCCAAGTATATAGCCTGCCAGCCCATATCCCCCAGTATATAGCCAGCAGCGGGGGAAGCCGGAAAGGTGAGTTTTGATTTATATTTTTCTTACTCAAGTATAAGCCGAGTTTGGGTTATTTTTGCTGAAAAACTAGGCTTATGCTCAAGTATATATGGTATTTAGATCTCTCAAAGTCACTTGAAAGCTCAAGCTCAAAATGTGATTCTTGGCAATTTTTATGCAAACGTGAAAAAAATATTTTCTAAAATATAAGCCTCATAAAATCCTCCAAAACTGAGAGGATGCTTAAAAAAACATTTGGAACATTTGGAACAAATTTGGAAATTTAGTTTAATCAAGTTATTTTGGTGATATGAATATCTGTCTGAAAAGCAGATTCTCCCAAACAAATGTGTACAGTAGTGTTGAAAGGAGGCTATTGCAATTTTGTATATTTTGCATATTGCACATTTGCTATTGCAAACAAATAACTTAATTCACATGCAGGGGTATAACAATAGTGGGTGCAGGTCGTGTTACCATGACCGGGGACAGAGATGGAGGGTGGCCTGCATTTATTACAATAGCGGCACAGGCAGAGACACGTCTATGCACTTTGCCTTCGCACACTGTATTTTATCATCAGGCCGTGTCACCAACGCATCATACAGTGAGTAGTCCCTCTGTCCGCACTGCTGCACAGGAACAGAGAAGCAGAGAGAGGAAACCATGGGATTGAGAGGTGAGTTGAGCACAGAGTTTATGATTTTTTTTAATACGATGAGGGGTTCTTCTGCTGGTGTTATTATTAAGGGCGCTGCTGTGGACATGTCATTAAGGAGCTGCTGTAAACACTTAATTATTAAGGAGGCTGCCGTGGATATTCCATTAAGGGAGCTGCTGTAGTCATTTCTCTAATGGGGCAGCTGCTGTGGACATGTCATTAAGGACTGCTGTGGACATATTAGTAAGAGGGCTGCTGTGGACATATCATTAGTAAGAGGCCTACTGTGGACATTTCTCTAATGGGGCAGCTGCTGTGGTCATTTCTCTAAGGGGGCTGTTGTGGACATGTCATTAAGGGCTGCTGTGGATATATTAGTAAGAGGGCTGCTGTGGACATATCATTAGTAAGAGGCCTGCTGTGGACATTTCTCTAATGGGGCAGCTGCTGTTGTCATTTCTCTAATGGGGCAGCTGCTGTGGTCATTTCTCTAAGGGGGCTGTTGTGGACATGTCATTAAGGGCTGCTGTGGATATATTAGTAAGAGGGCTGCTGTGGACATATTAGTAAGAGGCCTGCTGTGGACATATTAGTAAGAGGGCTGCTGTGGACATATCATTAGTAAATGGGCTGCTGTGGACATGTCATTATGGGCTGCAGTGGACATATCATTAGTAAAAGGGCTGATGACGACATATCATTAGTAAGAGGGCTGCTGTGGACATATCATTAGTAAGAGGGCTTCTGTGGACATTCGCTTGCTTGTTTTTTTTAGTTTGTGTGTTCTTTTTTTCCCTTGCTCCTTCCTCCCCCCTGTCGTCTTTTTCGTGTTTTTTCTTTTTTCCTTCTCCTTCTTTCGTTTGGTTTCTGTTTTTCTATTTTTTTTCCTATCTTTTTTTCCTTCTGTTTGTCCTTGTCGTTTTTGTTCTTTATTTTGGTTCTCTTGTTCACCTTCCCTTTTTTTTTTTCTTTTTGTTCTTTTTCGCCTTGCCGGTCTTTCTTTGGTTTTTTTTTCTCCTTTTTTTTGCTTTTGTTTGATCTGTTTTCTTCTTTTGTTTTTTTTTATCATTAGTAAAGGGCCTGCTCTGCTGTGGACATTTCTCTAATGGGGCAGCTGCTGTGGTCATTTCTCTAAGGGGCCTGTTGTGGACATGTCATTAACGGCTACTGTGGACATATTAGTAAGAGGGCTGCTGTGGACATATTAGTAAGAGGGCTGCTGTGGACATATTAGTAAGAGGGCTGCTGTGGACATGTCATTATGGGCTGCAGTGGACATATCATTAGTAAAAGGGCTGATGACGACATATCATTAGTAAGAGGGCTGCTGTGGACATATCATTAGTAAGAGGGCTGCTGTGGATATATCATTAGTAAGAAAGCTGCTGTGGACACTTCATTATTAAGTGGCTGCTATGTACAAATCATTATTACAGAGGACCTTTTACCACCTCACTTATTTGGAGATTAGCACACCATTCTGCTACACAGATTCAGAGGCACTTGCAATTTTCTATCATGGTTGCGGAGTTATCATTCCCAGTGTCTTGTTTCATTTTGCTTTGATTTTCCTTTGCACCCAATGTAATGATGCTTCAGCGCACCTTTACATAAGGAGTAAAAGTTCTTATTGTAGCGTCTACGATACAACGTGCTACAACTTTATTTATCCCCTGGGGAAGGGGATTATTTTGTATATAGTGTTCCAGCGATTGCTACACAGTTAGAGACAGTTTTACAGATACAAATGAATAAATAAAAACTTTTAGGCACGTTCTTACATGTTGCTAGTTCCTTGGTGGCACACAATCATTACAGGACATTGCAATACAGCACACTACAGGTTACATGACCACATTTTAAAAGGGGAAGAAATTATGGTATGAAAATATTCCAGTCACAATAATGAACATGCACTATACAGACATGTATAGGGGTTACTACAGTAGGGGTGCTGGTGCGGCACTAACAGTGTTGTGGTGAACTAGTGGTGTACTACTGGTATTGGTTTGGCAGAAGAGACACTGCCCGTAGATCCACTTTTGTTGTGATCACTTACATTTCTGATGCTCCGATGAAGCTGGTGCTCTTGGCAGCAAGGATCAGGTTTTGGTGCTCTGTCGCTTTGAAAATATTTCACTATTAAAAGATTATTAAAGGGAACCTACCACCCCGATTCTACCTATAAAGGTAGAACGGGTGGTAGGTGGATGAATGGGACGTGAGGATAGCCCTTTTTTGGGCTAATCCTCATGTCCCGGCTATCTTTTAGAAAACTTTAATGCAGGCATATGTACATTTTTTTATGCGACTACTGGGGCGTGGAGTAGGCGGACATGAGGCTACTAGTCGCGGCTACTCCACGCCCCAGTAGCCACGTTACTCCGTCTACCATTTAATCTTCGGCGTGCAGCTCCTCGTAGCTGCGTGCCCTCGTCCGAGTCCCCAGCGTTCTGAGCATGCCCCTTCCACACTTGCGTTGCAGATCACTTCAGTGTTTGATCAAGGTGCGATCAGGGTTTGGTCAGTGAAAAACTGACATTTTGCATCAGAGTTCAATCAGTTTTCATTTAGAGTTTGTTCAGTGTCTCAGTTTGTCATGTGCATTTTCAATGCAATTTCAATGCGTTTTTCATGCGCAGATAATACGCATGAAAAGGACTCAGGACTGAGCTCTATCTTTTCTATGGCAATTGAAGCATGAAAAACGCATTGCACCTGCATTGGAGTTGCCTTTGCCTCAGAGTGCAATGCGTTTTTGATGCGTCTCCATAGACTTGTATGGTGCGTTTTTCTCACGCGTGACTTGCAAAAGTAGAGCATGTTGAGATTTAAAGGTGCGTTAAAAAACTGTGTGTGTGCGCATGAAAAAAAATGCAAGTCTGAAAAAGCCCATTGATTACAATGGGTCAGAGTGCAATGCAAGTTCTGCGCGTCAAAAGCGCGAGTGTAGAAGGGGCCTTACAGGGAGCGATGAACACGATGAACACGATGACCAAGATTGTGGCACAACTTAACCAGTGGCATGTAAAGGGTCAACACTCGCGATAGGTGCCAGTATTGATTGATTGATGGGTGTTTGCTGCAATATTCACCAAACATCCATTCTGTATGGTGAAGGCTCTGTCCATTAGCTCTCTCCATACAATATATACATACATATTGTACAAACATACATGCGACAGTGTGACATTGGAGTGTGAGCACCGCTGATGTCACAAGAAAAACACTGCTCACGCAGAAAAGACAGGCAAGAATATGACCTACTCTATCTTTTGCAGTCTGCATGTTCATGGTGTGGTGACGCATGCTGCACACAGCAGGCAAGTACTTGACCCTACTGAAAGTAATGGTGCTTGATGAAGAATGAAGCTCACAGTAACATTACACATTGGGGCTCATTTACCAAGGGTCCACAGAGCGTTTCCCGACGATTTCCGTTTTGCGCCGTATTTAACAGGGGATTTTGGTGCATCGGCGCCGGCTTGCACGTGAGAAACATCGGGGGCGGGCCGTCGGACATTTAAAGCGCACGGCATTTAAAATTTCAAATTGTGTCGCACTTGCAAGCCCTGGGAAGAAGAAGGTGAACACCGGCGGACCTCGGTGGGGAAGCGACGGATGCAGGAACTTGGGCGGACGAGCTATGTGAATCGCGCTGGACTTCACCGAATCGGTGATCGCGACAGGACCAGGTAAACCAGTGGTGGCAAACCTATGGTACAGGTGCCAGCTGTGGCACTCAGAGCCCTCTCTATGGGCACCCGTGCCATAACCCCAGCGCACAGTTCGCCAGACAGAACTCAAGGCTTCTTGCAGTCCCAGGCAGCCCAGGACCCTAGAAGGAAGCTACAATGATGATCCAAACTTCTTCTCCTTCTTTCTACTCTATTGGTGTCCTCAGGTGCCTATACCATAGACCTGTGAAAGAGCATGGAGTAATAAGTTACTGCTTAAATTGTCGCATTGGCACTTTGTCAAAAATATGTGGGTTTTTGTTGTAGTTTGGGCACTCGGTGTCTAAAAGGTTTGCCATCACTGCCCTAGGCACAAGTTCATTTATAAATATACAGAAACATCTGAATACTAAACTGTGCATATACATGAACACACACACACACTATATACATGGACTACATTATGAGAATCCACTTATAAGCCACTTACTATGTTTTATGAAGGGGAATGTTAAGTGGTAACTCCTCTGCTGTGTGGTGCAGCAGGCAGAGCTGAGGTAATGGCTGCAGCCTCCTCCCTCACCCTCCGGATGGACACTGGAGTTTGCACACATATAGACAGGGCATGTGTGAGTATCTGCTGGGGGAAGGGCTGCAGCAGAGAGGAGATCTGATAACCTCTGGAAGGGGGTATAAGAGGCTGGAGGAGAAGGATCCTCTGCTGTGGGGATAACAGGCCCTGTTTCCCCTCACTGCCCCTACCATTAGCCTGATGCAGGAGGGCTGGGGGCAGGGCCTCTGTGAAAAGTGCTTCTCTCTTCTCCGGATGCTGTGTCCCTTCATCCGGGAGACAGGACAAAAGTTTCAGGTAACTTCTGTGATTCCTGTGTGAACAAAAATCTTGACTTCATATTGTGAAACTTACTAGTATTTCCATCAGGGGGATAACTTGAATTGATTGGGCCCCATTGAAAACTTTGACGCAAGAATATAGTGGCTGCAATGATGTACAGTTACACCTGCAGTAAAATTAATTTAGTGTTGTAACCCTATCATCTAGTGTGTCTACAAAATATAACACACCTCTTTTTGTTAATGGTATTGTTTCTATCATTTTGCTAATATATACTATCAAACGTAGTCAGACTGCGATGTCTAGGGCCCACCAGTTAAATCCAATCTTGTGGCTTACCACTCTACAACTATATTTACAGTTTGTTACATAATCTTTTATAATAGTTATGCAGTGGCTGGATTAGAAAAGACAAGGAAAGTGAGCCAAAAGCTTAACTCCTTCCCAGCTATCCATACCTAATTGCCCACCTAACTACTAAGCAGTTAGTGGCAACTGGTCGATGTTTCCTTTCTTCACCAATTGCTAACACAGAGACATAGACAGGGCAATACAAACACAGAGGGATAGTACAAGTCAGAACCAAGAGGACAATGCAGTACAAAACTGTGAGGCAAAAGAATAGTCAAAGGTGCATGCTGAAGGGTCAAAGATACCAGGATATAGATGACAGAATAAACACAGCTCGCTAAGTACAAGACTTTATCAGGCGAAGAGCACAGATCCACCAAACCTTCTATGAAAAGCCATAGGTTTGGTCCAGAAGGTGATTGGATCAGTTCTCCATCATCAGGCAGTGTAGCAATGAAAAAGATTCTGCCAATCGCAGCTTGTTAACTGTTAGTGAACCAAAACAGAACTAGAATTTGCGATTATTTCCCCCTTTCCTCAACCTCCATGGTGGCATGGATGTACGTGACGGGGACACAGCCGGCAGGGAAGTAGGCGTTGTCCCCAGGTCGTTGCACTCACTGCAGACAGTGACTTTTCATACATGAAAAGTCCCCGACTGCACTTATTTCTATGCCAGGTCCGCTGCACAGATGCACAACCCCTTTTAAATATGTAAACAACACCCTCAATCCAGACAATAATGTAAAATTGCAATATGAAAATAGACATACACTTGTAATGTTACATACACTTGCTATGTTACAGGGTAAAACATACATTTTTTAATGGGAGCCAAATAAAACAGACACATAGAAGCAGACTGAAGCATATAGAGCTTTTACAAAGATCTTAATCATAGTCATAAAAAGGTGACAAAGAATAGCGAAGAGCGGAAACATTTGGATTTGGGTTCGTCTGAACCAAAATTTAAAATCTTAGCCTGATTAGTATCTAAGTCACTATTGATAACAAAATCTGCCATACAGTTGTCACATCATTTCAGGACCTGTTACACGGAAGGAAATGTTGAATCTAATCAAACTAAATTTGAAATAGCAACTTGGTATTTTATATCTTATAAAATGAATTGCTCAATATGATATATACAACGTAACAATAGAGATGAGAATTATACAGGAATGCAGGTTACAGGAATTAACATGGTGTTGCTGTTGATATATGAACATGCAATTTAAACAAAGATATTTACTTGAAGTAGGAATATCCAAGTTGTGTCGTGTTGTTAAAGCACTTCTCCCAGCATGCTTTATCTGTAGCAGATGCCATTTTCATTGTTAGGATAATTTGCACAATTTACATCTCTCAACAAAGTCCTTAGAATAAATGCTGAATCTGACAGAAAGACATTATGAAATCCACATGAAAAATTTAAATTATTTCACTATTATACAGCGATAAACTCAATCATAACAGAATCTAGATGATCATTTCTTTGACTATTTTATATTGAAATTTAGCTTTTTGGCTAGGGCTGCACATTAGCTACTTGCCAATAGGTACAATTGGAAAGGATAAGACACTTAGGCACTTAGCCAGTCTTTAATTGTATCAGCCTTTGCAGGACCCAGATACAGTAAAAATACTTTTTAAAGCTTTTGACCTACAAGTTAAAGAATATAAGTCAGACAATGAATGAAGAATTAGAGTAAATGTAGATCAGTATAATATTGAAATTTTCTGCACATGAGGCATTTTTAATAGGGTTTATTAATATAATGAGGGCTTTGGGAGTGCAATATAATATACAGATGTGGTCAAATTTCAATTGACAATTTAAGAAGATTTTCCGCTCAACCTTCAATTGTCATTTTCTCATTGATTACAATGGGTTTTATTGTGTTATATGTGATAAAACTATGAAATTGAGCCATAAATAGTTGTTTCCAGTTCTTATTAACTCTTCTAAGTATATTCGCATTTATTGACAAAACAAAAAAAGAGCAGGCATTACCAGCATAATTAATTGGTGAGACGTCCATGCATCCCATTACATATCACAAAAAGATAAAAGAAAGTTGGATGCATACACAGGACTTGACAATTACAACAATATTTATTAGTTCATCAAAATTCCATAGATGTATTATGCAAAAAAGGTTAGGTTTTATTTATTACAAATGATTATTTAAATACATAGGGACCAGGCTTATGTAGAAATGTCAGCCATGCTGGAAAAAACAACATAAAACTTCTGGGGGACGTGTCATAAAAAGAAGTAACAATGGAAACACCAATAATATGTACAATTATCCTTGGGTGCCAGATATTATACATGAATAAAAATAGGAAATCACTAATTGCACAGGATGGTAAACATGATAGTACATATATATATAGATATAAAAGAAATGTTAAAAACAAGGCAGGCAATAAGCCCAACTGTCTGGGGAGGATCAGAGGAACGGAGCAAAACTGAGGGATTCATTAAGGCCACGAGGGTTGAGTGTGCCAAGGGTCCATATCCATTTAGCTTTACACTGTGCCTATCTCTGGGAAATGGGGCCCCCTCTGATGTTATTGGTAATATGGTCAATGCCATGTACTCTCAAGAGACTTGAGTCGCAATTGTGTACTTCCTAAAAGTGTTTGGCTACAGGTTAGCCATCCGTATGGAAATCGGATTTCTTGGCTGCCTCGATGTCTCTCACATGCTCCCTAATTCTCATTTTGAGTTCCCTGGAAGTCAGACCGATGTATATTTTTCCACAGAGGCATGTGGCATAGTAGACCACAGCCTTGATTTTACATGTTATAGCATGTGTGATTTTGAATTCATTTTGGCCGGAAGAATCGACAAACCTATCCGTCCTATATTCGGGCACGCCACATAGTTGCCACATGGCTTTCACCCCCATCTTGGCATCCTAGAGCTAGAGAATGGGTTGGTAGCTTACTTTTCATAGTGACTCCTCACTAGAAAATCTTTAACATTTTTGGCTCTCCGGGCAGTGACACCTGGTTTAGGGGGTAGGTACTGTGTCAGGATTTTGTCTGATTTCAATATGGGCCAGTACCGGGCGTGTATGTCCCTCATGTTGCCCCACTGGCAATGGTAATTTGAAATAAATATTACCTTCCGAGTATCTTGTGTCTTAGGTTAGCAGTTCCAGCCTTGATGTATTCTTGGCTTGAGTATATGCCCTTCTAAGAGAGTGCTGGCTGTAGCCGCAGTCACAGAAGCGTCTTCTCAGTTCATCAGCCTGTCTTTTAAAATCATCTTCTGAGGAGCATATTCTCCGTATCCGTAGGTACTGTCCAATTGGAATCACATTAATCGTCTGGATCGGGTGTGAGGATGATGCATGTAATAATGCATTAATGGCGGTTTGTTTTCTATGAACATCTGAATGGAGGAAGCTACATTCATTACGGGTTAAAGTAACATCCATTTGACTCTACTGATATGATGAGTCAGTTTTATGTTCACATCATTGGCGTTTAATCTTTGGATGAACGTTTCCAACTGTTGGGACGTACCTCTCCAGACGACCAGGATTTTGTCAATTTAACACGCCCATAAAATGGCGTGATCCACCTCGACATCCCATTTGCCTGTTAGCAGGTCCCTCTCCCACAGCCCCAGGAACAAATTGGCATATGACGGGGCACATGCCGCCCCCATAGCCGTACCCTGGAGCTGTAGGAAAAAGGACCCCCCAAACACAAAGTAGTTGTGTAAGAGGACGAATTGAAGAAGTTCCAATATAAGCTGCCTCATTCCAATATCCAAATTTGAAGTGGAGAGGAAAAATTCAACAGCCCTCAGTCCGTCTTCATGCCTGATACTCGTGTAGAGTGACTCTACGTCTAGTGTAGCCAGGATCATGTCATCATCCAACTGTATGCCCTCAATTCTCTGGAGAAAATCCAATGTATCCCTCACATTCAACAAGGCCCTTCAAATGGTGGTCGGTGAACTTGCCAATGCCCTCCGTCAGCCCGCCCCCACCCAAAATAATCGGTCATCAAGACGAACAGGTGGCATCTTTATGGATCTTGGGTAGTAGGTACAGTGTGGGAGTCTGTGGGGTTGGGACTGTGAGAGCATCGGCAAGCTCCTTTGAGATCACACCATTTCTTATGGCCTTTTTAAGGACCAGTTCTATCTCACCCATAAATTTGATGGTGGGGCTGAATGTCAGTTTTTTATAACATGTAATATTTTTGAGTTGACGATATGCTTCACGTTCGTACATGTCTCTTGGCCACAGGACCACATTTCCGCCTTTGTTGGCCTGTTTAATTATAACATCTTCCAGAGATTTGAGGGATTTTAATGTACAGAAGTATGTAGATCGTGTGATAAACCACATGATCAGACAACATGATGTGGAAAATTAAAATATGCACAAGCGCTGTGAATCGCCTGACTGCTGAGAAGTATATACATTGTATATCGCCGAACAGCCAATAGAGTAAAACTGTATAGTCCAAGTAAATTAAGCGCCGCTAGTGATAACAAAGTAAAAAATGTATGTCGACAAATAATTGGCGAATATAACCCCACTAATATACTTGTAGAAGGTAAGTGATAACAAATAAATTGATGAAAGTGAACAAAGTCTGCTACAACATAATACATAAAGGAGTCACAATGAGTGAAGTGAATAAAAAAACACACATAAGATGCACATATTACCTATCCAATAATTGTAAATTAGTTAAAATGAAAAACAGTGAAAAAAGGAAAAAAGGAGGCAAAGAACCTCTCCAAACAGCAAAATTGTATTTACCATCGTATAGTAGTTAGGAAGGCTGGAAACAGCCCAGAACCACAATAGATTTTGACAAAAAGTATGGCTCTACAATCCTACAATTATCCTCAGATACCATTTTAAACTCATTACTCATTGGATGTTATTAAAAAAAATGCTCCTGTGTTAAGATAATTTCTCATAAATGTAGCCATGTTGTCCCTTCCTTGGAGACGAGCACCCCAGACTCTAGCCGTCTATTCAGTACTGCCTGGCTACCTGGATTCAGCAATCTTTACCACAGGACAGCTGTGGGACATGTATTAACTCCTGGACATTTCATATACAAAAACCTTTTGTTTCTTTGGGCAATCTCTCCAGCAGAAGTGGCCGTATCCAAGGACACAGTCTTGTTTCTAAGGGACCATATGAATACATTTATGAGAAATTATATTCACCCAGGTAATTTTTTTTTGTAACATCTTATTGAAGAAATGTATATATATATATGGCAGATTAATCAAACTGAATGTTAATGCCCAGACGAGAATACTGTAAACCAGCACTATTTATTTTATGCTTAGGCTGAAGACACTATGATCTCCCACCAAAGTACAATGTAGCAGGCTGTTTTGCTAAACTATTACCCCCAATTATTCTTCTGCAATGCTGCCCAATGTTTCATCTGTTTCTTTATCTCTACACAAATAAGAAATTAATATTTCTCACATATAAGTGACTTGTTCTAAGCGCTTATCATAAAGCTGTCTCCAATCGGCATCTACAAAAAAACTGTATTACATACCTATACATTTTTTTTCATGTCTGTATTAGATCTGTTGATCCGTCTCTTTTTCATTTCCAAAATTGATGGTTATTATAAATTAAATGGAAATACCAGGTTCAAATAAATGTCATGAGTTGTTTTTTGCAGACCGATTGACTTCTATGAATGTTCATGGACCACAAACTTGAAAAAATGTATGCTGTGTTTTATTACACACCTTTACTGTAAAGCGTCTTGAAGTACAGGTTGTACTGATATATGCTTATTATGGTATACAGTATGATGCATAGACACCCACACACTGCGTATATAAATAATGTTTCCTACACTACATTTAGATGTTAAACATTGTGACATCTTTTTAATTGGAAAAGGTCTAATTCTTTATTTTTCAGAACACTTTGCTGATGCAAGTCTACTACATAGAGTTGACACCTGCATAATAACAATTGTTCCCTGCTGTCACACAAATGTTCCTGGGAGGACTGTACTCATAATTGTTTAATAAAATCTGATCCAAAAGTAACTTTTCAACTTTGCAGCCATGTATTATAAATGGCTTTATTCCATGAAATTCATAATTAGATCAATTAGGAAACTCTGATGTATATGTATCTTCAGTGCCAAATATATGGCTCAAAGAATCTTCTTCAGAGTTTAGCGTTTTGACTAATGCCAATATATGGTCATAAAACTTCCTTGAAATTATCTGGATTTGGTTGCCTTGCTCATTGTTATTTCATATTTCACACTATAATAATAATCACAGAATCCCCCCTGTCCCATGTAAATGGACTGATGTACTGGTCTGATCCCAGGGACTAAGGACAGTGCAGTTTGGCTCTGCTGTACGTCCATGACATAGAAAAGACAGAGAGTCCTTGCATTATATTTCTTTATGATAAAAGGACTACTGTCCAGCGTACTGTGCTCAGCCAGTGGCATCGGACCAGCACATGGGACCAGCTTTCAAGGGCTGAAAATATTTGTGTGCATCCGGCCTTAAAGTGTATTGAAGCATGATTTTTTAAAACCAAAAGTCGCTGTTTCCAAGTCGCTGATCATTAGAAAAATCACTTTATTGTTTCCTGTGGTATACTGTTGTGTATACTGTTCACTAGGGGTGAAACACCCTGAAGCCTGAAAAAGCTGTAGAAAAAATATAAAAACATAAGATAAGTAAAACAAATGAGCCCTTTACCTTTAGGAGTTATTTAAAATGTATATAATATATATATAAATACATGTAATACTAATACAATTAGAAAATGTGTTATGGGTATTGAAAAATATAGTTGTAGAGAAATATAAGCTCAAAATTGGATTTACTGTTTTCTAATGCAAAGTAAAATTCAATCAAGAATACAATGAATAAATAAAATAATAAACCTGCATCTCAAAAATTAAAAATATAATATAAACATGCCATGCATGTAGGCTGTAATGGAAAAAAATATAAATCTCCACTTCTTTCCGTTTTGAAAATGCATATACTTCTCAAATTGGGATCAATGAAACCACAAAACCATTGCACAAAACATCCAAACTACAAAGTATAAAAAAGATACGGGTATTCAGAGAGTACAGTATAGGGTCAATGTGTAGTATAGGGTATGCAAAGTATATCACTGAATAAGCATTCAATGGAATACATCTCCTTACCTAGCCCCTCCCCCTCTGAAAGCAGGGGATGAGCAACATAAATGGCAGACAGTGATTTGCTGCTGTCAATGTTCACAATGGGGCACATTTACTTAAGCCGTCATCGGAGTTCACAGAAAGTAGATTGTCCAACTATAATGCACTGTGCCATGATTTAATAAGATTGCGCGTCCGATATCATGCATGTGTCGCTTCCCCGCTCAGGTCCGACAGAGTTCACCATCTTTTTAGTGGTTAGGGCTAG
The DNA here is from genome assembly GCA_019512145.1 of Engystomops pustulosus. Lineage (NCBI taxonomy): Eukaryota > Metazoa > Chordata > Amphibia > Anura > Leptodactylidae > Engystomops > Engystomops pustulosus. Next base: position 86,534,476 of record CM033641.1, read on the forward strand.
GGCTTGCAACACAATTTGAAAGTTAAATCCCGCTCTCAGTCTGAATCAGTCAGATCGTTCGATGGCACGCCCCCTAAATTGTGTTGCATGGAAGCCAGCACACCTGCACCAAAAAAAGGGTTGCAATAATGTTGCATAACTGTTGTTAGTCACTTCTTTTTATTTATTCTTTTAAAGTTTTCCTTAAGTATGGTTTCATCTGGAGTTTTTTGCCCCAAGAAATGTTGCAAATCGATAGATGTGGAATATCTGGAATAGAAAAAATATGTGTCTTACTGACGAAAAACAAATGCCCGTCCGACATTTCAAAATGTACCAAAAAAGGTGTAAAAATTGCATTGTGCCAAAAAATGTCTCAAAAAAGAAAAAAAAAAACAGGAAGAAAAATAAAGATAAATGATCCCCAAGGAGTCATAGATAATATAATTGTATGACACTTGACTTCAGACCCTGACAACTGACTCTGACTTCTCACACCTGACTTCTCACACATGACTCTGATCTTTGACTTCTGACTGTGACACAAACCTTCTAACTCTGCCACCCTGCTTCCTAGCTAGCTTACAGGGTCAGATACAATACATCTTTATTGATCCCTGGGGGGGGGATTATTTTGTACATAGTGTTCTAGAGAGGCAGATTTAACGATACAAATACATATATACTTCGAGAGGCACATTCTTACATGTTTCTAGTTCCTTGGTTGCGTACAAACATACTTACAGGACATTGCGATACAGCACACTACAGGTTACATGACACATTGCATTACATGTGGGGAATCAAGTATGGGACAAAAAATATACCAGTCACAATAACACATGGACACGGACTAGACAGATATATATAGGGGTCTCTATAGTAGGGGTGCCGGTGATAACAGTGCTGTGGTGAACTAGTGGTGTGCTGCTGGTATTGGTTTGGCAGAAGAGACACTGCCTGTAGCTCCCCTTTTGCCAAGTACAGGCGGTCCCCTACTTAAGAACACTCGACTTACATACGACCCATAGTTACAAACGGACCTCTGAATATTGGTAATTTATTGTACTTTAGTCCTAGGCTACATTAAACAGCTGAAACAGTTATCAAATGGGTCTGTAATGAAGCTTTAGTGTTAATATTGATTCTAATGACAACCCAACATTTTTAAAATCCAATTGTCACAGAGACCAAAAAAGTTCTGGCTGGGATTACAATGATAAAATATATAGTTCCGACTTACATACAAACTCAACTTAAGAACAAACCTACAGACCCTATCTTGTATGTAACCCGGGGACTGCCTGTACCGGCGCTTAAGCTGCCTGGTTGCGGCTGCCACTGGAGCTGTGGTGCAGGGTTCCTCCTAACTTGCAGTAAATTTTTGGTTGTGATCACTTAAATTTTCCGATGAAGCTGCTGCTGGTGATGAGTGGGGTAAAAGTAGGAGACAGGTTTCCCTAAAGTTGGTTTGTTTGTCTGGTGTCAGGGGCTGATCCTGTAAAGTCTACATAGGATTTCAGTCACCAGTCTCAGCAGCAACCTGGATTTGTAAACTAAACATGAAAGTTTAGATATCTAGATATTTCTGAGACATTTGGGGCAAGGTAAGCAGGTTTACTGTCTCTGGGGTGTGGCAAGGCCACACTCATTAGTATACTAAGTTTGTACCTATCACTGAATATTTTGTAAGAAAAAAAAAGCAGTGAAGGAAGACAGCTACAGTATTTGCCTAAAGTTACGTCAACCATTCCAGGAGGAATATAGCAAGAGAGTGACTGATAATAGGGCAAATGCATCATTGTAGGCAGGACCAAGTGTGGAATCAACTGTTGTCTTAACTTTATGTCTCAATAATAACTTTTAGAAGATGTGATGTAATTATAAATGTATTGAATTTTTAATGTATTGAAAACTGTTAAATTACATTTCCTATTAAAAGTGGTAATAAAATTCAATCAACAAGTTACAGGCAAAAAAATAAGCCAACATAGAAGATAAAAAAGAATGAATTTTATAACTAGGCCATGGAAAATATGAATAGCAGCGTCAAAACTTTAAAGGTTATTGACCTCTTTCAAGCATAAACAAATAAATTTTGTCTTAAAGGATATTCTAATATGCTTATGGAAATTGATGTGCGCAGTTAATATCTACTCTTTTCATTTAAGTGCCTTGAACTCTGATCACCCATTGTAAATACACTGTATAATTTATTCTAAATGATAATTTCTCCATAGATTTTATGTACGTCAATGGTGGTGGGAAAGTGATAGATTTTGACTAAGTACAGTAATTTCCATGTTTAACAGATTGTTATATATTCACTTGTAGGAAATATATGCAGTTCTCTACAGCACAACTTTTAACCTCAAGAGTTTTGAGGTTCACACAAAAGTGCTCGCTGCTTTTAGCAAAACAGGCCTAGATTGGATCTTCATCTGTTTGCAGAAAAAAATGTCTTGAAAATCCACATTTGAGCATTAACTCTCCCCCCAAAAAACAGCAACATTATGTCAAAAAGTAAAGCAAGTCTTTCCACTGCACCGTATTAACCAGTACAGGATGTAAAAATCAATAGTCTATTGATTGTCCAGCAAGCAGAAGCTGATTAATTGTCTGTTGAGTCAGCATCTTTCATCAGCAGTGAGGCCCACTGGTCCTCCAAAAGTTGTCAAAATGTGAACAGTACGATGAGGAGGACTGTGTAAGTAACAATACTAATTGAACCAGGAAATTTATTGGTTGATTTATACTCCTGTTTTTTTGTTGTTGAGAGAATAGCAAGTTGTGCAAAAAGTAATAAAACATTAAACAGTTGGATATGAGCATTGAAGAGTTCAGAGAAGGTCACATTAAGTTTTAAACTGCATTTTAATTTAATCAGAAAATTTAGCCAAATATCGCTTTTGTGAGTAGTTTATGTTGACTATCCAGGAATGATGTTGTGTCACTTATGCCCTCATGGTCGGGAACTTGTGTACTTTCTTTATGTATTGTGAGGTCACAACCCGACACTATGACACGGATAACAGTAAGGCTTGCATCTTCATCTGCTTAGAATCATGTTTTCATCAGCCATGCAAGACCCCTGGATAACCTCCTTAATAAAAAATGTTTTTATCCTAAAATTTTCTTTCTGGCCACTAGGTTTAGTAATAAACTGACACTATTACCAATTCACTAGGGGATTATTACATTCATTACTGACAATGGAGGGTCGTGACTGCTTCATACACTTTATCATTGTTTGGAGGCTGTTTGTCAGATCTTGGCTGATTTGATATTGAACGCCTTGTATAAAGGGTTGGAGAAAGATAAGGGGTTGAAAATAATAGATAGCTAGATAAAATGATAAACAGATTCATGATTATTACAGAGGTAAATTATTACTCAACACACTCATTTACAATAACAACTCTTATTACACATAAAATATTATTCAAATATTACGCACAATATTACACATAAAATGACATAGACCATCTTTTTGCCCAGCAATTAACTAACTGCCTCCTATGACCTTGCTATACAAGCTAATCACACAGGATAGACCTCCTATACGGCTTGCCATGGATTTTTGGATGGAGCGATCTGCTACTGAACGTACACTTCAAACCCACCACAGTCCTATGTGACAATACTGTCTACCATTTGCCCAAACACAAGACACACATGTTATGCCATCTGTTGCCTTGGGGAATGTTCTAGTGTTGGTCAGGACTTGTTTTTTGTGTAACAAATTGCACTTCATAGTGATTGTATTTAACTCATTGAGGACGCAGCCAGTTTGTACATTAAGGCTCAGCCCAAACTTCAACAATTTAGGAAAAATTGGAAAAAAATTACAATTTTCAAAGTTTAAAATCTTCTATTTTTGTAGGGAAAAAAAAGTCATTCCACAATATTTTTTTTGTATAAATCATTTGCCATTCATCTTCACAACACCATTTTATGAACTTAACATCTTAAACTATTTAAATCCACATTTGGGAAGTCTTTTATCCCTTTAATTCTTTATCAGAAATCAAACAATAATGGATTGGAAATTTTTATATTTTAATTTTTGTATAATTTTGGAATGTACACATTTAAAGGGTATTGCAGGTTTAAATACATCCCCAAATGTTTTGCCTTTTGCTTAAGTACGGCAATAGATGACATGTGGATGTCAACTGCTGTTTCGGTGCACAGTGATGTGCAGAAGGGAGTTAGTGCTATAGGTCTATGGTGGGTCAGTTTGGCCAGTTTGGCTTTTCATGTGGCATTTCAAACATTGACAAGTCTAAAATCTACTTGCAGAGCCCCTAAAGTACTAGTACAATAGAAAACCCCCAAAGATGAAACCATTTTGGAAACTATACCTCCCAAATAATTTATCTTGGGCTGTAGTGAGCATTTTAACCCCTGGTTGCTAGCCAAAATTTAATACAAAGTGAATGGTACAGAGTAAAAATTGGAAATATTTTTTCCTCAAAAGTGCCATTTTACTGCTCAATGTATTTTGCCCAACTCATGCCACTACAGACAAACACCCCAAAAAGCATTCTGCGGGTTGTCCTGAGTACGGCAATTCCCCAAATGTGCCTATTATCAACAGGCTGGGCTGAGAACGAAAGGGGCAAAATTTAGCTTTTGGACCTCTGTTTTCACTAGTTTGGATTTGGAGTGCCATGTCATTGGATTTGGAGTGCCTCAGAGCAACAGAGGTAACAATAAAATAGAAACCCCTGAGGATTGACACACAGGGCTTGGAAATCTCCATCAGCTCAATAGAGATGTATAGAGGAGAACGGTCATGCACAGCCATCTGTTCCATTCATCTTACGGAGCGACAAGAGCTCTGATGAAGGTGCCTGGGACCCCATCGGACCCCCCATTCTCGTGATCGGTGGTGGTCTCATCACTGCCTTCTAAGTTTTTCCCCTAGCAGCAACATAGGGAGACCTCTCTGATATCTTATAACAGTGCCGCATGCCGCAGTATTTGTGGAAACAAGGCACTTGAACAGGGTTGTGCTGGTGTAGAAATTGTTAAGGTACAGGTGGTAGCCCTTGTCCAGCAGTGGGTGCACCAAATCCTGCATTACTTTACCTGCAATACCCAGGATGGGGGAGCATTCTGGGGGCGCTTTTCTGAAGTCCTTCCATCAAACAGCTTTTACATCTTCGTGCCATACCGTGCCCTCTTATTGGGCAGGTACTGGCGGAAATGAAATCTATCTTTGAAATGTACCAGGAACTTGTCAATAGATATGTGCCCCTCAGGGGTATATACCTCAATAAATTAGGCTCTCAAAAGATCTATGATGGGCCTGACTTCATGTAGACAATCATATCTGTGGTCATCTAAGGGGTTAAATTATAGAGAAATGAACACTGATACAAATAGTAGGGGCACAAACACAATGTACCCCACTAGATTAAATAGATTGTTCCCAAAATCAAATAATACAACAGCAAAAGGAAAAAATGATCAAAATGTAGAAAGCATAAAATAGCACTTTAGAAGATAAATTAAAACAAATACATTTAGAAAAGACAATATAAGAGGTATAGAGGTATAGAATGTGTAGTCAGTGGATCAAGTCAAGGTATTTGCACATCAACCAGAAGAAAAACAGAGGACAAGGGATACATACACAATACATACACAGGTATATACAGAACAGAGATGGACACCACTAGAAACATGTTTCACCTTGCTTCTTTAGAGAAAGCGAAGTCAAGAGGGACTAATGAGCCAGTCTCCTCAACTACAATATTGACATTGTATTCCCAAATGTTGCATCAAATAACACTCCATGTCTAATTATGCCTCAGACTGAAGGTCACCGTGTTAGTCATCTCCTTTCATTGCATTTTGTAATGTTTTCCGATTAAGAATATGTTATAGTGTCTGACCTTTGAAATTAATCACTTGTTTGTTTCTAAAGACATAACAGTTCCTATTTTCTACAAATGTAAGCATTAAAAAAATTGATACATTTATGTGTTGCTTTCTCCGCCTGTCACTGCCATTCTCTTCTTGTTTAAAATTTTTCCTTTTTTTGCAGTGAATATGTTTCTTACTATTGCCACCATTTATCATCTGTATGGTGCACTGGTAGGTTCAATTAACCAGAATGGGGTGAATAATGCCTATAAAAGTGGATGAGGATTAAATGTGGGAGGCGAAGAAGAATGCAGGTAAATACTGAAAGTACATTTGGGGTTGAAGGAGGGGAAGAAAAGGAAGAGGACACCTGAGCTTACCAAAAAAGGGAACAACTGAGTCTTTAATTTAATCCTTAGTTTCAAACTCAAAGATCCACGTGACCTCCTTCTGTTCCAGAATTTTTTTTTTCCAATACAGACAGTCCCCGGGTTACATACAAGATAGGTTCCACAGGTTTGTTCTTAAGTTAAATTTGTATGTCGAAACTGTTTATTTTATAATTGTAGATCCAGACAAAATTTTTTTTAAAAAAAATTTTTTGCTGTAATTTATCGCCTTACAGCTGATCATTGCAGCCTAGGACTAAAGTAAAGCTTTCAGAGAGCTTCACCAGAGGTCACAGTGGGCAGAGTGGTTCGTCTTTAACTAGGGGTTGCCTGTAAGTCGGGTGACCTTAAGTAGGGGACCACCTGCATAACCTTTATTACCCTTGGGTAGGTACTGTGTTAGTATCCGGTCAACTCTCTTTACCTTACGTTTTCTGACATGAGTCTGCAAAATGACACTGGAATTTGTAAAGCTAAAATAATTTAGTATCATGTTAGCCAGTGATTAAAAAGATGAAAGATGAAGGTATCATCAACTAAGGACTAGAATTTATAAGGAGAAAAACAAAAGTGCGTTTTTAAGTGAAAATTCTACAGTCCGTTGCTCTTAGTTTAGCCTTAAGTTTTCATTTTGGCCTTATATTTGTTTAGGGAATTAAATGTAAAGTTCTCATAACATGAAGTTCTCATGTTATTCTGTGGTTGGCTGTATTTTTCTCTCTCGTATTGCATAATGTCAGGATCAGTGGTAGTGGATCCTCTATACTACCGCGGAGGATGGCGTAAGCCGACACCTGGGACCGGAGTCTAAGTGGTACCTAGCTTTTCACCAGAGCCCGGCGCAAAGCAGGTTGAACTTGTTCCGGCGTGGTACAGAATTGCCAGGCAAACTCATGGTCAGGGACAGGCAGAAGGTTTGCCAGGCAGCACTGGATTGGAGTCGGGAATGTAGCAATAGGTCAGGACAGGCAGCACGGGAACGGAGTCGGGAACGGAATCGAGGTCACAACAGGAAATCAGGATAGTCGCAGAGGGCTTGGAATACTGCTTTCTCTCAGGCATGGAAGCACAAAGATCTGGCAGGGGACATAGGAAGGAGCTGGAATTTATAATGGCAAGCAGATGGCTAGCGACAATTAGAGCCGGCGTGCGCGTGCCCTAGGACACAGGAGTGCGCGTGCCATAGTGTGGACATTGCAGCGGTTGCCCCTGGAGCCAGGAGAGGTGAGTGAGAGGCCCAGGCACACAAAGAATATTGGTCGCAGGGGCACCCGTCACAGTACCCCCCCTTCGGTCTCCCATTCTTTTTGGACTGGAGGAACCGTTGCAGAAGAGCACGATCCAGGATTTAGTCCTCGGGCTCCCAAGACCTCTCCTTTGGCCCGAATCCCTTCCAGTCAACAAGAAAGAACTCCTTCCCTCTGACAGACTTCATACCTAGGACCTCTTTCACCTCATAGACATCGGTGGAATGCACCTCAGGAGCTGGAGGCGGTATTGCCGAGAGAAGTGGTTCATGATGGCTGGCTTCAGAAGTGAGACATGGAAGGAATTTGGGATGTGCATGGTGGGAGGAAGCCGGAGCTTATAGATCATGGGATTGATGCGCTTCAGCACCTCAAATGGACCCAGATAGCAATGACCAAGCTTGTAGCTGGGAACCTTCAGCTGGACAAATCATGAAGACAACCACACCTTATCTCCTGGAGAGAAGACTGGAGGTGAAATGTGTCTCTTGTCGGCCTGGGTTTCGGTATGGGTGGAGGCCCGAAGAAGTGACTGCCGTGTCTTCTCTCAGATGGACTTGATATCCTGAACCAAATCCTCCACGGCAGGAACATCAGAAGGCTTAGACAAAGGAAGAGGTGTGCGTGGATGTCACCCAAAGACAACAAAAAATTGAGTGGAGCCGGCAGACTCAGAGTCCAGAGAGTTGTAAGAAAACTCTGCCCATGGCAGCAGGGTGGATCAGCATCCTGTCAGGCAGAGACAAAATGACGGAGATAGCATCCCAGGTTCTGATTAACCTTCTCAACTTGTCCATTAAACTGTGGATGGTACACAGATGAGAAGTTCAATAGTTGACCGCACAGAGAGCGCCAGAAATGGGAAACAAACTGGACCCCAACGTGTATCCAAGAAATGGAAGTCTACTCTGATGAAACTGGCATCTCTCGAGCTTGGAATATAAGTGATTGCCGACTGAGAACTTCATCCAAGTAGACAATGACACAAATGTAGAGCTGAAGATATCGTTGACGAATTCTTGGAATTCTTTGGACGAGTCCAAAGAGCATTACCTAATACTAAAAATGTTTGTCACGAGTATTGAAAGCAATCTTTCACTCATTGCCTTTGAGGTTGTATGCCCCTCGCAGATCCAGCTTGGTGAAAACCTTGGCACCCTGTAGGCAATCAAAAAGTTCAGTGATGAGAGGCAAAGGGTAGCGTTTTTTTCACCATGACTTCATTGAGGCCGCAGTAATGGATGCACGGATGGAGGGAACCATCCTTCCTGGCCACAAAGAAGAATACAGCACCAGCAGGAGAAGACAACTTGTGGATGAATCCTTTTTGCAAATTCTCCTTGGTGTAGGCTGACATAGCCACGGTCTCAGGCACAGATAATTGGTATACCCAAGAGGAGATTTACCCAGCAGCAGGTCTATGGGACAGTCATAGGCGCAGTGCGGTGGCAGAATCTCTGCTTGCTTTTCAGAGAAGATATCAGCAAAATCCTTATGAGCAGCGGGAAGGTCTGCCAGGTGCTTGGGAGAGTCCACGGAAGACATTACGGACACCACTTGAAGAGCCATGAGAGTAGGAATGGCACTCCCGTCCCCAGCGAAGGATCTCCCCAGACTGCCAATAAAACGACAGGCTCTCCTTATGCAACACCCCAATTTGCAGAGACAGGGGCTCAGTACAGTACTGGACAGCAGCTTCTCTAGGCAAACCACAGGAGAGTGATGCTGGGAGACCAAGGCAGCACCCACGAAATTCCCTGCAGAGCCCGAATCCAGGAAGGCTGAGATTTGAAGCGGGTTGCCCGTTCCAAAACTGAGAAGAGCAGGGACATGCAGACGAGGGGAAGCTTTGCTCTCACCTAGGGACGCTTTTCCCAAGAACCCTAGGCGTGGGAGTTTTCCTGGACGCAGTAGACGGACTGAACAAGATGAAAGAAAGCGCTCCCAGGTCTTTTTCTGGACAGCCCCAAGGTTTAATCAAGGACACTGAAGCTTCTATCTGTTAATGCCTATTAGGTCTTTCTGTTGGCTGAAACAAACTATGATTGGGTCAATCTAGGCATCTGCTAGATTGATAGGCTGATAGTTACATGGTCCCACGTGGAACTGAAAGCTCTAAATTAACAATGCCTGCCTCCTATCCTGCTTATCAAAAAATGTGGATCCACCTTGGGTCATTGTGACATATGTGTTATCCCTAAATTCAACCCCCAGCTCCCCCCTAGAAAAACTTTTTATAGCAAAGCTACTGAACTACATGTAATAGAGATTATATCTTACCCTCATATAGCACTAATTCAAAGTGTTTGGTGCTCATAACATTTCCCTTATTTTTCTCCAGAAAATGTTTACCAAATAACTGTAAAGGTTTTTTCACAAATCAATAACTCTTGGGATGTAAAATGACTTAGCATTTCATCTTTGTTTCCTATATGTAGCAGTTTCTTTGCTACCCCCCTCAGATTACCTCAGTGCTGCAATGGCTGCTTCCTCTTCATGTGCTGATAAGCCCTGTGAGTCTGTTCTTTGTTTACACTGTGTTTCTCAGATGGTTTCATGGGTTAGGAGAAGCTGCTGCTCTCTGCTCACAGGGGAAGAGGTCATGTAGCAGAGCTTGAGTGTGTACAGAACAGTGAATGCAGATGTCTCATGTACAGAATAGTGAGGTAAAACATCTCCACTGTTCCCTATCAGTCCCTCCATCCCAGTCTGTGATTCTACTGAACTTTCTCTACACCTTATACTTCTACCCTCCTTCCCCCTGTCATCGGAATTATCAACTCTGTGTAGATAAGCTATTAACCTTTAGTGCTCAGACAGCACAGGATATGGACTTCATATACTAATGATTTCTACCGCTTATTATATGTTCCCTGCTCCTCCATGTGATGGAAGCTGCCAGGCTGGTCACCATACACATCCTGTATGTGCACTGTGCCGTGTTCAGTGGATTTACTTGTGGGAAACTATATGGATTTAATGTTAAATTACTTTGAGAGAGAACACAAGGCATCATGGGATCGGCGGGCAAGCTAACTGGCCTCAGCTTGAGGGCATAGACTGACAGACATTAGTCTCCATCCACTTCACCTCTGGTGAAAAAAAATTTTGTCAACCACTTTCAGAATAGAAAATGCCACAACTTTGGAAAGAAAAGGGTGAATCACATATAATAATTTGGAAAAACTTTACAGTTTTGCTTTAAAACAGGCACTAAACTCTGCAACATAAGAAAATAATTACTTACCTTTCAAAATAAATTGCTTCTATGTTAACAACATTCCTATTTCTTCTCCTGAAGCGATGATGTCTTGTTTGGCGTTGTTTGGCAATAACTGCGGCCACTCAACCATAGACCTGTTTACAAATTGCATGAAACTGCTGAGAAAACCTTTCTGTGAAGGCCCTTAATGGGAGGCAGTAGGGGGTAGATGACTCACCATCTGATGCTCCTGGGTCTACTTAAATGAAGTAACAAGTCCAGAGATTTAGCACTTACACTACTTCCATGCAGCTAATGTCTCTTCAGGGAAGCAGTTTTGAGGGTTAAACATCCTGTTGCTGAAGAAAACACAAGTCAGTGATAAGGAGACATAGCCCAAACATTGATACTCAGCAATAAGCTACCATAATGCCATCCCTACTGTATGACTCAAATCACCAAGGGTTTCCATTATCATCTTCCATTGTGGAGGAGAATAATGGAGACCAGAGGTAAATGCAAGCTCCTCCAATTACCACAATTTTTCATAGACTGGCATGTACAGAGCTTCCCTTGCTTATAATTAAAAAAAAAATTGGTATTATTTTTAAAGCTGTTAATAAAGTAGGTATGATGAAAGGAAAGCATCTGTACATGCAAGTCTATAAAAAATAGTGGAGGGCAGCATTATCATCTGTTAACCCCTTGCCGCACCATGATGGGCCCAGCCCTCTTCATACACCCTGGCTGTTTGCTACATAATGCACAAAACACCCTTCGCTAACACCTACAAGTGGTACTAGCTTGGTGTTAAACGAGTAAATGCCCCCGCCAAAGATGCCCAGAGTATTTAAATGCAGTCGGTGCATAAACTCCATCATCTTTAACCTGATCGCATCCCCCCATGACATTATTGAGGGGCGGTGATCCGTTACTGGGACAACCAGGAGTCTTACAGGCTTGTCATTCAGTTATAGATTAATAGGAAAATCCCCAAATACTACAATACAGTCGTACTGCAGTATATGGTAGGATCAATCAGACCCTCTAGGGTTCAGGTACCCCAGGAGGTCTAAATATACAGTAAAATAATTAAGGAAAAGTATAATCCTAAATCCTAAAAGTTCAAATCAACGTCTTTTCGTAAGAACTGATATAAAGATAAATCAATAAAATCATAAATATGTTAGGCAATGCCCTTTTTATCAAAATATAAATACTATTCTTCCCGGCGGTGAACCCCGTAGCGGAAAATAATGCCAAATGTCCAAAACAACAGCTTTTTGACATTTTGACATTTTCCAACACAACACATAATTATTTTAATAAAGTGACCAAAAAGTCGTACAGTCTCCAAATTGGTAGCAATTAAAACGTCATCTCATTCCACACAAACTGATGACTTGTAAAAGGAAGACAGCAGTATTTACAATATAGAGCCTGCATTTAATGGGATTTTCCAATTTAATTCCAACAAGTTATTGATATTGTTTGTGTAATGAAAAGTTATAAAATATTTCAAAAAACATTCTGTATTCATTCCTCACTGTTTTCTAGATTTTTGCTTGCTGTCCTTCTATAGGAAGCTTCATTGTTTACATCCTGTATGTAAACACTGGTTCATGGTCATGTGATATCACACAGGTGCACGGCTCATTATAACACAAAGTGTAATCAGAGCTGTGTGATGCTAACGAACTGTGCACCTGTGTGACATCCAATGACCATGGACCAGTCTAAAGGAAGTAAACAATGAAGATTCCAGTTGCATGACAGCAAGAAGACAGCAATCAGAGATCTAGAAAACCGTAAGGAATTGATACAGAAAGTATGTTGGAAAATGTAATGCTGTAATGTGCTTAAAGTGGACAACCCCTTTAAGGGAGTTTTGTCTGGGGTCTAATGTTCTGATCAATGTTAATGTTAATGGTGTTAATATTGAGGGACAGTTCTTTGATATTTATTTAGGGTGTCTGATCTGAAGCTGTATTTTGATAATCTGATTTGCGGTGTGTAAATGATAAGGAGGTCTATTCTGGGTCTGTTATTACGCTGGGGTAATAGAATTGTGCAGCTTTTCATGGATATTTATTTACAGTATTCTGTGATCCGTACACATTTTGAGTTAACATATGCTAAGGTGTGTCTTTTAAGGTGAAGATTTTTTGTGTGTATATCCTCTAAAACATGTACTTATAGGTGCAGTTAATATTAGGATTGTAGGTTTAGGGACTGTTTTTATTTGGGAGTTTGTACAAACACTACTGTGTGGTCTGAGAGCGCACAATGTGCATGTTTGGAGTTTTCCTGTACTTATTTTCGGGATTCTACTTATTTTGGGGTCAAAAATCTTGGGGGCAAGATCTGTTGTCTTAATTAATCTTGGGGTGTGATGAAAGGTATACAGTAGGTCCTACTTTGTTTCTGGGCAGTATGATAGCAGTGTTCAATAATAATATGATGAAACTTTTAACATCTCTTCTCAGAAATTCAGAAACTATTCAACGATTTTAAAGATACCCTTACATAGGGATCATCAACTGAGACAATTCAGGACACATTTATAAATGCACTAAATGCATCAGAAATGGCATAAAAGTCAATGCAGTCTACATTCAACCTTACTTTAAAAAATTTCTCCAGGACAGATGAGGACGGATTAAATTATTCACCTTTATCAAATAGGGCATAAATGTCAATCATTTATCATTGGATGTGTGTCCTTGTTTTGCTCAGTTATGGCACAAATGTTGCTTTGCTACTTTCTATGGCATGATATGAACATAGGACAGTGTAAGGTCACTTTGACATAGAACTTGCTTGCACCAACTTTATTAAACCTGCATAGCCAACTACATGTTATCAGTTCACCCACGGCAATCTGTTTTCTGACGAAGGTCCAATGATATGAGCGAAACGGTAATATTGAATTTTGGATCGCGTTAATATGTGTGAAATATTCCTCAATAAGAGAAGATTGCATAAGAATTCCTAACTGGATTGCCAGGCATTTATTTTTCTGAATGCGAATGGGGGTGGTTCCCTAGCTTGTGCTATTATTACACCCGCCCTTGTCTATATGCTGGGACTTTTGATGGTATTTTGTGACTTTTTATGTGCCTGCTATATAAAAAAAAATGATCTGCGCAACCAAATAATATAAGGTACTGCAAATACAATAGCCAACAAACTATAATGAACCATGGAACAGGGTGTCCGTTGTGGGGTATCTGTATAACGCAAATTCAAATACTTTTTTGTTGCTAAAGTTGAGAGCAAGAAATACGTGTCAAATCCACGTAGTTTATAGAGTGATTTTTGCTCCTATTACAGGGTGTCCGTTGTGGTGTATCTGTATAACGCAAATGTCCATACTTTTTTGTTGCTAAAGTTGAGAGCAGAAAATAAGTGTCAAATTCAGGTAGTTGAATAACCACTATGTAAGACAGAAAGATGGCAGGTGGAGCAGGCAGAGGTCGCAGCACAGTAAGGGGACGTCGCAGTAGGGGTGACTCCAGAGGCCAGAACTGTTGTTGTCATCTAGTGGCGGTGTGTTGATCAAAAACCCAAAGGTTGTTGATTGGTTGACTAGGTCATCCAATTCCTCAAATATAACATCTGGCAACCCCAGCCAAGAGTCTGTGGGTTCGTCAGATACAGCAATTAGTTGGCATGGTGGTCCTCACCTGTCCTCAACCTGACTCTGTCCTATTCATTTCCCTCAGTCAGAGAGCTACTAGGTGGTCTGGGCTCAGCGCCACTATACAGCAGTCAGCAGCTGATTGGCAGTAAAGAGGTGGGGCAGGCATCCGCTGCTTTGTGCAGTATGCAGGCTGTACATACTGACACCATTGAGGAGAAAAGCAGTGACAGGGAAACACAAATTGGGATTCATCATCGTCAGGTGAGAGTGTCAGTTTGCGCGTCAGGCAGTGGAGCAGGCAGCAAGTCGCTACTGTGGAATTGGGTCAAGTCCAAGTGAGCAGTAGCACAGGGGCTCAGTAAAATCACCAACTCGGTGATGTGGCAGTTTTTTGTTAAGACACCAGAGGAGTCGAGCATTTGTATATGTTGAATCTGCGGGCAGAAAATGAAGCGTGGCCAGGCAGCTAACGTTGGCACCCTGGCCCTGCATCAACATATGCAGCGTTACCATCCAATGGCCTAGGAGAAACGGGGCTCCTGCCAGCGCAGCAACAGCAGCAGCAACTAGTGACACACATGCCAGTTCAGCCAGTCAAGGCTCCAGTACCTCGGCTAAAAGGAGCTGTTTGTCTTTGACATCATCTCCCTGTCCAGATGCTTCTGCTCCTCGCTACGCATGGCGCCAGCAGTCGTTGAGCGAGGCGATTACAAAGAGTCAACTGTATTAGTCCAGCCATCCTAAGGTGCAGAAGCTGACCGTGCTCCTGTCCTAATTGTTGGTACTGCAGTCCCTCTCTTTCCAAGTCGTGGACTCTGCACCCTTCAGAGAACTGCTGGCCAAACCAGCACACCCTCCCCAAGTTGCAGTGGCAGAACGGCCTCCCCCAGGATAGGATGATATGCGATGTTTCCACCTGTTAGAATTCCAGCCTCCATATGTTAGACCATCTGTATCAACAGAGAAAAGCCATTAATGTTTTTTGATGATGCAAGTGGACAGGAGTACTCCCCTGTGTAACTTTGATGTCAGCCACTGGCAGCTCATGCGTGACACCTGCTGTTTGCTCAGGCCCTTTGAAGAGGCCATGTTATTTGTCAGTCGCCAGGATTGCAGGATGAATAATGTAATTCCACTGCTTCGTATCCTGGAACAGATGCTGCAAAATCTGTCTGGTCAGGGCACTGGAGAAGTGGCGACTACATCTCATGGCCACATAGGTCCGGTGGGGGCTGAAATGGAGGAGGACATTGGAGCACAGGCAGAGTCTGGTAAAATAACAGTTTTTTTCTACTCAGGTGACAGTAGAGGAGGAGCAGGAGCATCCGGAGGAGGTAGAAGACGAGGCAGATGATCCAGAAGCACCGTGGCAGTATACAGTGGAGATGGAGGCCGGGAGTCCCTCAGAGTCACTTGCGCAGATGGGCCGCAGCATGCTGCTTTGCCTAACTAGTGACAGCTGAATAGTCAACATCCGGCATAGGGATAACTTTTGGCTCTCCACCCTCCACCCTCGGTCCAAAATGGGTCACTTTTTTCCAGCTGCCGAGAGGGAGGAGCAACTGGCATACTATAGAGATATAATGTGCAGACAGTTGGCCACTGACTATGTGCGCCATTGTCCATCCTCTGTCAGGTCTGACCAGGGGATTCCTGGCAGTCATTGCTCACGTACTACTGCTACGGCTGCTGTGAGGAGATTGGGGGGGTTAGGAGCTGTGGGGAGATTGGGGGGTAGGAGCAGCTTCCTTCACCCATCTAGCGAGGAGGGCAGCCACCACCAGCAGCAGCAGGACATGGATCAGACCCTGCACCATCAGTGGGTGGTGGCCTACTTGAACAACACTCTACCACCCCTGGTAGAGGATCCAATGGACTACTGGGCAGCCAAACTTGATGTTTGGCCACCACTAGTGGAGCTTGGATTAGAAAAGCTGTCCTGCCTAGCCAGTAGTGTGGCATCAGAGCGGGTTTTTAATGCGGTGGGGACCATCGTTACCCCTAGGACAGTGATGGCGAACCTTTTAGAGCCTGAGTTCCCAAACTTCAACCAAAAGCCACTTATTTATTGCAAAGTGCCAGCACAGCAATTTAAGCAATAGTTTATTTCTCCTTGTTCTTTAACAACTTTCAATCGTTCAGCCTCCTAAAGACACCGATGCATTTTAAAGGAGGAGGGCAAATTTGTCTATCATTATAGGAAGATTCTTTGAGTCCTGTCTGGTGAACTTCATGCTGGGGCGATGGCCTGGGTGCCCACAGAGAGGGTGCCGAGTGCCGCCTCTGGTACCAGTGCCATAGGTTCGTCACCACTGTCCTAGGAGAACCCGCTTGTCCACTCGTAATGTGGACAGACTGACCTTTTGTCAAGATGAATCAGGCGTGGATCGGACAGGATTTCAACACACGCCTCCCCCAAATGTTGAGAATTGAGTCTGGATTCTAGCTACCTGCCTCAGCCACTATTCTGATGCTGCCACCTGCCTGTTGCCACACATCTGCTGTCAGTTGCTCCATCTGCCTCCCACGATCTTTATCAGAGACTGGAATTGTCACCCACCTCCACACTCATTGTACCACTTTCTTACCTCCTGATGCTGCTGGCACCTCCACACTCTATCATTGTGCCACTCTGTGTCCTACCATGTTGCTGCCACCTCCCAAAGTTTTCATTGTGCCACTCTCTGACCTCATGCTGCTGCTGCTGTTGCCACTTCCGCCTCCACTCTGTAACATTGTGCCACACTGTGGCCTACCCTGTTGCTGCTACCTCCCAAGTTTTTCATTGTGCCACTCTCTGACCTCATGCTGCTGTCACTGGCGCCTCCACGCTCTAACATTGGACCACACTCTGGCCTACCATGTTGCTGCCACCTCCCGAATTTTCCATTGTGCCCCTCTCGGACCTCATGATGCTGCTGCTGCTGCCACTGTCACCTCCACACTCTAGCATTGTGCCACACTCTGGACTTCCATGTTGCTGCCACCTAAAGAATTTGTCATGGTGCCCCTCTCTGACCTTATGCTGCTGCTTCTGCTGCCACTGCCACCTTTAAAGTTCTTTTTTGGCAAAGACATAATATTTTCAGGGAAATTGTAATGGATGATGCATGTGGCATCTCTAATCTTCAAATTTAAATTAAATATTTCAGCCTCAAATTCATTTCAAACTTCGAATTCATTTCAAACTTCAAATTCATTGTGTCACTCTGTGGCCTACGATGTGGTGCCACCTCCATAAATTGTCAATGTGCCACTCTGCGGCCTACTCATGCTGCTGACAACTAACCACTGTCTCCCTGGAACACTCTGTGATTTCCATAATGCTGTTTTCACCATCACCCACTCTATGATGTTGCCTCTATGTTTGGTTTTTCCCTTCATTTTATTTTTCAGAAGCTTCATGATTGAAAGCCAAAAGCAGGAGTGGATACAGAACACAGAGGATATGCAAATATCGCATTTACTGGTCATCTCTGTTCTGGATCCACTTCTGTTTGTTTTTGGCTTTAGCAATACTGATGATGGACTATTGACCAATTGAAAGCGGACACTGACGGACGAAATGAAGGGAAAAATGATCAGTGACGTCAAATGCAGAATTACTGCCGACACCCTCTCCACTCTTTTAGGGGGGTTTCTACATGTATCAGGGTTTAAGAGAATAGGTTCTGTCATAATCTATGGAATCATCTGATGTCAGTGTAAAAAGAGTGCACTCTTTGATGTTAGTGGGATATAGACCCTCAGCTCAGTCCTTTCAAGATGGAACAGATGTTACCTTGTCAGGCTGCATTCCAACTCCACTTATTTGGTGAAGTTGGCCCCTGTAAGTGCCCATGGAATTGAAGAGCGTTGGCTGTCATGTGCGTGTCATACAAAACACAGCATTGTTTGAAGACCAAACCACGCTCCCTATGCATATTTAATCATGGCACAACACTCTACAACACCCTACAGGCTCTCTGCAGCCAGGAAATACCTGTTTTTTAACGTGATTCATCATGATTCGTTTTGGGTCGTCGAATCAAATTTTTTCCAAAAATTTGGGAATTGAGTAGTATCGAATTTCAACAAATCTCTAATTACTATAATTACAATAATAACACTAAAAGAGTATAGATGTACATCAAGACAGACCCATTTATAGAACCATAAGTCTGTACACTAACCACATGACATACATCCAATGGTATAGTAGTAACACTTCTTTTCCAGATAAATTTCTACTGTCAAGGACGAAGCCGGTTTGCACATTAACCGGTTCGCGACCGCCCGCCGTGTATTCACGGCGGCGGTCGCGTCGCGCTGCATGGAGAGGGCTTCACGGGCTGAGCCCTCTCCATACCCGTAAGTCTTTGCTGCATATTGCAGCAAAGGCTTACCGTAACCACCGCATCGGTGCTAGCACCGATCGCGGGTGTTTTCACAGCATGGGCTGCCGGCAAAGCTGCCGGCACCTCAAACAGATAGCGGCGCCGCCATCTTACCTGGGACCGCCGCCCCCGTGACGTCATCGGGGGGCGGCGACCGTTCTCCATGGTAGCCTCGGGTCTTCCGAAGACCCCAGGCTATTTCGTTTTAAAGAAAATCCCCATATACTGCCATACTGTAGTATGGCAGTATATGATAGGATCGACACCTAGGGTTAAAGTACCCTAGGAGTCTGAAAATAGTATAAATAAAAATAAAAAAAGTTAAAAAAAAAATTATAATAAAATTTCAAATCACACCCCCTTTCCCTAGAACTGACATAAATATAAAAAAACAGTAAAAATCATAAACCCATCAGTATCGACGCGCTCCGAAAATGCCCGATCTATCAAAATAGATAACGGTTTTTCATGCGTTTAAACCCCGTAACGGAAATAGCGCCCAAAGTCCGAAAATGGCACTTTTTTGCCATTTTGAAAATCTAAAAAAATCTTAAAAAGTGATCAAAGGTCGTACAGTCCTAAAATAATATCATTGACCATATTATCAAATTTCCAAAAAATGACCCACCCTCAGCTCGACAACACCAAAGTATAAAGTTATTAGCGCCAGAAGTTGGCAAATCAAAAAAATTATTTTTGTACAGAGGTTTTCATTTTGTAATGTATGAAAACATTATAACACCTATACAAATTTGTATCCCCTTAATCGTACCGACCCAAAGAATAAAGTAAACATTCATTTTGGGCCGCTCAGTGAAAGACGTAATAATCCAAGCCCACAAAAAATGGCGCATAATGCTTTTTTCAACCATTTTCATTGCATTTGGAATTTTTTTCCTGCTTCCCAGTACATGGCATAGGAATATTTAATACATCTTATGTGAAATTGTTACGCAAAAACGAAGCCGTCACACAGCTCTTACTTGTAAAATAAAAAGTTATAAGTTTTGAAGGTGGGGAGTGAAAAATGGACATGAAACAACAGAAAGGCCCGGTCCTTAACCGGTTAAGGCTCAGCCCGTTTTTTTTTTGTCTCTTCGTGTCGTAATAACATTTTAACAATTTAACTTATCAAACTGATTTTGAGACTGTTTTTAGTGACACATTGTAGTTTTTTTTTAGTAGTACAATTTTGCTGAATGGTCGGGTTTTTGGGGGGTAAAAATTCAACATTTTAAGAATAATGTGAAAAGCTTTCAAATGTTCTAGTTTTTTGGCAAAAAGTTATGCCGCAATTTTTTTTGTAGAAAACTCTTTCCGTTTGTCTTCTTTCTATTTCCATAATTTTTTAACGTTTGCTTATTTTTAAGAATTTTAGAAGGTTTATAGTTTAAGTAACAAGTTCTTAAATTGTGTGCACCACTACTTCCGCCAAACACGTGTGCACTACTGTATCCTTCACAAATAGCATGCACTACTACCTACTACCACCTCCACATACGGCATGTACTACCTCATCCTCCACACAGCATGTGCACTACTACATCCTCCACATACTGCATGCACTACTACATGCTCCGCATATGGCGTGCACTACTACATCCTCCATATACGGCGTGTGCTACTTCCAGCTCCACACATTATTTGCAATACTCCTACTTCTACTATCACACTTACAATATCAAGAAAAAGAGGAACAGAAAAGACAACACAGGGAGCCAAATTAAATAAGATATCCCTGTGTAAAAGTAGCACCGGTTAGGCTGCCTGGGAGAAATGAAATATCACACCTATTGTACTCCATAAGGAGAAAAAAATTGGGCAGAGCCTCAAGAGTACAGAAAATAGAAATTGATGCAATCTTTATTAATATAAATTAAATGATATTACATAATAAAATACATGGATTAATGCAAGGTACATACAGATAAAACCCAGAAAAGAAAGCAGTCATGCCCTCACATATGGTGGAGTAGGTATAGGATTATACAGAAGTGGGACTGGTTGAAAAAAAGAATAAGAAACCTGCATCTCCTCATAGTTAAATACATAGCAATTCGTTTGTTCTAGTGAATGCAAGTGCTTAAGTGAGAGCAGAACATTAGTAGTAAATTAAGCCAGTGCTACTACCGGGTACCGAGTGTGTGTGCCTCCAAAGGTCCCTTATAAAGCATAGATTGCGATAGCAGTGGTGTCACGTGATTGGAACAGATCAGCTGATGCGACCACGTGATCAAATGTATTGGCGCATGCCACAGCCGCACGAGGTTCGTAGCAACTGCGTGGTTTCCGCCGTGAATGCCAAGCGCATGTGCAGTGATCTGTCGCAGAGGCCGGTCCCGCATAGTGGAGCAGGTGGACATGGGGATCGTATGTCATATCCAGGTAGTGTAACACAAAGTTCGCAGGTGGTAAATACCAAATACATAACAAATAACTAAGAACATGAACAAAGTACAGCTTCGTTAAACTGTGATTAAGACTCATGTTGTGTAAGAAAATATATATACCCATTGCATATAGTGGGGGAATTTAAACAAAGTAAATGTCCAAGGGCAGAACAATATGCCTATGGTGCAATGGTCATAATTTGACTCGCATGATTAGTGTAATAAAACGATAAGCATAATTATTTTAACCCCTTCCCGACATGTGACGTAATAGTACGTCACATGTCGGGTCCCGGTACATGAGAGGCTTCGCGGGCCGAGCCCCTCCATAGCCTGTACGTCTTTGCTGCATATTGCAGCAAAGGCTTACCGTACCAACTGCGATCGGTGCCGGCACCGATCGCGGGTGTCTTACTGCTGATCGCCGCCGGCAAAGGTGCCGGCGGATGCAAAAGGGCGTCATCGGGAAGTGGCGTTCCGTCGCCATGGTAGCTTCGGGTCTCACGAAGCCCAAAGCTACTCTGGTTAACCATGCATTACTATGTGCTATCAGCACATTGTAATGTATGGTAGTAAAATCCACATATTGCCATGCTGTAGTATGGCAGTATATGATAGGACCGTACAGCCACCCTAGGGTTAAGTACCCTAGGGAGTCTGAAAAACTGTATAATAAAAATTTTAAAAAAGTTAAAAATATATATATAATAAAACAACCTAAAAATTCAAATCACCCCCCTTTGCCTAGACTGATATAAAATAAATATAAACAGTAAAAATCATAAAACACATTAGGTATTGCCGCGTCCGAAATGCCCGATCTACAAATATGATAAAGGTTTTTCATTGCGTTTTAACCCGTAACGGAAAAATCACGCCCAAAGTCGAAAACGGCACTTTTTTGGCCATTTAATACATTTTTTTTAAATTCTAAAACAGTGATCAGAAGGTCGTACAGTCCTAAAAATGATAACAGTGTAACTTCATCAAAATCCGCAAAAACGGCGCCACCCCCAGCTCCCATTACACAAAGTATGAAAAATTATTAACGCCAAAATGGCAAAAATACCCCCCAAAAAAATTTTGTACAGGAGGTTTTAATTTTTTTAAATGTATGAAACATATAAAACCTATACAAATTTGGTATCCCCCCGTATCGTACCGACCCAAAGAATAAAGTGAGACATGTCATTTGGGGCGCACAGTGGAAATCCGTAAAATCCAAGCCCACGAAATAGGCACAAATGCGTTTTTTTTTAACCAATTTCACTGTATTTGGAATTTTTTTCCCGCTTCCTCCCAGTACATGCATAATAATAATACCATCATTTTGAAGTGTAATTTTGTATGCAAGAAATAGGCCATCACACAGCTCTGTAATGGAAAAAATAAAAGTTACAGATTTTTGATGTGGGGAGTGAAAAATGAAAACGCAAATCAAAAAGGGCTGCGGCGGAAGGGGCTAATTCATACATGTATATATACAGAAGAATTAATGATAAAATATCTATATTAATAAAGTGCAAGTGACCAGATGAGAGGGGGAATTGAGGGGGAGACAGAGAGAGTGATGGTAGGGTGCACGTGAAGGAAGGATAAGGTGGGGAAGGTGAAGGTAGTGACAATGCCTAAGAATCATGTATACCTACCCTGGATAATACATATCAGACAACGAGACATCACTGTTTACACTCCAAACACACATGCGAATCATCGCATAAAGGTTGCTACATCTAAAGATGTGAGCACCTAAATTACCATTCATTGCGTGTAGTCCAGTTCTTAAAAAGGGCATGGTTAACAGTGCACATATTTTCATATCCTCTAAATAAGCACCCCGGTAGCTTCCTGATGTATCAATGCAGTCCCCATTGGAATAATATCGCGGATTAAGGGAACCCATTTATATATCTATTTTGAAAGGATCTGTATGACAATCATAGATTAAACAAACTAGCAGTTAAAATGGTGTCTTGGTCGTTCAAGGTGAGCACGATAGAGAAGTTCATGTGGTTTTAGAGGAGGAGGGGGAAAGACACCATTTTTTTGTTTGGGGGGGGGGGGGTTCATCATTCTTTAGAGAAAGGGGGCAAAACTTAGAGTCTCATTAAGGCCCTTCGGATGGTATTGTATCAAGGGTCAGATCCAACGTGTTTCACATGTGCTAATCTTTTATGGATTGGACCGCCCCTAATGCCGGAGACATTTATCAGCCTCGTACTTTAAAAGGCTGGGTCGAATTGTTTTTTTTCCTTGAAATGAGGGCCACAGTTTCCCTTCTGGATCAAAAGCCGCATCCTTAGTGGCTTGATGTCCTCATATGTTCATGAATGCAGACTTCATTGCCCGGGTCGTGAGGCCAATGTATATCTTTTTGCATGGCATTTGCATATCACGACGCTTCAGTATTGCATGAACTATTAGGCGTGATTTTGTATGTCTTCTTACTTTTTCCAAATGTGCGCATTTGTTTGCCATTGAGGTGGTAATTAGTGTTGTTCTCACCTGTTCGGATGGTGGTTTGTTTGGTTTTTTGGTACCAGAAGTTCTTGTCGTCGGGTGTCTTCTTTGCCCTCCGTAGGCCTCTTTGATTGCCCTATTACTATATCCACGTTGTTGGAAGCGATTTCGTAGATCCATTGCTTGTCTTTCAAAATCTCCACAGTTGAGGATATTCTTAGAATACGAAGGAATTGACAGTAGGTATTGCTCGAATTGTTTGTATTGGTGGGATGAGGTTGCGGAAGCAGTGAGTTAACAAGGTTGTTTCCTGTATAACTCCATCTGCAGGTACCCTTGTGAATCCTTTTTGATGTCACGTCTAAAAAAGAGACACTTGTTTTAATCTCATTGTATGTCAGTCCTGATATTAAACAAACGCAACTCAGTCAGGTCACCTCTCCAGATGATCAGATGTCGTCAATGTAGCGGGTCGAAGAGACCCGTCATGGCAACATCCTTACACCTACCATCGCCCTCTCCTCCCACAGTCCCCAGGAAACAAAATGGCGTATGAGGGTGAACACGACGCCCCCATTGCAGTGCCCATGGGAGCTGCCAGCCTCCGTACATTTCCCTAGGCCATAGGATACATTTCCGCCTGCTTTAGTTTTATAACGATTGTTTTATCCTTCTTCAAGACTATTAATACATCTCCAATGGAGATTAGATAAATTATCATTACTCATCTGTTGATTTAATCTGTGATGTCATGGTCACTGCTTTCCACAAATTGGTCTACTGCCGGACAGGTAGCCAAACTAGGGAATTTTTTTGATTTTTTCTCACGCATTGTGGGAGTTTGTCGGTCGGCATTGTTCCTCTTGGAGCTCTTCCAAGACCCTCACTGCTTCTAGTTCTTGTTCTGTGTCAAAATTATACTTGGACCCTAGTATCAAACCATTTCTTGAAGATTAGGGATCTTTACGAACATGTGAAGCTCTACCTGGGTCGGTCCCTCTGCGACGATCACTGCGCATCGCTTGGCATCACGGCGGATACGCATCAGCTGATCTGTTCCGATCATGTGACCACTCCATTGACTTAATCCATCCTATAAGGGTCCCCTGACCAGATGACACCAACCCCAGACGAAGGCTCATTTGAGCCGAAACGCGCGTTGGGGCAGCAGTCATCCCTGGACATTGGAGGCACACCACACCCCGTACCCGGTAAGACTGTGCTTAATTTACTACCTTGTTCCTGCCTTCACTTAAATGCACTTGCTATACTATATACAACAAATGCTACGTTTTAAACTTATGAGGCTGCAGTGGGTTTTTCCATGTTTTCCATATTTTCAACCAGTACACTTCTGTATAATATCCTCTACATACCTCCACCATATGTCCGGGCATGACTGCTTCTTTTCTGTGTTGTATCTGTATGTACGTACCTTGTATTAATCCATGTATTTTATTATGTAATGTCTTTAATTTATATAATAAAGATTGCATCAATTTCTATTTTCGGCAATCTATACCATACCCTGGTATATATGTAGTAAGGTAACAACCAAGGTTACTATATAGAGGGAACCACAGGCACATCCTTAGACAGTGGTGGGCTAACCTGTGGCCTGGTGCAGAGGTGGCACTCAGCGCCTTTCAGTGGGCACTCAGGCCATCACCATAGATGCACTACAGTCATCTTCCTGCGTCCCAGATACCCCACAGACTTGCTGGCACAGCTATTTTTACAGTGACCAGCGTTGCCTGGACTACTGGAGAGTGGAAGGTGGGAACAGATCTGGATCATCATTGTAGCTCCTGCTCGGCCCAGACAATTCTTCCGTTTATACAAATTTCTTAATTTTCTGCTTTATTTGGTGTCCTCACGTGCGGTATCAATGAAAGCTGTGATAGAGAAGGGAGTGTACATCACAATAAATTTCTTTCTGTGTTGGCACTTTGCATACAATAAGTGGGTTTTGGTTGTAGTTTTGCACTCGGTCTCTAAATGGTTCGCCACCACTGTCCTAAGATATATGCATATATCAATTAATCCATACACCAAGTGTGTATGGGGCACAAAGGGGGGGGGCGATCTTGTCGGACAACCCGACTTATTCGTACTAAGCCGGGATTCAAAATTCAAATTGTGCAGCAGATATGCACTCACAAAGATGGTGAACTCTGGCGAACTGAGCTGGGAAGCGACACATGCAGCAGACTTTATACTCATCAGACAACGCACCTCGGGATTGCGTGGGCCCGGTATAGTAAATGTGCCCAATTGTTAACATGAAGTGAGCATGAGTTGCACTTGCAGAAAAGATCACATATATTGCACGTTAGATCTGCCATTTTGCAATTAGATGTTTCATGTAACAGAATCCACAGCAACTTGTTGGTTATAAGACTATGTTTCCATTAACTTCATAAGCATTAACATGAGTAAAAATATTTTTTCTATTCATTGACATCAGCTGTCAAAAACTGTGTGGTTGCCTCCTGTGCTGTGATTAAATAGTGCTTACAGTAATCCTCCGTTTTTCCTTATTTCTGATGTTTTATTTGCCTCTTTGACTTTGACTTTAATGTCTTAAATGTTTCTGTAGTCAATTCAAGATACCTTCACACATGAAATCTAACCCTCCCAAAGGACAACACACTGTGGTCGTGGAAATATTGGAGTAGAAATATCTTGTTTCTTTTAAATAAAATTTATTAAAGAAACTTCGGACATAACAACGAGACAAACAGCTTCTTTGAAAAAGATTTCCAGGCAGCTAGCCCACAGTTTGCATAAGCACCCTAATGGATGGGATTATACAAATCCTTTTCATATTCCATCCACGCAGAGTAAAATGAATAATGTTCACTGCTGACTTGGAGTCATACATCAATTACCACCACTTAAGACATGTTAAGAGTGTATGAAGAGGGCTCCTGGGGTCAGCCCTCTTCATGCATACAGGAGTTTGCTGCATTATGCAGAATACATCGACCACTAACATGTTAACAGTTTAAGTGCCTGTTAAGTAATCCTGTGGCACTTAAATACTGATGGCGCATGGGTGCCTCCCAAACGTCCCCATGTCTGAAAGACCACTTTTTTTGCCATTTCTCCACATGTACAATTTAAAATAAAAGGGAATAAAGTGCGTATTGTACAGTCCACAAAAACACTCAGCTCATCCTGAATGATTTTCTCCAGCCTCTCCAGCATTTTTGGATATAAACATATGAATCCTGTGCACCTGTGTGATTAATTTAAAGGACATCTTTTTACTGAGTAGATGTCCTTTAAATTTGATGAACTGGATAAATTTGATATGAGCGTTGTAGATGTCCTCTCAGGCATGCTCATTAGCTTTACTGGTGGGATCCACGTTTTTCATTAATTCAGGCATCATTATTCTGAAGAAATGACGGCTGTAAAAATATGTAAATGAGCCTGAGGAGCTCAGGCTTATGTCACCTGAGTACCTCATGGCCTTCTCCTAAATATGCACGCCCCCCACCTACTTCCCACTGCACCACCTATATTCGCCCTTTTTGCTCTTATTGCAGACGCCTGCTCAACTCGAGCAAGAAGTCCTTCTTTGCATAGCCGCACTAGTAACCTGCCGGGTGTGCAAGGAAAGTCTTCTTGCGAATATGCGCAGGTTTTGTAGTCAGTGGCCTGACATCACCACTTGTCTGTCATGAGCGCTTGAGGTTTGTTGGTAGCGTGCTTAGTTTAGAAATTCTTGTATCCTGTACCAAAATAAACATGATATAAGGTGATTTATCATGCTCGGCCCTTGTGCCACACTCCTGTGCCCTGGCGGATACATACAGAAGGCGTGAACCCCTGATTTATTCTTGGGGCGCGCAGGCCGGAGACAAAACTACACAGAACCACCAGGCATAGCTTTGCAACACATGAACTTCTTTACCCAAGTCGAGAGTTGATGCTTCTTACCACGCAAGAATGGGCCATGGTTATACTGTGACATTTATACACTTACAACTGATCAACATCAAAGTTGCTCCTGATTTTGGTCAGACCTTCTTGCTTTTAGAGCTTGGTTAATGATGAAGTACAAAAAGTTGTGGTGGATCAGGTCTATTCTGAGGTTGATGGGTCTTGAGGTGATATATGAAGTTTGGACTGGAGTCTGATGGACCCTTTGACTGGTTATTGAATGATATGTGAGGGTCTTCATATGAAGATGAATGGTCATTGAAGTCCTGTCATCTTTAGAAATCCAAATTATTGAGTAGTGGTTGTCTTAGAGTCTGTAGATCAGAGGTTTCTCAATCACTGCTCAAAAAATACTTAATTCATGATCAAAGGGGCTTCAAAGTTGTGTAATTCTATTAGATGTGATAGCTTTGCACAAAAGCCTGTGAACCAATGTCCCGTGTCTCCACTGGCCGGCACCACCCCCTCTGCGCCCCCCTCCATATCCCCCATGACGTTGCTGTAGTCACATTGTATTCAAAAATGTTGCACTGGGCAGAAAATTGGCGCAGAAAACAGTGATAATTTCCCCCCTATATCTTTCAGCATTGGCAAACCTATGGTACGTTCCATAGGTGGCACTCAGAGCCCTCTTTGGCACCCAGACCATAACCCCATCATACAGTTGACCAGACTAGACCCGTGGCCTCCTCCTTCACTCCCACAATTATCTATGTGTACAGGTGTGAACAGGGATATTTATCATTTGAACGACCTACTGCAGGCCCTTGACTTTTCCGCAGTCATTGTGGACGGCTTACCCTCCTTCTTTAAACGTATTGATGTCACAGTTGTACTTATACGATTTAAAGCTGAGGCAGAGCATAATAAAATAAGTGGGGTTTTGATTGTCGTTTGGGCACTTTCTCATTGCTTCTTCTTTTACTCCCAGAATTTTTAGCACAGTGGTAGCTGTGGAACAACACACATATATGGCCTCCCTCTTGTGGTGCTCCATGCAATTTTAAAGCAAATCATCAAGGCTGCTAGGGACTGCAGGAGGAGTTATGGACAGGGCCAGACTTGTATTTGAGCTATTGGAGCTTCTTTCTCAAAGCCCCGTGATTCTTGTTTGTGGGACCCTCGGGTAAGCTACAATGAAAATAGAGAAAATGGGAAAGTTACATAAAAAAGAAACTAGTCACAAAATAAATAAACCTGGTTTGAAGCTACAAGATAACCCAAATGTTCCTCCTTCTCCAAATGATATTGGTATCCTATAACAATAAAGATCATTTTAACCCTTACCTTTGCAATTTTAGCCAGTTTTATTGTGCTTTTGTTCCTATCACATCCTAGGCCTGGTCAGTGTTGGTGGGAATAGCTGAGCAGACACTTCCTGATTCCTCTATGCTATGAGATGCTGTGTGCTGACATTGTGCGTAGATTATCAGGGTACAGGGTTTAGCTACACCTTATGTAGCTTCTGACGATTCCTAGTTATCTGACACATAGAAAACAAGAGATGAGAAAGATAATAGTCAAGAGATGTGATAAAAAAAACACACAATGACACTCAGCTCTACCCTCACCTAATCAATAAAACACACAGTCAGCATTGCTATGTCACTTCTAGCCTTGGATCAAGAGCTTATCTTGTCTGTAGAGCTGCTTCTGTTCCTGCTACTGATGTACATGATGTTCCTGTGTTGAGGCTACTGCCCTTCCCCCTGCAGTACAAGAGAAGCTGCCAGCCATAGTCAGAAATTTTTGGTCATATCCAGGATAACAAATGTAAATGCCAGGACTGATAGAGACAGGTTGGAATCATATCTGTGAAATTATTATTTTTTATTATTTTAATAATATTGAATTAGAGAATGTGTTATTTTGTCATCTTGAGTAAATTTTAAAATTTGTCTGGGTGGAAAACCCCTTTAAGTCAGGGTAATCAGTGCCCTCCAGGATCACCAAGTTTTCAGTTTGTTGCACATTTTTCAACGGTCTCGGCTTAACTTTGAAAAAAAAAATCCGGATAACCTATTGCGTGATGGCAAACCTTTTAGAGACCGAGTGCCCAAACACACAGACAATGCTTTATTTATCGCAAAGTGCCAACACAGAAATGTAATTAGTGATTTATACTCCCTGCTCTGTCACAGTTTTCATTGAGATCAGCCCCTGAGACACCATAAAGCAGAAAATAGTCCCAGTAGAGCTGTCACTTTAAAATACCCCTGTGCACCGCAAGTCTGCTTCTGGGACTGCAGGAGATACCTGGAGTCCTCTCTGGTGATGGGAGTGCCACAGAAAGGGACTGAGTGCCACCTCTGCACCAGTGCCATAGGTTAGCCATCACTGACCTATTGGATCCTTGCAACTTTTCAAGTAAGGGTATGATCTTAATGTTATTTTTTGGTATGCATCTAGTTGCTATGCAGCACCAGTTACTAGGTTAAAGTGCACAATGGCAATGCATTTGTCACTATTCAACAGACTCAAAAATCGCGAAATGTATTGGATTTTAAGCTTAACACCCTAGTCCCTGCTGGACTCAATGAAAGCCTGGAAATGTACTCTAAATTCTCTATCTTAATAACCCATATCATTAGCCAAGACATCTGTTTGAACTGATCACATTTTATTCCAGTATTTTATTCAATTGAATTTTATTTATTATATATATTTTTTTTTTTCATCATGATGTTTATCTCCTTTTGCAATGTATTTATATATTATATGTAATTATTTATTCATTCGTATTATGTTACTGTCTTATTCATTATATTGATTCAATGTATAGACGCTAATAATGTCCCATCATCCATGTAACAGATACTAACCTATTGATTTATTTATTTATCATATCTATGTATCAGTTAGTATTCCCGATATTTATTTGTTTTATCTAATAATTATTACCTTATGCTGGCGCCAATCTACCAAACTGTCCTTAAATAATTATTCAATAACATCATCTACCTAATTGTCCCCTAAAAACTATTATACAGTTATTTTCCTAAATTTAAGGTTTGCATTTGAGCATACCGCTTTCGCAGATGCCTTCACTGGGACAGTCTGCGCACACGCACAACCCTCCGGCACCTTACCGATGTTAGAAGCAGTGCGCATGCACTCCACTGCTCCACAGACACGATCCATTCAGTCTCCTTCCCGGGCGCGCGCCGGACTGTGGTTTTACTGCGCAGTTGCGGCGTCCCCCACAACCCTCATGAATTTATTAATTTTTTTTTTTTTCTCTTTATTGAGTATGTTCATCGATCTATTTTTTTTTTTTTTTCTCTTTATTGAGTATGTTCATCGATCTATATATATATATTTTTTTTTCTCTTTATTGAGTATGTTCATCGATCTATTTGATAGGTTTCAATCAACCACTCCATTTATTGATAGGTGTTTGCCTTACCACTCCTATATGCTAATTTATTGTGGCTTTTTAACCTCCACCTCACCCTGCTGTCTTGTCCATTTTTTCAGTCAGATGAAGGGATTGCTCCCGAACGCGTCACTCGGACATTAAGTCTGATTTTATTTGTACCATAGAGAATACTGAGTGACTTTTTATCCTCAATAAAAAACGTCCTTGCCTTTGTGTGTGAGTCGAGTCAGTATATCTTGGCATTCTGGTGTAGACACTCCACCTTTTTAAGGCTATTTAGCGCCCACTTTAGCCCATTTCTCTTTTCGTTTATTGCACATTGATACACGGTCCACTATTGTGGGAACCGGTCATACCAGGGACTGTGGAGCTGCAGAACTACCAGGACTTGGAGAATACTCTTGGGATTTTACATGATACCACCAAGTGGTAAACAGGTGAGCAGTTTTGCTTTCCTTACTGAACACTACGCCAACGGTATCACACGAGGCGCCGTCCTCCTGTGTGTTCTTTTTTTCTCTTTATATGCACAGTTACCGGAACCTTGTTTTACCGGTTTTGGAACTCTGGAGTGATTTTGGCTTGCCCGTATTGGTACCGATTGTTTCGTACCGACTTTTGTGACTCATTGCTGACCCTGTGGATTACACAACTGAACATGTGCCCTAAGAGGCCCGTTTCGCCAGAGGGAACAGGTTTTTTGCGGATTTACCAAATCTGCCCCGGTACTTTTCAACAGAAAAAAGGTTCATTCTCCTAAAGAATCAGAATTTCAAACCATATCGACTCTTTTCCTCGCAGCTTGAGAAAGCCATGAGATCAGAATCGCCAGCACCATCTCGATAGACTGTTCCTTACCACCTACTTGAAAGAAAATATTGTACGAGAGGGCTCAGGCTACACCCTGAGCCGGCTTTCAAGAATGATTCAGATTTTGTAAATATCTGGACTCTCTTTTACACGACTGTTCCATTTCCTCTTCTCTGAAAGTTTGTGTGATAAAGGTTGAATCTAACTAACAGCTACTCGTTCTATAGATGACATTCTAGTTAGAATTAGTCCCTTTATGCAACATCCACTATATCAAAAATTTGATAAACAACTTAACACAAATATCGATAACCTTAAAAAGACTACTCACAAAAAAATTGAGAAGAAACTAGAAAGGGATAGAAATGATTTCAATACAGGTAATATTAGTTTTGGACAAATGAAAACGAAGCAAGCGCCACCACTTAAATATCGACCATACAATACCACATAAGGCCCGACCGATGGGAATCCCACCCCGGGGCCCTAACCACAACCCGACTAGTCCCACACCAAAAAAGGGTACATGAATTCCCGTTATAAGAAACCTCGTTCTCAGGATACTCCAACGTGCTTTCACATACTCGCACTTTTAAACATCAGACACACCCCCATATTGGGAACTCCCTCATCTAACCTCCCAGAAAGAGCAGACCCAGCTACCTCACGAAACATAAGTTATAACCAATAGCCCAGACCTAACCCAGGAATAGAGATCACCCACCACCTAATCTGGACTCCAAAAACCCATTTTACCTCCAGGCAGATTCAATACAGATTCACACCTCTAATATAGACCTGAATTTGACCATACTCACTACCCATCCAACAGCCCCAATACAGGAATCCCTCGCGATGAAGTCCAACAATTTTTCACACCAGTGTCCAATACTCATGGTATATCCACCCACGACAATATCCACACGGGAGGCCCCATCTTCCAACGACTCCCATCTCTTTTTTAGGCTTCCCACAAGAATTGAGGAAAACCAGTTTTTCAATACACAAAGACCCATGTATAAAAGAGATAATACCAAAGCCCCACCACTAAGTCAAAAAAAAAAAAACCCAGAAAATAGGAGTCAGAGGAGGAACAGCACAGAACACGAAACCCTCTCCTCGGGGAGACTCCCTATTGGAAACCCACGAGATACAAGAGGCAAAAATAAACCTGTCATAACAACCCACAACGTCTAATAAATTTACCAACTCTCCACAAAACCCACACCGGCTCCCCTCAATATGGTGAAAATCTTCAATTGTCCTCCTATGTCTAAGAAGCTGAACAGAAAGTTTAGAAAAAGGGTCTTTCCTTCTGCCCGACATCTATTTCCAACGATTTCGGACTTTTTGTTGATCTAATAAATTCATTAGATACTTACACTAAAAGACATTTCAATATACAAAAAGATACTATAAAAATAATATACAGCGCGCCTACTCCAGACCCCATTGAAACTGTATACCCTTCATACACAGTCCTAAAACCTAAGTGGTCTTCTACCCAACCCCTCATAAGGGCAATTATGTGAGAAACATTCTACTCCCTGGTTTCTACAGATTTCCGCCACCTTACATCCGAATCCAACCCTCCACAAACAAAACATAATATTTCCATCCCAGAGAAGAAAGAACTGTCACAATTAGCCCAAATGCTGATATAATCATAAGGCAGCAGACAAGGGGGAGGTATTGTTGGTGCTAAATAGAACTGATTATCAAGAATCCTCAGACTTCTCTCGGATATTAATTCTACACAAATAGACAGGAATCCCATGGTGCCTTTAAAAAAGCCCTATGATCTACTTTAGAAGAAGATTCAAATGGGGGTCCTTAACAAGAAGGAGCTAAATTACCTGAAGATTGAGAACCTGCCCTGCTTCTTTTTTACTACCTACCTAAGATTCATAGGATCTCAACAACCACCGGGACGTCCCATACATTCAGGGATTGAGTCCTAACACCAACCTTTCCCACTATGTGGACGTCTTTCTTAACCACATGTCAGAAAACTACTTCAATACACATGGACACCTCTGAGCCTTGAGACAAATATTGGTTTTTCCCTGGGAAGATAATTATCTGTTTATCACTATGGACATTGCTTCACTATATACGATATACCACAACGACCCTCGGCCCGGCCCATGCCGTCTCACAATACCTCATAAAGGACCCTGAATGCCAGATTTCCAAAGCAACTTCATCACTAGGGCCATTTTTCATTATTAGAGCATAATTTTTTCTCATTTTGGATAAAATCTATTTACGCGCGAGGGGCACGGCCAGGCATTGAGTCAGTAGTCGCACCAAGTTACGCTAATTTGTTTGTTGGACTTTTTGAAGAACAAATATTTATACACACGAACTATTCAAACACTGTCTCTTGTATAAGCGATATATAGACGATATTTATCATTGGGAAGGGTAGCAAGGAAGAAGCTGTGATTTCATAGGGACATAAATGACAATCAATGGTGCCTCGTTTTACCTCAATATTACATCTAAACGAAGCCGAGTTTCTAGACATGTAGTTTGCCACAAAGAGGGTAAGTATATACCAAAACACATTTTTAAAACAGTCGACAGTAACAGTTATCTAGAATTTTCTAGTAATCATTTCAGAAGTGGAAGACTATATTCCATAGGTCAGTTCAAGAGAAAAGACAAAACTGTACCACCAACGAGGATTTCAACACACAGAGCAGTATAGTGCAGATAGGTTTGAGCCAAAGGATACCCCGAGGCATCATCACAACACATGCCAACAGAGCAGGTGCCCTCACACAAAGGGAGTGTTTTGTTACATTGAAGAGGGAAGTCTATAATGATTCCCATGCGATCACTTCATAACCACTTTTTCTAACGATGGTCTAGCAATTAGAAAATTCTCCAAAAACACTGGGATCTTCTACTGCATGACCCTTATCTAAAAGATGTCATTTTCCAAAGAATCCGAGACTGACCTTTAGAAGATCCCGTACCGTCAAAAACATAGTGCCCCAAGTCGATTCGCACTCTCAACAACAGTCAAACCGTCATCTTCTTCCCCCGTACCATAGGCAGCTTCAAGTGCAACCACAATCTGTGCAAATGCTGCGAAACACATCACCACAGAAGGACTACTTTCCAATCCAACACAACTGAAGAAACTTTCGATATAAAGTTTTCTTAATTGTAGCACAGCCTATGTGATTTATTGTTGATAGAATGTACCTGCAAACTACAATACGTAGGACCACTATACAGCCATTAAGGAAAGGCTCAACAAACATCGATCTAACACACGACTGGTTTCTGCAACACAGCGTATCCAGACATGCTGCAAACATCAAATAAAAATTACAAGGAATTCACAATAACGCCCATTGAACAATCAGCCCCTCTGCCCTCAACGTTTTCAACAGCTCAAAAACCGCGAAATGTATTGGATTTTTAAGCTTAACACCCTAGTCCCTGCTGGACTCAATGAAAGCCTGGAAAATGTATTCTAATTCTCTATCTTAATAACCCATATCATTAGCCAAGACATCTGTTTGAACTGTATCAACATTTTATTCCATTGTATTTATTCAATTGAATTTTATTTATATATATATTTTTTTTTTTTCATCATGAATGTTTATCTCCTTTTTGCAATGTAATTTATATATTTATATGTATATTTATTCATTCTTTTATGTTATGTTCTTATTCATTATCTTTTATTCAGTATAGAACCTTAATAGTGTCCCATCATCCGTAACAGAGACTAACCTATTTGATTTATTTATTTTATCATATCTATGTATCAGCTTAGTAATTCCCGATATTTATTTGTTTTATCTAATAATTATTACCTTATGCTTGCGCATCTACCACAAACTGTCCCCTTAAATAATTATATCAAATAACATACATCTACCTATTGT
Organism: Engystomops pustulosus; assembly: GCA_019512145.1. Taxonomy (NCBI): domain Eukaryota; kingdom Metazoa; phylum Chordata; class Amphibia; order Anura; family Leptodactylidae; genus Engystomops; species Engystomops pustulosus. The sequence goes on from CM033641.1 coordinate 86,570,087, forward strand.
CCCCTAAATAACTATTATCCTGTTATTTCGCTAATTTAAGGTTTGCATTTGAGCATACCGCTTTCGCAAGATGCCTGTCACTGTGGACATCGGCTGCGCAACGCAAACCCTCCGGCACCTTACCGATGTAGAGCAGTGCGCATGACTCCACTGCTCCACAGACACGATCCATTCAGTCTCCCGGGCGCGCGCCCGGACTGTGGTTTTAACTGCGCATTGCCGGCGTCCCCACACACCCTATGAAATTTTTATTAATTTTTTTTTTTTTTTTTCTCTTTTGAGTATGTGCATCGATCTTATTTTTTTTTTTCTTTATAGTATGTGATCGATCTATTAATATATTTTTTATTTTCTTTATTGCAGTATGTTATCGATCATATTGATAGGGTGTCAACTTACCACTCACATTTATTTGATAGGTGTGTTTGCCTTACCACTCCCATTATGCTAATATTGTTGGCTTTTTAACCTCCACACTCAACCCACATGGCCTGTCATTGTCCATTTTTTCAGTCGATGAAGGATTACTCCGAAACGCGTCAACTCTGGACATTAAGGTCGATTTATTGGTGGGACCATAGAAATCTGTAAGTGCTTTTTTATCCTCAATAAAACGTCCTTGCATGTTTGGTGTGAGTGAGTCAGTATACTTGGCATTTCTGGTGTAGTACCTCCACCTTTTTAAGGCTAGTTAGCGCCCACCTAGAGCGCCCATTTCTCCTTTTTTCGTTATTGCACCTGTGTCACATTAAGACTGGTGCTGTCTAGAAGCCCTAGCAGCCATCTTTTCCTACCAAATAGCACGATCAGTTTCAGTCACATATTTTGGGAATGATAGAGGCAGCAAACCAAAATAGAAAGCAGAAAGTAGTAATAGGCTAGGTAAAAATAGGTAAGGTAAGTTACCTGGACAGGTTCAATTACCCACAGGGGTCGGGGAGGGGGAAAAAACAGCGGTGGCGATGGATTAAAGCAATGATGCTGCAGAGAGCTAGGAGCTCCCCACATATCATTGGTGCCTCTCTACTGCTAGTACAGCAGGTCGGCATCGCGGATATGATGACTTTATACTCTGCCGGCTTTGGTATACCAGCACAGAGGATTCTGCGGGGTTAACCTGGAATGGTAAGGTATGTGTGCGTGTTTTTATTAACTAGTCAAAGAGGAGAGTGGGCCACAACAAGAGTGAGGGATAAGGGGCCCACAAAGATGGGGAGTAAGAGGGGGTCACATTAAAACAAGGGGAGATGAAGAGGGGTTCACAAAAGGGGGGTATGAGAGGGGCTCATATGAACAAAATGGGGCGCAACAAAATGGGCGCAAGAGGTGGAGGTGAGAGGGGTCAGAAAAAGAGAGGGTGAACGAGAGAGATGGAGAAGAGATGGAGAGAGAGATACCAGGGCCCACAATAAGAGGAGGGAGGTGGAAGGGGACATAGTAAGAGGAGGGTGGAGGTGAGTTTGCCATAAATGAGTGGGGGGGGGTAGAAAGGGGGTACAAATGTCAGGCAGCCAAAAATGAGATGGGGGGGATACCAGGGCCCACACTAAGAGGGGGGCGATAACCAGGGATAACATTAAGATGAGGGAGGTGAGGGCCATAAATCAAGGGGGTGAACGGGGTCTGGTAACTGAAGGTAAAAAAAAACTGGGAACCTATTGACTTGAGTATAGCCTAGTAAGTAGCATGCCGATCATGCCCCTATAGCAAAGCCAAATAGGATCCCCTTGTCCCCAGTATTAAGGACAGACAGAATATGGGTCCAAACCCTGCCCCCAGATATACCTGCGCCTCTGCCCACCCTCAGGATATGCTAGCACAGCCCCTGCCCCCAGTATATAGCCCTGCAAGCCCGCTGCCCCAGTATATCGTTACAGGCCCATTTCCCCTATAATATAGCCTGAAGCCCTGTCCCCCAGTATTTAGCCTACACCTGCCTCCCTCACACATTATAGAGCCTGTACGCCCGTCCATTTATGTAGCTGTACCCTCCCCACAAATGGCACAGCCGATAAGAAAAAAACCAAATGTGCACTTACCTTCTGAAGCCCCCCGACAGTGTCCTGTTTTTTCCGTCCGTTTTCCTCCTAGAATGTACAGCTTATGGCTGATGTCATGACGTGAGCGTGGGCATCAGAAGGTGAGTCAACATTTTGGTTTTTTTATTACTAGGGTTATAAGCCGAGCATATTTTTGTCCCTAGCGCCGACCCTGTACCTGGAACTCCTTCGTAAGTATGTCCTAACAGCATCCATAAATACACGTGGTGGTCAAACCAGTTAATGAGTGGTTGTTACACTTTGGAGATAGTAGTGGGCTTTAGCGTGCTTGTTCTGGCACTAGGTCTGTTTGGGCAACTAGAGTTTGGCGCTCTTTTCCTAGCACATCACATAAAAGCTGCAGGCTGTATTTTTTGAGGACAGTTATTACTATTCTTTTCTCTGATTTAGTACAAGAAAATCGATCGTATCCAGAGTCAGAAGTTGAGATCTCTCTGCATTAAACTGTTGTGACAAGAGCTGTCCATGCGAATATCATCATCCAGGAAGCCTAGTGCCTGAGAAACGAGGCCCCGTGAAGAGTACAAAAAGTCATGTAAAATACCAGGACAGCCATAATGTTCAAGAATATATACTGCCAAAATCACATTGCTTTGAAAAGCTCGTTTTATCATGACACAAATGTTATAGAAGAACAAAAGTTTGATGACATAATACATGCATAGGTTTAATAAACTAAATTGACCATATTTCATGACAAAAAAAAGCTACCCCAGAGTCCTAGTAGTAGATCCCGAACACATTTTGAGGTAAATAAGAACTGTATTACAAATCCATTTATACGTCATAGTTTTATAAAATTATCATTGTGGGAAACCATTTAAGAAAAATTTTATACAAAACGGACAAAATATACACATTCATATAGGTCATTTCAGTTTCATTTGAGAAATCAATTGCATTATAGGTAAAAACAGTTAAAACCTCAAAATTGTTCCCAAGTTTTGTTTTTCAAATGAAAGTTTATGAATTGAAAGTGAACAGGTTGATTCACATTATGAGACCCTGTAACTGTAAAGTCGTGTAACCTTTAGCTCAGTACTTTAGGTAATGCATTATACATTTTAAAAGCACTAAAAAAACAACTTTTCTTAATGAGAATTTTTAAACTTTTTTAATGATGGTGCCATGCACGTATGAGAGCTACTTCCCGTATGTTAACCCGTTTTTGATATAGCAGATTACCCAATGTTTAACACAACTCACTGGTCATACCTCTGGGGAAACAGGGTCACATAGGCAGCTGCCCATCTTGGTATCTCATCACCTACCCCTATGTGATGTCATCCTGGGGGGGACAATTGAAAGCTTGCTTAGTACAAGGATTCTGAGATAATAATTTTATTTACATAGCGCCTGCAGAATTAATCGACGCACAGACTTGCCATATATGGTATCTCAGGATTACAGTTTGCAATACATACAATTGTAAAGAAAATTTGCCCGTACTGTTATAGAAGCAAAAATTAAAACAAATATTCCCAAAATGTATCAATGGTCAGGTGTGTTTTTCAAACTTTTACTCATTGAGACATGTAACAGCAACCACACATTGAAGAAAGCTTGCATGCTGAAACATGTGGGTGGGAAGACGCCCAGGGACACAAATACTTTTTGGATGTGCTTATACAGCTTTTACCTCTAAATATACAGTCATAGCCAACAGTTTTGAGAAATACAAATGTTATTTTACAAATCTACTGGCATCAGTGTTTTATATACAACTTTTCTATACTGCCAGAATGTATAAAAGAGTGATCACTTAACAGCAATATATTGCAAATCATATTTGCCTAGAAATTAAGTCATTTGATTACCGGTGATTAAGTAAGATCATCAACTGGACCTTTAAAGGAGGCTGGTGCCTGCTCTTGTTTCTCTTCTGTTAACCTGATTATCTCTAAAGAACATGTGGTCAGTCTCATTTGCACTGACAAAACTGCCAAAACAGGGAAAGAGAATCGCAGGCTAGAAAGATTGACATCTCCAATCAACAATCTATTGCCACATGTCATAGAGTCCGCCATAACAACCTCCGCGGCAGAGAGTTCCATGTCTCCACTGATCTTACGTACAGAACTTGTCTATGCTATGGTAGAAATCGCCTCTCCTCTAGCGTTCGAGGTGATTGCCCCCTTGTCCTGGTCACCGGATCTAGGTAAAAAAGATCTTTGGAGAGATCTTTGTGACTGTCCGTTCAGGTATTTGTACTTGGGAATTGAGGTCTCCCCTCAGTCGTCTTTTTCTAACTGAATAATCACAAATTTTGTAAGTCTGGCAGTCCTCCAAGAGCAACTTCTACCCATCCATCAGACATGTTTGGTGATCCACAATGCCTTTTTCCAGCAGATGGAGCACCTTGCCCTAAAGTCAAAGGCATAACTAATGGCTCAGGGAACAAAACAGAGATTTTGGTTTATGTGCCTGGAAACTCCCCCAGATCTTAAAATCCCATTGAGAACTTGTGGTCAATCTCAAAAGACGAGTGGACAAACAAAACAACAATGGTGACAAAATGCAAGCATTGTTGTGCAAGAAGGAACTGCTATCAGTCAGGATTTGTCCCAGAGGAGTGTTGATTGAGAGCTGCAGCGGAGAATTGCAGAGCGTCCTGAGAAGAAATCAACCACTGCATAATTTGATTGACTCATGAACTCATTTAACGGTCAATAAAGCTTTTGTACCTCATAATATGATTTGCACTTGTATTCTGTTATTGTAAAACATCTGACAAACACACATAAAACCAAGAGGGCCAACAGATTCATGTGAATGTAATATTTGTTTCATTCTCAAACTTTTTGGCCATGACTGTATTGTATGTTTAACACCTGTGAATGTAGAGCATTCATGAGTTTTGGGTAACTGTTTACATGCACTTTGCCTTTAATGGCCTTATTTTTGTACTTTACTGACATTGTTGGCTATCGTTGGTATTGATTTGATATCTGTGACACTTATGTATGATCGCTACATTGTGAGAGTCAAAACCATTTGGCTCATGCGGGAAAAGATGCTGCACAGTCGTCAAACTGGGCGTTCATTATATCTGTTTCAAACGTTTATGAGATCTGCCCCCTTTCTCAAGCATTCAATGTAAATATCTACTTTGAACAAACATAATTAAAACTTTAATCACTCTGTAACTTAAAGCGTAACTTACAGTTATTTGGCAAAAAAATTTGTTTTAGCACAGGATGTTTAGTAGAGAGCCTTGACAAACAGTTCCAATGATACTTATCATGCTTACAGCTCTCCTATCCTGACATAATAGAGTAATAGTATATCGAGGCTTTCTATAAAGATCTCCCTTTCCTGGAAGTGGGCAGACTTCCTGGGTTGTGACAAGCTTTGGGTATGCTGCCAGTAGCACTAGGGCATTCACGGAACGGGAATAAACAGCTCCAAGGCCAAACAGGACACAGAATCAGTGTTCCCTGCTTGTCAGAACTAGTAAAGACGAAATCAGGAAGATACAGACACTTGAACTCTGCATCACTGTAATCACAACGAAAAAAAATCATATTAGTACAAACATGTCCAGTTTACACTGATTTTAAAAACACTCATAGAACTAAAAGATGACCACATGTGCATATATGATAGTATATATATAATATATTATATATTATTATATACTATATACACATGAGCCATGCCAGGTGTTCGTTGTGCACCCCGGGATGGAATGTGTATGTGGTAGGAAGACAAAGTTCAGAACTGTCAAGACTGCATCAGGTTGTACACATAGTTTTCCTGCATATGTCCACTGAACTTCTCCACAAATTATATGTGAATGTGCATTAGCTGTAAGAAACAACAGGCTGCAAAGTCCCCCCTTAGTAATAGCTTCCATCTCTCTGTGATATGCATATCTATATTCACAGCCAAGATACTAGGTTTTATTTTTGCTCTCTGTGTTTCGGTTACAAAGCTTGAGAAGTAACGTTTTTAATTACCTTTTCTCTATATAACTTGTTCAAGGTAAAAAAAACTATTTTGTAATTGCATGTTGGTTTCCCTATCTTTTAATTTCAGCTAGATAGGAAAGAATGTGAGCAGCAATACATAAACAGCCCTGCATGCCTGAGGGGGTTTGCAGACTTAGTTTTACAACTACCAGATTAATAATAAAAAGTATACATAAAGATGTTCTCAAAACTCTATCGCGACACAATATAAAAATGGAATCTTCAACCAACCTTAAATCTTAACAACAGCGTTGCGACTTTTAAATGCGTGTCCACGTAGGAAGGACACTGTCCTTCATGAAAATAAGGAAAAAAATCACAGTTTATTCATTTGAAAGGTGGGAATTAAAAATGGAACTGCAAAAACTGGACAAGGAGATGACCTTAAAAGAATTTTTTTACGTTTTTATTCTGCAGCACATATTTTGTCTAAGTAAATATGTATCTGATAGAGTATGTTATTGAAAATGTATGTAGTGTTTTATTTTGCAGAATGTAGAGCATACTGTATGTACCGTATAAAGAGAAAAAAAAGAAGAAGAAGCGTAATAGACATTATTTTATTGGTTCAAAGTTCCAAAATATACTTTTATTTAAAAGCAAACAAGATATTTCTACTCCAATATTTCCCGACCACAGTGTATTGTCCCTTTTGGGAGGGTTAGATTTCATGTGTGAAGGATATCCTTCAGAATTTACTACAGAAACATTTAAGACATTAAAGTCAAAAGAGGCATAAACATCAGAAATAAGGAAAAAACGGAGGATTACTGTAAGCACTATTTAAATCACAGCACAGGAGGCAACCCACACAGTTTTTTGCAGCTGCTGTCAATGAAATAGAAAAAATTATTTTTACTCTATGTTAATGCTTTATGAAGCCTTTAATGGAAACATAGCTTATACCAACAAGTTGCTGTGGATTCTGTTTACATGAATACATCTAATTTGCTAAAATGGCAGATCTAACGTGCAATATATGTGATCTTTTTCTGCAAGTGGCAACTCATGCTCATTCATGTTATACATATTGGGGCACATTTACTTACCCGGTCCCTACGCAATCCCCGAGGTGCGTTGTCTGATGAGTATAAAGTCTGCTGCATGTGTCGCTTCCCCGCTCAGGTTCGCCAGAGTTCACCATCTTCTGTGAGTGCATATCTTGCTGCACAATTTGAATTTTAAATCCCGCGCTTAGTACGAATAAGTCGGGTTGTCCGACAGCCACACCCCCCCCCATTTGTGCCCCATACACCACTTGGTGTATGTATTAATTGATCTAATGCATATTATCTTAGGACAGTGGTGGCGAACCATTTAGAGACCGAGTGCAAAAACTACAACCAAAACCCACTTATTTATCGCAAAGTGCCAACACAGAAATTTAATTTGTGATTTACACTCCCTTCTCTATCACAGCTTTCATTGATACCAGCACCGTGAGGACACCAATAAAGCAGAAAATTGAAGAAATTTGTATAAACAGGAAGAATTGTCTGGGCCGAGCAGGAGCTACAATGATGATCCAGATCTGTTCACACCTTCCCACTCCTCCAGTAGTCCCAGGCAACGCTGTCACTGTAAAATAGCTCTGTGCACAGCAAGTCCTGGGCTATCTGGGACTGCAGGAAGATGACTGTAGTCATCTCTGGTGATGGCCTGAGTGCCCACTGAAAGGGCTCTGAGTGCCACCTCTGGCACCAGTGCCACAGGTTAGCCACCACTGTCTAAGGATGTGCCTTTGGTTCCCTCTATCATAGTAACCCTTTGGTTGTTACCTTATACTTATATATACCAGGGTATGGTATAGATTGCAGAAAATAGAAATTGATGCAATCTTTATTAATATAAATTAAATGACATTACATAATAAAATACATGGATTAATACAAGGTACAGTACATACAGATAAAACACAGAAAAGAAAGCAGTCATGCCCGGACATATGGTGGAGGTATGTAGAGGATATTATACAGAAGTGTACTGGTTGAAATATGAAACATGGAAACCCACTGCAGCCTCATAAGTTAAAACGTAGCAATTTGTTTGTATATAGTAATAGCAAGTGCATTTAAGTGAGAGGCAGAAACAATGGTAGTAAATTAAGCCAGTTCTTACCGGGTACCGGGTGTGTGTGCCTCCAATGTCCAGGGATGACTGCTGCCCCGACGTGCGTTTCGGCTCAAATGAGCCTTCGTCTGGGGTTGGTGTCATCCTGGTCACGGGGACCCTTATAAAGGATGGATATAGTCAATAGCGAGTGGTCACATGATCGGAACATGAACATGATCGGAGCGTATCCACCGTGAATGCCAAGCGCATGCGCAGTGATCCGTCGCAGAGGCGACCCAGGTGAGAGCTTCACATGAGAGGCAGAAACATTGGTAGCAAATTAAGCCAGTCCTTACCGGGTACCGAGTGTGTGTGCCTCCAAGGGGTCCCTTATAAAGCATAGATTTAGCCGATAGCGAGTGGTCACGTGATTGGAACAGATCAGCTGATGCGACCACGTGATCAAATGTAATTGGCGCATGCGCAAGCCGCACGAGGTTGCGTAGCAACTCGTGTGTATCTGCAGTGAATGCCAAGCGCATGCGCAGTGATTTGTCGCAGAGGCCAGCCCGCATAGTGGAGCAGGTGGACATGGGGATCGTATGTCATATCCAGGTAGTGTAACACAAAGTTCGCAGGTGGTAAGTACCAAATACATAACAAATAACTAAGAACATGAACAAAGTACAGCTTCGTTAAACTGTTATTAAGACATCATGTTGTGTAGAGAAAATATATATACCCATTGCATATAGTGGGGGAATTTAAACAAAGTAAAAATGTCCAAGGGCAGAACAATATGGCTGCTGGTGCAATGTATACATAACTGGACTGCATGATTAGTGTATAAACATGATAAAGCATAATTATTTTAACCCCTTCCCGACATGTGACGTAATAGTACGTCACATGTCGGGTCCCGGTACACGGAGAGGGCTCGCGGGCCGAGCCCTCTCCATAGCCGGTAAGTCTTCGCTGCATATTGCAGCAAAGGCTTACCGGTAACACCCGCGATCGGTGCCGGCACCGATCGCGGGTGTATTACTGCTGATTGCCGCCGGCACCTTTGAAAGGACGTCATCGGGAAGCGGCGTTCCGTCGCCATGGTAGCTTCGGGTCTCATGAAGACCTGAAGCTACTTCGGGTTAACCCATGCATTACAATGTGCTATCAGCTATCACTGTAGTATGGCAGTATATGATAGGACCGTACAGACACCCTAGGGTTAAAGTACCCTAGGGAGTCTGAAAAATAGTAAAAATAAAAATTAAAAAAAAGTTTAAAAAAAATATATAATAAAAAACCTAAAAATTCAAATCACCCCCTTTTGCCTAGAACTGATATAAATATAAATAAACAGTAAAAATCATAAACACATTAGGTATCGCCGCGTCCGAAAATGCCCGATCTATCAAAATATAATAACGGTTTTTAATTGCGTTTAACCCCGTAATGGAAAATCACGCCCAAAGTCGAAAATGGCACTTTTTTGCCATTTAAAAAAAAAAATTCTATAAAAAGTGATCAAAAGGCCGTACAGTCATAAAAATGATAACATTGTAAACGTCATCAAAATCCGCAAAAAACGGCACCACCCACAGCTCCATTCACTAAAGTATGAAAAAGTTATTAGCGCCAGAAAATGGCAAAATCTCCCAAAAAAATTTTGTACAGGAGGTTTTAATTTTTTTAAATGTATGAAAACATTATAAAACCTATACAAATTTGGTATCCCCGTAATCATACCGACCCAAAGAATAAAGTAGACATGTCATTTGGGGCGCACAGTGAAATCCGTAAAATCCAAGCCCACAAGAATACGGCACAAATGCGTTTTTTTTTTTACCAATTTCACTGTATTTGGAATTTTTTTACCGCTTCCTAGTACACGGCATGGAATATTAAATACCACCATTTTGAAGTGTAATTTGTTAAGCAGAAAATAGGCCATCACACAGCTCTGTACATGGAAAAATAAAAAAGTTACAGATTTTTGAATGTGGGGAGTGAAAAATGAAAACGCAAAAATCAAAAAGGGCTGCTGCGGGAAGGGGCTAATTTCATACATGTATATATACAGAAGAATTAATGATAAAAATATCTATATATAATAAAGTGCAAGTGACCCAGATGAGAGGGGGGAAGTGAGGGGGGGGGGACAGGAGAGGAGTGATGTGGGGTGTGCATGTGAAGGAAGGATAAGGTGGGGGAAGGTGAAGGTAGTGACAATGCCTAAGAATCATGTATAACATACCCTGGAGAATACATATCAGACAACGAGACATCACTGTTTACATCGCATAAAAACACATAACGAATCATCGCATAAAGGTGTGCTTACATCTAAAGATGTGAGCACCTAAATTACCATTCATTGGCGTGTAGTCCAGTTGCTTAAAAAGGGCATGTATATGCATGGTAAACAGTGCACATATTTTCAGGAGATGTCCTCTAAATAATGCACCCCATGTAGCTGTCCTGATTGTATCAATGCAGGTCCTCATTGGAAGGAATATCGCTGATGTAAGGGAATCCATTTATATATCTATTTATTGAAAGGATCTATATGAAAATCATAGATTAAAAAAACAAGCAGTTAAAAATGGTGTCTTAGTCGTTCAATGTGAGCACGATAGAGAAGTTCAAGTGGTTTTAGAGGAGGAGGAGGAAAGACAAATATTTTTTTTGGGGGGGGGGTCATCATTCTTTAGAGAAAGGGGGCAAACTTAGGGTCTCATTAAGGCCCTTCGGATGGATTGTATCAAGGGTCCAGATCCAACGTGTTTCACATTGTGCTAATCTTTTTTGAATTGGACCGCCCCTAATGCCTGAGACAATTTTATCAATGCCTCGTACTCTTAAAAGGCTGGGGTCAGAATTGTGTTTTTCCTTGAAATGTAGGGCCACAGGTTTCCCTTCTGGATCAAAGGCCGCATCCTTAGTGGCTTTGATGTCTCTCATATGTTCATGAATGCAGACTTTCATTGCCCGGGTCGTGAGGCCAATGTATATCTTTTTGCATGGGCATGTTGCATAATACACGAAAGCTTTAGTATTGAATGAAATATTATGCGTGATTTTGAATGTCTTGTTACCGGCAATTTGTAAATGTGTCAACATGTTCAACGTTAGGGCATGCAACACATTTGCCACACGGTCTACATCCCCATGTGGGTGGGGTAGCCCCAAAGATGGTCTTATGTTTTCCTGATTCGTAGTGGCTCCTTACCAAGAGATCACGTAGATTCTTGGCCCTACGGGCAGTTACTGTCAGATATGCTGCAATATATTTTGCTAGTGTGGGATCACATTGCAAAATAGGCCAATACTTTTCCAAAATGTGCTGCATTTGTCGCCATTGAGAGTGGTAATTAGTGATGTATCTCATCTGTTCGGATGGTGGTTGTCTGGTTTTTGGTACCAGAAGGTCTTGTCGTGGTGTCTTCTTTGCCCTCCGATAGGCCTCTTTGATTGCCCTATTACTATATCCGCGTTGTTGGAAGCGATTTCGTAGATCCATTGCTTGTCTTTCAAAATCTTCCACAGTTGAGCATATTCTTTGAATACGAAGGAATTGACCAGTAGGTATTGCTTGAATTGTTTGTATTGGGTGGGATGAGGTTGCGTGAAGCAGTGAGTTAACAGAGGTTTGTTTCCTGTATACATCCATCTGCAGGTACCCTTGTGAATCCTTTTTGATGGTCACGTCTAAAAAAGAGACACTTGTTTAATCTGCATTGTATGTCAGTCTGATATTATAACGGTTGTTGTTCAATTTATCAAAAAACAAACGCAAATCAGTCAGGTCACCTCTCCAGATGATCAGGATGTCGTCAATGTAGCGGGTCCAGAAGAGGACCCGTCCATGGCGACATCCTGATCACCTACCAATAGGTCCCTCTCCCACAGCCCCAGGAACAAAATGGCGTATGAGGGTGAACACGACGCCCCCATTGCCGTGCCCATGAGCTGCCTCAGCCTCGTACATTTCCCTAGGCCATAGGATGACATTTCCGCCCTTGTCCGTTAGTTTTATAACAATTGTTTTATCCTTCTTCAGACTATTAATTCATCTCCAATGGAGATTAGATAAATAATAATTACTCACCTGTTGATTTAATCTGTAGATGTCATAGGTCACTGCTTTCACAAATTGGTCTACTGCCGGACAGGTAGCCAAACTAGGGAATTTTTTTGATTTTTTTCTCACGCATTGTGGGATTTGTCGGTCGGCATTGTGTTCCTCTTGGAGCTCTTCCAAGACCCTCACTGCTTCTAGTTCTTGTTCTGTGTCAAAAATTATACTTGGATCCCTAGTATCAAACCATTTCTTGAAGATTAGGGATCTTACGAACATGTGAAGCTCTCACCTGGGTCACCTCTGCGACGGATCACTGCGCATCCGCTTGGCATCAGCATCAGCTGATCTGTTCCGATCATGTGAGCACTCGCTATTGACTATATCCATCCTTTATAAGGGTTCCCGTGACCAGGATGACACCAACCCCAGACAAAGGCTCATTTGAGCCGAAACGCGCGTCGGGGCAGCAGTCATCCCTGGACATTGGAGGCACACACACCCGGTACCCGGTAAGGACTGGCTTAATTTACTACCATTGTTTCTGTCTCTCACTTAAATGCACGTGCTATTACTATATACAAATGAATTGCTACGTTTTAACTTATGAGGCTGCAGTGGGTTTCTATGTTTCATTTTTCAACCAGTCCACTTCTGTATAATATCCTCTACATACCTCCTCCATATGTCCGGGCATGACTGCTTTCTTTTCTGTGTTTTATCTGTATGTACTGTACCTTGCATTAATCCATGTATTTTATTATGTAATGTAATTTAATTTATATTAATAAAGATTGCATCAATTTCTATTTTCTGTAATCTATACCATACCCTGGTATATATAAGTATAACGTAACAACCAAAGGGTTACTATGATAGAGGGAACCAAAGGCACATCCTAAGACAGTGGTGGCTAACCTGTGGCACTGGTGCCAGAGGTGGCACTCAGAGCACTTTCTGTGGGCACTCAGGCCATCACCTGAGATGACTACAGGCATCTTCCTGCAGTCCCAGATAGCCCAGGACTTGCTGTGCACAGAGCTATTTTAAAGTGACAGCGTTGCCTGGGACTACTGGAGGAGTGGGAAGGTGTGGACAGATCTGGATCATCATTGTAGCTCCTGCTCGGCCCGGACAATTCTTCCTGTTTATCCAAATTTCTTCTATTTTCTGCTTTATTGGTGTCCTCACAGTGCTGGTATCAATGAAAGCTGTGATAGAGAAGGGAGTGTAAATCACAAATGAAATTTCTGTGTTGGCACTTTGCAATAAATAAGTGGGTTTTGGTTGTAGTTTTTGCACTCGGTCTCTAAATGGTTCGCCACCACTGTCCTAAGATGATATGCATTAGATCAATTAATACATACACCAAGTGGTATTATCAAGGAAAGAAAAGGAAGCACTTAACAGGGGTTTGTGGCGCACACGATTGGATTTTGGTCCAATTGCGTCGACTTTCATGGGGCACAAATGGGGGGGCGTGGCTGTCGGACAACCCGACTTATTCGTACTAAGCATGGGATTTAAAATTCAAATTGTGCAGCAAGACATGCACTCACAGAAGATGGTGAACTCTGGCGAACCTGAGTGGGGAAGCGACACATGCAGCAGACTTCATACTCATCAGACAACGCACCTCGGGGATCGCGCAGGGACCGGGTAAGTAAATGTGTCCCGATATGTATAACATGAATGAGCATGAGTTGTCACTTGCAGAAAAAGATCACATATATTCCACGTTAGATCTGCCATTTTAGCAAATTAGATGTATTCATGTAAACAGAATCCACAGCAACTTGTTGGTATAAGCTTTGTTTCCATAAAAGGCTTCATAAAGCATTAACATAGAGTAAAAATAATTTTTTCTACTTCATTGACATCAGCTGCAAAAAACTGTGTGGGTTGCCTCCTGTGCTGTGATTTAAATAGTGCTTACTGTAATCCTCCATTTTTTCCTTATTTCTGATGTTTATGCCTCTTTTGACCTTAATATCTTAAATGTTTCTGTAGAAAATTCAGAAGGATATCCTTCACACATGAAATCTAACCCTCCCAAAAGGGACAAACACTGTGGTCGGGAAATATTGGTGTAGAAATATCTTGTTTGCTTTTAAATAAACAGCTTCTTTGAAAAAGATTTCCAGGCAGCTAGCGCACAGTTTGCATAAGCAACCTAATGGATGGGATTTATACAAATCCTTTTCATATTCCATCCACCTGCAGAGTAAAATGAATAACTGTTCACTGCTGACTTGGAGTCATTACATCAATTACCACCACCTTAAAGACATGTTAAGAGTGTATGAAGAGGGCTCCTGGGCTCAGCCCTCTTCATGCATACAGGGAGTTTGCTGCATTATGCAGAATACATCGACCACTAACATTGTTAACAGTTTAAGTGCCTGTTAAGTAATCCCTGTGGCACTTAAATACTGATGGCGCATGGGTGCCTCCAAACGTCCCCATGTCTGAAAGACCACTTTTTTGCCATTTCTCCACATGTACAATTTAAAATAAAAGGGAATAAAAGTGCGTATTGTACAGTCCACAAAAACACTCAGCTCATCCTGAATGATTTTCTCCAGCCTCTCCAGCATTTTGTTGGATATAAAACATATGAACTTCCTGTGCACCTGTGTTATTAAATTTAAAGGACATCTACCATCAGATTACTGATGGTAGATGTCCTTTAAATTTGATGAACTGGGATAAATTTGATTACTGATGGTAGATGTCCTCTCAGGCATGCTCATTAGCTTTACTGGGGGATACCACCGTTTTTCATTAATTCCAAGGCATCATTATTCTGAAGAAATGAAGCTTGTAAAAATATGTAAATGAGCCTGAGGAGCTCAGGCTTATGTCACCTGAGTACCTCATGGCCTTCTCCTAAAATATGCACGCCCCCCACCTACTTCCCACTGCACCACCTATATTCGCCCTTGTTTGCTCTTATTGCAGACAGCCTGCTCACACTTGAGCAAGAAGTCCTTCTTTGCATAGCCGCACTAGTAACCTGCCGGGTGTGCAAGGAAAGTCTTCTTGCGAATGCGCAGGTTTTGTAGTCAGCTGGCTGACATCACCACTTGTCTGCAAAGAGCGGGAGGTTTGTTGGTAGCTGCTGCTTTAGAATAATTCTTGTATCCTGTACCAAAGATAACAGTGCATATAAGGTGATTTATCATGCTCCGGCCTTTGTGCCACACCCTCCTGTGCCCTGGCGGATACATACAGAGGCGTGAACCCCCTGATGTATCTGGTGGGCGGCACGGCCTGAGACAAAACTATACCAGAACCAACCAGGCATAGCTTTGCACTACATGAACTTCTTTACCCAAGTCGAGAGTTGATGCTTCTTTCACCAAGCAAGATGGGCCATGGAGTATCTGGTGACATTTTATACACTTACACTGATCAAACATCAAAGTTGCTCCTGATTTTGGTCAGACCTTCTTGCTTTTAGAGCTTGGTTAATGATGAAGTACAAAAGTTGTGGTGGATCAAGGTCTATTCTGAGGTTGATGGGTCTTGAGTGATATATGAAGTTTTGGACTGGAGTCTGATGGACCCTTTGACCCTGGTTATTGAATGATATGTCAGGGTCTTCATAATGAAATGAATGGTCATTGAAGTCCTGTCATCTTTAGAAATCCAAATTATTGAGTAGTTGGTTGTCTTAGAGTCTGTAGATCAGAGGTTTCTCAATCACTGCTCAAAAAATACTTAATTCATGATCAAAGGGGCTTCAAAAGTTGTGTAATTCTGTTTAGATGTGATAGCTTTGCACAAAAGTCTGTGAACCAATGTCCCGTGTCTCCCACTGGCCTGGCTACCACACACCTCTGCGCCCCCCTCCATATCCCCCATGACGTTTGCTGTAGTCACATTGTATTCAAAAATGTTGGCACTGGGCAGAAAATTGGCGCAGAAACAGTGATAATTTCCCCCCTATATCTTTCAGCATTGGCAAACCTATGGTACATGCCATAGGTGGCACTCAGAGCCCTCTCTGTGGGTACCCAGGCCATAACCCCATCATACAGTTGACCAGACTAGACTCCTGGCCTCCTCCTTCACTCCCAGCCAATAATCAATCTATGTGTACAGGTGTGAACAGGGATATTTATCATTTGAACGCCTACTGCAGGCCCTTGACTTTTCCAGTCATTTTGGACGGCTTACCCTCCTTCTTTAAACGTATTGATGTCATCAGTGTACTTATACGATTTAAAGCTGAGGCAGAGCATAATAAATAAGTGGGGTTTGATTGTCGTTTGGGCACTTTTCTCATTGCTTTCTTCTTTTACTCCCAGAATATTTTAGCACAGTGGTAGCTGTGGCACAGACACCATATATGGCCTCCCTCTTTGTGGTGCTCCATTCAATTTTAAAGCAACTCATCAATGGCTGCCAGGGACTGCAGGAGGAGTTATGGACAGGGCCAGACTTGTATTTGAGCTATTGGAGCTCTTTCTCAAAGCCCCATGATTCTTCCTGTTTTTGGACCCTCAGGTAAAGCTACAATGAAAATAGAGAAAATGGGGAAGTACCATAAAAAATAACTATTTACAAAATAAATAAACCTGTGTTGAAGCTTCAATGATAACCCAAATGTTCCTTCCTTCTCCAAATGATATTGGTATTCTATAACAATAAAGATCATTTTTAACCCCTTACTTTGCAATTTTAGTCAGTTTTATTGTTGCTTTTGTTCCTATCACTTCCTAGGCTGGTCAGTGTTGGTGGGAACTAGCTGAGCAGACACTTCCTGATTCCTCTATGCTATGAGATGCTGTGTGCTGACATTGTGCGTAGATTATCAGGGTACAGGGTTTAGCTACACCTTTATGTAGCTTCTGACGATTCCACTAGTATCTGACACATAGAAAACAAGAGATGAGACAGATAATAGTCAAGAGATTGATAAAAAACACACAATGACACTCAGCTCTACTTCCTCGCCTAATCAATAAAACACACAGTCAGCATTGCTATGTCACTTCCTAGCCTTGGATCAAGAGCTTATCTTGTCTGTAGAGCTGCTTCTGTTTCCTGCTACTGATGTACAAGATGTTCCTGTGTTTGTATGCCTCCTGCCCCTCCCCCTGCAGTACAAGAGAAGCTGCCAGCCATAGTCAGAAATTTTTGGTCATATCCAGGATCAACCAAAATGTAAATGCCAGGACTGATAGAGACAGGTTGGAATTATATCTGTGAAATTTATAATTTTTTATTATTTTAATAATATTGAATTAGAGAATGTGTTATTTTGTCATGTTGAGTATATTTAAAAATTTTGTCTGGGTGGAAATACCCCTTTAAGGATCAGGGTAATCAGTGCCTCCAGGACCAGCCATAGTTTTCAGTTTTTTGCACATTTTCTTTTCAACGGCTCTAACTTTAAAAAAAAAATCCGGGCTACCTATTGGCAAGTGATGGAAACCTTTTAGAGACCGAGTGCCCAAACTACAACATAGACCTGCTTATTTATCGCAAGTGCCAACACAGAAATGTAATTTAGTTGATTTATACTCCTGCTCTGTACAGTTTTCATTGATATCAGCCCCTGGGACACCAATAAAGCAGAAATGAAGTCCCAGTTAGAGCTGTCACTTTAAAATACCCTGTGCACAGCAAGTCGGGCTGTCTGGACTGCAGGAAGGATACTGGAGTCCTCTCTGGTGATGGCCGAGTGCCCACAGAAAGGGTCTCTGAGTGCCACCTCTGCACCCAGTGCCATAGGTTAGCCATCACTGGACCTATTGGATCCTTCAACATTTTCAAGATAATAGGGTATATCTTACTTTGTTATTTTTTTGGTATGCATCTAGATGCTATGCAGCACCAGTTACTAGGGAAAAGTGCACAATGGCAATGACATTTGTCACTATTCAACAAGCTCAAAAATCGCGAAATGTATTGGATTTTTAAGCTTAACACCCTAGTCCCTGCTGGACTCAATGAAAGCCTGGAAAATGTACTTCTAAATTCTCTATCTTAATAACCCATATCATTAGCCAAGACATCTGTTTGAACTGTATCACATTTTATTATTGTATTATTCAATTGAATTTATTTTATATATATATTTTTTTTTCATCAGAATGTTTATCTCCTTTTTGCAATGTATTTATATATTATATGTAATTATTTATTCATCTCTTATTATGTTACTGTTCTTATTCATTATCTTTTATTCAATGTATAGACGCTTAATAATGTCCCATCATCCATGTAACAGATACTAACCTATTTGATTTATTATTTATCATATCTATGTATCAGTTAGTAATTCCCGATATTTTTTGTTATCTAATATTATTACCTTATGCTTGCGCAACTACCAAACTGTCCCTTAAATAATTATATCAAATAACCACATCTACTAATTGTCCCCTAAATAACTATTATACCATGTTATTTCCTAAATTTAAGGTTTGCATTTGAGATACCGCTTTCGCAGATGCCTTCACTGTGGACATCGGCTGCGCACACGCACAACCCTCGGCACCTTACCGATGTAGAGCAGTGGCGCATGCACTCCACTGCTCACAGCAACGATCCATTCAGTCTCCTTCCGGGCGCGACGCCGGACTGTGGTTTTACTGCGCAGTTGCCGGGTCCCCACACAACCTATGAAATTTTTATTAATTTTTTTTTTTTTCTCTTTATTGAGTATGTTCATCGATCTATTTTTTTTTTTTTTTCTCTTATTGAGTATGTTCATCGATCTATATATATATATTTTTTTTTCTCTTTATTGAGTATGTTCATCGATCTATTTGATAGGGTGTTCAACTTACCACTCCCATTTATTTGATAGGGTGTTTGCCTTACCACTCCCTATTATGCTAATTATTGTGGCTTTTTAACCTCCACCCACCCATGCTGTCATTGTCCATTTTTTCAGTCAGATGAAGGGATTGCTCCCGAAACGCGTCACTCTGGACATTAAGGTCTGATTTTATTTGTACCATGAAATCTGTAAGTGCTTTTTTATCCTCAATAAAAGTCCTTGCCTTTGGTGTGAGTCGAGTCAGTATATCTTGGCATTTCTGGTGTAGAGCACTCACCTTTTTAAGGTAGTTTAGGGAACACCTTTAGCCCCATTTCTCCTTTTTCGTTTATTGCACATTTGATACCGGTCCACTATTGTGGGAACCGGTCATACCAGGGACTGTGGAGCTGCAGGAACTACCAGGACTTGGAGGAATACTCTTGGGATTTTACATGCATACCACCAAGTGGTAAACAGGTGAGCAGTTTTGCTTATTCCTTACTGAACACTATGCCGACGGTATCACACGAGGCGCCGTCCTCCTGTTGTTCTTTTCTTTTCTCTTTATATGTACAGTTTACCGGAACTTTGTTTACCGGTTTTGGAACTCTGGAGTGATTTTGGCTTGCCGTATTGTGTACCGATTGTCTTCGTACCGACTTTTGTGACTCATTGCTGACCCTGTGGATTACTACAACTGAACATGTGCCCTAAGGAGGCCCGTCTTCGCCAGAGGGAACAGGTTTTTGCGGATTTTACCAAATCTGCCCCCGGTACTTTTCAAACAGAAAATAAGGTTCATTCTCCTAAAGAATCAGAATTTCAAACCATATCGACTCTTTTCTCGCAGCTTGAGAAAGCCATGAGATCGGAATCGCAGCACCATCTCGATAGACTGTTCCTTACCACCTACTTGAAAGAAAATATTGTACCGCGAGGGCTCAGGCTACACCCTGAGCCGGCTTTCAAGAATGATTCAGATTTTGTAAATATCTGGGACTCTCTTTTACACGACTGTTCCATTTCTCTTCTGAAATGTTTGTGTGATAAAAGGTTGAATCTAACTAACAATGCTACTCGTTCTATAGATGACATTCTAGTAGAATTAAGTCCCTTTATGCAACATCCACTATATCAAAAATTTGATAAACAACTTAACACAAATATCGATAACCTTGAAAAAGACATACTCACAAAAAAATTGAAGAAACTAGAAAGGGATAGAAATGATTTCAATACAGGTAATATTAAGTTTTGGACAAATGAAAACAAAGCAAGGCGCCACCACTTAAATACTCGACATACCAATACCATTAAGGCCGACCCGAGTGGAATCCCACCCCGGGGCACTAACCACAACCCGACTAGTCCCCACACCAAAAAAGGGTACATGAATTCCCGTTATAAGAAACCTCGTTCTCAGGATACTCAACGTGCTTTCATACATACTCGCACTTTTAAACCATCAGACACACCCCCCATATTGGGAACTCCCTCATCTAACCTCCCAAGAAAGAGCAGACCCAGCTACCTCACGAAACATAAAGTTATAACCAATAGCCCCAGACCTAACCCAGGAATAGAGATCACCCACCCACCTAATCTGGATCTCCAAAAACCCATTTTACCCTCAGGCAGATTCAATACAGATTCCACCTCTAATATAGACCTGAATTTGACCATACTCACTACCCATCCCAACAGCCCCAAAACAGGAAGTCCCTCGGATGAAGTCCAACAATTTTTCACACCCAGTTCCAATACTCATTGTATAGATCCACCCACAGACAATATCCACACGGGGGAGGCCCCATCTTCCAACGACTCCATCTCTTTTTTAGGGCTTCCACAAGAAGTGAGGAAAACCCCAGTTTTTCAATACACAATAGACCCATGTATAAAAGAGATAATATACAAAGCCCCCACCACGAAAGTCAAAAAAGAAAAAACCCAGAAAAAGAGGAGTCAGAGGAGGAAAGCACAGAACACGAAACCCTCTCCTCCGGGGAAGACTCCCTATTGGAAACCCCGAGATACAAGAGGCAAAAATAAAACCTGTCATAAACAACACCACAACGTCTAATAAATTTACCAACTCTACCACAAAACCCACACCGGCTCCCCTCAATATGGTGAAAATCTTCAATTTGTCCTCCTATGTTCTAAAAGAAGCTGAACAGAAAGTTTTAGAAAAGGGTCTTTCCTTCTGCCCGACATCTATTTCCAACGATTTCGAGCTTTTTGTTGATCTTAATAAATTCATTAGGAAACTTACACTTAAAAGACATTTCAATATACAAAAAGATACTATAAAAAATACTACCAGCGCACCTACTCCAGACTCCACTGAAAACTGTATACCCTTCATACACACAGACCTAAAACCTAAGTCTGTCTTCTACCCAACCCATCATAAGGGCAATTATGTAGAAACATTCTACTCCCTGGTCTCTACAGATTTCCGCACCTTACATGCCGAATCCAAGACCCTTCCACAAACAAAACATAATGTTTCCATCCCAGAGAAGAAAGCACTGTCACAATTAGCCCAAAATGCTGATATAACCATTAAGGCAGCAGACAAGGGGGGAGGTATTGTGGTGCTAAATAGAACTGATTATATCAAGGAATCCCTCAGACTTCTCTCGGATATTAACTTCTACACAAAATTAGACAGGAATCCCATGTTGCCTTTTAAAAAAGCCCTATATGATCTCTTAGAAGAAGGATTCAAAATGGGGGTCCTTAACAAGAAGGAACTAAATTACCTGAAGATTGAAGAACCTGCCCTTGCTCTTTTTTACTACCTACCTAAGATTCATAAGGATCTCAACAACCCACCGGGACGTCCCATAATCTCAGGGATTGAGTCACTAACAGCCAACCTTTCCCACTATGTGGACGTCTTTCTTCAACCACATGTCAGAAAACTACTTTCATACACATTGGACACCTCTGAGCTCTTGAGACAAATATTGGATTTTCCCTGGGAAGATAATTATCTGTTTATCACTATGGACATTGCTTCACTATATACGAATATCTCACACGACCTCGGCACCCATGCCGTCTCACAATACCTCAGAAAGGACCCTGACATGCCAGATTTCCAAAGCAACTTCATCACTAGGGCCATTACTTTCATTTTAGAGCATAATTTTTTCTCATTTTTGGATAAAATCTATTTACAGCGGAGGGGCACGGCCATGGGCAGTAAGTTCGCACCAAGTTACGCTAATTTGTTTGTTGGACTTTTTGAAGAACAAAATATTTATACACACGAACTATTCAAACACTGTCTCTTGTATAAGCGATATATAGACGATATATTTATCATTTGGAAGGGTAGCAAGGAAGAAGCTGTGAATTTCATCAGGGACATAAATGACAATCAATGGTGCCTCAGTTTTACCTCCAATATTACATCTAACGAAGCCGAGTTTCTAGACATTGTAGTTTGCCACAAAGAGGGTAAAGTATATACCAAAACACATTTTAAAACAGTCGACAGTAACAGTTATCTAGAATTTTCTAGTAATCATTTCAAGAAGTGGAAGACTAATATTCCATATGGTCAGTTCAAGAGAATAAGACGGAACTGTACCACCAACGAGGATTTCAACACACAGAGCAGTATAGTGGCAGATAGGTTTAGAGCCAAAGGATACCCCGCACGTATCATCACAACAGCATGCAACAGAGCAGGTGCCCTCACACAAAGGGAGTGTTTGTTACCATCGAAGAGGGGAAGTACTAATAATGATTCCCATGCGATCAACTTCATAACCACTTTTTCTAACGATGGTCTAGCAATTAGAAAAATTCTCCAAAAACACTGGGATCTTCTACTGCATGACCCTTATCTAAAAGATGTCATTCCAAAGAATCCGAGACTGACCTTTAGAAGATCCCGTACCGTCAAAAACATAGTGGCCCCAAGTCGATTACGCACTCAAACAACAGTCAAACCGTCATTCTTCCCCCGTACCATAGGCAGCTTCAAGTGCAACCACAATCTGTGCAAATGCTGCGAAACAATCACACACAGAAGGACTACTTTCCAATCCAACACAACTGGAGAAACTTTCGATATAAAAAGTTTTCTTAATTGTAGCACAGACTATGTGATTTATATGATAGAATGTACCTGCAAACTACAATACGTAGGACGCACTATACAGCCATTAAGGGAAAGGCTCAACAAACATCGATCTAACATCACGAATGGTTTCTGCCAACACAGCGTATCCAGACATGCTGCAATACATCATAATAAAAATTACAAGGAATTCACAATAACGCCCATTGAACAAATCAGCCCCTCTGCCCCTCAACGTTTCAACAAGCTCAAAAATCGCGAAATGTATTGGATTTTTAAGCTTAACACCCTAGTCCCTGCTGGACTCAATGAAAGCCTGGAAAATGTACTCTAAATTCTCTATCTTAATAACCCATATCATTAGCCAAGACATCTGTTTGAACTGTATCACATTTTATTCCATTGTATTTTATTCAATTGAATTTTATTTATATATATTATTTTTTTTCATCATGAATGTTTATCTCCTTTTTGCAATGTATTTATATATTTATATGTAATTATTTATTCATCTCTTATTATGTTACTGTTCTTATTCATTTATCTTTTATTCAATGTATAGACGCTTAATAATGTCCCATCATCCATGTAACAGATACTAACCTATTTGATTTATTTATTTTATCATATCTATGTATCAGTTAGTAATTCCCGATATTTATTTGTTTTATCTAATAATTATTACCTTATGCTTGCGCATCTACCAAACTGTCCCTTAAATAATTATATCAAATAACATACATCTACCTAATTGTCCCCTAAATAACTATTATACCATGTTATTTCCTAAATTTAAGGTTTGCATTTGAGCATACCGCTTTCGCAGATGCCTTCACTGTGGACATCGGCTGCGCACACGCACAACCCTCCGGCACCTTACCGATGTAGAGCAGTGCGCATGCACTCCACTGCTCCACAGACACGATCCATTCAGTCTCCTTCCCGGGCGCGCGCCGGACTGTGGTTTTACTGCGCAGTTGCCGGCGTCCCCACACAACCCTATGAAATTTTTATTAATTTTTTTTTTTTTTTTTCTTTATTGAGTATGTTATTTTTTTTTTTCTCTTTATTGAGTATGTTCATCGATCTATTTGATAGGGTGTTCAACTTACCACTCCCATTTATTTGATAGGGTGTTTGCCTTACCACTCCCTATTATGCTAATTATTGTGGCTTTTTAACCTCCACCTCACCCACTGCTGTCATTGTCCATTTTTTCAGTCAGATGAAGGGATTACTCCCGAAACGCGTCACTCTGGACATTAAGGTCTGATTTTATTTGTACCATAGAAATCTGTAAGTGCTTTTTTATCCTCAATAAAACGTCCTTCTTTGGTGTGAGTCGAGTCAGTTATATCTTGGCATTTCTGGTGTAGACACTCCACCTTTTAAGGCTAGTTCGCCCACCTTTAGCCCCATTTCTCCTTTTTCGTTTATTGCACATTTGTCACTATTAAGACTGTGCTGGTCTAGACAGACCTAGCAGCAGCTTTTCACTACCAACATGCAGACGATCACGTTTTCAGTCACATTATTTTGGGAATGCATAGAGGCAGCAAACCAAAAATAGAGAAGACAGAAGTAGTAAATAGGTAAGGTAAATAAGGTAAGGTAAGTTACCTGGACAGGGTCAGACTTACCCACAGGGTTCTCGGGGAAAACAGCGGTGGCCGATGGAATCTAAAGCAATGATGATGCAGAGAGCTAGGAGCTCCCCACATCATCATTGTGCCTCTCTACTGCTATGTACAGCAGGTCGGCAGGCGCGATATGATGACTTTATCTCCTGCCGGCTTTGTATACACAGCAACAGAGGAGCTGCCGGGGAACCTGGAATGGTAAGGTATGTGGTGCTTGTTTTTATTAACTATGTTACAAAGAGGAGAGTGGGCCACACTAAGAGGGAGGGATGAAGGGGCCCACAAAAAGATGGGGAGATAAGAGGGGGTCACATTAAAACAAAAGGGAGATGAGAGGGGTCACAAAAAGGGGGGGATGAGAGGGGGCTCATAAAATGGGGCAAACAAAATAGGGGGGCGCACAATGAGAGGTGGAGTTGAGAGTGGGTCAGAAAAAGAGAGGGAGACGAGAGAGACGAGAGAGAGAGATACCAGGGGCCCCACAATAAGAGGGGGAGGTGGAAGGGGACAATAGTAAGAGGAGGGGGAGGTGAGTGTGGCCATAAATGAGGGGGGTGAGAAAGGGGGTACAGAAGTTTAGGGGAGCCAAAAATGAGAGGGGGAGATACCAGTGGGCCCACAATAAGAGGGGGGCGATACCAGGGGATAACATTAAGATGAGGGAGGTGAGAGGGGCCATAAATCAGGGGGGTGAAAGGGGGTACTGAAGGTAAAAAAACTGGGAAACCTATTGACTTGAGTATAAGCCTAGTATATAGCATGCCAGATCATGCCCCCAGTATATAGCCAGAAGCCCCTTGTCCCCAGTATATAGACAGACAGAATATGCCAAACCCCTGCCCCCAGAATATAGCCTGCAGCCTCTGCCCACCCCCAGTATATAGCCAGCAGCCCCTGCCCCCCAGTATATAGCCTGCAGCCCCTGCCCCCAGTATATCGTCTACAGCCCATTTCCCCTATAATATAGCCTGCAGCCCCTGTCCCCCAGTATTTAGCCTACAGCCCCTGCCTCCACAGTATATAGCCTGTAGCCCCAGTCCCCATTATTTAGCCTGTAGCCCCTCCCCAAGAAATGCACAGCCTATAAGAAAAAAACAAAATGTGCACTTACCTTCTGACGCCCCCCGACAGGTCCTGTTTTTTCCTCCGTTGTTTCCTCCTAGAATGTCAGCTTATGGCTGATGTCATGATGTGAGCAGTGGGCATCAGAAGGTGAGTAAACATTTTGGTTTTTTATAGACTAGGGTATAAGCCGAGCATATTTTTGTCCCCCAGTCCGACCCTGTACCTGGAACATCCTTCGTAATGTAAGGTCCTAAACAGCATCCATAAATACACAGTGGGTGGTCAGGAACCAGTTAAATGAAGGTGTTGACACTTTGAGATAGATAAGTGGCTTTAGCGTTCTTGTTTGGGCACTAGGTCTGTTTGGGCACTAGGTTTGGCGTCTTTTCCTTAGCACATCACATAAACAGCTACAGGCTGTATTTTTTATGGAAGGACATTATTACTATTCTTTTCTCTATGTAGTACAAGAAACTATCAGTATCCAGAGATCAGAAGTTGAGATATCTTCTGCATTACAACTGTGTGACAAGAGCCTGTCCATGCAATATCATCATCCAGGAAGCCTAGTGCCTGAGAAAGAGGCCCCTTGAGAGTACAAAAAGTCATGTAAAATATAGGACAGACATAATGTCAAAGAATATATTGCAAAATCACATTGCTTTGAAAAGCTGGTTTTATCATGACACAAATGTCTATAGAAGAACAAAAGTTTGATGACATAATACATGCCATAGGTTTAATAATAAATTGCCATATTTTCATGACAAAAAAAAGCTACCCCAGCAGTCTAGTAGAGGATCCCGAACAGCATTTTGAGGTCAATAAGAATTTATTACAATATCCATTTTATACATACAATAGTTTTATAAAATATTATCATTGTGGGACACACAGTTTCAGAAACATTTTATACAAAACGGACAAAAATAACACATTCATATAGCATTTCAGTTCTCATTTGAGAAATCAATTTGCATTAATAGGAAAAACATTTAAAACATACAAAATTGTTCACAAGTTTTGTTTTTCAAATGAAAAGTTATGAATTGAAAGTGAAACAGGTTGATTTCACATTTGAGAGCACTGTAACTTAAAGTCTGTGTACACCTTTAGCTCCATACTTTGAGTAATGTATTATACCTTTTAAAGCACTAAAAAAAAACTTTTCTTAATTAGATATTTTAAACTTTTTTAATGATGCGTGCCATGCATGTATGAGAGGCTACTATCCCTGTATGTTAACCCTGTTTTATATAGAAGATACCCAATGTTAACACAACTCACTGGTATTAACCCTCTAAGGGACAGGGTCACATAGGAGCTGCCATCTTGGTTTTCATCACCCTGCCCCTATGTGATGTCATCTGGGGGACATTGAAAGCTTGCTAGGACAGAGATCCTGAGATAATAATTCTTTATTTACATAGCGCCTGCAGATTCAAATCGCTGCACAGAACTTGCCAAATATTATGGTACATCAGGATTACAGTTTGCAATACATACAATTGTATTGCAGTACTGTATATAAGAAAAATGAAAACAAATATTCCCAAAATGGTATCAAATGGTCAGCGTGTGTTTTTCAAACTTTTACTCATTGTAGCATGTAACATCAACAATACCTTGAGAAAGGCTTGCATGCTGAAACATGTGTTGGGGAAGACGCCCAGGGACACAAACTACTTGTTGGTATGTGTATAACAGCTTTTTACCTCTAATATACAGTCATAGCCAAAAGTTTTGAGAATTATACAAATGTTAATTTTTACAAAGTCTACTGCATCAGGTTTTATAATAGCAATTTTCATATACTCCAGAATGTTATAAAGAGTGATCAGCTTAACAGCAATTAATTGCAAAATCAATATTTGCCTAGAAAATTAAGTCATTTGATTACGTGATTAAGTAAGAATCATACAACTGGACACTTTAAAAGGAGGCTGGTGCCTGGCATCATTGTTTCTCTTCTGTTAACCATGATTATCTCTAAAGAAACATGTGCAGTCATCATTGCACTGCACAAAACTGGCAAAACAGGGAAGAGTATCGCAGCTAGAAAGATTGCATCTCAATCAACAATCTATTGCATCATCAAGGAATTCAAGGAGAGGGGTTCCATTGTTGACAAAAAGGCTCCGGGCGCCCAAGAAGGACCAGCAAGGGCCAGGACCGTCTCTTAAAAGTGTTTCAGCTTCAGGATTGGGCTACCAGTACTGCAGAGCTTGCTCAGGAATGGCAGCAGGCAAGCGTGAGTGCAGCTGCACGCACTGTGAGGCGGAGACCCTTGGAGCAAGGCCTGGTGTCAAGGAGGGCAGCAAAGAAGCCACTTCTCTCCAGAAAAAACATCAGGGACAGACTGATATTCTGAAAAAGGTACAGGGAATGGACTGCTGAGGACTGGGGTATAGTCATTTTCTCTGATGAATCCCCTTTCCGATTGTTTTGAACATCTGGAGAACAGCTTGTTCGGAGAAGACAAGGTCAGCAATACCACCAGTCTTGTCTCATGCCAACTGTAAAGCATCCTGCAACCATTCATGTGTGGGGCGGCTTCTCAGCCAAGGGAATCGACTCTCTCACAGTCTTGCCTAAAAACACATCCATGAATAAAGAATGGTACCAGAATGTCATAGTATCATAGTATATAAGGCTGGAAAAAGACGCAAGTCCATCAAGTCCAACCTTTAAGAATGAAATAAATGTTTTATCCTCATAACCCGTGATATTTTTTCTCTCCAGAGAGGCATCCAGGCCTCTCTTGAACATGTACATAGAGTCCGCCATAACAACCTCCTGCGGCAGAGAGTTCCATAGTCTCACTCATCTTACAGTAAAGAACCTTTGTCTATGGCTATGGTAGAATCGCCTCTCCTCTAGGCGTAGAGGATGCCCCCTTGTCCTGGTCACAGGCCTAGGTATAAAAAGATCTTTGGAGAGATCCTTGTACTGTCCGTTCAGGTATTTGTACATTGGAATGAGGTCTCCCCTCAGTCGTCTTTTTTCTAAACTGAATAATCACAAATTTTGTAATCTGTCAGTCCTCCAAGAGCAACTTCTCCCATCCATCCAAGAGCAGTTTGGTGATCAACAATGCCTTTTCCAGCATGATGGAGCACCTTGCCATAAAGCAAAGGTCATAACTAAATGGCTCAGGGAACAAAACAGAGATTTTGGGTTTATGGCCTGGAAACTCCCCAGATCTTAATCCCATTGAGAACTTGTGGTCAATCATCAAAAGACGAGTGGACAAACAAAAACCAACAAATTGTGACAAAATGCAAGCATTGATTGTGCAAGAATGGACTGCTATCAGTCAGGATTTGGTCCAGAAGTTGATTGAGAGCTGCCAGGGAGAATTGCAGAGGTCCTGAAGAAGAAGAGTCAACACTGCAAATATTGATTTGCTGCATTAACTCATTCTAACTGTCAATAAAAGCTTTTGTTACTCATAATATGATTGCACTTGTATTTCTGTATGTGATAAAACATCTGACAAACACACATAAAAACCAGAGGGCAACAGATCATGTGAAAATGTAATATTTGTTTCATTCTCAAAACTTTTGGCCATGACTGTATTTGTAGTGTTTACAACTCTTGAATTGTATAGCATTCAGAGTTTTGGGTACACCTGTTTACATGCACTTTGCACTTTATGAGCCTTTTTGTACTTTACTGACATTTGCTGCTATCTGTTGTATTGATTTGATATCTGTGACACTTATGATATGATGCAGCTACATTGTGAAGAGTCAAACCATTTGGCTCACTGCGGAAAAGATGCTGCACAAGTCGTCAAACTGGGCGTTCATTATCTCTGTTTCAACGTTTATGAGATCTGCCCCTTTCTCAAGCATCAATGAAAATATCTACTTGACCAACATAAATTAACACTTTATATAACTCTGTAAACTTAAAGCGTAACTGTAAAGTTATTTGGCAAAAAATTGTTTTAGCACAGGCTGTAGAGAGCCTTTGACAACAGTTCCAATGATACCTTTATCATGCTTACAGCTTTTTCCTATCCTGACATATAGAGTTAATAGATATATGAGGCTAGCTATAAAATATTCTCCGCTTTTCCTGAAGTGGGCAGGACTTCCTGGTTGTGACACAGCTTTGGGCTATGCTGCCAGTAGCTCTCAGGGCATTCACGTGAACGTGAATAAACAGCTCAGCCAATCAGGACACAGAATCAGTGTTCCTGCTTGTACAGAGATCTAGTACAGAGAAATCAGGGAAGATACAGAGCACTGGAACTCTGCATCATACTGTAATCACAAAGAAAAAAATATATATTAAAACATGTCCATCTACACTGTAAAACACCTACATAAGAATAAAAAGATGACCACATGTGCATATATATATATATATATATATATATATATATATACACATGCAGTGTTCTTTGTGTCCCCCGAGTGATGTAATGTGGTAGGATGAAAAAGTTCAGACTGCAGACTGCCATCAGGTTGTACACCAGTAGTTTTCCTGGCATATATGTCCTCTGAACTTCTCCACAAAATTATATGTGAATGTAGCCTTAGCTTGTAAGAAAACAGGCTGCAAAGTCCCCCTTAGTAATAGCTTCCATCTCTCTGTTGATATGCATATCTATATTCCAGCCAAGACTACAGGTTTATTTCTGCTCTCCCTGTGTCGGTTACAAAGCTCTGAGAAGTAAGTTTTAATACCTTTTTCTCTATACCTTGTTAAAGTATAAAAACACTATTTTGTAATTGCATTGTTTGTTTTCCTATCTTTTAATTTCAGCTAGATAAGGAAAGACATGCTGAGCAGCAATACATAAACAGCCCTGCAGCCTGAGGGGGTTTGCAGACTTTATTTTACAACCTACGCAGAATTTCATAATAAAGTATATTATAAAGATGTTCTCAAAACTCTATCCGACACAATATTAAAAATGAATCTCAAACAACATTAAATCTTAAACAACAGTTAGACTTTAAATGCTGTCACTAGGAAAGACAATTTATCCTTCAGAAATAATGGAAAAAATAAACAAGTTATTTCTTTTGAAAGGTGGGAATTAAAAAACTGGAATGCAAAAACTGAAAAGGAATGAGACCTTAAAAGATAATTTTTTTACTGTTTTTATTCTGCAGTCAGCAATTTTGTCATAAAGTAAATATGTATCTGTATATAGTATATGTTATTGAAACTGTATGTAGGTTTATTTTGTAGAATGTAGAGCATACTGTATGTACCAGTAAAGAGAAAAAAAGAAGAAATTAAGAAGCTATAGACATTCAGTTTTATTGGTTCATAAGTCTTCAAAACTCTACATCTGATGTTGGAACATGAAAGATGGTAAAGGCAAAGCTCTCAATAATGAAATGAGCCGGTGACACTGAATCATATCTAAAACTAAATAATTAACATTGTAAAATGAAAACAAATTTTCAATGTAAATTAATAATTCACATGTATATGTATACATATATATAATTCACATTCATGTATATGCACCTGGAAATCACTATGATATGATATAAATGACTATGATATAAATGTTAAAGCTAATAAAAATATACATTCAACAAAAGTGCTGCCTTCATTGAATTTTACAATCTAGTTATGAAAATATCATACACTTTCTTGTTATGAATTTCTGAATATCAAAGCCTAAATATATACATTCATCAGGGTAAGTTTCCAGTGATCAGTTGTACATTATATTGTCCTTGCATTGCATATATTCTATTGTACTTATTTCCTTTATTTTGAATCTGTTTTATTACCTGATTGTAGATTTTTACATTCTGTTTTTGTACATGGTTTGCTTGAGCTTCTTTAGTCGTGCTGACTCATTTAGGTTTATGGGAGAGTTATAAAATCACTATTTCCTAAAAAATATATTTTACATAAAAATGTGGTTTAAAAATATGTTATTTTATGATGCTGCATTCCATCTTAGTTGTTCCTTTAATTTTTCTTATTAATGTTGTGTGGGGGAGATTTTGGGGAAGATTTTGAAGCATGGTTGTTATTTCCAATGAGTTCTTCAATCAGTGATGAAAGTGCTCTGAGGTATAGGTGCAGCTTTAGCATTGAGTACTCGTTTCAAGTATTAAATGTTCTCTTGTCCTTCTCTGGGTGCTGCTCTGTTCTGGATCGTGACTCTGAAGCATTCAACCAGCAGTTGGAATCAAAACTTCTATAATTATTGTCTGCTCTGGAGTCAGTATTAATGCCTGGTATGAGGGGCTGAATTATCAGTTTTCATTGCTTATTATTGTCTGATCTGGGGGTTGTATTATTATGTAGTGTCTGTCCTGCGCCCAAATTATTATTCATTGTCTATTCAGGGATCTGCATTATATATGTTGTGGCCTGGGTACTTTATTGTCTGTCCTGTGGTCTGCATTATTATTTGTTTTCTGATTAGATATTTGCATCATTATTTTTTGATCTGCGGCCCATATTTCATATTTATATTTTTCCCAGTTAGGTGTTTTTTCCACTATAACTGACTAAAATATGTGCAGCATTGAGTAATCACCTATTCTGCATTGTCTATTCCGCAGTGTTTTGCTGCTGAAATGTCTAGTTATAAGCTTATGTAAATTTAACAGTAAAAATAAGAAGAAGAGCGGCACTCACCGAACTTGTGAACTACTTTTCTTTATTCAGCATGTGGTGTGTACAGGGGAACGCTGGAGCCAGATGGCGATGGGCCGTTTCGCGCTTACTAGCGCATCTTCAAGCCGTTGACCGGTCAACGGCTTGAAGATGCGCTAGTAAGCGCGAAACAGCCCGTCGCCGTCTGGCTCCTGCGTTCCACCTGTACCACACCACATGCTGTGTAACTCAGGCTGAGCAACACCGCCACGGAACCTCACAGCATCGGGTAGTACCAATCTGCTCCCAGCCACCACTTCACATTTATAATATACCTGTATGGGCTTACACCGAATTTGAACAGTGCGGAGACTCTATACCTCTCTTCAGACTATATATGTAAATTTACCTTAAATAGTCCCAGGGATGGGGAGCAGCTGCATCTAGCTATGATGTCATCAGGCCAAAGCAAGACAGATGTGACCGAGTTTAGAAGGACATCAGACTGATTTCAGACAGTGAGTGATATGTCAAATATCCCTCACAGGGCATAATATTATGCAGTGACTTTATGACTAGATAAAACATTCCTCCCCTATTTATGGTAAATTTGCGTATGCAAATCCCAAGGTTTTAGTGTCTCATGATATAGAGGTTCATATGGATATATAAGCTTTACATGGCTTCAATAAACGAAACAAACACTTCTACTTACCTCAGTGTTAGTCGATGAGGCACATTGGATTCACATCTGAAAATCTCATGATTTTCTACTCTCATGTAGCTGGAAGTGAAGCTGGGGTGTATTACGTCGGCATCACTAACTGCAAGGCTGCATTCACACTACCGCAAGGGGGGCGTATATACGGCCAACGTATATACGGCTGATGTATATGCGGCCGATATACGTCCCCCATAGACGGCAATGGGCGCGCGGCGCCCTACGGGAGTGGTACGGTGTGCACACGTTCGGCACCGTACAGCTCCATACCCCGTGAAAAAATAGGACATGTCCTATTTTTTCAGGGCATACGGCGCCGTGCGCCATGTATCCCTATGAAGAGGGGCGGGGGTGAGCAGCGCTCTCCCCCTCCTCCTCTCCCCACGCGCTGCCGTACCATAGCACAGCGGGCACCAGTCGTGTGAATCCAGCCCAACACACAGGCGATGGAAACTCTGGACAAAGGTAAGTATAAATGTTTGGTTTTTATGCAATCATGAAATTTGGGCAATTTGGGAACTATGGGTGGTTTAGTGTCCCAAAGTATCATTGACAGATTCTCTTTGAATAAAGTTAAAGGATGCTTCTACAATATACACAGAATTTCTGTGAAATAATAATAAGGCCCAGAGACAGAGAAAATTGAGATCTTACATGTGCTTTGGTTCATTCCCAAATCCATTCCTTTCCAATTCTCAATATACTTGAATACTGACAATTACCATGTCTATTCTCACATATAGTATAATTCACATCATATCTATAGGAATCTTTAGTAGATTTAGCTTCCACTTCAGCAAACCAATGATATAAGTTCAGCTCTCTCCATTCACTTCTAGAGGAGCTCAGAGAACAGTTTGCTTGGTTGCATTTGGAACTCTAATCGGTGGGGTCAAAATATCTATTCAAGATAAAGCTGACAAAAAGCTTGACACAATAAAGGGTCTGGAGGTCCTTCTTTTGAAGTCAGGTGCATTTACTATTATTATATGCAAATATTTTTCCCCATTGAGCTATTTTTGCAGAAAAAAAAAAATTAAATTAAAATATAACATAAAATTATGGCTCATAGGTCTGTTTGAGACTCAATGTAAACATGTTTACTCTATTTGATATTATATCGCAACATATTGTATTTACAGTCATGATTGAGTACATTTGGCTGTGGTTGGTCATGAATGGACAGTAAGTTCTGATGTAAACAAATTCATGTGCCTTTTTTGGGTCTTTTTGGAAACAGGCTGATCAAAAAATTTGACTTCAATATTTCCATCACTGAAAGCTTCCCTCCTAGTTTCTTCACTTGTATTATCTCTTACTTTTTGTTGTGTTAAGGTGATACCCGAATTTCCAGGTCTTCTTGAAGGAGACGATTGTTCTTTCAAGAAACAAAAGCATATCGCCGACAGGAAGTTTTTCTTAAAATTTTCATTCATAAAAGCATAAACAATAGGATTACAGATTGAATTAAAGAATCCAATTGTTTGTACCACAGCAAATATTGTCTTTATTGTGACATCATCATACTCATTTTCAATATTACCTATAAAAGTAAAAAGGAGAAAATTAAGTAATTAATAACGTTTGACCAAATAGTTAAATTCCTGTAGGTCTGAACATTGATTCAATTATGGTAAAGCTATAAAGTGTAATTAACAGAGATGGATATTTAATATGGAATGTTTTATTGTAAAGGCAATTACAGGCGGCCTCAGGCGGAGCAGGCAGATAATAGATGCTTTGTCACATTTTGTTCTAATGTGCACATTTGCTTAAATAATTAGTCTTGATAACATATATTATGACATTTGCATGAAAATTATAGTCTATAAAGAAGACAATATTAATGTGTAGGTCAAGGAAATGACCTGTTGGATAAAGCTACCTGCATGACTGATATAGGTTTACTCTCACCCTCAATAGTAACACTCGAAAAAATTCAGCAGTACATCAAAATTATCTGATCTTAAAAAGCATGGAAATGTTATGTCCCTTGTATGGTGACATTTAAAAGGACATAGTTATTATACATTAAACTAACTGGAATTTACAGGCTACTAATTTACGCATGTTACATAAACAGATGACTTCAAAAACAGAAGTGCAGAGGTAGTTGTTACTTGTAAAATTACACAATGTATTTACT
Organism: Engystomops pustulosus; assembly: GCA_019512145.1. Classification (NCBI taxonomy): domain Eukaryota; kingdom Metazoa; phylum Chordata; class Amphibia; order Anura; family Leptodactylidae; genus Engystomops; species Engystomops pustulosus. Next base: position 86,605,285 of record CM033641.1, read on the forward strand.
TTAACACAGAACACCTAATACTTAAACATTTGTTGTGCAGTTGAATATCAGGAAGTGGCTTGATGTCCACTACGAATACTAAGGTCAAGAAAACTGGACCACATTGGTCCTAGAACCCCAATTACCTTGAAACAACTTATTGTCACTCAACACAACAAAAGTGAATAGCCACTCTCTACCATCTCTACCAAGCCTTATAATCTGCTAAAAGCATGTTGTAGAGAAATGCATTGTGATTTCCAACATCCACAGGCTCATGAGGCCAAGAACATATGCCTATGGAGAATTACAATTCCCACCTAAATCACTTCCCTCTTCAACCAGTGTCACTTTTCACAAGACAAGTCTCCTACTTATCTGATGGATAGGGTTGTAGAAGGAATGGAGATTTTTTTTTAAATGGAATGGCCTATATTTGTGACTTTTAATAAATATGTAAATCGTTTTGTGAAAAAAGTTTTACACATTTGCATGAATTATAAAATAGTACACCCTCTTGTAATTCGGTGGATTAAAATATGAGAACCTATCACTATGTAAAAAAGAGACCTTAATGCCAAATTTCATTTTTTTTTTATCCATATTGGATTTGGTGTCTGTAAAACTAAAAAATATGGCTCCAATTATTTTATACTGTATGTGACTTTAGTTAAGGCTAATGAAGGGGCAGAAACCTTTCATCTACCACCAATTAACAGAGACACACCTGCGAAATAGATTTTGATTTTGTACTAAGTGACAGGTTCACTTTAACAAAAACTAGGGCAGGACAATGCGGTAAACAATTAGGTATTAACTTGCTGCTTCATTTATTGGAATTTCTCAGTGGAAACATTTTAGAGAATTGACCATCTTCCCAGAGCAAGTTGCAATTAGCCAAACGACTACACCTCTGGACCAATGTGGAAGATAACCGACATTGTTCAAAAGTTAGGCAGGCAGCCTTAAACAATGAAATATTTCTTACAAATGCCGAATGATCAATCTTTCAAATTATTAGACTTCCTAATTTAACAATATTTTTGAATCTTAAGCTATACCTCCTGTTACCTAAGCCAACCTTTCCCTCAAGGTCAAAACCCATTTTTCATGTCTCAAAATGTGCCCACAATTGACATATAAGTAAAAATAAATTTTTTAACTGCAAGTTACTCGGATGCATTCTGTTTACAATATTTCACACAAAGTTCTTTGGACAGGTAAGACCAAATTCTGGGGGTTGGCCATCATGCAAAGATTACAATCATCACAATAATCAGGAATTATGGAAAGCTGCCTGATCACTGGTCCATCACTATAACAAATGGTACTCACTGTATTCTATCATCATGTGCACAACATGAAACGGTGCCCAGCAGACCGCAAAAAGGACAACCACTGTTATCATCATTATGATAGCTCGCTTCTTCTTCCTACATTAATGTAATTGATATTAATCGGGATAAGTGATCATGCAATATTCATTATTGATACATCACTCACTCTTATTGTTCAGACAAGCGTTTCATAAACCACAATAAGGTGAGAGCCATAACATGCTAGGTTATATAGTAAAAGAAAATCTAGATACATGGATAAAAACTTTAATAATACCAAAAAATAAAATAGTTAAAAGTTTTTTGCCATAGCAGTACATTTAACTCAACAAAAGAAAACATATATACACACACACACAAAAGATGATTACATAAGAACAAGAGGTATCAGGCCATTATCATCTGCTGCCCTGCTTGTTATTAAATAAGGTAATAGCAGCAGGCAGGAACGAACACTTAAATCTTTCACTTTCTCGGTAAGCGATACCGTCCACTAAATTCAGAATGCAGGTTACTAATTTCTAAATTTAGTGTAGGGAGTTCCGTGAGATAGACATAAATTTTGCCAATAATCTATCTAAATCTAAATCTATCTAATCTAAAAAACAGCATTAAAACTCTCCATACTAACACCAATAACCTGGCCTGCATGTTTTTTGATTTTTTCAATTTGACCTAAATCTTCCTGCTTCAAGCTAGCACCAGAACACACTATCCCATAGAAAATACAACTGGCTTCTGCTGTGTTATAGAACATTGAAAGCAGCTTGCTGCATACATTAAAAGATCGCAGTTTACCCAGTAGAAAAAGTTGTGCCAAGTACTCTGAGTTAACCCTCCAATCCAATCTATTATCAATCTAAATTCCTAGGTACCTGTACGAGTCAATTATCTCCTCCTGACTACTTCTGATTGTCTCCTCCCAGTTCTAATTAACATTTCTTTAGTTTTACTAACATTTAAAGCTAGTTCATTCTCCTTACTCCAGTTGACAATCAATTCTGTCCACTATGACTATGTCATCACTGTATCTTTGTAGGTGACATGCTGCACTACAGCAACGCAAGTCAGAATTGTACAGGGGAAATAAATAGGGGGACAATATAGTCACCTGAGGAGTGCCAACACTGCACAGTAACATATTGAACTCCTTACTACCCATCTGTAGTACCTATGGGCAATCAGTAAGGTTGCCATTTATCTAACTATACACTTTAACAACTGTTATCCTAAGACAAGTAGCATAACAGTAAAAATTGTCCGTGTTGCTCCTGTTTTTCAAATCGCTTGCAGTAAATGCCATAATTTTTAATGCAACAATGTCCATGGTTATTAGTTTAAAGTACAGTGTGACCGATAGATACAAATGTGATCAGTGTGGGGGAGTATGCAAGTGTTCAGAATAGGGACAGACCATCAAAGAGTTTTTCTAAACCATCCAATTGTAAAGTGCTTGTGTCAGGGAACTTTAAAGGCAATCTAACATTTGCTTTTATGCATTATGAACCAAACATATTTAGAGAATGCTGTCACTACACTGATGCAGGCACATATCTTGTTTAATCCCTGAAATGAGTGGTTGTGCTAAAAAAAAAATCAATTTTATAATTATGATTATGAAACTCTGTCGCTCCTGTGGCTGGCCTATACTTCTCCTCTTACCCTAACTATTTACTGCTTCAGAGAAAGTTGTCCCTGACAGCCTGCATGCAACCCAGCTTTCCCAAGGTCCTAAATTTTATAATTGTTTTTTGAGCAAAACCACCTGGTTCAGGAATAAAACAAGATATGTATCTGCATCAGTGTCTCTACAGCATTCTCCAGGTATGTTTGGTTCACAATGAATAAAAACAAATGGTCGATTTCTTTCAACTACATATTAAATATTCAGCAGATTCATCTGTCATTGTTTAAAAGTATGATCCCCTTTAGCCCTAAAGTCTAAAATGTATTCTAAAATACCAATATCAATTTGATCTATTACTCAAATTACTTAAATGTGAATAAAAGTCATAAAACGGAAGTCATTAACTGACCTGGATATTTTGGACATTTCATTGCCATGGATAGTTTGAAGAACTGAGGCATCTCCAACTCGTTTCTTAATCCAGAGTTCATAACCAATTTTACTGTAGAGCAGAAGCATCAATGTTAGTGGAAGGAGGAACAGGATCACTAGAATAAAGGTTGTGTAGACTTTCTGGTGGACGTGGCTGGTCCATTTCTCCAGGCAGCAAACATACTGTTTTTCATACAAAAAGTCATATTTAATCTGAAATATAACAATGTAAGCCATGTTAGTCTCTATTTATCTTAACAATGACTTGAATTATAAGAACCTTTTCATTGAGCATTGGATTAGCAAACATCTCTCTCCATTACTATCTGCTAGCATCTACCTCTTTGGCTTATTAGCTTGTCATGAGGTAGATAGGCACAGTTTACCAATATCTGTACATCCAGTTATTATTGTTGAAGCCTTTAACCTCTCTATGAGTTGTACAGTTGTAATCGACAGAACAAGTTCAGCAGCTACTTCAGAATAACATTTCTTGAAGAATATTATTTTTCATGCATAACTTTTTTATTATTTGTACCTTCAGGTATACTCAATGCTCATCAGTAAGCCTTTGTGTAAATTTTAGAAAATTAAAAAAAAACAAAAAAAAACATTGAACAACAGTGAACAAATCCAGAATTTGTTGCATTTCCAGAGGGTTTATTAAAAGCACACAAGTAAAAAAAACTGTGACAAAGTCCCAACAACTTGTGACAAAACTACAGTAAAGGAAACCTAATGTAGAACCTCAAATCTTTATATGTTGGTTGCAAATCATCCCACATAAATAGGTCAATACATGGCAGATGCAGGTAATTCTGCTCCTGATTACTGCTGCTGCTGCTGTCAGCCTTTGTGAAACACACTACCGTAATTCTTTTCCCTTCCAATCTTCAAAGAAAAAGTTACATTATGATAAGCTTTAAAGAGTAAAACCATATGCCGATAGCCATATAATTTTCCATGTAATACCAACCCATATTAAGTCTGTCTATAGATGCATGGATCCCTGCTGTTTCTTATATCTATGTACTGTACATTTGATGAGGCTTATTGTCTTCTATTCTATTAGTTACATTATTAGTAAGAAAATGGATTCTCATCTGCATTAACCATATTATTTCTTTCAGCCTGTTTTACTCCGCTGACTGCTGAATGAAGAAGCTGTTTCAAACATTTGGCAAATTAAGATAAGAGCGTATACAATGTTAACGTTATAGGAGCTTTACAAAATATATTTTTTATATTGCTTGCCCATTCAAACAAAAGCAAGTAACCATGGGAATAAATTGAATTGCTTCATACTCACAATATAGACATTTCCATAGGAACATGATAGCAATTCTAAGCGCTATAGCTAAGATTCTTTGATCTTAGAGACAATGCTTTAGAAACATTTTCTCATTCAAATATTAAAAGGAACAAATTAAAAACCTACTTTTCCATTTTCCAATGATCACTCAGTTAATGAGTTGCATTTTTTTTCCAATTTTATGTTAAAAGCTACATTAAACCGTCCAAAAGAAATATTCACAATTCACAAGATCATTTTAGTTAGTAATTTTTATCATACATTCTCTTGACTGTAAAAATGTATTCATAAATGTTTTAACTCTCTTGTAAACTGTATTTGGCTATTTCTGGCAATCCCATGGACAGTAAATTTAGGGGCAGAGTAAACACTCAGGCTGCAATCAGCCTTGGGAGGAATGCAAAGCGAGGATCACCATACACTTCTAGGAGTTGGAGGTCCTCCAAGCAACCGAGGGATCTTCAGGAAGTTATGGAGTTGTTATTATTTGAGCAATAAGCATTTTTTTTCCATAAGGAAAAATACATGTTCCAACGTTTGCAATGCATTTTCCTGCTATGTTAGCTATGTGTTTGTAAATGTAGATTGATCCTAACACTCCATCAATAAGGAGGAACAAAATCCTGTTTCTTGTGGTAATGTACTTAAATTGCTGCATACATACATTTACCCTGTAAATATAGCCAGAGTGATAAAGAATTTGCTTTATAAACCAATTTCATAGACATGTATAAACCATTATAGTTACACAATCAGACCAAAAAAGATACCTTCCGCTATCATAAACTTTTCTGGAGGCCAAGCATTCTGAAGGTCAATTAAGATTTCCCCTGATTGACGATGTGCCCCCGTATCCCTGCATAGATGAGTTGTCCTTTTTTTAATTTAAAAAATGTTTTTCTCCTGCTGTATGTGTATATAGATTTGAAGATCAGGGTATCTGTAGTGATCATTTAAAGGAAATTCTTGCAGGCGGGGTAAATTTAGGTTTGGTCCCATAGGTGCATATAATGGGTTTGGTAAGTAGGTGACTTATGACATTTGTCTGTGGTTTCCTATGAGCTCCCAGCAAGACTTAGGCTAATCTTAGGTGTCTGGTGTTTCATGTTTATTTACCTTTTTCAATCCTACTCTTTTGGGGTTGCTGCCATTTATGGACTTTATATGCATTCTATGGAGTACTACCAGACAAAATGGACCTGCACCTATAAAGATACCAATGAGGCTGGCACTAAAAAATGTTCACAAACTGCTGCTTTACATGAAGTTTTGAAGGTGTTTTATGTCAGTCAGTCTGAAGTTATGATAGAGTCACAGGATAGACTCAAGGTTAGATTCAGGATAGCCTTCATGTATACTGTACTTTATATAGCTTCTATACTATATTGTTGTAATCACTTATTAGTAGTTGTTTACTAATTTTACTAAAATGTTGCTTTTTATTTGTTTTTGCTTCTTTAAAACTTTAAACAAGTGTGTTCCATTAGCTACAAATGGAAATGCATTCCTTTGTGTTGAGGTTTTTTGCAATGCACTAGATAGCTATGAAACTATAGTGAGAATGTAGGTAGAATTAGAAAAACTCAGGTCTAAAAATAGTGTGTTGGCACGTGGTATTCTATATCCATATCTCTGCCTAATTAGGCAACGATGCAAGGAAAATGAGCAATAATCATACCGTTAAATAACTGTCTGGCACAATCCTGAGTGTGATCCAATGTTGATTGAATATAAATTCCACAAGTTATGAGAGTATAAAAGAAACTAGAATTTATTTTTGTCAATTAACAGACAAAACTTTTTTTTCTAAAAATCGGTATGAGGGATAAAAGCCAATAATATATTTGACAGTGGTATTGTAAGTAAATCAATATAAACATATCATATTTGTCATATAAGGTTGATCAAATAGCAATCTATGATAAAAGAATACTTCTGACAACTCAGTAGCTATATAGTGTATAGCTACTAATATAGTTTTATATATATAAATATAGTCAGCCAACTTATTCAGTGCAGGACAAATGTAACAAATTTCTAAGATGCTCTTAGTGCTGTCTGCTATAGATAGTAGAAAAAATAATAGATGTTTAGAAGTTCAAAAAATAGATTTGATCTCACCCAATTACAATTTGTTTCTTGCTTTATGCTTCTCCTGCGTCCCTGTAGTGAAGATGCACATGCGTGATAATAGTAGTCAGCAGGAGACATAATTGAACTCACAATAAGGCTGCATTCACACACGGTATGCCCGCCGTGCAGGCAAACCGCCGTGTTCTGGACAGGGGGAGGAGGTGGCCCCTCCTCCCTCCATAGGAAACAGAGGGAAAAAGATAAAGCATGTTCTATCTTTTCTTGGTGTGCGGTGTCGAATGGTGCCACACGTGTGGCACCGTACCGCCGCTGTGTCGCCATTGCCGTCTGTGGGGATGTATATATGCATGTACGTCCCCGCAGATGGCAGTGTGAATGAACCCTAATGGTGAGTAGATTGAGTGGGATCTCTTCAGATTATATAGAGATGACACAATTGTTAGTACGGCAGTTGTATTTCACATTTGGTTTGTCGGCAGTTTGTTTGTAGTTATATCTACAACAGCTTGTTAGTAGTTGCATCTCTGTGAAAAATGGTACAGGTCTCACTATGATAATCGGCCCAAAATATATTTCTAGATAATGTTCGTAAACTGAAATAAAAATAAAGATAAAAAGAAAAAAAAAAGATAGGTTTGGTGAGACGAGGTGTCAGTGGTGGTCATATGCATATGGATAAATAAAGGAGAGAGGAAAACAAAACACTTGAAGCATTTGAATAAAGAGAGAAAAAAACAGCTTGTCAATAGTATCTCTGTGAAAAATAGATCTTACTATAATAATCCCCCAAATATATTACTAGGTAGCATACTGTATGTAAACAGAAATAAAGATAAGGATAGAAAATGGTTAGGTCTGTAGAGAAGCAGTGTCAGTGGTGGTCCAGGTGCTGGGTAGGCTGCCTGACCTGAACCAACCAGTGACCATCTTTCCTCACCAAACCACAGCAAAATTACAAGAACCAAAATAATTCTAATTCTGCATTTGAACCTTTAGGAGTAAATGTATCAAATCTGGACATTTTGGCTATATAGTTCCCACCTCGGTAGTCTTTTTTATTTGCTGTAATGCATTAAATTAGAGACAACTAGGATCTTTATTGTGATATTATTTATAATGGGAAGCAAGGGTATGGTCTCGGAAAATATTAACAATAGTGTAAATATATTCGCCAATTCCTTAAAAACCTATAACTTCTCCAAATATACTGCTTTTTGCATCCACAATCTACCACATAAATGACCCCTTCTGAGCTACAGATAAGAAGATCTCTAATTTAGCTATGTGGGTGCAATTTCTTCTTAGTCTTCTAAACTGCAAGCGAAATGGTCATTATCTACTTCAAATGTAACAGATATAAGAAACTTACAGCCAGAAATTTTGGACTTTTACACTTTTTGACAGTTGTTATCTCTCAAGAGGTCTTCTTAATATACCCTATGGACAGTTTAGAAGACTAAGAAGAAATTGCACTAACATATGCAAATTTGAAGAGGAAGCCCAACAAAATATCAAGAGGCCATTGCACAACTTTCTCTACAGAAAGCTAGATCAATTGACAGATTTACTAGTCGTGGGTCCTATTTTATCCAAAAAACCTCTCATAGTTTATATTAGAGATCCAAATCTGGGTTTAAAGGAAATCTGTCACCAGTGACTTCATTTTCATTAAAGACAGGTCGTGGAAGCCCATCACACCTCTCTGCTTTCTCTAAGCATTTGCATTACAATATAATTGTGTGCTTTAACTTACCTTGCACCCTGACAGAATCCTCTGTTAAGTCCCAGGGGTTGGCTTTATTTTGGATGTATTTCAAAAAACAACACAATGACTTGTCTTTGCTGCAAAGTCCTTAGCTCTCATCCCCCACCTATGTGCTTCTTTATAGCTCTTCCATTATGCTCCTTTACAAAACTTATAGCATGGTTAGCTGACAACAGTGGGGGATGGAGGAACTTTACAGGAGAACATGGGTGGGGACTAAAAGCCGAGGAGTTTGCAACACAGACAAGTTTCATGTTGTTTTTTGAAACATTCAAACCAAAGACAACACCTGGGACTTAACTAAGGATTATGTCAGGGTGCAAGGTAAGTTTAAAAAACACAATTATATGGTAATGCAAATGCTTATAAAAGGCTGAAAGGCATCTGTACAATGCAGCCAATGATGACCCTGGTGACAGGTTCCCTTTTAAAAAATAGCCCCAACTGTATAAAACATGAAACAAAACAAAATACAAACTTTTTCAGGTGTGAAAGATGTACAGCCTGTAGTAGAACATGCTTCCCCAGAAAAACTGAAATCGTTATATCTACTACCAGCAGCCACCAACATACTATTAGACAGCTTCTTACCTGTAACCCTGAAGGAGTAATTCATCTGGTAGAATGTGGATGCAAAAAACAGTATATTTGGAGAACTTAAGAATTGGCAAACATATAAAGAATATTGTTAATAGTTTCACAAAGCATGCCCTCTCTTCCAATTATAAAAAATATCGCAAAGAGGATCCAACTTGTCTACTCAAATAAATAAATAAATTTGTCAGCAAATAAAAAAAGACTGGCGAGGTGGAAACTATATAACCTAGAATGTCCAGAATTGAATCACAATACAAATCACAAATACACTGACATCGCTTCTCTACAAACCTATCCATATTTAGGATGCGTTTTCACAGTAAGATCTTTACCATTTTTCACAGAGATATTACAACTGACAAGCTGATTTTTTTGTCTCTTTATTCATACGCATACAAAGTGTTTCTTTTTATTCATCCACGTGCCTATGTCCACAACTGACACCACTTGTCAAAAAACCTATCCATTTTTTATTTTTTATTCTTGTTTCCGTCACACTATCTGGCAATATATTTGAGGATCATTATCATAGTAGGATCTATAAAATTTACCACAGGGATATAATTACTAACATGCTGTTTTTTTCTTTTTATTTACCCATACACATGCAAAGTGTTTCTTTATATAGGCCAGGCCTTTGTTCTTATTTTTAGATACTATTTAAGTCTGGGCCATTTTGGGATTTTGATTTATATACAATTGTGGTAATGAGGAAAGAATGTCTATTCTGAAATGCGTTTAATGATCTTCACTGCACTACATGTATCAGCCACACCTATACTCCAATATTCAGATGCCGACAAACCAGATGTGAAATACAACTGCCATATTTTGGATACAAGTATTAAGAATTGTGCCTTCTCTATAACAGCAAGTTAATCTAAAGAGATCCCACTTACTTATCTACTTACCATTACTGTGAATTTTATTATGTCTTCTGCGAACTACAAATATCACACATGACCATCTTTAGCTTTTAGTTTTCCAGTCATCTTCAGCTTGCACAGTCTTATGTAAGAAAATATTAATTGTTTATTCATCAGACTATAAGATGGTACTAACAACCAAGCACCTCTCATCATTCGGTACATTTATTGTCCTACACTGTATAAGTAGCCTTACCCTGATATCTGCAAAATTACGGCTCAAGTTTTGGAGTTAACAGTGTGGCACTATATCCTGACATGGCTCTATTAATATTTTGCATATTAGTTTGCATACATATTTATTATTATATGAGCTCATTATTTATATTTTTTATATGTAAAAACTATGTTCAGTAACTATAAACTATGTATCTACCATCACACCTGCATTGCCAATATGCCTTTCTGCTTTCTCTAAGCATTTGCTTTAACTTACCTTTCACCCTGACAGAATCCTCTGTTAAGTCCCAGGAGGTGACTTTGGTTTGAATGCATTTCAAATAGCAATCTATGATTGCTATTTGACAAACCTGCTCACAGAGGATAAGGTCATGTGACAGTGAATGTAGCTGAGCTGGATGTATGAATGCAGATGTCTCCTTCACATAACAGTGAGGTACAAGATCTCCCTGTTCCCTATCAGTCCCTCCATCATAGTCTGTGATTCTACAGAAGTTTCTCTGTCTGTCTCTGCTCTTAATGCTGCTCACTTCCCCTACCTTGTCATCGACAGTATCAGCTCTATACAGAATAGCTATTAACCATTAGTGCTCACACAGCACAGACATAGACTTCATGTACTAATGATTTCTACCATTTATTACATGTGCCCTGCTCCTCCATGTGGTGGAAGCTGCCAGGCTGGTCACCATATACATCCTGTATGTGCACTGTGCAGTGTTCAGTGGCTTTACTTGTGGGGAACTAAATGGATTTCATGCTAAATTACTTTTAGAGAGAACACAAGGCATCATGGGATCTGTGGGCAAGCTAACAGATATTGACAGATATTGGTCTCCACCCACTTCCCTTCTGGGAGGAAAGATTTTTGTCAAACACTTTCAGAACAGAAAATGCCAGCAGCACAAAGTAGGCATCATTCTGCTTGTTATATATTCCTTGTGTCATTTTTTACAAGTAACTTCTACATAAGTGATCCGTTTTTTTTCCTCACAGTTTTCTAGATATCTGCTTGCTGTCATTCAACAGGAAGCTGGATAGTGTACTTCCTGTGGATAAAAAATGGTCCATGGTCATGTGAAGTCACACAGCTCTAATTACTGTGTAATGATTCTAATGAGCTCTGGAATACTAAAGACACTTGTAGTCACTGTACCCACTGTACTCTGATGCTAGTGGTAAGAAATGTTGGCAACAAACTACCGCAACTAAACTGTAAGTGTTACAATTTTTCTCCACTTTACACTTTTTATCAGCAGATACTCAATTGCAAATGTTGCATTTTCTATCTGTACATGATAAGGATTCTTTGTAACTTACAGTTGTATTCTACACAGCATTGTGGAATGCTGACATAATATTATTACCAAAAGTACCTGCATTTGACATCTCCCACCTATATGACACATTTTGTTTCTTTTTGGAGCTTATATGTGTAATATCTGCTTTGTATCTTTCACTTAGGACAGCATTTCAGCACATTTTCCAGCTTATTGCTCCCAATATGATGACCCCTAGTTTTTAAACATAGAGCTACTGGGGGCATATGTATGACTACAGGCTACTGGGGTCATCACTGTGACTACTGGCTTTTGAGGGCATGACTGTAACTACTGGGGGCATGACTGTGACTATGGGCTATGGTAGCATGACTGTAACTACTTGCTACTGGGAAAATCAGTGAGACAACTAGCTACTGGTGGAAGGCACTGTAACTATTCTCTACTGTAGGCATCACTGTGACTAATGGCTACTGGGAGCATCACCGTAACTTCTGGGGGCCACATTGACTGGGTAAATATTGGCTACTGGGGCAGGCACTGTACCTATTGGCTACTGGGGGCATCGTTGTGACAACAGGCTACTGGTTGCAGGCATTGTGACTATTGAATACTGTAGGGAAGACACTATAATTATTGTCTACTGTGGCACAGGCACTTTGGTTATCACCTACTTGGGGAAGGCATTGTTACTAATAGCTACTTGTGGCAGGCACTGTGACTACCGGCTACTGGTGCAATCACTTTAACTACTGGCTAAAGTGCGCAATACTATGACTACCGGCTACTTGGGGCATTTCTGTGACTACTGGTTACTGGGGAAAGCACTGGGCCTACAATGACTATTCACTATTCACATGTTCATATATGGCAGCTGAATTAAACTGCTGCCTAGATGGGAAGCTCCCTTCCAGTTTGTAAAAAGAAGGTAAATAACATGATGAAGAGCCTAACATTTGTGTATTGCTAAATCTGCAGAGAGGCGTCACGGCTAGAAAAAAGCTGAAATGGCAGCCAGGTAGAAAAAGATGAAAGAGTTTATTTCTTGAAGACATCATCCGTGATTTCTGTTATTTACAGTAAGTTCTGGTATTACATACGAGCTCACAATTTTGAACTCAATATTCAATATTTTTACACTGAGCTTTTATTTGTAGTTTCTGGTGCTGTATTTATTTATTGAACTAGGTTCCGGTGCTGTACATATATACTGTGCCGAGTTCTGGTGCCCTTATTCTTTTTGTTGATCTCAGTTCTAATACTATATTTTTTCTTCTGTTCTCAGTTATGGAGCTGTTTTTGTTTTTGAAGTTTGTAGGTTCGGTGGCTGTAAATATGTATGAACTTGGTTTTGGTACTATATATACTATAGGCTTGGTTTCGGTGCTGTATTTGTGCATAGAACTTGCTTCAGGGGCTGTTTTTATGGTATGGTCTTTGCTCTGGTGTTGTATGTGTTTTACCTTCTGAATCTATTCATTTAATAATAATATTAATAATAATTCTTTATTTGTATAGCGCCTACAGATTACACAGTGCTGCTCAAAGCATGGCAACCTAGTCCCTGTCCCAAATGGGGCTTACAATCTAACAGTATGTTTTGGAGTGTGGGAGGAAATTGGAGTACCCGGAGGAAACTTACAAACTCTTTGCAGATGTTGACCTGGGTGGGATTAGAACTCTAGATCCCAGCGCTGCAAGGCAGAGGTGCTACCCACTCAGCCACCATGCCGCACAGTTAACATAATTATTTTGTATTTATGGGTTGGTAAAGGGGATGTATTTGTCTATAAATAAGTTACTGACAAATATTTATATAACAGATATACTACAATACGAGAGAATAAACCCTCATGTGGGACATCAAAATAATATCATGAGTATTACCTCCAACTGTTGTACATGCCACAGTGGAACACCAACAAGGGCTGCTGTTAGCCATACAATTCCTAGAATAGGGATAAAATTTATACAGTATTAATACATTCAAATTATTCACTTATCAAAGATTGGCTGAGTGTGATTGGTAGCAACGTTATTTAGCTTTTAATATCATCACCTTTCAAAATCCATAACTTTTTTTATTTTTCGGTTAATAGAACTAAATAAAAGCTTGTTTTCTGCAAAACTAAATGTTCTTCCCTGTGGCTCCATTTCATATTCCACTAAATTTATTGGAAAAAGTGTGAAATTGATAAAAAATATAGTTGTACTATTTACTGCTCTAACAACAATTCAAAGTTCTGATGCAAATGCTGTGACCGTGGGCTCTACATACCTGCAGAGAGAGGGGACTCCCTCTTCTCCCGGCACCCCACAACGCAATCCTGGGATGTTGTCTTCTCTGCCGGGCAGCTGTGAAATTAATGAAGGTCCCCGGTTCTGTCATCAGCACCTGCCTGTCCAGCCCCTGGCTGAACCGAGTAGCTGCCTGTCAGCCTATGCAAGTGCATAGGCTGACACTTCTAATGCACTGCACTACATGGTTATTGCAGTGCATTAATATGAATTAGTGATCACATGATCGCTAGTTCATATAATAGTATTGTAAAAATAAAAAATAATAAAAATGAAAAATAAAACACATATAAAACAATAAATAATTTTTAAAAAGTGGAAAATGTAAAAATAATAAAAAAATTAAAATCAAATAATAATAAAAAAAAGTTGACTAATTCTCTGGAATAAGGAATTATGGAACCTGAGGCCACGTTCACACGTGGTATTTTGGTTGTGTTTGGAAACGCAATCTAAAGGCTCCTCTCATAATAACATATTTTGATAACATTGTGTTTCAAACACAACTAAACACAAAGTAAATGCACTTTTACCTCAGTATGTGACCACAGGTGAAGCATTTTAAAAACGCAACCAAAATGCCACATGTGAACACGGCTCCATGGACTCTACACGTCATGACAAATAAAAACTATCCTACCCCGGCACGTATCCTGAAAGTGGGTTACATCCACATATGCATTTTCTTCTTTAGTTCAGTTAATGTGGGTAAATTTTGTGCTAAATGAACGCATTAATGATAAATATTAGTGAATTTCAAATCAAACTTGTTCAATGTTGTTTTAAGTTCTGTAAAACAAGCTTCCTACTTGCTATTTTGAATAGTTGAAGTTAATAGAACGTGGTGATATATGGGGAATTCCTAGTGCCAGAACTTCCAAGGCCCCCAAAGGCAAGTTAAATGCCGCAGTCGGGTTAAACACCCGCGATCAGAGCCCACTTCGACCGCGGGTGTTACACTGGAGTGTCGGCTGTTAGGTACAGCCGGCACCCCGTGTATCCCGATGCTAGATCGACTCAGATCTTAAGTTGAAAAGGCATCAGCTCTGCGTCCAATTTATCGAATGCTGGCCATTAAGTCACTGCACTCAGCATCCGATATATCGGACGCAGAGGGGTTAAGGGCCATTTCATTTCTATAAGGGTTTTGGAAGTTTTTAAATCACTGGGAAAAGCATCTTGTCCCTAAAAAAAAATGCCATTGCATGGCCCCATAATGGAAAAGCTAAAATTTTATTGCCTAAAAAATGGGTCAATGAGGAATCCTGGCAGCTGCAGGGTGCTCCTACCCATCTTCGTCTCACTGTGTGCCCACAAAACAAGTAACGGCCACATGTGGGGGGTCTCTGTACTCAGGAGAAATTTCATAACAAATTGTATGGTGGGTTTGCTCTTTTTATCTTTTGTCAGATAAATGTTTTGTTAGTAAATTTTAGGGCTAAATGAACGTATAACCGACAACATTTGACCATTTTAAATTTCACCTCCATTTTGATGTAATTACTGTGAAGATCTGAAGGGGCTAACAATCTTCGTAAAAGCTGTTTTTGAAAGTTTGAGGGCTGCAGATTTGAAAATGGGTTAATTATATAGGGTTGTTCATTCAAAACAGTTTTATCCCCAAAATAGTCAATTCTGAAAATACAGAAAATCTATATTCGATTTGTAAGCCGCGTGACATCAAAATAAATTATGCAGACATTTCAAAAAAATTATAACATATAAAGTAGGCATATGGGAAAGTTATTCAGCAACTTATTTAGCTGGTAAAACTATAGAATTTTGGAAATGGCTAATTTTTTAAATGTCATCATTTTTTCATTTTTTGAAATAAACACAAAACATCACCAAAACTTACCACAAAATTTTGTACAACATGTGATTAAAAATCAATCTCAGTCGTTTTGATAAGTAACAGTGTCAAAATTTATACCATACAAAAAAGTGACACAAGTCAGATACAAAAAATGGGGCTGGGCCTTAAGCTACAAAAGGCTGCCATCCTTAAGGGGTTAAAATGATTGATTCTAAATTTTCTTGAAAATCTTGTTCGATTTGTGATCTTTCTAGCATCGTAATAAAAATAAAAGGGCATTTATAAAATGTGCCAACACAAAGCTGAGATATGGTAAATGTTTAGTTAGTAACTAATTTGGGTAGTGAGACTATCAGTTTTAAAAAACAGAACATTTTGAAGTTTTAAAATTGCTAATTTTTTTTCAAAATATTTACAATTCACACATTTTTTCATAAATAAATGCTCATACATCAACCAAAATTTCCCACTAACTTGAAGTACAAATGTCACGAAAAACAAACTTAGTAAGTTAAAGCCTTCTAAAGTAGTAACTGATTAAAGTGACACATGCTGGTTTTTGTCAACAAGGCGCCATCTGCTTGTCACTATAGGGTCCATTGTGCAGTTCAAATACACCCCCTTATTCTCTGATCATGAAATCATTGACATAACACATTTATGCGGCACCTCAACTTAAATTAATACCAATTATAAATTTTTTTTAATTTTTATTGTGAAAGCCATTTTTTGAAATTCTGACTTTTTTCAATAGGAATTCATACTGTATATACCCGTGTATAAGCCAAGTTTTTCAGCACAAAAATTGCTGAAAAACTTCCCCCTCGGCTTTACACGAGTCAATAGCGATAGTCAAATGGACGTAGAAAATAATAACTTATATAGCTCACCCTCTCTGGTGGCCCCGATGCGCAGCGCTGCTCCCCCGATGGTCATCGCTTATCTTCTGGCTTCCCGGCCTCGTCTTCGGTTCCCTGCTTCCTTTTTTTTTGCTTCAGCGCCATGCTTCTGTCTGGCACGGAACCCACAGAGCGCAGCGTGGACATGGGGGAGCAGCGCTGCGCATCGGGGCCAGCGGAGGGTGAGTATAAGTTTTTTTTTTTATTCTGGCATTGTGCTGCATACTACTGGGCAGCTGAATGGCTGTTTACTACTGGGGGCAGGCTGGGGTGGCTGCATACTACGTGGGGCAACTGTATACTCCTGGGGCAGGCTGATATCCACTGGGGCAGGCTGTATCTACTGGGCAGGCTGTATACTGCATGGGGGAAAGCTGGGCAGGCTGTAACTACTGGGGGCAGGCTGTATACTACTGGGGGCAGGCGGTATACTACTGAGAGCAAGCTGGGCTGGCTGTATGCTCTCAGAGCAAGCTGGGGTGGATGATACTACTGGGCAGCTGGGCGTGTTGTATACTACTGGGGGCAGGCTGGGCTTGTTGTAACTACTGGGCGTGGGGCAAGCTGGGCAGGCTGTATACTATAGGGGGCTGGCTGGCTATATACTGTGGGGGGGGGTCTGTGACCAATGCATTTCCCACCCTCGCTTATACTCGAGTGAAGGGTTTTTCCATTTTTGGTGGTGAAAATTAGGGGTCTCGGCACATACTCGGGTTGGCTTATACGCAAGTATATATGTAGTTCTATACTTAAATCTGAAATAAGAAATTATTATGCTTAACTTTTTATAATTGCATTTATGTAGTTTTATATTCTGTGTGTATTACATTTATTGTGGATATAAGAAAAGTTATGTTACACTCCAACGCCAGCAAGGTGAAACCTTGTCAGGCGAGTTGTTCAGCCTCCTGTTGAAGGTTGTTTTGTGTTGATGTACTTTCCATGGCTCCTTTGTGAGTATTGCAATAAAGAACATTTTATTTCTATTCCAGAGTGATCTGCGCTAAGTCCCTTCCAATGTCACTTAGGTGATTCTGCTGATCGCATGCGCAATTTCTGAACAGAATCTACAGCATGAACTTGACATTGGAAATTGTAAACTGGAGGATTCCAGACATCTCCTATTCCTGTCAATGAAAGGGTGGTGGACACATAACATTCTAGTTATTGTCCATCTTAAATGACTACTTTTGGAGTCAAGCACCCACATGTTTCTATTTATAGTAAGCCTGGGTTAACATCACATTTTGTGAACATTCTAGCATGTATCAGGAAAGCTCCCAAAATACTTGCTAAATGTGTCCTAGACTCATACTGGCTGTCAACTACATGTATAGCATATGCTTTGCTAAGCATATGCTTTGGCTGTTTCCTTTGATATAACTTTCCATTTTAAGACAGTTACATCACATTGAAGAAGACCACTGGCTAATCACTGGGCTGCTGAGCATACAGTGAGATCTGTTTTAGCCTTCCTTTGTCAGAACATTTGGGAATCTCCCCACGTATCCATACAATGGAGACTAAAATAGGGTATAAAACTAGTTTAAGGATGAAAGTAAATGACTATTTAATGTCTCCTATTTTTTTTTAGACATTTACATAGACCTCATTTATGTAAGAAAATGCACAGTCCGGTAGGGACATAGGCTAGACTGTAATTGTGTAATTAGATGCGATTAGATGCATTTTGCAGCTGCATCTATTTGGACATTTAAATTTGCAGCATTTGTTCAATTCAATAAAAATATAATAACATTTGCCATGCAAGCTCCATACACCAAAGTATGAAAAGTTACAGGTTTTGCATAACAAGATTATCAAAATATGTCAATTCTATCAAAATATAATAACGATTGTTCCCTGCCGTGAAAGGAGTAACGGAAAAAGTAATCCAAATTCACACCTTTTGCCCATTTTTCCTTCATAAAACTTTTACTAAAAAGTAAATTCCACACAAATATTTTAATGCAAAGATTTTAATTCCTTAACAGTATTTAGTGATAAAAAAAATACTATATTAATTTGGTATCTCTGTGATTGTACTGATAGGGGAATAATAAAGGGGAGGTCCACACAGTGAAAGCTCATGAAAATAGCACAACTGCATTTTTTTGCAATTTCCACCAGATGAAAATGTTTTCTTCCCACGTCCCATTACATGCCACATAATATTTCATGTGCCACTAGAAATTCCAATTTTTTTCCTGGACATAGCAAGTCCTCTGTAAACAGAAAATAAAAAAGATATCTGACCCCAAACATCTGGGCTTCAAGGGTAAGACAACCATGGGAGTAGGAGAACTAGCCAGTTAGTTCTTTGTAAAGAGAGGTCAATAAGAAGGAAATAGACTCTACATAAAACCCATTTTCTGTCTATGTCGTGATTATGAAGAAAGGCTTAACTCATGTCTCTAATGGTTTTGTCCGTCATGTCAACGTCCACCAAACAGGTGTGAATGAGTAATGATGGAACCAAACAGTGGGTTTTAAGCGTTAAGGAGTGACAAAGTGATTGTGGGATACTGATTGATGCACCAAGCTGTAGTAGTGCCTTTTTCATTGCACTATGCGCTGCACTACCTATATTACACGCTGAGGGACCATGGAGTTGATAGATTATGGGCACTTAAAAGGTGTTTCGCAATGTGTACTAAGAGTACTAGGGATATTAATTGAGGTAAATAATCTGTGGATATGTACTCCCCACTGGAGGGAGGTTTATGGGTTTGGAGATTCATTTACTATTTAACTATTAATTATTCTTCTTACATTATTTTATTTAAAACTGTATAGTATTACTTTTGATTACTTTTCCTTTTCATTTCATTAATTTTTCTTACAGTTTATTTTATATGTACAATTAATGCGAGACAGCAGAGTGCCATAAAAATACACTACATAAATTAACTGCGTGTAGGCCGTGACCAGTTTCCAATGTCATTATGTATGGTTGGTGATGTGAAGTGGAAAGCAATGCTGGATGGGGACTATGCATCGAAGGAATTGTTTGTCAAGGGTCTCTGAACTCTAGCACTACTTTATTCACATACTCTCCTAGGTCTGACTATTAAGCTTGCTGGTGTCAACTTAGAAAGTATGAACCCCATGGTCTGCACACCTCATACTCATAAAATACCAGTCCAGACCAAACTTACTATATGGATCCTCAGACAACTTATGTATATATTATATTCACTAGCAAAGCTTCTCAACTACTCGTGCATGATTACCACTGAACTTAAGCTTTAAGTTACCAGATGCATTAACCTAACTAAGCTTACACAAAGATACAGTCCCAGTTTACTACAAAGGCATGGTCCCAGAACTAATCTTACCAAATATATACAATATAAAACAAAGTTACCAAAGAGTAGCAGAATTAAGCTCACTATAGAAAAGGTACCAGAAGAAAGTTACACAACTCTTATTTAGATATAGTTTGAGGCGTAAGCTTACTACTATAATACAGTAACAGAGCTGAGATTCTACATATATATATACGTGACTAAACAAGCTACACATAGATATATACAGATACTGCTTAGATACTGTATAGATACTATAACAGAACTAAGCTTACTTCATAAATACAATACCAGAATTAGGTAAATACCTAGATACATACCAGATATTGCTCACTACATAAATACATTACCAAACCAAACTACTTCAAGATATAGTACAAAAACCAAGCTTACTACAGATATACAGTAGCAGAATGCATTTAACAATGATGATTTAGTATTCATTTTCATTAGGTTTATGTTATTGCTTGTTCTCACTATTCTCAAATTTGTCTGGAGTTACATACTAAATATACCTGTCCCACTGACATACAATCGTTTGGTTAGTTGTTGAGGGAACCTGCCAGCAAATAACTTCCCAAAAAATATACTTCATTAAAATTATATTAAAATGCATACCCTATCCCTAAATAATCCTTTCCATTACTGAAATGTTAAGAAAAATCTTCTGTAAACTTATATGCAATTCACCTGATGTAAGTCCACATCCGCTAAGGATATCAAGGAACCCGCATATTTAGTAGTTACTACACTCCCTTGCCCCTTGTTTTTTGTTTAACGGGTCTCTGCTATGTGAACAGTGAAGAAAGAGCTCTGTTACATTATGGGCACTCAGCTCATGGAACCAGATGAGTAAGGTCCTGTTACATTGCAACGTTCTATCCATGCATGTATTTTGATCACATGAAACTACAGCATATCTCCAGGAGATGGGGAGAGTAGAGTCCATGGAGGCATAATGTGATTCATGTGCTCAGTTACATACAGGGGGTATTATGTATAAATAATGTAACCGGATGGCCTTGAGAACACACATATACGGGATACCTAGAAGGGGATGAGACATGAGGAGAGTTGGAGTGGAAGGGGTTGGCTGAACAGGACACCACTCAAATGCCATGTAAAATAAGATAAAGTTGATTTATGGGATGTAAGGAAAAGCTTTTTTGTTTTTTTTTAGCTAAAAGAAGTTTGTCAGTTAATAAGGCTCCAATGGAACTGTCAGACGCTGTTATTGTGAAAATGTGTGACAGGCTTCCTGTCATTTTACATTTTATAATCCTTAGTTTATCTTCCCTGCTTCCCTGCCAAATGGTGTGCAAATCCTGAGGGCGGAGGGGGGCATTTGATATCATCGCTCAATTGCCCACTCTCTTTACCACGGTTCTCACTCCTCCAAGACTTTTAAGCATACTTGGAGGAATTTTATATAAATGAGGCATTGGCTTGCCCAAGATTAAAACCTCCCCTTGCAGTACACATGATTGGAGAATCACTTTTAATTGGCACAAGGTTTACCATGCATGTGAGCCCTAGCATCTACACAGTTTTCGCAATATGGGTCTCAGAGAAAAATCACAATCCCACTACCTTAACATAAAGTTAGAAGTTACATTATATGTACATTAAATAATTAAATTATACAAATGGATACGATAAAAAAATAACCATATATTGATGGTAAAGTAAAAAAAAGTTATGGCTCTTGACAAGTCAAGAAGAAAAATTGTAAAACAAACACAAGGACAATGGAGGGTGAACTAGTGCGATATAACCTTAGAGTTGCACACAGCAATTGTAGCAACATCTCCTGCATCACACATTGGTTTTAAATAGCTTACCTAGCATTGAAAGCCTTCTGTTAGTGTCTGCCATTTCATTTTTTAGTGGGTGTATGATTCCCTGATGTCTTTTCTACGGCAATGCATGTCATTGTTAGGATCTCTGTGACAATGCCGTAGACTGGACAAATGGAAACACGTTTGCATGCAAGCACCTGTGTGATATTACCAAAGAAAAAAAAAAAAGTTAGCATAACCATTCCCCAAACTTTGAAACTTACTCTGAAAGAACAAAATCACTGGAATAATTAAAGTATAAAGGCAATTGCACAGATGTTGTAATAGGTAACTATTAATCATTCTTTTACTTGATTCTTTGTTCTTTAGATAACTTCATGTCTTGAGGTGTTATTAAATACCTTCAACTCTTTTAACTGTTTAAAGATATGTCATGGTGTTATATATGCGGACTTAGTCTAAAGAATATTACAATTAAGTACTATTATGATTACAAGCATTGAACCAACTCACTTCAACATATCCTGGTGGAGATGGGCCTTGCATCCTATGGATATTTATTATATTCTTTGTGAATATGTCATAAATATCTAAGACAAGAACTCCTTTAAGATGAAATGCTTGAAATAGAGTATATAATCCAGCTTTTGTAGGAGAAATTAATGAGATACAGCTGTATGTCACTTGATATTTATGTAAGGCCATATATGTGTTAAAAATAACATTAAATAATATATACGTTCATATATTTCTTAGACATTGCTGCAGTTTTCTCCTGCACTAGCCCGCTACACAGGACCTAGGGAGATGGAGAGGCAGTTCGTTCCACTTCTCCTTTCGTCGCTCCTCACAGGCATCTCTGGGACCAAAGGGGTAAAACAGAGCTGCTGGGTCAATTAGACCTAGTACAGCTCTGATCCAGAACCCCAGTCACAAGTGGTGGTTTTCCCCTGTAACTAGGGCTCTTACAGATGCCTCAGTTACATGGAGAAACGTGTAATACAAAAAAAATAAAGTAAAATTAGCAAACAAAAGTGAAATCTCCCCAATGGTTTTTTAGACATCCTGGGGCGATAAAGTAAAAGTGCACATCCACAAAAAATTCATATATTCAGAAAAAAGACAAGGACATTTTGCCATTCCAAAAATACCCATATCACTACAAAGAACAAACACCGACAAAGTCGCCCCATTTACCCGAGACTATACCTATTATTACAAAACGACTGAAACTAAATAGGGAATTCATTAATAATATTCATTTGAGTTAATTTGAAAAATCTAAAAAAAGAGATACTATAAATTACAAAATAAAAGAATTTTTGCACTTTTAAAAACCCAAATAGAATATAAATAGTACATTGCATGCCGGAGACATGTGTAATGGAAGAGATTTATTACAAAAGTGGCAAATCCTTTCATTCCAGATCTGACTCTAGGTCTTGGACACTGATGGCGAACCTTTAGAGACAGGTTGCCCAAACTATAACCAAAATCCACCGTGGAGTGCCACATTGACATCTTTCATCGTATCAGCCCCTTTAGGCCACTGTTTCAGACGTACATTGTACATTCTCTAAAGGGTCTTTCTGTGCAATAAAGCATGGTGTGGGTCCCAGTAGGAGACCTAGAAAGATAATGGTGCAGTTCTAATCAAACACCTTCTCATTTTCCCCAGGTTCCCAACGCCAATGAAGGTCACTTTTAAAAAAGTAGCGCATCGTCTTAAGTGGCCTGTGACTGGCAGAAAGAATTTGGGTGAATTTAGGCCTGTTTGTGATACTTATGCTGGGGTCAGTGGCCTGATGCCCACAAGAAAGGGTTCTGATGTGCCACGTAGTGGCACAAGCCATAGGTTCGCCACATGTCTTAGGACATAGTATGAATTAGCAGCAAAATACCATCAATGTAGTTGCCAAAAAAGTGTTCAAGAGTACCCTTCTGCCTGGTAACATTAGTGTCAGACGGCAATAAAGTCTTGTTGGAGTTTTCTATTCTTGATTGCTTTCTATCTTATATTTGTTATGTATTTAATGTGATTTTTACCTATAAAGTATTGATTTGTGGGACCTGATACTTTTATATGTTGTTTGGTTTTATATAGAACATTAATTGTACGTACTATTTGTAAAAACGGGTTGTGTCGATTCGGGATACATTCATTAATTAACTGCGTTTTGCTAATGTACGATTTTGGTTCTGCATCCACCAATTCCGGTGGACGGTATTTTCTCCCATGAAAGGCAGTTTATGTTACAAGGTACATGACGGCAGTGCCCAAATAGGATGAAAGGAGGAGGACAATCAATTTTTAGCCTGGCAATATTGTGTTATTTTTTTTTACTTTAAAGTGGTGCAGTGGGGAGGGAGGGGGCATCGAATTGCCACTAACAGTTTTACTTGAGTGCAGGGGATGGATTTATATACAAACACTGCATGATAGAATTGGCTACTGAGTATACTGTTGAAGAAGTTGTTGTGTATGAGGTATGAAGGGACTGTGGGTTGGTTTAATTGAAGAGATCTCACACATCAGTGTACAAGTAGTGATCAAGTACAGTACAATGCCTGGAATATAAAATGGCATTTTTTCTCATCCTTTTGAAGCCTTGTAGGTCAAAGATGACTGACGGAGATTCCACCTTAAATAACATGTAAAAGCACAAGAGTACTATATGCAGACAGTCTGGGCATCATGTTCACTTATTTAGTATTGGAGGTATTCTAAATACCTAAATACTCTAATTATGGGCCTGAGGAAATATTCGTTAATCTGTATACTAAAAAAAGTATAATATTTTTAGCATTCACAGCGGGGGAAGCAGTTTTCTCAAGTGCGATGCAGTAAATCCACCAAGAGGTGGTGATATATATATGGCGTTATAGGATGTCCAAAATAGAATTTACTAAACAGATAATATTGTAATACTGAATGTTGGAATTGAGAAATGGAATGTGATTGAGTAAAAGTAATAGGAAAAACATTACCTAAATGTGCTAGTAAAACACTTTGATTTAATGTTACATGTGTCACTGAATATTTAGCTGTTGGCATTTCACAAATCACTAATATTTTTCTTTAACATATGTAAAATGAAAGTCTAATTTTTGCCTGTACATTTCCTCTGCTACTTTGGTAATTATCAATCTCACTTTTAACCTTAGTTAATTTGTTTTTTTTTTTCACATCGCTTCTGAGAAATTTGTTACAAATCTCACAAAATGCAAACAATGTCTTAAGTAATTTCTTTCCATTTCTATCTAAGTTTTCCTTAAGTATGGTTTCGTACATTCGAATGGAGTTTTGTGCACCAAACCAATACATAGTCACAAATTTTATACAATTCGAATGATAAATTATTTGTGCTCTTAGCCAATCTGTAATAGAAGATAAATGTGTCTACTGGGAAAAACAAATGTTGTGTGACATTTTCAAAATATCCCCAAAAAGCTGCAAAAATGCAAGGCCCTAAAAATACTACTCCCAGAAAAAAAAACAGGATAAATGGCACCTTAGATCTTAAGACTTTTAAAATGGTTTTTGTCCAAGGTAGCTAAAATCTGTTTCAACAAAAGATAGGTCATCAATCTGACTTTGCAGCCCCAGCCACACAGCACAACGTGGGCGACAAGACCATCAACAGTATTATTAACCTAGCCATAGACTCTGAGATTCCACAACAATATCATTTTTAGTTTTTATTGATTAGTGATGAAAAAACTACTCTTTGAAGGCTTCTTGCACTCTTCATGTATGGCCTCCAATTCATCGAAGACATCTACAGTAGGCATGCTGAGATGAAGAAATAGCACAGGCAAAGCACTCATAGTAAACCACCTCCTCTCACCAGGACCAGACAGAACGAAGACTCACCGGATATCCGTTCAGGCGATGCCAGCGCGAAGGGGATCAGTAAAGTTAACCCCGAATACGAAGGTAAACGCCACTAACCGTACGGACGGAGATCCCCACCAGCCTGGCCAGGCCCCGAACACCACCCCCCTTCAGCACCCACTGGGTGAAGGTGTGAGGAATTGGGGAAAAATAATCGGCAAAAGCTAGCATAAGTGAGAATTTGCATTATTTCCCCCAGGGCCTCTGCGCCACTGGACGAGTGCGGCAGACGGTCCTGATAAATATCCCCCCTATGTCTTTAAAGTCTCAAATTTACATTTATATTTATATTTTTTACATTTCCAAGTTGTATTTGCAATTTGAAATGACAAAACCAAACCAGTAATCCTTACAAACATAAAAAGAAAAGATCTACCTGCAATTGAGAAATGTTCTTCCTAATTAGTGCAAGGAGTAAAATCCACATATTAACTGAGCAATACAGTGTATGGCATATGAAGGATGAAAAGCGACGACAGCCAGGGGTAGAGTACCGAGGGGAGTGAAAAATAGGTAAAAGACAAAATAAAAAAGGATTTAAAAAAAGTAAATAAAAAAACCGATAAAATGTCAAAACACCCCCCGGTTCCTAGAATGATTATAATATAAATAAACGTTAAGAATCATAAACACATCAGTATCGCCGCTGATCTATCAATAATAGTAAAACGTTTTTTCACTGCGTTTTAACCCTCAGACGGAAAAATAGATCGCCAAGTCTAAATGGCTTTAATGTATGAAGTAGAAGTATTGAAAAAGTTATTGTGCCAGCAGTATGCAAAATAAAAAAATATATATTGTTGTACAGGAGGTTTTAATTTTTTTAAATGTATGAAAACATTATAAAACCGATACAAATTTGGTTGATCCACGTGATGCGTACCAACTGAAAGAAAATAAAAGTAGACATGTCAATTTGGGACGCAGATTGTGGAAAAGCTGTAAAATCCAAGCCCACCCAGAAGAAAACGCTTGCAAATTTGTTTTTTCACCATTTTCACTGCATTTGGATGTTTTTTTTCCCGCTTCCTCCAGTACATGCCTGGAATATTAAACATACCGTCACTATGAATATCAATTGTTACTGCAGAAGAATAAGCCATACACGCTCTTTAGGTGGGGGAAAAAAGAAAAAACGTGTATAGATTTTGGGTAAGTTTTGTGAGTGAAAAATGGAAAGTGAAACAAATAAGTCGAGTTAAGAGGGTTAATCTACTTAAACATCAGTCACAGGCTTTATGGAACTTTTTTCATTTGAATAAATGTACCTCCAAGTGGTTGTATTTCCCATTTTTGCATGTACTGTACTAGGAAATTGGAAAAAATAGTTTGTGCGATTTTCTTTGTTTTATGGTTTCACTGTGTGTCTAAATATAAACATACATTATTCTTTGGTTTTCAGTTTGATCAGGCATAACCACTATAGTCTGAATGTTTGCTTACAATAGCTTTATAAATTAATTCCATTCATCAACACCATTAACTTATTCTTCAACACTGCACTTTATACAAAGCTTGCAGGCACAAACGGCACAGGGTGCAGTATAAATTTAGTGATGGAAGCGAACAATGAGGAGTCACGGGATGATTTATACGGGTTTAGGAAGTGATTTTTTTATTTTGATTCGGCTTCTGATTGTCATAGAAGTCAGAGAGGGACATAGTAGGTGAACTTTGGCTGTTATTATTGCCAAGTTAAAATCAAACACGAAGGTAGTATCTGTCAGGCATGTACTGCCAGCTTTGGTTTCTAAGTACAACTAAATACCTTTAATGCAATATATAAAAACTGTGAGATCCTAGTGACCAGAATACTATAACATCTTGGTGCTGCAGGTGTTGTTGGAGGGAGCTACACATGTTTAGCTCTCTTCATACATGGCGGGTAACTACTTTGCCTGTTACTATTGCGTTACTAACCACGGCGGGTGTCTGGCACCAGTCGCGCAGTTTTACCTGTTAAGTGCACATGGTTCTAACCCAAATGCTCCGGCACCTAACTTAGCTCCAATGGGCCGCCACATCATGGATGTGCCATTGTGGGTGGTGATTCACGTTCCATGGCAGCCTACTGTCTCATAGTTCACCCCCACCCTTACGTATATCACATATAAAATAAAACAATAAAAAACCATAAACTGTAATATCATCACCGGGGGTCCCAAATGCCCGTTCTAATCAAAACATAAAAAAGATTGTTCTGGCCATTAACACCGGTGAACGAGCTAAAATGGCGCCCAAATGCCTGATTTGCACAAACCTTTTCCATCCATGGATATTTTAAATAAAAAGTGATTGATAGGGTCCAATTGTGATATGAATTTTAAAACGCCATGAGTTGCAAATATTACATTTTTAATCTACTAAAACCTCTATAAACTTGGGTAATGCACCATGTGATTGTATTGACCTAAAAGAATAAAGGGGAGGTGTCATTTGGAGGCACAGAATGAAAGCGTAAAAACAGGCCCACAAGTAAAAGCAGCAAAGTGTTTTTTGTCCATTTCACCGCACTTGATTTTTTTGCATTATTCCATGCAATAATTGAATAAAAAAGTACAATTTGTCCTCGAGATGCCCAACCCATTACAATCTTTGAAAATGTAAAAACATACAAAATGTATCACTCTGGCCTGAGGGGATTAAAAAACACAGAAACACAAAAATGAAAAAGTCAAGTCAGTATTCAATTTTCAGAGAACGGGAAAGTGGGAGCTAAATTGTTAACACGCACCTCGAGCGAGGGGACAATATCTATTCTTCCTTCACAATAGATTACAATCATCTTTCTTATCAGCATACTATCACACAGATCATATGGTAGATATACAAACATTGGATATTTATTGTTATATCTCTATACAGTTAGTTATATCTAGTTTTGTGCCTGTAGTAAAGAAGTTTTCTATGAGGCTTTGTAGGCTCCAAAATCCTAACTCTCTAGATGATTACTTAGATACATATGAGATCGTGGGCCTACACCCATAAGCACTGCCTTGTATAATTGCAATATTATAGGCTGCTGCAGAGCACAATGAGAGGCATCCAAGGAGATTTTGAACTTAGCCTGTGTTTGCATATAGATTTACTTTCCTACCTTCGAAACACATACTAGCCGGTTATAGCAGATTTCATTGAAACTAACTCTGTTTATCTCAGAACATTTTTGTGGGGTCTAATCATAATATTTCATTCAAACTCTAATGTAGGACCCGTTTGTTTTGCAGTTTCTGATTTTGTTGAACGTACATCTATGTTCCTAGCAGATGTGGAGTTAAAAGTGCAAGTATTTGTAAGACTATTAACAGATTCTGACCATTTGACTGCATTTGCCCCCTTCGTTCAATATTTCATCTTTGCTTTGCCCGTTTTCTAAATTTAGCTGAAATTGTATCATGTTTGCCTTGTGTAATAAGTACGTTTTCAAGTATTAAGTGTGCACATTATGTTGATTTACGATGGTCAATAGAGGGAAACTAAGGTCTCCATAATGTAATTTTTTTCCACATTTATCCAGATAAGATTTACAATAGGCTCTGTACAACTATATGGTGTGTAACACTTACCAGTCAAACAAAAGAATGGTCTCTGTGGTTCCGTGGCCTGGAACTCGCGTACTTCCACACTTTACTGCAATACACCCCTCCTACCCACACCGCCTTTGTGTCCCATACTTTTGTGGTGCAAGGGTTGGTAGTGGGCCAGACACAATGTACTGATAGGATGTACAAACACTGATATTGAAAAAAACAGGTAAAATTGGAAAATATGCCCCAACCTGTGCTATACAAATCAGTAGAAAAACACTGATAATGTGTCTTGGGATTAAGATTAATAAATACTTCGATGGGGGAATGTTATAAAATAAACACACATAGTAATAAGGCTGACAGTAAGCAAGGGCAAGTGCTATCCCAAGCTAAATGGGACCTCAACTATTATTTAGGGGCTTGAGGGATAGATTACCATAGTTTTACTGTAAATCGCAGCAATGTTTACTTATCATCTGTTTGTTCTCCTTGATGATATTAAGATAGCAGACGTGATGTCTTCTGTGGTTTCCTTAGTGATGCACAGTTTGAAAGTACTGATAGATTGCTACATGTTGTGAATGTTACGTGGGGCATATCGGACCTCCGACGAAAGCATTGCTGCTCCATCAAATAACACATGTGAGCCATGCCTTCTGTAGCGTCACAGGGCTACAATAAGGTTGGTGGAACAAATAAAGTACCATCCACACATTTCCTGAGTCTACGGCTTCCTTCGTTGAGGGATGTTATATTAAGAACATTCTCCTATAGAAGTATTTATAATCATGTATCCCAATGGTTTCACCTTTACAGGATTTTTCTACTGATCACTTTGTTGCTTCACTTCCATCTCAAATATTTTCCTTAGTAGTGTTCGAGTGGTTTGCTACCCCTCCCCCCC
The DNA here is from genome assembly GCA_019512145.1 of Engystomops pustulosus. Lineage (NCBI taxonomy): Eukaryota > Metazoa > Chordata > Amphibia > Anura > Leptodactylidae > Engystomops > Engystomops pustulosus. Next base: position 86,635,263 of record CM033641.1, read on the forward strand.
ACCCACACCACCCCCCGAACAACAGGACTGGTCTGGAAGATTTTGACTTTATAACCTATTGTTACTGTAGCAGACAAGTCTTCTATCAATGGTTTGAATATCTCATCAATGTCCACATCAAGGCAATAATATGGAACGCTGGTGACATTAAATTTGCAGACTTTAATAGGGCAGTCTAAGTGTGCATTGAGTCACTTTGTACCTATGTATGCGGTACTTACATTATAAAATTAGATACAACAGAATTGCAACAGAAAAGGAGAAACAAGACAGTTTCAGGGATGACCTATAAGCTGTTACCACAGAATCTGATGAAGCCTGTTACGAGCATTAGAAGAAGCAGTGTGCATAAAAGAAGAGGCGCTTGCTAATGATATTATGTATTTTGTACATTTTGCAAAACCACGCCTAAGTCAAGATATATAAAGTTAGAGAGGGATTCCAAGTTTATTTACCAACTACTGTCTGTGCACATGTCTGAATGCAGAACAGGGGGAGAATACTTGAATCGCTAATGAGAAAACCATCTTTAGTGTTAATGTTGGATACAGAAATCAAAGACCCCATCTACAAGCTATATAATATATATACAATATGAGTGTGTAAATATGAATGTTTTATTTCGAGTAAACGATTTTGTTCTGAAGCGAGGTGTCAGTTCAACCCAATTAATGAAGTATCCCCTTCTTTTTTATAAACGAGCATCACATAGTCAAGACTCCCTAATGACTCGCAGTTCTTTAAATCAGACTTCTTGGATGTAAGAGATCAGGATAACAAAGGGTAAATTAGCATTAATAATTATGTCTTACATGTCTATAGAATATCTGCAGTGATATCCACAACGTCTGATGTCCCCGGGATAGAAAACAAATTAATGTTGGTATTAGTGATGTAATAGATCATAGGCAAATGACTTCATAAGATTCAAGGGTATTGCAACAGCTCAGTTAGTTAAGCATACAAAGAAACTTTTGCTGCGTATACCTACGAATGTATAACAATGGTCAGTTAGTGGCAGTATTCACCACAGCCTGTATTATACTTGTCCAGTCTGCAGCGTATATTACTACAACTGTATCAACAATTGTCACGTCTAGTGCAGTAAGACACTACAGTGGTTATCATCTTGTCAGTCTGGCTGGCAGTATTATCTACCAATGTATACACAATTGTCAGTATAGGCAGTATTACACTACAGTGTATCATACTTGTCAGTCGAGGCGTAGATATACATACAGTGTATATATCTTGTCATTCCTGGATCAGTACTTATTAACTAGCATCGTATCCACCAATTGAGTGCTGCAGATTCTACGGTGATAAACGCAGTAGTGCAGTTATTTCACTACAGTGGTATCACGACTTGTCAGTCTAGCTGCAGTAGTTAATAGCTCTAAGTTATCACACTTGTCAGTCCTGTCCCCCCTCGAGTTAATGATACTACAGTGTATCAACGTCGTGTCAGTCTAGTGCAGTATTATACTACAGTGTTATCCACTGTACAGTCTAGTTACAGTATTAACTACAGTTTCCACGCTTGTCAGTCGGTGCAGTATGCTATGCAGGTGTATCACTGGTAATCGTTGTGCCAGGTATTACTCTACAAGTGTATCCCACCGTGGTAGTCTAGTGCAGTCATTAACACAGGTGTAATCACATTGTCAGCTCATGACAGTAGTAAACTCAGTTTGTAACATTGTCATCTGTGCATTTATTATACTACATGTATATCAATTTCAGTCCTAGCAGTGTACACTACAGTAACATTAGCAGTGGTATTCATACTAATGTTCAGCACTGTGTCTTGCAGTATACACTTACAGTGTTTAATACTTGTGCAGTCTAGTGCACAGTATTATACTACAATGATATGCACAATTGTCAGTCCTAGGCATATTTATCTACAGCTGGTACACATACTTGTCATAGGGTGCAGTATTATCTACATGTTTATTAACTTGTCAGTCTAGTGCAGTTTATTAAATGATCAATTAGCTCGTGCAGATAATAGGCTCACATTGTCAGTCTGGTGCAGTTGTATTATATCTAACGTGTTCATACAGTTCAGTCTAGTAGGTGCAGTCATTAACTACAAAGCTTTATCACGATCTTGTCATGTGATTGCAGTATTTACTACAATGTATCATCAGATTTGTCAGTCTAGTGCGGAGATTAGACTACAATGTATCACATGGGTCTATGATTTAACTACATTAATTGTAGTCATGAGATTATAACTACAATGGTTATCACAGTTGTCATCTGGTGCAAGTATTATTATCACGTGTCGTACATACTTGTCAGTCTAGTGCGTACTTTAATAACACGTGATCACCTACTGTCCGTCTAGTGCAGTATATAACGGCGTGTATCACACTTGTCAGTCTAGTGCGCGATATTATACACAAGTATCACAATTTGTCAGTTCCAATGCAGATGATTATCTACAAGTGTATCACGATTGTCAGTCGTAGTTGCAGATTAATACATGTATCATACTTGTACAGTCGAGTGCAGTACTTACACTACAACTGTATCACCCGATTGCAGTCTATGCAGTATTATCTACAATGGATCACATTGTCAGTTCCTCGTGCATATACAGCTACAGTGTATATACTTGTCCGTCGGTGCAGTGATACTACAATGTATCACAATTGGGTCAGTCTAGTGGCAGTATTATACTACAGATGTATAATACGTTGTCAGACTGGTGCATGTATTACACTAAAGTGTATCACATTGTCAGTCTTTTGCAGTATGTACACTACAGTGTATCACACTTGTCACGTCTAGTGGGCAGATCTTTATCATACAGTGTATCACACTTGTTCAGTCTGGTGCGTATTATACTACAGTTCGACTGAGTCTAGGCAGTATCTAGTGTACATTACTCAGTTGGCAGCTAGTTATATACAGTGTATCATTCACTTGTCAGTCAGTGTGCAGTATTTATACGCCTAGTGTATCACACTTTGTCAGTCTAGTGCAAGTTTAACTGCCGTTGTATCACACTTTCGTCGAGTCAAGTATTAATGAAATTCATTGCAGTTATAGTGGAGAACTGCAAGGTGTATACACATGCAATTCGTCTAGTGCCCGATCTACATACTGCAAATGTATCACAATTGTCAGTTCTAGTTGCAGTATTACACTCATGTATCACAGTTTGTCAGTCCTACTGCCAGATTATATACAGGTATCACATTTCAGCTAGTGCCAGTTTATATACAGCAGGTTCACAGTTGTGCAGTCTGGCATATGCAGTATTATACTTACAGGGGGGGGGGTGTTTCATACTTGTCAGTCAGGTTGCAGTATTAGACTGCAATGTATCAACTGTACAGTCTAGTGCAGTATATACTACAATGTCATCACCACTTGTCAGTCCTAGTGCAGCTATTATATACAGTTGTATCACACCTTGTCAGTATAGTGCAGTTCATTTCTACATCTGTATCATCAGCGTCCCCCCCAAGTCTGGTTGGCAGTATTTACTACAGTGTTTCTCTACATTGTCAGTCCCTGTGCAGTATTATACCGACAATGTATCACGATTCGTCAGTCTAGGGCAGTAATTATACTACAATCTATACCACGATTGTCAGTGCTGGTGAGTATTATACTACATGTATCACACTTGTCAGTCTGGTGAGTACTTTGTACCTACAGTGTATCAACTTAGTCTGTGCTGGTCACGTCAAGTCATTTGTATTTCTACTACAGTGTTTCACATTGTCAGTCTGCGGTAGCCCCAGTATTATACTACAGTGTTATACCATTGTCATGGCCTGTCAGTATTATATACAAATGTATTACGATTGTCAGTTAGTGCAGTATTACTAGCTACAATGTATCAGATTGTCAGTCTCTGGTGCACAGTATTATATCACATGTTACAATGTCAGTCTGGCATTGAATCAGTGTATCATACTTACTTGCATGTATTCAACTACTGTTGTTCAGTTAGCTGTCAGTAGTATACTGCGGTGTATCACACTTGTCGTCTACGTGCAGTATCTAATAGACAACGTTCACAATTGTCCCTAGTCAGTTTACACTACAGGTGTATCATACTTGGCAGTCTGGTGCGTATCCTATACTACAGTGTACTACACTTGTCAGTCTAGTGTCAAGTATATAGACTACAGTGTATCATACTTGTCAGTCCAGTGCAGTTTATACCTACAGTATTATATTTACAGTCACAACATGGAGAAGAGGTGCAAATGTACCAGGTCCAGAACCGTAGCTCTCTACCTCACGCTTTCGATGGACCAATTAGCCACAGTTGGAGTCTTTTAAATGGCATCCGCTGCAGTGGTCTCAAGACACGGTGGGGGCTCCGACGAGAGGCCCACAGCAGTCACATTAGTGAAGAAAGAAAACCGCAGAGCACTCAACGGCACTCTCAAAAATTCATTGATGCAAACAGCATCCAGGCGCAACTACGGCTACTATAAGCCAAACAGCGCCCTTAAGGCTCGTGTAATCTGTATTGATTAATATACAACGACGAACCGTATATCTCACGACATGTGTGATGTTAAAAGTAGCGGAAAAGTTGCACAGTATATCTAGACCTAACTGATAATGATATACATTGTAGTATAATACTACACTAGCTGACAGTTGATAAAACACGTGTAGGTATAATACTACACAATGAACTGATAAGTGTGATACACTTTTAGTCTAGAATCCTGCACTTAGAGTAACAGGTGATACACTGTAGTATAACACTGCACTCAGGACGACAGTGTGACACAACTGTAGTATAATGACGGCACTAGACAGGCAAGTTGTGATACACTGTAGCTGTAATTACTGCACTGATATGACAAGTTTGTATCACTGTAGTTATAATGACTGCACTAGACTGATGAAGTGTGATTACACTGTAGTATAATACTGCACTAGACATGATAATTGTGATACATTGTATATACTACTGCACTGAACGATTCAAGTTGCATGTAAAATCGTACGAACGTCATGTACTGTAGTCATATACTGCACTCAGGACTGACACGTCGATACACGTAGTATAAATACACACAGACGGCCAAGTGTGATGAACACTGTAGTATAACATGCACTAGACTGACAAGATGGAACACTGTAGTATAATAGCCTAACGTGTGACTTATGTCTGCACTAGACTGACAAGTGTTATCAGCTGTTAATTATCACGTGTACACCTTCCTCTTGCAATCTAATGACACTGTAACAGTTATGGCAGTCTGTGCATCGTGTCAGTTATTAGTATCTACATGTACAATGTCTCGGCTATATCTACATCACATTCTTGTCAGTCTGTATATTCTACAGTGACAAGTGTCAATTATACTTTCTATATATCACTACGGGTGTGGACATCTAGGCTGTGCAGGTCTATGTGTACTATGTGTCATAATTTATTGTCAATATTTATTCAGCATATCTTGTCATCTAGTAGTTCACAGTATGACATTATTGTCTAATACTAAGTGTATCAACTTGTCCGTTGGTGACCCAGATATTACTTACAGTGTAATCACTCTTGTTCATCTAAGTGAGTATTATACTACACGTGTATCATACTTGTTCAGTCTGGTGCAGTATTCATAGTACAGTGGTATCAACTTGTCAGTCCTAGGTTCAGTATTTACTAACTCGTGTATGCTACTTGTCAGTTCGGTGCAGTATTATATTAAATGTCATGTGTATACTGGTGGGTGCAAATATTAGTACAAATGATCCACAATCTTCTCGTCATCTATCACGAGTGACTATACATAGGGCTAAATGTCAGATGTCTTTACTCAGAATACATAAGTGGATGTCAATCACACTTGGTCAGTCTGGCGCAGTCCTATACTACAGTGTATCACAATACACATGTCAGTCTAGGGCAGTATATACTACAGTGTATCACTACGTGTGTTTCAGTCTAGGAAGTGTCAAGAAGTATTATCCATCTACAGTGTTTCATATTGTCAGTCTAGTGCAGTATTCCATACTACAGTGTTTATCTGTCAGCTAGCGATATATAGTGTGGCAACGTCTAGTGCAAGTATTATACTGCAGCTTTATAATCACACTTTCGTTTAGATGCATAGTATATATACAGTGTTTCAACTAGTGTCAGTCTGAGGGTAGCCAAGGCTACCATTTGCTTCTTTTTTTCTGTGCTCTTTACGATCACTTTCAAATCGCAGGGCATTTGATGGAACTTCCCGGTAGATTTGGATATCGTAATACAGTATGCATAACTGAATGAGAAGAGAGTTACTTAACACATTTTGTCATGAATATAAATACTCTGCATAACATATCAAGAAAAAGAATTATTGGAAAATTGGATGTATTTTAGCAGCTTCTTACGCAAATTCCTGTCTACAAGATGCCCTCCTCCATGCCTTACAGATCCCCTCGAAGCAATATGCAAAGGTACCGGATACAAGTTAGAGGTAGAAAATAACTTGTATGATGATTAAGTCATTCTATGCAGTATTTTACTACAGTTTATTACACTTGTCAGTCCTAGTGCATTGCCACGGCTACCCACTGCTGCTTTTCAACCAAGTGTCTTTATCACATATAATCATAGCAAGGAATGATAGACGCTCAGGGCTATTTGATGTAGGGCATACCTTATTAAACTAGAGAGCTAACTATAGCTAGTATGAAACAGAAAGTTATTTAATACAATTTTGTGTCCATTATAATAATACTGTAGATAACAATCAAAAAAAAGTAAGCAAAATGTATTCTGGCATTATGAAGGTCTTCTTCAGTGAGAATGGTATCACTGAATGATAATTTATAAGTGTTCATACGAATTAAACATATCTTTATAGTGTTACTATTGAGACATGACGATACAATTTAAAGCATGAGTTCAGTAACTCCAAAGCTGTTCCCTGTTACCAACAAGATCTTGCTGATATGTGCTCATATATTGTGGGGGTTCTATACCGAGTTTTTTCTTCAAATATTCCTAAGATATTCGAAAGACAAAAAAACCTGGGCCTGGATCTCCCTTTCGAACCTAGGTATGGATTTTAGAATATAGAACAGAGATAGCAAACCTCGAAATCTTGAAAAGAGTTAGTATCTAAGCTGTATTATTTGGGTCGTTTGATCCCGAATTAAGATGGCATGGGGAACAAGAAAACCTGATAGTAACTACTGGCGGAATCTAGTTGAAAAGTGAGAGATACGAACTAGTATAAAAAGTAGATGGTACTCTACGTAATATGCAGTGAATGGAAGACTGATAGGAGTATCCTGTGTAGGTTTGTTCTTCTCTTTTTTTTTCTTTCCCGCATCCCTGGCCGGGGAGTCAGAGTGGATGGTTGGGGGGGGATAAGGAAATGTGGTAAGCATGTGTTAAGAATGTACAATAAAAAGTAATTGATTTAATAAATGTATAATTTCCTATGATAATTTGTATCAATGAACTGTTATTAATGAATAATGAAATTTACTTGTTAGATGAGGTGTGACAGATCTAATAATAAAAATTTATTTAAAAAACATGAAGTCTTCTTGACTATAGATGGTCTTTTCAAAGCCCTTACACAGTCTCCTACCGGCAGCTGCCTTCACAAACATTTTTCGTTAGTGTTTAATGTATCCTGAATGCCCAAAACATGGCAAATGTGAAATGAAGCCATTACTCTCATATCTATTACGAATAAGCTATTATCAATATGACTGGAATGTTAAAGCTATAACACAGCAGGCTGGTCCTGGTCAATCATGGGCAGAACGGAATCACTGGAGTTTTAGTTCTATTTCAAAGGCATGGATTTGTACGCTACATTAATGTGTTATTGATACATTTGTTTCGAGAGTTCAGTTCACTGTTGTCTGTTTTCTTTATCTCTGATTCTTTTTGCTTGGCCATCTTGTTGTTGTCTATTTATATAAATCTCTACATATTCTCTACATATTAAAAAAACGAGCCTGTTTCCATAAGATTAATCATATTACTTTGTTACTCCTGTATGTAGTAATAACACTGTATGGACACTAACACATGGACATAATGTATTACTGCGTGTTGTCAAGGAGGTCACAGAGCCCTCATTGACAAACATTTCATTGTAATTTTTTTGAAATATAAAAAAAAATTAGTCAACTTTCCAACTCAGGAATTGGTATTTAGTCTTAAGTAAAAAGGGAGTACTGCTTTAGTATTTGATAAACAACATTATCTGCATCTGAAGACACATAGATTTAACATGTTAATCATTTTTATGCTTTTTCAGCAATTCTGGTTTGTTTGCAGTATTTTCAATGCCTAGAAGAAGAAGTTTACCTTCACTACAGGTCAACAGCATGCTTTTATGATGTTGTAGAGTCCAGGATCCCACCTCCCAGCCAGTTGATGAGTATGTTCTAGGAGCATAGTGACGGCGGAATGCAGTAAGAGCAGGGGTAAGCCAGTGGGGGGTCTCTTACAGCCAAATAGCAGTGAAAAATGTTTGGTAACTGTCTCATTGCTTTGCTTCTGGTCACCACATGGGGGAGAGAACCAATAGTTTCCTAAGAGAGGCCTCATGAATATCAGCACACATATGGTGACAAGCACCTTGGTGTGGACTGGGAGCTCTGGGATGTATACCTGTCTGCAAGCTGTAGAGCTCATGAAACTGCTCCCGGGGTGACGTTATTCTCCTGCAGGCAGCCTGGCTATGAGCTCAGGGGTGTGCTAATTGAGGGCTGCAGTCAGGCATTGCACAGGCTGTGTGCCGCTGAGCTCACCCACCTCCTCTTCACACTAGCTGCTGGCAGCATGGCATTCTCCAACTTTCTCCAAAGGAGCTTGTATCCAGCATCCTAATCCAGTCTCACCGAGTCACGATAGCAAGCGTGGAGATGTAAGATATATCCTCTAACAGGCACAATCGCAGCAAGCAGTGGGAGATGTATATATAATAGGCCTATAACAGGCACAATCCCCATAGCAAGCAGTGGAGAGTATAATATATATCCTATACAGGCACAATCACAGAGTAACAGTGGAGATGTCGATTAATATCCTATAACAGGCACAATCACAAGAGTAGCAGTGGAGATGTATATATATAATATACCAGGCACAATGTCACAGGAGTAAGCGTGAATGTAGATATATATCCTATAACAGGCACAAGTCACTGCAAGCAGTGGAGATGTAAGAATATATCCTATAGACAGGCACAAGTCAGAGCAGCAGTGGCGATGTAGATAATATATCCTATAACAGGCACAAGTCACAGAGTAATGCATGTGGAGATGTAGATATATATCCATAACAGTGCACAAGATCCACATAGCAAGCAGTGGAGAGTAGATATATATATCCTATAAAAGCACAAGTACATAGCAGCAAGTGGAGATATGCGTATATATTCCTATATAGACACCACCATAACATTCTTAGATTTATACTAGTGAAACGATGAAGAATATCCAGTGTCTGCTTCTCAGGTTAGCACTCCCCATGCTGAGCCTAGCACTGGCCGTGTGCTGAAGGACAGTCTCCTCTCTACATCCGCCTCCAATCCTGGCAGAATTGCATTCTATTCACTCCTAGGAGACTGGAGGCATCACATCTAATAGACCATTGGTCACACTCCTTCATTTCTGTGTATTGCCATCCCACAGATCTTCAGCGACTCTGATCCTGAAGAGTGGAGTATGACTATGGCCGGACATGCTGCCAAAATAGCTGTCAATTACCTCTGCAACACACTGTTATTCTACTACTCAGGAGGCATGACTGTGTATGCCACAGAAGAGAAGGTCTATAATCAATTGCTAGAGGTAAAACATATGGAAAAGTAATTTGCAGCTATTATTCCGTCCTACAACAGTAAACCAAATTTACCAATAACATTAAGGCTGAATCTATCCTTTAACAAATCTACCACCATGGCGACGCCTATAGTATTTGCAGAAATTAATACATATTTGCATGATTTCTTAAAGTCTTATTTATAACATAACTGTTAATTATTTTTGATGTAAAAAGGTATCTAGACCCTTCTGAACTCTCTGGTGTCCCTGCTGTGACCGGCGCCTGAGGCGGCATTCCCCCCGTTTTACTTCTTATAAGTAGGAAAGCATGTCACCTCGTTTGATATAATCTTGTTTTCTCCAGACAGAGAAGTGCCCCGTCGTCTTTTTATTTATGTTTACCTGGAACAACTTACCACATTATTTTTTTGGTATGGACCAGGTCTAATACATTTATATAATTATTTAATGATATAATAATGCATCAATAATCACCTGAAACCCTCCTGAAACCTATCATTAGAAACACATTCTGGTGTCAAATTAAATTATAATACATTGAATGGATGATTACAGAACTGGAAATTATCCCACCCTTAAAGGTTTTACAATAGTAATAAAAGCTGTACATAAAATCACTAAAGTCTCTGCAGCTATGGCCTAGTAACACTAACAACACATAAAAGTCAGATCAGGTTAGTCTGGCAACTTCTATCCTTAGTAAACCCATACTGGATGTCACTTATTATACTATGTATTCACATATAGCTGTATGTAGTCTTCCCTTTAAATATTTCCTCTTAATGGAGATTTAAAGAGAAATTCCCTCTGGGCATTTACATTTAATTTAATTCAGTTTGGCCCCTAGTATTCATTTCTTCAAAATTGGATGTGTATAAAAAAAATTTCTCTTCTCTGTGTGAAGATAATTTTCTAAAAAATGTAGCGATGCTGTCGCCTTAGAAACAGTATGCTTACCGTCGAATACGACCACCTCACATTTTGGCAGCTGTGGCCAGACGGCGCTCATGTGAGTCCCTGTTCTTCTCCTCCTGACGTACTGTCTCCCGTTGCTTCGCTGCCTCCACGACGACCGTCCCCCGCCCTACGGCGTTCCATCTCTCTCTCACTTATCACAGAGTGTCCTCTCCATCGCGGGGTCTCACTTCACCGTCATGCAGGTTAACGCTCTGATAGGTGCACATACAACCCACCCTTTGTTTCTTGTTCCAATCACTGAAGTAGAGGTGGCATTCTAAGGACACAGTCTTGTTTCTAAGGAGAGATATATCTTCACGCATGTACATTTTGTGTAAGAACATCTAATGAATAGAAATATTTATATATGACAGATTAATGCAACTGAGTTTAATGCCTAGGCCAGGATACCCGGCTTAAAGCTTACAGGCTGTAATTGCTTGGTAAAGATCTAGGCCCTGTTTACATATTGGCACCACATTCTGACCTTGCACCAGTCACGTTTGACACCATACCACCATTAGGGGAATCTCTGATGATTCAGCCATTCCTTGGTAAAGGTATTACCAATATGAACTCTGATACAAAACCATAATGCTATAAATAAATGAATAAACAAACTCATGTCATTAGTCACAAAATGGAGCGTAATGAGTTTTGAATTTTTTGATACTCAAATGTTTATGGCTTTTATGTTTATGGGCGGGGCCAATAAAAGGAGAAAGGTAGTCAATTCTGAAAATACAGAAAATCGATATTCGATTTGTAAGCCACGTGACATCAAAATAAATTATGCAGACATTTCAAAAATTATGAAACTATAAAGTAGGCATATGGGAAATGTTATTCAGCAACTTATTTAGGTGGTAAAACTATAGAATTTTGGAAATGGCAAATTTTTTAAAAATGTCATCATTTTTTCATAAATAAACACAAAACTTATCAGCCAAAACTTACCACTAAAATTTAGTACAACATGTGATTAAAAATCAATCTCAGAATCGTTTTGATAAGTAACAGTGTTCAAAAGTTATAACCATACAAAAAAGCGACACAAGTCAGAATACAAAAAATGGGGCTGGGCCTTAAGCTACAAAATGGCTGCATCCTTAAGGGGTTAAAATGATTGATTCTAAAATTTTCTTGAAAATCTTGTTCGATTTGTGATCTTTCTAGCATCGTAATAAAATAAAAGGGAATTTATAAAATGATGCCAACACAAAGCTGAGATATGGTAAATGTTAGTTAGTAACTAGCGATTGATTTTTAATCACATGTTGTACAAAATTTTAGTGGTAAGTTTTGGCTGATAAGTTTTGTGTTTATTTCAAAAAAATGAAAAATGATGACATTTTTAAAAATTAGCCATTTCCAAAATCTATAGTTTTACCGCTAATATAGTTGCTGAATAACATTTCCCATATGCCTACTTTATATTTCATTCAATTTGAAATGTCTTCATCATTTCCTTTCTCCTTTTATTGGCCCCGCCCATAAACATAAAAGCCATAAACATTTGAGTATCAAAAAATTCAAAACTCATTACGCTCCATTTTGTGACTAATGACATGAGTTTGTTTATTCATTTATTTATAGCATTATGGTTTTGTATCAGAGTTCATATTGGTAATACCTTTACCAAGGAATGGCTGAATCATCAGAGATTCCCCTAATGGTGGTATGGTGTCAAACGTGACTGGTGCAAGGTCAGAATGTGGTGCCAATATGTAAACAGGGCCTAGATCTTTACCAAGCAATTACAGCCTGTAAGCTTTAAGCCGGGTATCCTGGCCTAGGCATTAAACTCAGTTGCATTAATCTGTCATATATAAATATTTCTATTCATTAGATGTTCTTACACAAAATGTACATGCGTGAAGATATATCTCTCCTTAGAAACAAGACTGTGTCCTTAGAATGCCACCTCTACTTCAGTGATTGGAACAAGAAACAAAGGGTGGGTTGTATGTGCACCTATCAGAGCGTTAACCTGCATGACGGTGAAGTGAGACCCCGCGATGGAGAGGACACTCTGTGATAAGTGAGAGAGAGATGGAACGCCGTAGGGCGGGGGACGGTCGTCGTGGAGGCAGCGAAGCAACGGGAGACAGTACGTCAGGAGGAGAAGAACAGGGACTCACATGAGCGCCGTCTGGCCACAGCTGCCAAAATGTGAGGTGGTCGTATTCGACGGTAAGCATACTGTTTCTAAGGCGACAGCATCGCTACATTTTTTAGAAAATTATCTTCACACAGAGAAGAGAAATTTTTTTTATACACATCCAATTTTGAAGAAATGAATACTAGGGGCCAAACTGAATTAAATTAAATGTAAATGCCCAGAGGGAATTTCTCTTTAAATCTCCATTAAGAGGAAATATTTAAAGGGAAGACTACATACAGCTATATGTGAATACATAGTATAATAAGTGACATCCAGTATGGGTTTACTAAGGATAGAAGTTGCCAGACTAACCTGATCTGACTTTTATGTGTTGTTAGTGTTACTAGGCCATAGCTGCAGAGACTTTAGTGATTTTATGTACAGCTTTTATTACTATTGTAAAACCTTTAAGGGTGGGATAATTTCCAGTTCTGTAATCATCCATTCAATGTATTATAATTTAATTTGACACCAGAATGTGTTTCTAATGATAGGTTTCAGGAGGGTTTCAGGTGATTATTGATGCATTATTATATCATTAAATAATTATATAAATGTATTAGACCTGGTCCATACCAAAAAAATAATGTGGTAAGTTGTTCCAGGTAAACATAAATAAAAAGACGACGGGGCACTTCTCTGTCTGGAGAAAACAAGATTATATCAAACGAGGTGACATGCTTTCCTACTTATAAGAAGTAAAACGGGGGGAATGCCGCCTCAGGCGCCGGTCACAGCAGGGACACCAGAGAGTTCAGAAGGGTCTAGATACCTTTTTACATCAAAAATAATTAACAGTTATGTTATAAATAAGACTTTAAGAAATCATGCAAATATGTATTAATTTCTGCAAATACTATAGGCGTCGCCATGGTGGTAGATTTGTTAAAGGATAGATTCAGCCTTAATGTTATTGGTAAATTTGGTTTACTGTTGTAGGACGGAATAATAGCTGCAAATTACTTTTCCATATGTTTTACCTCTAGCAATTGATTATAGACCTTCTCTTCTGTGGCATACACAGTCATGCCTCCTGAGTAGTAGAATAACAGTGTGTTGCAGAGGTAATTGACAGCTATTTTGGCAGCATGTCCGGCCATAGTCATACTCCACTCTTCAGGATCAGAGTCGCTGAAGATCTGTGGGATGGCAATACACAGAAATGAAGGAGTGTGACCAATGGTCTATTAGATGTGATGCCTCCAGTCTCCTAGGAGTGAATAGAATGCAATTCTGCCAGGATTGGAGGCGGATGTAGAGAGGAGACTGTCCTTCAGCACACGGCCAGTGCTAGGCTCAGCATGGGGAGTGCTAACCTGAGAAGCAGACACTGGATATTCTTCATCGTTTCACTAGTATAAATCTAAGAATGTTATGGTGGTGTCTATATAGGAATATATACGCATATCTCCACTTGCTGCTATGTACTTGTGCTTTTATAGGATATATATATCTACTCTCCACTGCTTGCTATGTGGATCTTGTGCACTGTTATGGATATATATCTACATCTCCACATGCATTACTCTGTGACTTGTGCCTGTTATAGGATATATTATCTACATCGCCACTGCTGCTCTGACTTGTGCCTGTCTATAGGATATATTCTTACATCTCCACTGCTTGCAGTGACTTGTGCCTGTTATAGGATATATATCTACATTCACGCTTACTCCTGTGACATTGTGCCTGGTATATTATATATATACATCTCCACTGCTACTCTTGTGATTGTGCCTGTTATAGGATATTAATCGACATCTCCACTGTTACTCTGTGATTGTGCCTGTATAGGATATATATTATACTCTCCACTGCTTGCTATGGGGATTGTGCCTGTTATAGGCCTATTATATATACATCTCCCACTGCTTGCTGCGATTGTGCCTGTTAGAGGATATATCTTACATCTCCACGCTTGCTATCGTGACTCGGTGAGACTGGATTAGGATGCTGGATACAAGCTCCTTTGGAGAAAGTTGGAGAATGCCATGCTGCCAGCAGCTAGTGTGAAGAGGAGGTGGGTGAGCTCAGCGGCACACAGCCTGTGCAATGCCTGACTGCAGCCCTCAATTAGCACACCCCTGAGCTCATAGCCAGGCTGCCTGCAGGAGAATAACGTCACCCCGGGAGCAGTTTCATGAGCTCTACAGCTTGCAGACAGGTATACATCCCAGAGCTCCCAGTCCACACCAAGGTGCTTGTCACCATATGTGTGCTGATATTCATGAGGCCTCTCTTAGGAAACTATTGGTTCTCTCCCCCATGTGGTGACCAGAAGCAAAGCAATGAGACAGTTACCAAACATTTTTCACTGCTATTTGGCTGTAAGAGACCCCCCACTGGCTTACCCCTGCTCTTACTGCATTCCGCCGTCACTATGCTCCTAGAACATACTCATCAACTGGCTGGGAGGTGGGATCCTGGACTCTACAACATCATAAAAGCATGCTGTTGACCTGTAGTGAAGGTAAACTTCTTCTTCTAGGCATTGAAAATACTGCAAACAAACCAGAATTGCTGAAAAAGCATAAAAATGATTAACATGTTAAATCTATGTGTCTTCAGATGCAGATAATGTTGTTTATCAAATACTAAAGCAGTACTCCCTTTTTACTTAAGACTAAATACCAATTCCTGAGTTGGAAAGTTGACTAATTTTTTTTTATATTTCAAAAAAATTACAATGAAATGTTTGTCAATGAGGGCTCTGTGACCTCCTTGACAACACGCAGTAATACATTATGTCCATGTGTTAGTGTCCATACAGTGTTATTACTACATACAGGAGTAACAAAGTAATATGATTAATCTTATGGAAACAGGCTCGTTTTTTTAATATGTAGAGAATATGTAGAGATTTATATAAATAGACAACAACAAGATGGCCAAGCAAAAAGAATCAGAGATAAAGAAAACAGACAACAGTGAACTGAACTCTCGAAACAAATGTATCAATAACACATTAATGTAGCGTACAAATCCATGCCTTTGAAATAGAACTAAAACTCCAGTGATTCCGTTCTGCCCATGATTGACCAGGACCAGCCTGCTGTGTTATAGCTTTAACATTCCAGTCATATTGATAATAGCTTATTCGTAATAGATATGAGAGTAATGGCTTCATTTCACATTTGCCATGTTTTGGGCATTCAGGATACATTAAACACTAACGAAAAATGTTTGTGAAGGCAGCTGCCGGTAGGAGACTGTGTAAGGGCTTTGAAAAGACCATCTATAGTCAAGAAGACTTCATGTTTTTTAAATAAATTTTTATTATTAGATCTGTCACACCTCATCTAACAAGTAAATTTCATTATTCATTAATAACAGTTCATTGATACAAATTATCATAGGAAATTATACATTTATTAAATCAATTACTTTTTATTGTACATTCTTAACACATGCTTACCACATTTCCTTATCCCCCCCCAACCATCCACTCTGACTCCCCGGCCAGGGATGCGGGAAAGAAAAAAAAAGAGAAGAACAAACCTACACAGGATACTCCTATCAGTCTTCCATTCACTGCATATTACGTAGAGTACCATCTACTTTTTATACTAGTTCGTATCTCTCACTTTTCAACTAGATTCCGCCAGTAGTTACTATCAGGTTTTCTTGTTCCCCATGCCATCTTAATTCGGGATCAAACGACCCAAATAATACAGCTTAGATACTAACTCTTTTCAAGATTTCGAGGTTTGCTATCTCTGTTCTATATTCTAAAATCCATACCTAGGTTCGAAAGGGAGATCCAGGCCCAGGTTTTTTTGTCTTTCGAATATCTTAGGAATATTTGAAGAAAAAACTCGGTATAGAACCCCCACAATATATGAGCACATATCAGCAAGATCTTGTTGGTAACAGGGAACAGCTTTGGAGTTACTGAACTCATGCTTTAAATTGTATCGTCATGTCTCAATAGTAACACTATAAAGATATGTTTAATTCGTATGAACACTTATAAATTATCATTCAGTGATACCATTCTCACTGAAGAAGACCTTCATAATGCCAGAATACATTTTGCTTACTTTTTTTTGATTGTTATCTACAGTATTATTATAATGGACACAAAATTGTATTAAATAACTTTCTGTTTCATACTAGCTATAGTTAGCTCTCTAGTTTAATAAGGTATGCCCTACATCAAATAGCCCTGAGCGTCTATCATTCCTTGCTATGATTATATGTGATAAAGACACTTGGTTGAAAAGCAGCAGTGGGTAGCCGTGGCAATGCACTAGGACTGACAAGTGTAATAAACTGTAGTAAAATACTGCATAGAATGACTTAATCATCATACAAGTTATTTTCTACCTCTAACTTGTATCCGGTACCTTTGCATATTGCTTCGAGGGGATCTGTAAGGCATGGAGGAGGGCATCTTGTAGACAGGAATTTGCGTAAGAAGCTGCTAAAATACATCCAATTTTCCAATAATTCTTTTTCTTGATATGTTATGCAGAGTATTTATATTCATGACAAAATGTGTTAAGTAACTCTCTTGCTATTCACTATGTCATACTGTCATTACGATATCCAAATCGACCCGGGAAGTTCCATCAATGGCCCTGCGATTTGGAAAGTGATCGAAAGACACAGAAAAAAAAGAACAAAGGTAGCCTTGGCTCCCCAGACTGACAGCATTGAAACCACTGTAGTATATACTATGCATGCTAAACTGACAATGTGATAAACTGCAGTATAATACTGCATAGACTTGAGACAATAATCGCTGATGACATAACACTGTAGTATGAATACTGCACTAGACTGACAAGTATGAAACACTGTAGAATATAATACCCGTGCACTCGTAGACGAAACAACGTAGTGAATACACTGTAGTATAATACTGCCTAGACTGACAATTGTATTGTGAGTACACCTGTAGTTATAGGAACTGCGCCAGACTGACAATGTGTGATCATGTATGATATACTGGTTGACAGAGCATCTGACATTAGCTCTATGTATAGTCACTTGTACTAGGATACGGGACAGAGTTCGATTTGTAGCTTAATATTTCCCCAGAACTGAACACGGTGCATTTAGATATAATACTGCACCGAACTGACAAGTATGCTACACGGGTATATAATACTGACCTAGGACTGACAAGTTTGATACACTGTATATGAATACTGCACCAGACTGAACAAGTATGATACACTTAGTAGTATAATACTTCACTAGACTGAACGAAGGTGATACAACTGTATAGTATATCTGGTCACAAGACAAGTATGATACACTGTGTTAATTAGACAATAAATTCATCACTGGTACTATACTAGACTGACAAGTTATGCTGAATGATAATATTGCAATACAAATTATGACATGTAGTAGAACTACTAAGAGACTGCACGATGATAATGATAGAACTACGCCGTAGTATAACTACTAGTAAAGTTAATGACACTGCACTTAGTTATATACAGACTGAACAAGATGATAGGCTGTAGTATATATGCCAAGACAATGTGATCAGTAGTATAATACATACTACACATGAAGACTGCATAACTTGTTACAGTGGATACTTTAATTGCAAGGAAAGGATACACTGGAAAGTATCAAGACTATACAACTTGTCATCTATGAGGATAACTAAGACACACTACGTTAGGGGTTTATACTACGTGTATCACACTTGTCAGTCTAGTGCAGGTTATACTACAGTTTATCCACTTGGCACGTCTAGTGCGTATATTATACTAGTGTATCAGACTGTCAGTCCTGTGCAGTATATACTACAGTACAATGTTATGAGTATCTCAGTGTCACACTTGTTCGTCAGTGCAGTAGTATACAATGTATCACAACTTATCAGTGTCTAGTGCAGTATTATACTACAGTGTAATCACACTTTCGTCTATGCAGTCTTATATACACGTGGATAGCACACACTTGTCATATCAGTGCAGTAATTACAGCTCAGTGTATCACATTGCCTGTCTAGTGCCGTTATACTAAGTTGTGTCACCTTGTCCTTCGAGTGCAGTATTATACTACAGTGTATCACACTTGTTACGTCTAAGTGCGGATTTAGCTAAGTGTAATCACACTTATCAGTCATTGGTAGTATTATACTACAGCGTGCTAATCATAACTGTCAGCTAGTGCAGTATTATAACTACAATGTATAACTTAATAGTCTAGAGGTCTATACACAGGCAACTGTCTACTATACTACTATAAGTGTTTCTAGTGAGATATCACAGTGACATCGTTTGTTTATACAACTGTTCTTAAGCGACGCCGCTATACAACGGTTTGGCAGTGCCGTATTGGCGTCCTGATGCGTTTGCATCAATGAAATTTTGACGAGTGACCGTGAGTGCGTCTGGCGGTTGTTCTTTCTCGTCACTACTAGTGGACTGCTGTGGGCCTCTCGCGGAGCACACCGTGTCTTGAAGACCACTCACGGATGCCATTAAGAAGACTTGCCAACTGTGCTATTGGTCCATCAGGAAGGAGCGGGATGGGGTAGGAACTTACGGTCGGGGACCTGGATACTTTGATTCTTCTCCATTTGGACTGTAATATAATACTGTAGTATAAGTACTGCACTAGGAACTGACAAGTATGATACACTGTAGTCTATAATACTTGCACTAGACTGAAAGTGTTGTACACTGTAGTATAATACTGCACCAGACTGCACAAGTATGATACACTGTAGTGTAATACTGACTACGGGACAATTGTGCAACGTTTGTATGTATGATACTGCACGTAGACTGACAAGGTGATACACCGCAGTATACTACTGCACAGCTATCGACAACAGTCATGAAACATGCAGTGAGACTGAGTATATACTGATCTAATCCACAGACTGACAATTGAATAATCACTGTGTTATAATACGTGCACAGACTGACAACATGCATGATACATTGTAGCCCATAATAACTGCACTAACTGACAATCGTAATACATTTGTAGTATATACGACTGGCACACTGACAATCGGGTATAACATGTAGTATAATAACTGGGCACACCAGACTGACAAGATGAATACACGTGTAAAATCTACCAATGAACTTGGCATGTACAACTAGACCAGACAAAGCTGTGTACACTGTAGCTACAGACCGTGACGCACCAGACTGACAAGTGTGATACAGTGTAGTGATAATTACTGCACCAGACTTGACAATCGTGGTATAATTGTAGTAAATACTGCACTAGACTGACGAATCGTGATACTTGGAGTATAATACGCACAGGGACTGGACAATGTATAAAACACTGTAGTATGAATACTGCCACCAGACTTGGGGGGGGGACAGCTTGATACACGGACTGTAGAAATCAACTGCACTAGACTGACAAGGTGTGATACATGTAGTATACTAGCTGCACTAGGACTGACAAGTGTTGATACATTGTAGTATAATACTGCACTAGGACTACAGTTGATACATTGGCAGTCTAATACTGCCCTAGACTGAGCAAGTATGAAACACCCCCCCCTGTAAGTATAATTAACTGCTACCACAGACTGACAACTGTGAAACGCGTGTAGTTAATACTGCACTAGACTGACACTGTGATACCTGTAGTATAATACTGGCAGTGGACTGACAAACTGTGATACATTGTAGGTATACTGCACTAGAACTGACAATTGTTGATACATTGCAGTATACGATGGCACTAACGAAATGCAATGTATTACCCTGCAGATTACATAACTGCTGATTCTTATAGACTGACGAAAGTGTGATACAACGGCAGTTAATACTGCACTAGACTGACAAAGTGGATACACTTCAGCTAAAATACTCACACGACTGACAAGTGTGATACACTGTATATAATACTGCAACTCAGTAAATGATACATAGATGTAGATGTGGAACGACACTGTAGTATAATACTGCACCAGACTGACAAGTTGATACACTGTTAGGATAAAGATCTGCCGCACTAGACTGACAAGTGTGATTACCACTGTAGTGTACATACTGCACAGACTGAAAATGTGATACACTTTAGTATTAATACTGCACCAGTCTGACAAACGTATTATACATCTGTAGTATAATACTGCACTAGACTGACCATTGATGATACTTGTAGATAATCTACTTGCACCAGACTGGGACAAGTATATACACTGTAGCTGTATATGCACGAGGAATGACAATTGTTGATACCATGTAGTATAATACTGCAGAGACTGACAATCGGGTGATCCAGTGTGTGTAGGTACTGCACTAGACTTACAAGTATGATACATGTTTAAACTGCAACTACGACTGACAATCGTGATACACTTTTGTAGTAATCACTGCATTAGATACTGAAAATTGTGATAAACTTGTGTAGTCAATATCGCACTATACTGACAAGTTGTGATACACGCAGTTATATCACTGCACTAACTGACAGTATGGTGATACACGTAGTATTAAGTACGCACTGACTGACAACGTATGTAACACCGTGTAATAGGGATACTTGCACCAGATGTACAACTGTGATACATTGTAGTATAATACTCTGCTACAAGTGAATTTAGTAAAATCCAGATCATGTGATACATTGTAGTAATACCTGCACTAGACTGACAAATCTGATAAATTGTAGTAAATACTGCACATCACTGACAGTATGTGATAACTTAGTAGTTGTAATGACTGCACACTAGACAGACACTGTATAACACGTTGATATAATACAATGCACCAGACTGACAACTGTGAGGCCTGTAATTGCACAGACTGACATTTGTCATTTAGATAAACTGCACTAGACTGACAGTATGAATAAACACTGTAGTATAATACTGCACCACTACTGGACAGTATGATGTACACAGCTGTAGTATAATCTGCCTAGGACTGACAATTGTGCATAGTCATTGAGTATAATACTGGCACCAGACTGCCAAGTATTAAAACTGTAGTGTCAATACTGCACAGACGCAGTCTGAACATGAGTATGATACTGCACTCGCTGATATGTGTACATGTGTGTATCACGCTGGACTGAAAGTTGATATAGCATGTGTATAATAAGATGCACCAGATGACAATGTATAAAACTGAGTATATACTACTGCACTGGCTGACAATTGTGATTACACTGCCTAGTTAATGACTGCACTAGACTCAACGGTGGGATACATTGTAGGTAATTACCTGCACTAGACGTTACAGTTGATACACCTGCTAGTAGCATACTGCATCGACTGACAAGTCGTGGAACACTGTAGCATTAATACGTGAACTAGACTGTACCCAGTGCAGCATAGACACTGTAGTATAATACTGCCCTAGACTTGACCACCGTATGATTACACTGTAGTATCATGATAACTGCCCGAGGGGGGACACGTACTGACAAGTGTGATACACTGTTAGAGCTATTAATATGCAGCTGACTGAACAAGTCTGATACCACTGTAGTGATAATAACTGACTGCTGACAGTTTTGCACCTATTGATACTGCCTCCAATTGGCTACATGCTATTATAATACTGCATCCAGGACTGACAAGTATATACAACTGTATGTATAATCCTGCCCTCGACTGACAAGTATGATAACTGTAGTGTAATACTGCTAGTACGACAATTGTCGTACATTGTAGGATAATACTGCCAGCGCAGACTGACAAGATGAGTAACCACTGTAGTGTCATTACTGCACTAGATGACAATTGTTGATAACATTGTAGTAATAGCGCCAGACTGACAATTATAATACAGGCTGTGTGAATACTGGCACTAACTGACATTGTTATACATGTCGTAGTAATACTGCCGCTAAAGTTCTTATGTGCTGCTTAATACTGATCTTCGATTGCAATACCGTAATCTTGATGGTCTTTTGCATATATGCTCGAAATCCTTAATTCCACATTAATTGTTTCTATCCGGGACTCCAGACGTTGTGGATATCACTGCAGATATCTACTAGACATGTAAGACATAAATTATTAATGCTAATTTACCCTTGTTATCTGATCTCTTACATCCGAGAAGTCTGATTTGAAATAACTGCAGTCATTAGGGAGTCTGACTAGTGATTGCTCGTTTATAAGGGGGATACTTCATTAATTGGGTTGAACTGACACCTCCTTCAAGAACAAAATCGTTTACTCAAATAACATTTCATTATTACACACTCAGATTGTATATATATTATATAGCTGTAGATGGTGGTCTTTGATTTCTGTATCCCACATTAACCTAAAGATGGTTTTCTCATATATGGTTCAATGTATTCTCCCCTGTCTGCTTCAGACCTGTGCACATGACAGTATTGGAAATAAACTTGAATCCCTCTCTACTTTATTATATCTGAATTCAGGCTGGTTTTGCAAAATTGTACAAAATACATATATACATTAGCAAGGCGCCTCTTCTTTTATGCACATGCTTAGCTTCTAATGCTTCAGTAACAGGGTTCATCAGATTCTGTTGGTACATGTATAGTCATCCCTGAAACATGTCTTGTTTCTCTTTTCTGTTGCAATTCTGTGTATCTAATTTTATAATGTAATAGGCATACATGGTACAAAGTGGACTCATGCACACTTAGATCTGCCCTATTAAAGCTGCAAAATGCACCAGCGGTCCAGTATATTGCCTTGCATGTGGACTTATGAGATATTCAACCAATTGCTAGAAGACTTGTTGCTACAGTATCAATAGGTTATAAGTCAAAATTTTCCAGACAGTCATGTTTTCGGAGGTGTGTGGGGGGGGGGGGGGGTAAGCAACACCACAATACTAGGAAAATACTTGAGATGGAAGTGAAGCAACAAAGTGATCAGTAGAAAATCACTGTAAAAGTGAACATTGGGAATACCATGATTAAATACTTTCTATAGGAGAATGTTATAATATAAACATCCCTAACGAAGGAAGCCGTAGACTCAGAAATGGTTGGATGGACTTGATTTGTCTCCACCACCTTATTGTAGCCCTGTGACAGCACAGAAGGGCAGGCTCACATGGTATTTGATGGAGCACAAGCTTTCGGGTCGAGGCTACCCACGTAATTCACAACATGTAGAATCTTGCAGTTACTTTCAAACTGTGCATCACTAAGGAAACACACAGAAGACTCACCCTGCTATCTTAATATCATCAAGAGAAAAACAGATATAAGTAACATTGCTGCAGTTTTTCAGTAAAACTATGTGTTAATCTATCCCTCAAGCCCTAAATAATAGTTGAGGTCCCATTTAGCTTGGGATAGCACTTGCCCTTGCTTAATGTCAGCCTTATTACTATGGTGTTTTATTTTATACATTCCCCAATGAAGTATTTATATAATCTTATCCCAATGACATCATACAGTGTTTTTCTACTGATTTTATAGCACAGGTGGGTATTTGTCAATTTACCTGTTTTTTTCAATATCAGTGTTTGTACATCACTATAGGTATGTGTCTGGCCCACTACCACCACTTGCCACTACACACGGTATTAGTAAAGGGAATACCACAGCCCCCCAGAGACCATTCTTTTGTTGACTGGTAAGTTACACCCATATATTGTACGACTATTGTATTAATTCTTATCTGGATAAATGTGGAAAAATTACATTATGAGACCTATAGTTTCCTCTATGTGACCCATCGTAAATCACATAATGCAATCTGATATACCTGTAAAGTACTTATTATCAAAGGCAAACATGATACATTTCAGCTAAATTTAGAAAAGGGCAAAAGCAAAGATGGAAATATTGAACAAGGGGGCAATGCAGCAAATGGTCAGATGTTAATAGTCTTACAAATATTTGCACTTTAACTCCACAGTGCTGCTATGAACATAGAGTACTTCAACAAAATACAGAAACTGCAAAACAACGGGTCCTACATAGAGTTTTGAAATATTATATTAGACCCACAAACAACTGTTCTGAGGATAAAACAGATGTTGAGTTTCAATGAAATCTGCTATAACCTGCTAGTATGTGTTTAGAGGTAGAAAGAAATCTATGCAAAACACAGGCATAAGTTACAAAATCTCCTTGGATGCCTCTCATTGTGCTCCTGCAGCAGCCTATAATATTGCATCTTATCAAGGCAGTGGCTTATGTGGTGAGCCACGATCTCATATGTCATCTAAGTAATCTCAAGAGAGTCAGGATTTTGGAGCCTAAAAGCCTCAATAGAAAACTTCTTACTACAGGCACAAACTAGATATAACTAACTGTATAGAGATATAACAATAATATCCAATGTTTGTATATCTCAATGTCTGTGTATAGTATGCTGATAATAAAGATGATTGTAATCTCATTGTGAAGGAAGGAGAGATATTGTCCCCTGACATGAGGTGGAGAAAACATTTCCTCTGAAAATATGAATACTGACTTGACTTTTTCATTTTTGTGTTTCTGTTTTTAATTCCCCTCAGTCCAGAAGTGATACATTTTTATTTTTTACATTTTCAAGATGTAATGGGCTTGGCATCTTCCGAGACAATTGTATTTTTTATTCAATATTGCATGAATAATGCAAAAAAATCAAGTGCGGTGAAATGGACAAAAACACATTTGCTGCGTTTTCTTGTGGCTCTGTTTTTTACGCTTTCATTCTGTGTCTCCAAATGACACCTCCTCCTCTTATTTCTTTAGGTCAATACAATCACAGGTGATACCAGTTTATAGAGGTTTTAGTAGATTTAAAAATGTAATATTTGCAACTCTTATGGCGTTTTATCATATCACAATTGGGACCTATCAATCATTTTTATTTAAAATATTCCATGGATGGAAAAGTTTTGCAAATCAGGCATTTGGGCGCCATTTTATTTTCCGTTACGGTGTTCATGGCCAGAACAATCTTTTTTATGTTTTGATAGAACGGTCATTTTGGGAGGTGATGATATTAACAGTTTATGTTTTTTATTGTTTTTTTTATATGTGATATACGTAAAGGGGGGGGACCTATGAGACTGTAGGCTGCCATGGCAACTGATCACCACCCACTATGACATCCATGATTGGCGCCCATTGGAAGCTAAGTTAGGTGCCGCATTTGGGTTAGACCATGGCACTAACAGGTAACTGTCGCGACTGGTGCCAGAACCGACCGTGGTAGTAACGGCAAGTAGTAACAGGCAAGTAGTTACCCGCCATGTATGAAGAGAGCTCAAACATGTTAGCTCCCTCCAAAACACCCGCTGCAGCACCAAGATGTTATAGTATGTCCTGGTGCACAAGAATCTCACAGTTTTATAATTTGCATTAAACGTATTTAGTTGACTTAGTAAACCAAAGCTGGCAGTACATGCTGACAGATACTACCCCTTCGTGTTGTGATTTTAACTTGGCAATAATAACAGCCAAAGTCTCACCTACATATGTCATCTCTGAACTCTATGACATAAGAAGCCGGAATTCAAAAGTAAAAAAATCACTATCCTAAAAAGTAATAAATATGGATCCAATATGTTGCTTCAGTCACTAAATTTTAAATGACACTGTCAGTTTGTCCTGCAGCTTGTTTAATAAAGTTGCAGATGTAAGAATAAGTTAACTGGTGTTATGATTGAATTAATTTTTAAAGCTATTTAAGCAACATAGATACTGTGTTATCCTCTGTATCAAACTGAACCAAAGAATAATGTATGTTTTATTTAGACCACATTGAAAGCCAAAAAACAAAGAAAATCGCACAACTATTTTTCCAATCCTAGTACATACATGCAAAATGGAAATACACCACTTGGAGGTAAATTTATTCCAATGAAAAAAAGTTCCCATAAAGCTGTGACTGATGTGTTAAGAATTAACCCCTTAACGATTAGTTTGTTTCACTTTCATTTTTCACTCACAACAACTTAAAATCTATAACTTTTTTTTTCACATAAAGAGCTGTGTTATGGCTTATTTTCTGCAGTAACAATGAACTTCATAGTGACGGTATGTAATTATTCCATGGCATGTACTGGGAAGCGGGAAAAAAACATTCCAAATGCAGTGAAAATGGTGAAAACCACATTTGCAAGCGTTTTTCTGTGGGCTTGGATTTTACAGCTTTTCCTCAATCTGCGTCCCAAATGACATGTCTACTTTATTCTTTCAGTTGGTACGATCACGTGGATACCAAATTGTATCGGTTTTATAATGTTTTCATACATTTAAAAAAATTAAAACCTCCTGTACAAAATATATATTTTTTTATTTTGCCATCTTCTGGCACAATAACTTTTTCATACTTCTACTTCATACTCTGCCATTTCGACTTGGCTCTATTTTCCGTTGGGGGTTAAACGCAGTGAAAAAACGTTTATATATTATGATAGATCGCGGCGATACTGATGTGTTATGATTTTAACTGTTTATTATATTTATATCATTCTAGGGAAAGGGGGGTGATTTGAATTTTAGGTTTTTTTATTCTAATTTTTTTAAAAACTTTTTTATTTTTACTTTTACTACTTTTTCAGCCTCCCAGGGTACTCTAACCCTAGTAGTCTCGATTCATCCTATCATATACTGCCATACTACTGTATGCGCAGTATATGTGGATTTTACTCCTTGCAATAATTAGGAAGAACATTTCTCAATTGC
Source organism: Engystomops pustulosus (assembly GCA_019512145.1). Lineage (NCBI taxonomy): Eukaryota > Metazoa > Chordata > Amphibia > Anura > Leptodactylidae > Engystomops > Engystomops pustulosus. The sequence continues at coordinate 86,662,747 of CM033641.1, forward strand.
AGTAGATCTTTTCTCTTTTATGTTATGTAAGGATGACTGTGTTTGGTTTTTGTCAATTTTCACAATTGCAAATACACTTTGGACAATGTTAAAAAATATAAATATAAATGTAAAATTTGAGACTTTAAAGACATAGGGGGATATTTATCAGGACCTCTGCGCACCGCCAGTGGCGCAGAGGCCCTGAAAATCGCAAATTGCTACTTATTGCTAGCTTTTGCGATTTTTCCCCAATTCCGCCACCTTCACACCAGTGGGGTGTGAAGGGGGGGGGGCGGGGCCGGCCGACGGGGGGGCGCCGCCGTACGGGAGTGGGCGCGCGGGGCGTTTACTGTCCCCCGCGCTGCGCATCCTGACTCCGGCGACTTTTCGGCTGCCTGCGTAGGATAAACGCTGCGCAGCCCTAACACTGAGCAGCTATTATTTGATATTTACATGAAGAGGCAAGAAGCCTTCAAAGAGTATTTTTTCATCACTAATCATAAAAACTAAAATTGATATTGTTGTGGAAATCTCAGATCTATGGCTATGGTTAATAATATGTTGATGGTCTGTCTCCCACGTTGTGCTTGTGGCTGGGGCTGCAAAGTTCAGATTTGATGCTATCTTTTGTTGAAACAACTTTTAGCTACCATTGGCACCATTTATAAAAGTCATTAAGATCTAAGGTGCCATTTATCCTGTTTTTTTTCGGGAGTGTATTTTTAGGGCCATTGCAATTTTTGCGCTTTTTGGGGATATTTTGAAATGTCAACGAACATTTGTTTTTTCCGCAGTAGACACATTTATCTTCTATTACAGATGTGCTAAATGTCACAAATGACATTTATTCATTCGAATTGTATAAAATTTGTGACATTTTTGGGTTTGGTGCAAAAAACTCCACAAGTACGAAAACCATACTTAAGGAAAACTTAGAAAAATGGAAAGAAATTACTTAAGACATTGTTGACATTTTTGTGAGATTTGTAACAAATTTCTCAGAAGAGATGTGAAAAAAAAAAAACAAATTAACTCAAGGTAAAGTGAGATTGATACATACCAAAGTAGCAGACGGAAATGTACGGGCAAAAATTAGACTTTCATTTTACAATATGTTAAAGAAAAATTTGTGATTTGTGAAATGCCAACAGCTAAAATACTTCAGTGCCATTGTAACATTAAATCAAAGTGTTTTACTAGCACATTTAGGTAATGTTCCTATTACTTTTATCAAATCACATTCATTTCAATCCAACATTCAGTAACAATATTATCTGTTAGTATTTCTATTTTGCTACCTTACGACCATTATATATATCCACTTTGGTGGATTTACTGATCTGCAACTTGAGAAAATGTGTGAATGCTAAAATATTATAATTTTTTAGTATACAGATTTAACAGAATATTTCTACATAAGGCCCATAATTAAGAGTAATTAGGTATTTAGAATACCTCCAATACTAAATAATGAAATGACTGCCCCAGATGTGTCTCATTAGTACTATTGTTGCTTTTATAAGTACTTTAAGGGGAATCTGTAGCAGCTTTGACCATACAAGGCTTCAAAAGGACTGAGAAAAATGCATTTATATTCCAGGATTGTAACTGTACTGTATCACTCTTGTACACTGATGTGTGAGATCTCTTCAATTAAAAACCAACCACAGTCCCTTACCTCATACACAAAATTCTTGCTACAATACTCATAGCAATTTCTATCTGCAGTGTTTGTATATTCATCCTGCATCAAGTAACTGTTAGTGGAATGTCTGGCCCCCTCCCTCCACTGCAGCCCACTTTAAAGTAAAAAAAAATACCAATATTGCCAGTAATGATTGTCCCCTGCCTTTCAGCCTATTTGGGCACATGCACTCATGTACCTTGTAATAATAAACCTGCCTTTGCGATGGGAGAAATACGTCACGATTTGGTAGCAGAACCAAAACTCAGTACATTAGCAAAACGCAAGTTAATTAATGAATGTATCCGAATCAGACACAATTTACAAATATGTACTACAATTAAGTTCTATATAAAACCAAACAACATATAAGAGTATTCAGGTCCAACAAATCAATACTTTATTAGAAAAATCACATAAAATACATAACAAATATAGATAGAAAGCACATCAGAATAGAACTCCAACAAGACTTTATTGCCGTCTGACCTAAATGTTACAGAGCAGAAGGGTACTCTTGAACACTTTTTTGGCACTACTTGATGGTATTGTTTGCATAATGTCATAATGTCCTAAGACATGGTGGAGAACCTATGGCATGTGTGCCAACGTGGCACTCAGAACCCTTTCTGTGGGCACTCAGGCCACTGACCCCAGCATAGAGTTCACAAACAGGACCCAAATTCACCAAATCTTTCTGCGGTTCCAGGCACTTAAGAGATGCTGCTACTTTTAAAGTGACCTTCATTGGCTGTTGGAACTGCGGGAAAAGTGAGAGGTGTTTGATTAGAACTGCATTATCTTTCTAGGTCATCCTACTGGACCCACCATGCTTATTGCACAGAAAGACCCTTTAGAGAAGCTACAATGATAGTCTGAACATGGCCTCAAGGGGCTGATACGATGAAAGATGTCAATGTTGGCACTCACGGTGGATTTTGGTTATAGTTGGCAACCTGTCTCTAAAAGGTTCGCCATCAGTGTCCCAAGACCTAGAGGTTCAGATCTGGATAAAGGAGTTGGCCACTTTTTAATAAATCTCTTCCATTAGACATGTCTCGGCATGCATGTACATTTATATTCTATTTGGGTTTAAAAGTGAAAAATTCTTTATTTTGTAATTTATAGTATATCTTTTTTTACATTTTTCAAATTAACTCAAATGAATATTATTAATGAATTCCCTATTTAGTTTCAGTCGTTTTGATAATAATAGGTATAGTCTCGGGTAAATGGGGCGACTTTGGTCGGTGTTTGTTTTTGTATGATATGGGTATTTTTGTGAATGGCAAAATGTCCTTGTCTTTTTTCTGAATATATGAATATTTTTGTGGATGTGCATTTTACTTTATCGCCCCAGGATGTCTAAAAAACCATTGGGGAGATTTCACTTTGTTTGCTAATTTTACTTTATTTTTTTTGTATTACACGTTTCCCATGTAACTGAGGCATCTGTAAGAGCCCTAGTTACAGGGGAAAACCACCACTTGTGACTGGGGATTCTGGTCAGAGCTGTACTAGGTCTAATTAGACCCAGCAGCTCTGTTTTACCCCTTTGGTCCCAGAGATGCTGTGAGGAGCGAGAAAGGAGAAGTGGAACGAACTGCCTCTCCATTCTCCCTAGGGTCCTGCGTAGCGGGCTAGTGAGGAGAAAACTGCAGCAATGTCTAAAGAAATATATGAACGTATATATTATTTTAGATGTTATTTTTAACACTATATATGGCCTTACATAAATATCAAGTGACATACAGCTGTATCTCTATTAATTTCTCCTACAAAGCTGGATTTCATACTCTATTTCAAGCATTTCATACTTAAAGGATGTTCTTGTCTTAGATATTTATGACATATTCAAAGAATATAATAAATATCCATAGATGCAAGGCCCATCTCCACCAGGAATGTTGAAGTGAGTTGGTTCAATGCTTGTAATCATAATAGTACTTAATTGTAATATTCTTTAGACTAAGTCCTGCATTATAACACCATGAATATCTTTAACAGTTAAAAGAGTTGAAGGTATTTAATAACACCTCAAGACATGAAGTTATCTAAAGAACAAAGATCAAGTAAAAGAATGATTAATAGTACCTATTACACATCTGTGCAATTGCCTTTATACTTTAATTATCCAGTGCATTTGTTCTTTCAGAGTAAGTTTCAAAGTTTGGGGAATGGTATGCTAACTTTTTTTTTCTTTGGTAATATCACATCGGTGCCTTTGCATGCAAAGTGTTTCCATTTGTCCAGTCTACGGCCATTGTCACAGAGATCCTAACAATGACATGCATTGCCGTAGAAAGACATCAGGGAATCATACACCCACTAAAATGAAATGGCAAGACACTAACAGAAGGCATTTACAATGCTAGGTAAGCTATTTAAAACCAATGTGTGATGCAGAGATGTTGCTACAAGATGCATGTGTGCAACTCTAAGGTTATATCGCACAGTTCACCCTCCATTTCCTTGTGTTTGTTTTACAATTTTTCTTCTTGACTTTCAAGAGCCATAACTTTTTTTTACTTTACCATCAATATAATGGTTATTTTTTTTGTATCCATTTGTATAATTTAATTATTTAATGTACAATATAATGTAACTTCTAACTTTAGTTAATGGTAGTGGGATTGTGATTTTTCTCTGAGACCATATTGCGAAAACTGTGTAGATGCTAGGGCTCCTGCATGGTAAACCTTGTGCCAATTAAAAGTGATTCAATCCCAATCATGTGTACTGTAAGGGAGGTTTTACATCTTGGGCAAGCCAACTGCCTCATTTATATAAAATTCCTCCAAGTATGCTTAAAAGTCTTGGAGGAGTGAGAACCGTGGTAAAGAGATGTGGGCAATTGAGCGATGATATCAAATGCCCCCCTCCGCCTCAGGATTTAGCACACATTCTGGCAGGGAAGCAGGGAGATAAACTAAGGATTATAAAATGTAAAATGACAGGAAGCCTGTCACACATTTTCCAATAACAGCTTCTGACAGCTTCCCATGGAGCCTTATTAACTGACAAATCTTCTTTTAGCTAAAAAAAAACAAAAAGCTTTTCCTTACATCCCATAAATCAACTTTATCTTATTTACATGGCATTGAGTTGGTGTCTCTGTTCAGCCAACCCCTTCCACTCCAACTCTCCTCATGTCTCATCCCCCTTCTAGCGTATCGTATTATGTGTGTTCTCACAGGACTCCGGTTACCATATTTATACATCATACCCCCTGATGTAGACTGAGCACATGAATCACATTAGCCTCCATGGACTTCTACTCCTCCCCATCTTCCTGGAGATATGCTGTAGTTTCATGTGATCAAATACATGCATGGATAGACGTTGCAATGTAACAGGACCTTACTCATCTGGTTTCATGATGAAAGTGCCCATAGAGTAACAGAGCTCTTCTTCATGTTCACATAGCAGAGACCCGTAAATCAAAAAACAAGGGGCAAGGGAGTGTAGTAACTACTAAATATGCAGGGATTCCTTGTATCACCTTAGCGGAGTGGACTTACATCAGGTGATTTGCATATAAGTTTACAGAGATTTTTCTTAACATTTCAGTAATGGAAAGGATATTTAGGGATAGGGTATGCATTTTAATCATAATTTTAATGAAGTATATTTTTTGGGGAAGTTAATTTGCTGGCAGGTTCTCTAACAACTAACCCAAACGAGTTTGTATGTCAGTGGGACAGGTATATTTAGTATGTAACTCCAGACAAATTTGAGAATAGTGAGAACAAGCTAAACATAAAACCTAATGAAAATGAATACTAAATCATCATTGTTAAATGGCATTCTGCTACTGATATCTGTAGTAAGCTTGGTTTTTGTACTATATCTTTGAAGTAGTTTGGTTTGGTATGTATTTATGTAGTGAGCTATCTGGTATGTATCTAGGTATTTACCTAATTCTGGTATTGTATTTATGAAGTAAGCTTAGTTCTGTTATAGTATCTATACAGTATCTAAGCAGTATTCTGTAGTATATCTATGTGTAAGCTTGTTTAGTACGTATATATATATGTAGAAATCTCAGCTCTGTTACTGTATTATATAGTAAGCTTACGCCTCAAACTATATCTAAATAAGAGTTGTGTAAACTTTCTTCTGGTACCTTTTCTATAGTGAGCTTAATTTGCTACTCTTTGGTAAACTTTGTTTTATATTGTATATATTTGGTAAGATTAGTTCTGGGACCATGCCTTTGTAGTAAACTGGGACTGTATTCTTTGTGTAAGCTTAGTTAGGTTAATGCATCTGGTAATCTTCGAAAACAGCGTATAAGATCAGTTGGTAATCATGCACAAGTAGTTAGAAGCTTTGCTGTGAATATATATATACATAAGTTGTCTGGAGATCCATATAGTAAGTTTGGTTGGACTGTATTTTATGAGTATGAGGTGTGCAGACCATGGGTTCATACTTTCTAAGTTGACACAGCAACTTAATAGTCAGACCTAGAGAAGTATGTGAATAAAGTAGTGCTAGAGTTCAGAGACCCTTGACAAACAATTCCTTCGATGCATAGTCCCCATCCAGCATTGCTTTCCACCTTCACATCACCAACATACATAAATGACATTGGAAACTGGTCCGAGGCCTACACGCACGTTAATTTATGTAGTGTATTTTTATGGCACTCTGCTGTCTGCATTCAATTGTACATATAAATAAACTGTAAGAAAAATTAATGAAATGAAAAGGAAAAGTAATCAAAAGTAATACTATACAGTTTTAAATAAAATAATGTAGAAGAATAATTAATAGTTAAATAGTAAATAATCTCCAAACCCATAAACCACCCTTCCGTGGGGAGTACATACTCCCAGATTATTTAACCTCAATTAATATCCCTAGTACTCTTACGTACACATTGCGAAACACCTTTTAAGTGCCCATAATCTATCAACTCATGGTCCCTCAGCGCTGTAATATAGGTAGTGCAGCGCATAGTGCAATGAAAAGGCACTACTACAGCTTGGTGCATCAATCAGTATCCCACAATCACTTTGTCCACTCCTTACACGCTTAAACCCACTGTTTGGTTCCATCATTACTCATTCACACCCTGTTGGTGGACGTTGACATTGACGGACAAAACCATTAGAGACATGAGTTAAGCCTTTCTTCATAATCACGACATAGACAGAAAATGGGTTTTATGTAGGTCTATTTCCTCTCTTATTGACCTCTCTTTACAAAGAACTAACTGGCTAGTTCTCCTACTCCCATGGTGTCTTACCCTTGAAGCCCAGATGTTTGGGGTCAGATATCTTTTTTATTTTCTGTTTACAGAGGACTTGCTATGTCCAGGAAAAATTGGAATTTCTAGTGGCCATGAAATATTATGTGGCATGTAATGGGACGTGGGAGAAAACATTTTCATCTGGTGGAATTGCAAAAAAATGCAGTTGTGCTATTTTCAGTGAGCTTTCACTGTGTGGACCTCCCCTTTATTATTCCCCTATCAGTACAATCACAGAGATACCAAATTACATATAGTATTTTTTTTATCACTAAATACTGTTAAGAATTAAAATCTTTGCATTAAAATATTTGTGTGGAATTTTACTTTTTAGTAAAAGTTTTATGAAGGAAAAATGGGCAAAAGGTGTGAATTTGGATTACTTTTTCCGTTACTCCTTTCACGGCAGGGAACAATCGTTATTATATTTTGATAGATTGACATATTTGATAATCTTGTTATGCAAACCTGTAACTTTTCATACTTTGGTGTATGGAGCTTCATGGCAAATTTATTATATTTTTATTGAATTGAACAAATGCTGCAAATTTAAATGTCCAAATAGATGCAGCTGCAAACATGCATCTAATCCATCTAATTACACAATTACAGTCTAGCATGTCCCTACCGGACTGTGCATTTTCTACATAAATGAGGTCTATGTAAATGTCTAAAAAAAATAGGAGACATTAAATAGTCATTTACTTTCATCCTAAACTAGTTTTATACCCTATTTTAGTCTCCATTGTATGGATACGTGGGGCAGATTCCCAATGTTCTGACAAGGAAGGCTAAAACAGATCTCACTGTATGTCAGCAGCCCAGTGATTAGCCAGTGGTCTTCTTCAATGTGATGTAACTGTCTTAAAATGGAAAGTTATATCATAAGGAAACAGCCACAAGCATATGCTTAGCAAAGCATAATGCTATACATGTAGAATTGACAGCCAGTATGAGTCTATGGACACATTTAGCAAGTATTTTGGGAGCTTTCCTGCATACATGCTAGAATGTTCACAAAATGTGATGTTAACCCAGGCTTACTATAATAGAAACATGTGGGTGCTTGACTCAAAAGTAGTCATTAAGATGACAATAACTAGAATGTTATGTGTCCACCACCCTTTCATTGACAGGAATAGGAGATGTCTGGAATCTTCCAGTTTACAATTTCCAATGTCAAGTTCATGCTGTAGATTCTGTTCAGAAATTGCGCATGCGATCAGCAGAATCACCTAAGTGACATTGGAAGGGACTTAGCGCAGATCACTCTGGAATAGAAATAAAATGTTCTTTATTGCAATACTCACAAAGGAGCCATGGAAAGTACATCAACACAAAACAACCTTTCAACAGGAGGCTGAACAACTCGCCTGAACAAGGTTTCACCTTGGCTGGCGTTGGAGTTACATACTTTTCTTATATCCACAATAAATGTAATACACACAGAATGTAAACTACATAAATGCAATTATAAAAAGTCTAAGCATAATAATTTCTTATTTCAGATTTAAGTAATAGAACTACCATATATACTTGCGTATAAGCCAACCCGAGTATGAGCCGAGACCCCTAATTTCACCACCAAAAACTGGAAAAACCCTTTCGACTCGAGTATAAGCCGAGGGTGGGAAATGCATTGGTCACAGCCCCCCCCCCCAGTATATAGCCAGCCAGCCCCCTATAGTATACAGCCTGCCCAGCTTGCCCCACGCCCAGTAGTCTACAACAGCCCAGCCTGCCCCCAGTAGTATACAACACGCCCAGCTGCCCAGTAGTATACATCCACCCCAGCTTGCTCTCGAGAGCATACAGCCAGCCCAGCTTGCCTCAGTAGTATACCGCCTGCCCCAGTAGTATACAGCCTGCCCCCAGTAGTTACAGCCTGCCCAGCTTTCCCCCACAGTATACAGCCTGCCCAGTAGTATACAGCCTGCCCCAGTGGATATCAGCCTGCCCCAGGAGTATACAGTTGCCCCCGTAGTATGCAGCCACCCCAGCCTGCCCCCAGTAGTAAACAGCCATTCAGCTGCCCAGTAGTATGCAGCCAATGCCAGAATAAAAAAAAAAAACTTATACTCACCCTCCGCTGGCCCCGAGCGCAGCGCTGCTCCCCCATGTCCACGCTGGCTCTGTGGGTTCCGTGCCAGACAGAAGCATGGGCGCTGAAGCAAAAAAAAAGGAAGCAGGGAACCGAAGACGAGGCCGGGAAGCCAGAGAAATAGCGATGACATCGGGGGAGCAGCGTGCGCATCGGGGCCACCAGAGAGGGTGAGTATATAAGTTATTATTTTCTACAGTCCATTTGACTATCGCTATTGACTCGTGTAAAGCCGAGGGGAAGTTTTTCAGCACATTTTTGTGCTGAAAAACTTGGCTTATACACGGGTATATACAGTATGGAATTCCTTATTGAAAAAAGTCAGAATTTCAAAAAATGGCTTTCACCAATAAAAATTAAAAAAAATTTATAATTGGTATTAATTTAAGTATGAGGCTCGCATAAATGTGTTATGTCAATGATTTCATGATCAGAGAAAAAGGGGTGTATAATTGAACTGCACACATGGACCCTATAGTGACACGCAGATGGCGCCTTGTTGACAAAAACCAGCATGTGTCACTTTAATCAGTTACTACTTTAGAAGGCTTTAACTACTAAGTTTGTTTTTCGTGACATTTGTACTTCAAGTTAGTGGGAAATTTTGGTTGATGTATGGCATTTATTTATGAAAAAATTGTGTGAATTGTAAATATTTTGAAAAAAAATTAGCAATTTTAAAACTTCAAAATGTTCTGTTTTTTAAACTGATAGTCTCACTACCTTCAAATGAATCGTTTTGATAAGTAACAGTGTTCAAAAGTTATAACCATACAAAAAAGCGACACAAGTCAGAATACAAAAAATGGGGCTGGGCCTTAAGCTACAAAATGGCTGCATCCTTAAGGGGTTAAAATGATTGATTCTAAAATTTTCTCGAAAATCTTGTTCGATTTGTGATCTTTCTAGCATCGTAATAAAATAAAAGGGCATTTATAAAATGATGCCAACACAAAGCTGAGATATGGTAAATGTTAGTTAGTAACTAATTTGGGTAGTGAGACTATCAGTTTAAAAAAACAGAACATTTTGAAGTTTTAAAATTGCTAATTTTTTCAAAATATTTAACAAATTCACATTTTTTCATAAATAAATGCTACATACATCAACCAAAATTTCCCACTAACTTGAAGTACAAAATGTCACGGAAAAACAAACTTGAGTAAGTTAAAGCCTTCTAAAGTAGTAACTGAATAAAGTGACACATGCTGGTTTTGGTCAACAAGGCGCACATCTGCTTGGTCACTATAGGGTCCAATGTGCAGTTCAAATTATACACCCCCTTTATTCTCTGATCAGTGAAATCATTGACATAACACATTTATGCAGCCTCATACTTAAATTAATACCAATTATAAATTTTTTTTAATTTTTATTGGTGAAAGCCATTTTTTGAAATTCTGACTTTTTTCAATAAGGAGTTCACATACTGTATATACCCGTGTATAAGCCAAGTTTTTCAGCACAAAAAATGTGCTGAAAAACTTCCCCTCGGCTTATACACGAGTCAATAGCGATAGTCAATGGACTTAAAAAATAATAAACTTATATACTCACCCTCCGGTAGCCCCGATGCGCAGTGCTGCTCCCCCGATGTCATCGCTTATCTTCTGGCTTCCCGGCTCGTCTTCTGGTTTCCCTGCTTCTCTTCTTGCTTCAGCGTCCGTCTTCTGTCTGGCACGGAAACCACAAGAGGACCAGCGTGGACATTGGGGGAGCAGCGCTGCGCATCGGGGCCAGCGGAGGGTGAGTATATAAGTTTTTTTTTTTAATTATTCGGCGTGGCTGCATACTACTGGGGGCAGGCTGAAGTGGCGTTTACTACTGGGGGCAGGCTGGGGTGGCTGCATCCTACTGGGGGCAGACTGTATACTCCTGGGGCAGGTGTTATACACGGGGCGGCTGTATACTACTGGGGGCAGGCTGTATATGATGGGGGAAAGCTGGGCAGGCGTGTATACTACTGGGGGCAGGCTGATATACTACTGGGGGCAGGCTGTATACTACTGAGGCAAGCTGGGTGGCGATGCTACTGAGAGCAAGCTGGGGTGGAGTCTACTACTGGGGGCAGGCATGGGCTGTTGTAATTATGGGGGAGCTGGCTTGTTGTAACTACTGGCGGGCAAGCTGGGCAGGCTGTATACTATAGGGGGCTGGTGGCTATATACTGGGGGGGGGTCTGTGACCAATGCATTTCCACCCTCGCTTACTCGAGGCGAAGGGTTTTTCCAGTTTTTGGTGGTGAAAATTAGGGGTCTCGGCTCTCTCCATACTCGGTTGGCTATACGCAAGTATATGGAGTTCTTTACTTAAATCTGAAATAAGAATATATGTAGACTTTTTATAATTGCATTTATGTAGTTTATATTCTGTGTGTATTACATTTATTGTGGATATAAGAAAAGTTAATGTTACACTCCAACGCCATGCCAAAGGTGAAACCTTGTTCAGGCGAGTTGTTCAGCCTCCGTTGAAAGGTTTGTTTGTGTTGATGTACTTTCCATGGCTCCTTTTGTGAGTATTGCAATAAAGAACCTTTTATTTCTATTCCAGAGTGATCTGCGCTAAGTGCCCTTCCAATGTCACTTAGGTGATTCTGCTGATCGCAGGCGCAATTTCTGAACAGAATCTACAGCATGAACTTGACATTGGAAATTGGATACTGGAGAGATTCCCAGACATCTCCTATTCCTGTCAATGAAAGGGTGGTGGGACACAATAACATTCTAGGTTATTGTCATCTTAATGACTACTTTTTGAGTCAAGCACCCACATGTTTCTATTTATAGTAAGCCTGGGTTAACATCACATTTTGTGAACAATTCTAGCATGTATGCCAGGAAAGCTACCAAAATACTTGCTAAATGTGTCCATAGACTCATACTGGCTGTCAAAGGCTACATGTATAGCATTATGCTTTGCTAAGCATATGCTGTGGCTGTTTCCTTGATGATATAACTTTCCATTTTAAGGACAGTTACATCACATTGAAGAAGACCACTGGCTAATCACTGGGCTGCTGAGCATACAGTGAGATCTGTTTTAGCCTTCCTTTGTCAGAACATGTTGGGAATCTGCCCCACGTATCCATACAATGGAGGACTAAAAATAGGGTATAAAACTAGTTTAGAGGAATGAAAGTAGAATGACATATTTAATGTTCTTCCTATTTCTTTTTTTAGACATTTACATAGACCTCATTTATGTAAGAAAATGCACAGTCCGGGTAGGGACATAGGGCATAGAAATGTGAATTGTAAGTAAATTAGATGGCGATTAGATGCATGTTTGCAGCATGCATCTATTTGGGACATTTAGAATTTGCAGCATTTGTTCAATTCAAATAAAAATATAATAACAATTTGCCAAGCTCCATACACCAAAGTATGAAAAAGTTACAGGTTTCATAACAAAGATTACAAAATATGTCAGATCTATCAAAATATAATAACGATTGTTCCCTGCCGTGAAAGGAGTAACGGAAAAAGTAATCCAAATTCACACCTTTTGCCCATTTTTCCTTCATAAAACTTTTACTAAAAAGTAAAATTCCACACAAATATTTTAATGCAAAGATTTTAATTTCTTAACAGGTATTTAGTGATAAAAAAAATACTATATTAATTTGGTATCTCTGTGATTGTACTGATAGGGGAATAATAAAGGGGAGGTCCACACAGTGAAAGCTCACTGAAAATAGCACAACTGCATTTTTTTGGCAATTCCACCAGATGAAAATGTTTTCCCACTTCCCAGTACATGCCACATAATATTTCATTGTGCCACTAGAAATTCCAATTTTTCCTGGACATAGCAAGTCCTCTGTAAACAGAAAAATAAAAAAGATATCTGACCCCAAACATCTGGGCTTCAAGGGGTAAGACACCATGGGAGTAGGAGAAACTAGCCAGTTAGTTCTTTGTAAAGAGAGGTCAATAAGGAGAGGGAAATAGACCTACATAAAATACCCATTTTCTGTCTATGTCTGTGATTATGAAGAAAAGGCTTAACTCTCATGTCTCTAATGGTGTTGTCCGTCAATGTCAACGTCCACCACACAGGGGTGGAATGAGATAATGATGGAACCAAACAGTGGGTTTAAGCGTGAAGGAGTGGACAAAGTGATGTGGGATTACTGAGTGATGCACCAAGCTGTAGTAGTGGCCTTTTTCATTGCACTATGCGCTGCACTACCTATATTACAGCGCTGAGGGGACCATGAGTTGATAAGATTATGGGCACTTAAAAGGTGTTTCGCAATGTGTACGTAAGAAGTACATAGGGATATTAATTGAGGGTAAAATAATCTGGGATGATTAGCTCCCCACTGGAAGGTGGTTTATGGGTTTGGAGATTCATTTTTACTATTTAACTATTAATTTCTTGACATTATTTTATTTAAACTGTATATTATTACTTTTGATTACTTTTCCTTTTCATTTCATTAATTTTTCTTACAGTTTATTTTATATGTACAATTGATGCAGACAGCAGAGTGCCATAAAAATACACTACATAAATTAACTGGCTGTAGGCACAGTGACCAGTTTCCAATGTCATTTATGTATGTGGTATGTGAAGGTGTGAAAGCAATGCTGGATGGGGACTATGCATCGAAGGAATTGTTTGTCAAGGGTCTCTGAACTCTAGGCATACATTTATTTCAGCATACTTCTACTAGGTCTGACTATTATTAGCTGGTCCTCTCAACTTTAGAAAGTATGAACCCATGGGTCTGCACACCTCAACCTCAATAAAATACCAGTCCAGAGCCAAACTTACTATATGGATACTCCAGAATCAAACTTATGGTATATATATTATTCCAGAGCAAAGCTTACTACATACTGTAGATAGATTACCAGAACTAAGCTTATTACCCAGATGCATTAACCTAACTAAGCTTACTACAAAGATACAGTCCCAGTTTACTACAAAGGCATGGTCCCAGAACTAATCTTACCAAATATATACAACATGAAAACAAAGTTTACCAAAGAGTAGCAGAATTAAGCTCACTTCATAGAAAGAGTACCAGAAGAAAGTTTACTACAAACTCATTATTTAGATATAGTTTGAGGCGTAAGCTTACTATATAAATACAGTAACAGAGCTGAGATTTCTACATATATATATACGTTAACTAAACAAGCTTACTACATAGATATAGTACAGAATACTGCTTAGATACTGTATAGATACTATAACAGAACTAAGCTTACTTCATAAATACAATACCAGAATTAGGTATAATACCTAGATACATACCAGATATTAGCTCACTACATAAATACATTACCAAAACCAAACTTACTTCAAAGATATAGTACAGAAACTAAGCTTACTACAGATATACAGTAGCAGAATGCAATTTAACAATGATGATTTAGTATTCATTTTCATTAGGTTTTATTGTTTATGCTTGTTCTCACTATTCTCAATATTTGTCTGGAGTTATACATACTAAATATACCTGTTCCCACTGACATACAAATTCTGTTTGGGTTAGTTGTTAAAGAGAACCTGCCATGCAAATTAACTTACCCAAAATATATACTTCATTAAAATTATTATTAAAATGCATAACCCTTATCCCTAAATAATTCCTTTCCATTACTGAAATGTTAAGAAAAATCAGTCTGTAAACTTATATGCAAATCACCTGATGTAAGTCCACTCCGCTAAGTGATATCAAGGAATCCCTGCATATTTAGTAGTTACTACACTCCCTTGCCTCCTTGTTTCTGATTTACGGGTCTCTGCTATGTGGAACATTGAGAGAAAGAGCTCTGTTACATCTATGGGCACTTCATATCATGTAACCAGATTGATGTAAGGTCCTGTTACATTTGCAACGTCTATCCCATGCATGTATTTGATCACATGAAACTACAGCATATCTCCATGGAAGATGGGGAGGAGTAGAAGTCCATGGAGGCATAATGTGATTTCATGTGCTCAGATACATACAGGGGGTATATGTTGAAAATGTAACCGGACCTTTGAGAACATCACCATGATTACATGACATGCTGAGAAGGGATGAGACATGAGGAGGAGTTGATGGGAAGGGTTGGCTGAACAGGACACACCCACTCAAATGCCATGTAAAATAAGATAAAGTTGATTTTATGGGGATGTAAGGAAAGCATTTTGGTTTTTTTAGCTAAAAGAAGGTTGTCAGTTAATAAGGCTCCATGGGAAGCTGTCAGAAGCTGTTATTGTGAAAATGTGGTGACAGGCTTCCTTGTCATTTTACATTTTTATAATCCTTTAGTTTATCTTCCCTGCTTCCCTGCCAGAATGTTGTGCTAAATCCTGAGGTGGCGGAGGGGGGGCATTTGATATCATCCGCTCAATTGCATTCCACATCTCTTTACCATCGGTTCTCACTCCTCTCAAGACTTTTAAGCATACTTGGAGGAATTTTATATAAATGAGGCAGTTGGTTTGCCCAAGATGTAAAACCTCCCCTTACAGTACACATGATGTGGAGATGTGGAGATCACTTTTAATTGGCACAAGGTTTACCATGCATTGGAGCCCTAGCATCTACACAGTTTTCGCAAATATGGTCTCAGAGAAAAATCACAATCCCACTACCATTAACTAAAGTTAGAAAGTTACATTATATTGTACATTAAATAATTAAATATTACAAATGGATACAATAAAAAATAACCATTATATTGATGGTAAAGTAAAAAAAAAGTTATGGCTCTTGAAAGTCAAGAAGAAAAATGTATAAAAACAAACACAAGGAAATGGAGGTAACTATGGCTATATAACCTTAGAGTTGCACACATCGCATCTTGTAGCAACATCTACTGCATCACACATTGGTTTTAAATAGCTTACCTAGCATTGTAAATGCTCTTCTGTTAGTGTACTGCCATTTCATTTTTAGTGGGTGTATGATTCCCTGATGTCTTTCTACGGCAATGCATGTCATTGTTAGGATCTCTGTGACAATGGCCGTAGACTGGACAAATGGAACCACTTTGCATGCAAAGGCACCTGTGATATTACCAACAGAAAAAAGAAAAAAAAAGTTAGCAATACCTTCCCCAAACTTTGAAAACTTACTCTGAAAGAACAAAATACACTGGAATAATTAAAGTATAAAGGCAATTGCACAGATGTGTAATAGGTAACTATTAATCATTTCCTTTTACTTGATTCTTTGTTCTTTAGATAACTTCATGTCTTTGAGGTGTTATTAAATACCTTCAACTCTTTTAACTGTTAAAGATATGTTCATGGTGTTATATGCAGGGACTTAGTCTAAAGAATATTACAATTAAGTACTATTATGATTTACAAGCATTGAACCAACTCACTTCAACATATCCTGGTGGAGATGGGCCTTGCATCTATGGATATTTATTATATATCTTGTGAATATGTCATAAATATCTAAGACAAGAACATCCTTTTAAGATGAAATGCTTGAAATAGAGTATGATATCCAGCATTTGTAGGAGAAATTAAAAGGAGATACAGCTGTATGTCACTTGATATTTATGTAAGGCCATATATAGTGTTAAAAATAACATATAAAATAATATATACAGTTCATATATTATCTTTAGACATTGCTGCAGTTTTCTCCTGCACTAGCCGCGCTACAGCAGGACCCTAGGGAGAATGGAGAGGCAGTTCGTTACCACTTCTCCCTTCTCGGCTCCTCACAGCATCTCTGGGACCAAAGGGGTAAAACAGAGCTGCTGGGTCTAATTAGACCTAGTACAGCTCTGATCAGAATCCCCAGTCACAAGTGGTGGTTTTCCCCTGTAACTAGGGCTCTTACAGATGCCTCAGTTACATGGGAAAACGTGTAATACAAAAAGAATAAAGTAAAATTAGCAAACAAAAGTGAAAATCTCCCCCAATGGTTTTTTATGACATCCTGGGGGACATATAAAGTAAAAATGCACATCCACAAAAATATTCATAAATATTCATAAAAAATACAAGGACATTTTGCCATTCAAAAAAATACCCATATACACTACAAAAAACACCACCAAAGTCGCCCCATTTACCCGAGACTATACCTATTATATATCAAAACGACTGAAACTAAATAGGGAATTCATTAATAATATTCATTTTGAGTTAATTTGAAAATGTAAAAAAATATATACTATAAATTACAAAATAAAGAATGTTTTCACTTTTAACCCCAAATAAGAATATAAATGTACATTGCATGCCGAGACATGTCTAATGGAAGAGATTTATTAAAAAGTGGCCAACTCCTTTAATCCAGATCTGAACCTCTAGGTCTTGGGACACTGATGGCGAACCTTTTAGAGACAGGTTGCCCAAACTATAACCAAAATCCACCGTGAGTGCCAACATTGACATCTTTCAATCGTATCAGCCCCCTTGAGGCCATGTTCAGACTATCATTGTAGCTTCTCTAAAGGGTCTTTCTGTGCAATAAGCATGGTGGGTCCAGTAGGATGTCCTAGAAAGATAATGCAGTTCTATCAACACCTTCTCACTTTTCCCGCAGTTCCAAACAGCCAATGAAGTGTCACTTTAAAATAGCAGCATCTCTTAAGTTGCCTGGGACTGCAGAAAGATTTGGTGAATTTGGTCCTGTTTGGTGAACTCTATGCTGGGGTCAGTGGCCTGAGTGCCCACAGAAAGGGTTCTGAGTGCCACGTCTGGCACCCATGCCATAGGTTCTCCACCACTGTCTTAGGACATTATGACATTATGCAGCAAATACCATCAAGTAGTGCCAAAAAAGTGTTCAAGAGTACCCTTCTGCTCTGGTAACATTTAGGTCAGACGGCAATAAAGTCTTGTTGGAGTTCTATTCTTGATGCTTTCTATCTATATTTGTTATGTATTTTAATGTGATTTTTCTAATAAAGTATTGATTTGTTGGACCTGAATACTCTTTATGTTGTTTGGTTTTATATAGAACTTAATTGTAGTACCATATTTGTAAATTGTGTCTGATTCTGATACATTCATATAATTAACTTCGTTTTGCTAATGTACTGAGTTTGGTTCTGCTACCAAATTCGTTGACTGTATTTCTCCCATTCAAAGGCATGTTTATTACAAGGTACATGAGTGCATGTGCCCAAATAGGCTGAAAGGAGAGGACATCAGTTTACTGGCAATATTGGTATTTTTTTTTACTTTAGTGCTGCAGTGGAGAGGGAGGGGGCAGACATTTCCACTAGACAGTTACTTGATGCAGGATGATATACAAACACTGCAGATAGAATTGCTATGAGTATCTGCTAGCAAGTTTTTGTATGAGGTAAGGGACTGTGGTGTTTTTATTGAAGAGATCTCACACATCAGTGTACAAGAGTGATACAAGTACAGTTACAATCCTGGAATATAAATGCATTTTTTCTCAGTCCTTTTTGAAGCCTTGTATGGTCAAAGCTGCTGACAGATTCCCCTTAAAGTAACTTTACAACACAATAGTACTATATGAGACACATCTGGGCAGTCATTTCATTTATTTAGTATTGGAGGTATTCTAAATACCTAATATACTCTTAATTATGGGCCTTTATGTAACTATTCTGTTACATCTGTATACTAAAAAATAATATAATATTTTAACATTCACACATTTTCTCAAGTTGCAGAATCAGTAAATCCACCAAAGTGGTAATATATAATGTCGGTAAGATACAAAATAGAAATACTATACAGATAATATTGTTACTGAATGTTGGAATTGAATATAATGTGATTTGATAAAAGTTAATAGGAACATTACCTAAAATGTGCTAGTAAAACACTTTGATTTTAATGTTACAATGTCACTGAAGTATTTTAGCTGTTTGGCATTTCACAAATCACTAATTTTTTCTTTAACATATTGTAAAATGAAAGTCTAATTTTTGCCTGTACATTTCCGTCTGCTACTTTGGTAATTTATCAATCTCACTTTTACCTTGAGTTAATTTGTTTTTTTTTTCACATCTCTTTCTGAGAAATTTGTTACAAATCTCACAAAAATGTCAAACAAATGTCTTAAGTAATTTCTTTCCATTTTCTAAGTTTTCCTTAAGTATGGTTTCGTCTGGAGTTTTTTGCACCCAAAAATGTCACAAATTTTATACAATTCGAAATGATAAATGTCATTTGTGACATTTAGCACATCTGTAATAGAAGATAAATGTGTCTTACTGAGGAAAAACAAATGTTCGTTGGACATTTCAAAATATCCCCAAAAAGCAGCAAAAATTGCAATGGCCCTAAAAATACTCCCAGAAAAAACAGGATAAATGGCACCTTTAGATCTTAATGACTATTCATAAATGGTGCCAATGGTAGCTAAATAATTGTTTCACAAAAGATAGCATCAAATCTGAACTTTGCTAGCCCCAGCCACAGCACAACGTGGGAGACAGACCATCAAACATATTATTAACCATAGCCAATGGATCCTGAGATTTCCACAACAATATCAATTTTAGTTTTTGATGTAGTGATGAAAAAAATAACTCTTTGAAGGCTTCTGCCTCTTCATGTATCGGGCTGCCAGTTGCGCAGCGTTTATCCTACGCCAGGCAGCGAAAAGTCGCCGGGAGCAGCGAGTGCGCAGGCGCGGGGACAGTAACGCCCCGCGCCGGCCCACTCCCGTCCGGCGGCGCCCCCCGCTCGGCCGGCCGCGCCCCCCCCTTCACGCCCCACTGGCGTGAAGGTGGCGGATTGGGGAAAATAATCGCAAAAGCTAGCAATAAGTTAGCATTTGCGATTATTTCAGGGCCTCTGCGCCACTGGCGTTGCGCAGAGGTCCTGATAAATATCCCCCTATGTCTTTAAAGTCTCAAATTTTACATTTATATTTATATTTTTTACATTGTCCAAAAGTGTATTTGCAATTGTGAAATTGACAAAAACCAAATACCAGTCAATCCTTACATAAACATAAAAGAGAAAAGATCTTACATGCAATTGAGAAATGTTCTTCCTAATTATTGCAAGGAGTAAAATCCACATATACTGCCATACAGTAGTATGGCAGTATATGATAGGATGAATCAGACTACCTAGGGTTAGAGTACCCTAGGGAGTCTGAAAAATAGTAAAAGTAAAAATAAAAAAAGTTTTAAAAAAAATTATAATAAAAAAACCTAAAAATTCAAATCACCCCCCTTTCCCTAGAACTGATATAAATATAAATAAACAGTAAAAATCATAAACACATCAGGTATCGCCGCGATCTATCATAATATAATAACGTTTTTTCACTGCGTTTAACCCCGTAACGGAAAATAGCGGCCAAGTCGAAAATGGCATGAAGTATGAAGTATGAAAAAGTTATTGGTGCCAGAAGATGGCAAAATAAAAAAATATATATTTTGTACAGGAGGTTTTAATTTTTTTAAATGTATGAAAACATTATAAAACCGATACAAATTTGGTATCCACGTGATCGTACCAACTGAAAGAATAAAGTAGACATGTCATTTGGGATGCAGAGTGAAAGCTGTAAAATCCAAGCCCACAAGAAAACGCTGCAAATGTGGTTTTTCACCATTTTCACTGCATTTGGAATTTTTTTCCCGCTTCCCAGTACATGCCATGGAATATTAAATACCGTCACTACGAAGTGCAATTTGTTACGCAGAAAATAAGCCATAACACAGCTCTTTATGTGGAAAAATAAAAAAGTTATAGATTTTTGAAGTTGGTGAGTGAAAAATGAAAGTGAAAAAACTAAGTCGTTAAGGGGTTAATCTATTAACACATCAGTCACAGCTTTATGAGAACTTTTTTTCATTGGAATAAATTTACCTCCAAGTGGTGTGATTTCCATTTTGCATGTAATGTACTAGGAAATTGGAAAAATAGTTGTGCGATTTTCTTTGTTTTTATGGCTTTCAATGTGTGGTCTAAATAAAACATACCTTTATTCTTTGGTTCAGTTTGATGACAGAGATAACAAATATATCTAATGTTGCTTAAATAGCTTTAGAAAATTAATTCCATATCATAACACCAGTAACTTTATTCTTACATCTGCAACTTTAGTGTAAAAAGCTTGCAGGACAAACTGACATTGTCATTTATAAAATTTAGTGAACTGAACAACCTATTGATCACTTTTTATTAACTTTTTTATGGATAGTGATTTTTTTACTTTTGAATTCCGGCTTCTTATGTCATAGGCTTCAGAGATGACATATGTAGGTGAGACTTTGGCTGTTATTGCCAAAGTTAAAATCAACAACACAAAGGGTAGTATCTGTCAGCATGTACTGCCAGCTTTGGTTTACTAAGTCAACTAAATACTTTAATGCAATTATAAAAATGTGAGATCTTATGTGCACCAGGACATACTATAACATCTTGGTGCTGCAGGGGTTGTATGGAGGGAGCTCACATGTTGAGCTCTCTTCATACATGGCGGGTAACTACTTGCCTGTTACTACTTGCCTGTTACTACCACGGTCGGTTCTGGCACCAGTCGCGACAGTTTACCTGTTAAGTGCCATGGTCTAACCCAAATGCGGCACCTAACTTAGCTTCCAATGGGCACCACTATCATGGATGTCATTGGTGGGTGGTGATCAGTTGCCATGGCAGCCTACTGTCTCATAAGTCCCCCCCCCTTTACGTATATCACATATAAAAATAAACAATAAAAAACATAAACATGTTAACTATCATCACCTCCCAAAATGCCCGTTCTATCAAAACATAAAAAAGATTGTTCCTGGCCATGAACACTGTAACGTAAAATGGCGCCCAAATGCCTGATTTGCAAACTTTTTCCATCCATGAATATTTTAAATAAAAATGATTGATAGGTCCCAAATTGATATGAATTAAAACGCCAGTAAGTTGCAAATTATTACATTTTTAAATCTACTAAAAACCTCTATAAACTTGGTATCCCTGTGATTGTATTGACCTAAAGAATAAAGAGGAGGTGTCATTTGGAGTGCAGAATGAAAGCCGTAAAAACAGAGCCCACAAGAAAACGCAGCAAATGTGTTTTTTGTCCATTTCACCACACTTTGAATTTTTTTGCATTATTCAATGCAATATTGAATAAAAAAGTACAATTTGTCCTGCAGATGCCAAGCCCATATACATCTCTGAAAATGTAAAAAATAAAAAATGTATCACTTCTGGACTGAGGGGAGTAAAAAACAGAAACACAAAAATGAAAAAGTCAAAGTCAGATTTCATATTTTCAGGAGGAAATGTTCTCTCACCTCAATGTCAGGGGACAATATCTTCTCATCCTTCACAATGAGATTACAATCATCTTTATTATCAGCATACTATACACATACATATGGAGATATACAAACATATGGATATTTATTGTTATATCTCTATACAGTTAGTTATATCTAGTTTGTGCCTGTAGTAAAGAAGTTTTCTATTGAGGCTTTTAGGCTCCGAAAATCCTGATACTCTCTTAGATGACTTAGATGACATATGAGATCGTGGCTCACCACAATAAGCCACTGCCTTTGATAAGATGCAATATTTATAGGCTGCTCAGGAGCACAATGAGAGGCATCCAAGGAGATTCTGTAACTTATGCCTGTGTTTGCATAAATTTCTTTCTACCTTCTAAACACATACTAGCAGGTTAGCAGATTTCATTGAAACTCAACATCTGTTTTATCTCAGAACAGTTGTTGTGTGGGTCTAATAATAAATATTTCAAACTCTATGTAGGACCCGTTGTTTTGCAGTTTCTGTATTTTGTTGAAGTACTCTATGTTCATACCAGCAGCTGTGGGAGTTGAAAAGTGCAATATTTGTAAGACTATTAACATCTGACCATTTGCTGCATTGCCCCCTTGTTTCAATATTTCCATCTTTGCTTTTGCCCTTTTCTAAATTTAGCTGAAATGTATCATGTTTGCCTTTGGAATAAGTAGCTTTACAAGGTATATTAGATTGCATTATGTGATTTACGATGGGTCACATAGAGGAAACTATAGGTCTCATAATGTAATTTTTCCACATTTATCCAGATAAGAATTATACAATATGCTGTACAATATATGGGTGGTAACATTTACCAGTCAACAAAAGAATGGTCTACTGTGGTATTCCCTTTACTAAACCGTGTGAGTGGCAGGTGGTGGTAGTGGCCAGCAGCACTACCTGTAGTGATGTACAAACACTGATATTGAAAAAAACAGGTAAATTGACAAATATCCACCTGTGCTATAAAATCAGTAGAAAAACACTGTATAAATGTTCATTGGGATAAGATTATATAAATACTTCTATTGGGGAATGTTATAAAATAAAACACCATAGTAATAATGCTGACATTAAGCAAGTGCAAGTGCTATCCCAAGCTAAATGGGACCTCAACTATTATTTAGGGTTCTTGAGGGATAGATCACACATATGTTTTACTGAAAACTGCAGCAATGTTACTTATCTCTGTTTTTCTCCTTGATGACTATTAAGATAGCAGCGTGATGTCTTCTGTTGTTTTTCCTTAGTGATGACAGTTTGAAAGTAACTGCAAGATTCCTACATGTTGTGAATGTACGTGGGAGCCTCCGACCCGAAAGCTTGTGCTCCATCAAATACCAATGTGAGCCCTGCCCTTCTGTGCTGTCACAGGGCTACAATAAGGTGGTGGAGACAAATCAAGTCCATCCAACACATTTCTGAAGTCTACGGCTTCCTTCGTTAGGGATGTTATATTATAACATTCTCCTATAGAAGTATTTATATCATGGTATCCCAATGTTCACTTATACAGTGATTTTCTACTGATTCACTTTGTTGCTTCACTTCCATCTCAATATATTTCCTAGTATTGTGGTGTTGCTTACCCCCCCCCCCCCCCCACACTCCTAAACATGACTGGTCTGGAAATTTTGACTTATAACCTATTGATACTGTAGCAACAAGTCTTCTAGCAATTGGTTGAATATCTCATAAGGTCCACATGCAAGGCAATATAATGGACCTGCGTTGTGCAGAGCTTTAATAGGGCAGATCTAAGTGTGCATGAGTCCACTTCTGTACCTATGTATGCCTATTACATTATAAAATTAGATAACACAGAATTGCAACAGAAAAGAGAAACAAGACATGTTTCAGGGATGACTATCAATGTACCAACAGAATCTGATGAACCCTGTACTGAAGCATCTAGAAGCTAAGCAGTGTGCATAAAAGAAGAGGCGCCTTGCTAATGTAATATGTATTTTGTACATTTCTTGCAAAACCAGCCCTGAATTCAGATATAATAAAAGTAGAGAGGGATTCAAGTTTATTTACCAATACTGTAATGTGCACAGGTCTGAAGCAGACAGGGGAGAATACATTGAAATAATATGAGAAAACCATCTTTAGGTTAATGTTGGGATACAGAAATCAAAGACCCCATCTACAGCTATATAATATATATACAATCTGAGTGTGTAAATAATGAAATGTTATTTGAGTAAACGATTTGTTCTTGAAGGAGGTGTCAGTTCAACCCAATTAATGAAAGTATCCCCTTTTAAAAGATCAATCACATAGTCAGACTCCTAATGACTGCTAGTTATTCATACTCAGACTTCTGGGATGTAAGAGATCAGATAACAAGTGTAAATTAGCATTATAATTATGTCTTACATGTCTAGTAAGATATCTGCAGTGATATCCACAACGTCTGGATGTCCGGATAGAAAACAAATTAATGTGTTGGAAGATTACAGTGATTAGGTTCTGCAATAGCATCAGTTAGTTAGAGGCAGAAAATGAAATTTGCTATACTACAATGTATCACAATTGTCAGTCTAGTGCAGTATTACACTACAGTGTATTATACTTGTCAGTCTGGTGCAGTATTATACTACAATGTTCACAATTGTCAGTCTAGTGCAGTATTACACTACAGTGTATCATACTTGTCAGTCTGGTGCAGTATTATACTACAGTGTATCCCAATTGTCAGTCTAGTGCAGTATTACACTACAGTGTATCATACTTGTCAGTCTAGTGCAGTATTATACTACAGTGTATCACCTTGTCATCTGGTTCCGTATTATCTACAGTTTATTCCAATTGTCAGTCTAGTGCAGTATTACACTACAGTGTATCATACTGTGTCAGTACTTGGCAAGTATTATACTACAGTGTATCACTTTGTCAGTCCTGTGCATTATTAACTACAGTAATATCCCTTGTCAGTCTAGGTGCAGTTTATACTAACAGTGTATCATACGTGTCCAGTCTAGTGCAGATTATACTACAGTGTATCACACTTGTCAGTCTAGTGCAGTATTATACTACAGTGTATCACGATTGTCAGTCTAGTGCAGTATTATACTACAGTGTATCATACTTGTCAGTCTAGTGCAGTATTATACTACAATGTATCACGATTGTCAGTCTAGTGCAGTATTATACTACAATGTATCACAATTGTCAGTCTAGTGCAGTATTACACTACAGTGTATTATACTTGTCAGTCTGGTGCAGTATTATACTCATGTTCACAATTGTCCTCTAGTGCAGTATATACTACAGTGTATCATACTTGTCATACTGGTGCAGTATTATACTACAGTGTTTTATAATACTGGTCAGTCCTAGTGCAGTATTATACTACAACAATGTATCACAATTGTCAGTCTAGTGCAGTATTATACTACAGTGTATCACTTGTCAGTCAGCTGGTGCAAGTATTATACTACATTGTTTCATACTTGTCAGTCTAGTGCAGTATTTCTACAATGTATCACAATTGTCAGTCTGGTGCGTATTATACTCAGTGCATCACAGTTGTCCATCTGGTGCAGTATTATATCTACAGTGTTTCTACTTGTCAGTCTAGTGCAGTATTATACTACAATGTATCAACGATTGTCAGTCTGTGCAGTATTATACTAACACAATGTATCACAATTGTCAGTCTAGTGCAGTATTTACTACAATGTATCACAATTGTCAGTCTAGTGCAGTATTATACTACAATGTATCACAGTTGTCAGTCTGGTGCAGTATTATACTACGGTGTATCATACTTGTCAGTCTAGTGCAGTATTATACTACAGTGTATCATACTTGTCAGTCTAGTGCAGTATTATACTGCAGTGTATCACACTTGTCAGTCTAGTGCAGTATTTACTACAATGTATCACGATGTCAGTCTATGCGGCAGTATTATACTACAGTGTATCACGATTGTCATGTCTAGTGCGTATTATACTACAGTGTATCATACTTGTCAGTCTAGTGCTATTACACACAATGTATCACAAATTGCAGTCTAGTGCAGTATTATACTACTACCAATGTATCACAATTGTCAGTCTGTGCAGTATACACTACTTGTATTATACTTGTCAGTCTGGTGCAGTATTATACTACAATGTATCACAATTGTCAGTCTAGTGCAGTATTATACTACAGTGTATAATACTTGTCAGACTGGTGCAGTATTATACTAAAGTGTATCACATTTGTCAGTCTAGTGCAGTATTACATACGGTATCACACTTGCAGTCTATCATATTATCTACAGTGTATCACACTTGTCAGTCTGGTGCAGTATTATACTACAGTGTATCATACTTGTCAGTCTAGTGCAGTATTATACTACAGTGTATCATACTTGTCAGTCTTGTGTAGTATTATGCTACAGTGTATCACACTTGTCAGTCTAGTGCAGTATTATACTGCGGTGTATCACACTTGTCAGTCTAGTGCAGTATTATACTGCAGTGTATCACACTTGTCAGTCTAGTGCAGTATTATACTGCAATGTATCACAATTGTCAGTCTAGTGCAGTATTATACTGCAGTGTATCACACTTGTCAGTCTAGTGCAGTATTATACTGCAATGTATCACAATTGTCAGTCTAGTGCAGTATTATACTACGAGTATTCACAGTTGTCAGTCTAGTGCAAGTATGTACTACAGTGTATCACACTTGCAGTCTAGTTGCAGTATTAACTACAAGGTATCACATTGTCAGTCCTGGTGGTCATATTATACTACAGTGTTTCATACTTGTCAGTCTAGTGCAGTATTATACTGCAATGTATCACACTTGTCAGTCTAGTGCAGTATTATACTACAATGTATCACACTTGTCAGTCTAGTGCAGTATTATACTACAGTGTATCACACTTGTCAGTCTAGTGCAGTATTATTCTACAGTGTATCATAGTTGTCAGTCTGGTGGCAGTATTATACTACAGTGTTTCATACTTGTCAGTCTAGTGCAGTATTATACTACAATGTATCACGATTGTCAGTCTAGTGCAGTATTATACTACAATGTATCACGATGGTCAGTCTGGTGCAGTATTATACTACAATGTATCACACTTGTCAGTCTGGTGCAGTATTGTACTACAGTGTATCACACTTGTCAGTCTGGTGCAGTATTGTACTACAGTGTATCACAGTTGTCAGTCTGGTGCAGTATATCTACAGTGTTTTCATACTTGTCAGTCTGTGTGCAGTATTAATACTACATGTACACTATTGTCAGTCTAGTGCAGTATTATACTACAATGTATCATGATTGTCAGTCTAGTGCAGTATTATACTACAATGTATCACAGTTGTCAGTCTGGTGCAGTATTATACTACAGTGTTTCATACTTGTCAGTCTAGTGCAGTATTATACTACTGTGTTTCATACTTGTCAGTCTAGTGCAGTATTATACTGCGGTGTATCACACTTGTCAGTCTAGTGCAGTATTATACTACAATGTATCACAATTGTCAGTCTAGTGCAGTATTACACTACAGTGTATCATACTTGTCAGTCTGGTGCAGTATTATACTACAGTGTATCACACTTGTCAGTCTAGTGCAGTATTATACTACAGTGTATCATACTTGTCAGTCTAGTGCAGTATTATACTACAGTATTATATTACAGTCACAAAATGGAGAAAAAGCATGCACCTTGTAGTTCCGCACGCGATTGGACAATAGCACAGTTGGAGTCTTTTAAATGGCATCCGCTGCAGTGGTCTCAAGACACTGGTGGTGCTCACGAAGAGGCACAGCAGTCACAGGTAAGTGAAGAAAAGAAAACCGCAGCACTCACCGGGCATCTTCAAATTTATTGATGCAAACGCAGGCGATACAGGACGCCAACATACGGTAAGGCAACAGGCCGTTTCGCGCTAGGTTAGTGCTTCGTCTAGACTCTAATATATTAAAGTACATTGTATTATAATACTACACAAGACTGACAAGTATGATACACTGTAGTATAATACTGCACTAGACAAACAAGTGTGATACACTGTAGTATAATATTGCACTAGAGTAACAAGTGTGATACACTGTAGTATAATACTGCACTAGACTGATAAGTGTGATACATTGTAGTATAATACTGCACTAGACTGACAAGTTTGATACACTGTAGTATAATACTACACAAGACTGATAAGTGTGATACACTTTAGTATAATCCTGCACTAGAGTAACAAGTGTGATACACTGTAGTATAACACTGCACTAGACTGACAAGTGTGACACACTAGTATAATACTGCACTAGACAGGCAAGTGTGATACACTGTAGTGTAATACTGCACTAGACTGACAAGTGTGATACACTGTAGTATAATACTGCACTAGACTGATAAGTGTGATACACTGGCTATTATAATACTGGATACTGACTGACTGATAAGGTTCCATGTAGTATAATACTGCACTAGACTGACAAGTGTGACACACTGTAGTATAATACTGCACTAGACTGACACGTATGATACACTGTAGTATAATACTACACAAGACTGACAAGTGTGATACACTGTAGTATAATACTGCACTAGACTGACAAGTATGAAACACTGTAGTATAAAACTGCACTAGACTGACAAGTGTGATACACTTTAGTGTAATCCTGCACTAGAGTAACAAGTTATCAGTCTTGTGTAGTATTATACTACAGTGTATCAAACTTGTCAGTCTAGTGCAGTATTATACTACAATGTATCACACTTGTCAGTCTAGTGCAGTCTAGTGCATACGTGTCAGTCTTATGTAGTATTATACTACAGTGTATCACATTGTTACTCTAGTGCAATATTATACTACAGTCTATCATACTTGTCAGTCTAGTATAGTTATATACTACAGTGTATCACACTTGTCATTCTTGTCTAGTATTATACTACAGTGTATCATACTTGTCAGTCTAGTGCAGTATTATATTACAGTGTATCACTCTTGTCAGTCTAGTGCAGTATTATACTACAGTGTATCATACTTGTCAGTCTGGTGCAGTATTATATTACAGTGTATCACACTTGTCAGTCTGGTGCAGTATTATACTACAGTGTATCATACTTGTCAGTCTGGTGCATTATTATATTACAGTGTATCACACTTGTCAGTCTGGTGCAGTATTATACTACAGTGTATCATACTTGTCAGTCTGGTGCAGTATTATATTACAGTGTATCACACTTGTCAGTCTGGTGCAGTATTATACTACAGTGTATCACACTTGTCAGTCTAGTGCAGTATTATACTACAGTGTATCACACTTGTCAGTCTAGTGCAGTATTATACTACAGTGTTTCATACTTGTCAGTCTAGTGCAGTATTATACTACAGTGTTTCATACTTGTCAGTCTAGTGCAGTATTATACTACAGTGTGTCACACTTTTTAGTCTAGTGCAGTATTATACTGCAGTTTATCACACTTGTCAGTTTAGTGCAGTATTATACTACAGTGTTTCATACTTGTCAGTCTGGGTAGCCAAGGCTACCTTTGCTTCTTTTTTTCTGTGTCTTTAGATCACTTTCAAACATAGCAGGCAATGATGGAACTTCCCAGGGTCTATTTGATATAGTAATACATTATGCCATAGATGACATAGAGAGTTACTTAACACATTTTGTCATGAATATATAATACTCTGCATAACAGATCAAGAAAAAAATATGGAAAATTGTATTGTATTTTGAGCAGCTTCTTAAGCAATTCCTGTCTACAAGATGCCTCCTCCATGCCTTACAGATTCCCCCTCAGGCAATCTGCAATACCATCAGTTAGAGTAAGAAAATGAACTTTGTATCATGATTGTCAGTCTAGTGCAGTATTTTACTACAGTTTATCACACTTGTCAGTCTAGTGCAATATGCCAAGGCTACACCTGCTGCTTTTCTACCAAGTGTCTTTAGATCACATATAATCATAGCAGGGAATGATAGGACCTCTCAGGGTCTATTTGATGTAGGGATACATTATACTATAGAGGCTAAACTATAGCTATTATGAAACAGAAAGTTATTTAATACATTTTAGTGCCATTTATATAATACTGTAGATAAACAGATCAAGAAAAAGTAAGCAAAAATTATTCTGCATTATGAAGGTCTTCTTCAGTGAAATGGGTATCAATGAATGATAATTTTAAGTTCATACAATTAAACATTCTTTATAGGGTGTACTATTGACCATATATACAATTTAAAGCAGGATTGAAAGTAGACTCAAGCTGTCCCTGTTACAAACAAGATCTTGCTGATATTGCTCATATATTGTGGTTCTGTAACCGAGTTTTTTCTTCAAATATTCTAAGATATTCAAAAAACATGGGCCTGGATCTCCCTTTCGAACCTATTATGGGAATTTTAGAATATAGAACAGAGATAGCAACCTCGAAATCTTGAAAAAGATTAGTATCTAAGCTGTTATTTTTGGGTCGTTTGATCCTAATTAAAGAATGGAATGGGACAAGAAAACCTGATATTAATAACTGGCGGAATCTAGTTGAAAAAGTGAGAAGATACGAACTTAGTATAAAAATAGATGGTACTCTAGCTGTAATATGCAAGGAATGGAAGACTTGAGAGGAGTAGTCTGTGTAGGTTTTTTCTTCTCTTTTTTTTTCTTTCCCAGCATCCCTGGCCGGGGGAGGCAGGGTGGATGGTTTGGAGGGGGATAATAGGGTGATAAGCAATGTTTTAAGAATGTACAATAAAAAGTAATTGAGTTAAGAAATGTAATAATTTCATATGATAATTATGTATCAGATGAACTGTTATTATGAATAATGATTTACTTGTTTAGATGTGTACAGATATAATAATAAAAATTTATTTAAAAAAAATGAAGGTCTTCTTGACTAGTAGATGTCTTTTCAAAGCCTTACACAGTCTCCAACAGGCAAGCTGCCTTCACAAACATTTTTCTTAGTTTATTTCCTAGAATGCCCAAAACATTGCAAAGGTGAAATGAAGCCATTACTCTCATATCTATTACTGAATAAGCTGATTATCAATATGACTGTATGTTAAAGTCTATAACACAGCAGGATGGTCTGGGTCAAGCATGGGCAGAACGGAAATCACTGGAGGTTTTAGTTCTATTTCAAAAGGCATGGAGGTTTGTAGCCTTACATTAATGTGTTATGGATACATTGTTTCGTTTCAGTTCACTGTTGTCTGTTTTCTTTATCTCTGATTTCTTTTGCTTGTCACATATTGTTGTTGCTATTATTATAATTCTCTACATATTCTCTACATATGACAGACCTGTTTAAATAAGATTATCATATTACTTTGTTACTCTCTGTATGTAGTAATTAACACTGTATGGACACTAAAACATGGACATAAATGTATTACTGCTTAGTTCAGTGAGGTCACAGAAGCCCTCATTACAAACATTTCAGTGTAAATGTTTTTGGAAATTAAAAAAAAAAATTAGTCAACTTTCCAAACTCAGGAATTGGTTTAGTATTAGTAAAATAGGGAGTACTGCTTTTAGTATTTGATAAAACAACATTATCTGCATCTGAAGAAGCACATAGATTACATGTTAATCATTTATGCTTTTTCAGCATTCTGGTTTGTTTGCAGTATTTTCTAAATGCATAAAGAATAAG
Organism: Engystomops pustulosus; assembly: GCA_019512145.1. Classification (NCBI taxonomy): domain Eukaryota; kingdom Metazoa; phylum Chordata; class Amphibia; order Anura; family Leptodactylidae; genus Engystomops; species Engystomops pustulosus. Next base: position 86,694,626 of record CM033641.1, read on the forward strand.
TTTACCTTCACTACAAGTCACAGCATGCTTTATGATGTTGTAGAGTACAGATACCCACCTCCCAGCCAGTTGGATGAGATGTTCTGGAGCATAGTGAACGGGATGCAGAAGAAAGCAATAAGCAAGTCGCTTACAGCCAAAGAGCAGATGAAAATGTTGGTAACTGTCCTCATGGCTTTGCTTCTGGTCACCACATAGAGAACCAAAGAGTTTCCGAAGAGAGCCAGCAGGAATATCAGCACACATATGGTGACAAAGGCAGCCTTGGTGTGGACTGGGAGCTCTGGGATGTAGACCAGGGGCTGCAGCTGGTAGAGCTCAATGAACTGCTCCCGGGTGACGTTATTCTCCTGCAGGAGCCTGGCTATGAGCTCAGGGGTGATATTGAGGGACTGCATTCAGGCAGGGCACAGGGCTGTGTGCTCAGGCTGAGCTCACCCACTCCTCTTCACAGAGCTGCTGCAGCATGGCTTTCTCCAACTTTCTCCAAAGGAGCTTGTAATCCAGCATCCATAATCCAGGCTCACCGAGTCACAGAGCAAGCAGTGGAGATGTAGATATATCCTATAACAGGCACAAGTCACATAGCAAGCAGTGGAGATGTAGATATATATCCTATAACAGGCACAAGTCACAGAGCAAGCAGTGGAGATGTAGATATATATATCCTATAAAAGGCACAAGTCACATAGCAAGCAGTGGAGATATAGCTATATATCCTATAATAGACACCACCATACAATTCTTAGATTTATACTAGGAAACTATGAAGAAATATCCCAGTGTCTGCTCTCAGGTTAGCACTCCTCAGTGCTGAGCCTAGCACTGGCCGTGGTGCTGAAGGACAGCTCCTCGTCTACATCCTGCCCTCCAATCCTGGCAGAATTGCATTCTATTCACTCCTGGAGACTGGAGCATCACATCTAATAGACAATTGGTCACACTCCTTCATTCTGTGTATTGCCATCCCACAGAGCTGCAGCCGACTCTGATCCTGAAGAGTGGAGTATGACTATGCCACATGCTGCCAAATAGCTGGTCAATTACCTCTGCAACAAACTGTTATTCGCTACTCAGGAGGCATGACTGGTATTGCCAACAGAAAGAAGGTCTATAACAATTGCTAGAGGTTAAACATATGGAAAAGTAATTTGCAGCTATTATTCCTTCTGACAACATACAACACAAATTTACCAATAACATGTAAGGCTGAATATATCCTTAAAGCAAATCTACCACCATGGACAGCCTATATATTTGCAAAATGTAATACATATTTGCATGATTTCTTAAAGTCTTATATTATAACATAACTGTTAATGTGATTTTGATGTAAAAAGGTATCTAGACCCTTCTTGAAGCTCTCTGGTGTCCCTGCTGTGACCGGCGCCTGAGGCAGGCTATTCCACAGTTTTACTGTTCTTATAGTAAGGAAGCATGGTCACCTCTGTTGATTAAATCTTGTTTTCTCCAGACAGAGACAGTGCCCCCTCGTCTTTTTATGTATTTTTACCTGGAACAACTTACCACATTATTTTTGTATGGACCATGTATACATTTATATAAATTATTTAATTATATAAATTAATCATCAATATCACCTGAACCCTCTGAAACCTATCACTTAGAAACACAATTCTGGTGTCAAATTAAATTATAATAATTGATGGATGATTAACAGAACTGGAAATATCCACACTTAAAGTTACAATAGGAAATAGAAAGCTGTACATAAAAATCTAAAGTCTCCCTGCAGCTATGGCATAGTAGACACATAACAGACACATAAAAGCAGATCAGGTTAGTCTGGCAACTTCTATCCTTAGTAAACCCATACTGGATGTCACTTATTATACTATGTAATTTCACATATAGCTGTATGTAGTCTTCCCTTTAAATATTTCCTCTTAATGGAAGTTAAAAGAGTATTCCCATCTGGGCATTTACATTTAATTTAATTCATTTGCCATATATAATCATTTCTTCAATTGGATGTTATTAAAAAAAATGTCTCATTGTGAAGATAATTTCTAAAAAATGTAGCGATGCTGTCCCTTAGAAACGAGATAGCTTCCTCGGATACGACCACCTCACATTTTGGCAGCTGTGGCCAGACATGCGCTATTGAGTCCTGTCTGAAATCCTGGATTCAGCAATCATTACTGTGCTGTGGGACCTGCAGTAACTCTCGGATATTTCACATACAAACACCCTTTGTGTCTTTGTGCAATCACTGCAGTAGAGGTGGCCATATCTAAGGACACAGTCTTGTTTCTAAGGAGAGATTATCTTCACGCATGTACATTTTTTTAATAACATCTAATGAAAGAAATATTTATATATGACAGATTAATGCAACTGAGTGTGAATGCCTAGGCAAGGATACCCCTTAAAGCTTACAGGCCTGTAATTGCTTGGTAAAGATCTAGAGCCCTTTTTACATATTGGCACCACATTCACCTTGCACCAGTCACTTGACACCATACCAGCCATTAGGGAATCTCTGATGATTTCAGCATTCTTTAAAGGGGTATTACCGGAATATGAACATCTGATACAAAAACCCATAATGCTATAAATAAATGAATATAACAAAACTCAATGTCATTAGTCACAAAATGGAGCTTAAATAGTTTGATTTTATGATACTCAAAATGTTATGGGCTTTTATGTTATGGGCTGTGGAGTTATCACCAAGATGGGTGCGACATGAAACTACAAGTCCCATGTTCCTTTAGTTCTCAGTAGTAGCTTCTCCCTCTTATGCTCCCAGTGATGATGTAACAGACAGTCCTGCTCTGTTACCATAGAAATGATGTGTGTAACTGCCATCACTGCACATTACATTACTGAGATGACATCTCACCACAACACTGGCCATACTGGATGCACTGCAATCAACCGACTGCAGCCAAACATAGTGATGATCACATGACCTGTGTTGTGGACATGTGACCAGCGGTCGTCTTCTGTCCTGTGGCTTCCCCACAGGGACAAATTCAATGAACTGATTAAAGGGCCAGCAGCATTTTAATTTTTCATTACAATGTATGTCCCCAACATTTTTCTGCTAAGGGGAGAAAAATTTTAAATGACAACTAATGACACATTAGCTTATATTTTAATGACCCATTTGTATATTTGTATATGAATAATGCTGATTCCTGGAATACCCCTTTTACACATGTATTTTATTGAACTTAAATTGGATCATATTTGCATTCATGCAGTCTGGTATATTACAGAATGCATGACCCTCACTGGCAGCGCACACACCAGGAGTTCTTTCTTCTATTGTAGAAACAGAGCTAAAAAACCATTTAGTATCTCTGACTTCCTTTGGTCACTAATTTCCAATCCCCCATTTTCAGCATATAGGGTCCCCACCTGTTCTGACCTATTTTCACATTCATATACTTAAAGGGGGCCATTCATCAATTTTGGTACATGGTCCTTGTTTCAAATCATGCACTTATTTACAATGGAATGTTAGAATGTGGCGCAAGGGGTTAGGGATTTGGTGCATGGCCGAAAATGGTCGATGTTCATGAAGATGAGCTATTTGCAGCTGTAAATGTGCAGCAAAAATTGCACCACAAAAAGTTTTGGGAGACTAGAAGCACAGGAAAAGTGTTGGTACTGCAAAGCTGTGCACAAATTATGCGACCAAAAATAAAAATGTGCAACATTGTGTCACCAACACGTAATAAATTTGGTCACCTGCCTTCAATTTAGTATTTTAGCTGATTTTATTTCCTTCTTGCAGATTTTGCTTAGTGTATTATAATTTAAATCTTCAGGTGATGCATCAGCAGGAGCCCCATTGGTGTCCTGCAAACATAGAGGTGAGTACTTTACTGGAAAATCGAGCCGTCAGCTCCACCCTTCACTACAGATAGCAGGAGACACAGTGACGTCTTTACACCACGTCTCCTGCTTCAAGGAGACCAATAATGACGTCTCTTTCTCTCGTCCTGCACTAAGCAAGAAGAGGAGAAACATCAAGGACGGCAGCTGAGAATTAACGGGGTATTCCCACAAAGACAAGTTTCTTAAATATACTCAGGATAACAAAATAATACATTCTCTAATTCGCTGTTATTAACAAAAATAACACAAAAGATTGGGCTACAGTTACAAGAAGGGATGTGGGAGTAGTATATTTAATGTCCTTTACACCATAGCCATGGTGCACTCACTCAAATGAATCCCTTTCTTTTATTTAGTCATGGAATCTTTATTGCATAATTAATTCAAATAACATATAAAATCACAAATTCAACAGGGGGGACAAAGAACGGACAATGATGGTACCATCCATTGCTGGGGGGGAGGCTATGGGGGACATCCATCGCAGGGGGTCTATAAGGGACATCAATTGCTGGCGTGCCTGTGGGAGAGATCCATTGCTGGGGGTAGGCCTGGGGGGACATCAATTTGTGTGGGGGGCTGTGGGGAACTTCCAATGTCGTGAGGGCTGTGGCAGACATCAATTGCTAGGGGTGGTGGAGGACATTATATACCAGGGCTGTGGGGGACATTTTATACCGGGGCTGTGGGGGACATTTTATACCGTGGCTGTGAAGGACATTATATACTGGGTCTGTGGGAGGCATTATGTACTGTGGTCTGTAGGGGACATTATATACTAGGGACTGTAGGGAACATTACTGGGGTCTCTGGGAGGCATTGTATACTGGGAACTGTGGGGGAAATGATATACTTGTGGCTGGGGGACATAATATACTGGGGGCTGTAGGGAACATTACTTACTGGGGGCTGCGGGGGATATTATATACTGGGACTGGGGGAACATTACATACTGGAACTGTGTGAAATATTACTTACTTTTGAGATCTATTTAGTGTGGGTATTATTACGGGCCATGATTATGAACCATTAAGTATAGGGGAGTTAAGGGGGCATATTTCAGTATAGGGTCACATTGAAGGGCATTAGCAGAGGCCACAGGTTTTAAGTGCATTTTTATATGTTAGACCATGTTTAGGAAACATTATTATGTGTTTGGCACAATGAGGGGGTTGTAATGTAAAGTATGAGTACCATGTATTGTGGAGGAGCAATAATTGTGGGGGTCAGAATGGGGACAATGTAGTATGTGTAGTTTGTATATGTAAGTTATTCTTACAAGGTGATTTTATCAGAACTGTTTTTCTAGGTGCCATGCCAAGGGATTTATGTTTGTAATTTTTGGGGATGGGATTATATTTTAGCTCTCTCAAAATGCTGTTTCGCAGAAACATAGTAGCTATAGCTGTAGAAATGTATGTGTTTTTAGCCACCCACCTCAACTGGCAGGTGCAGTTGGGGTATGTCTTGTTTTCAGAGGAACACAATAGTTAGAGCTGTAGAAATCTATGTGTTTTCATCCACCCACATTAACTGGCAGGTGCAGGAAAATAATGTTTCCTTATGTGAAGTCTATGGGTGGCTATGATTTGTTTCTTGTTTTCAGATTTTCTTAATTCAAAATCAAGAAACTTTTGAAAAAAGGTCTTTAATAAACATTTTATATGCTTGGGGTGGTTCTGCTTGTGACATAAACACGAAAGAGATGTAAGTGATAATAAGAAAGTATGCAGTAAGCTCCTATAGTAGTGCCTGCGGACAGACAGCATTTTGTCTTTTGAAGTCTAAGTAGGGGATTTGGAGCATTGTATCAGAGGAAAACATAACTGCACTTTGTTTTCATTAAAAAGCAATTACAATCATTGTTGGTGAAAGGTGAGTATGTTTTTCTCATCTATACCAATGTTTTATGCTCCTAGCGCTACAGAGAAAGCAAAAACATAGCATTGTTTCTAATCTTTTGCTGTAAACTTACATTATGTATTCTTGAATGGCTACAACCAAAAAAAATGTAAAAGACTACAGAGCAATAACACAATATGAAGTACATTAAACCACAAAGATTCCAGACAAGATTTACCTATTATTTAATGGGGAAAATAAACAGCAGCACTATGAAATGATCTTTTACAAAGCACTAGCCGTTTTAAGACCCTAAAGCACAGCTCCATTCTCAGGTAACAATTTAGGTGATATACAGAAAGCATAGAACATTCAGTTCAGGGTCATAGTTAAAATGATATAATGTTATAAATCGGATTACGTACAAATGTCTGATTCATCAAAATCAAAGAGTTTCTTTTTATATGACTGGCTTGGGGTGAGCTGGACTGCAGAGTGAAGGCAAAAGGGCCAACAAATGCTAAGCATCTCTGGGAACTACTTCAAGGCTGTTAGAAGAGCATTTCAGGTGACTACCTCTTGAAGCTCATCAAGAGAATGCCAAGATTATGCAAAGCAGTAATCAAAGCAAAAGTTAAGTATATAATTCTACATGTTTTAATGTACTGTAAATCTAAATAAACAGTAAAAATAAACATCAAAATTTAACCCCTTATCACCGACACTAGTTTTCAGCTCAATGACCAGACTCGATTTTTCAAATCTGACATGTCTCACGATAATTGGTTATAACTTCGGAACGCTTTAACATATCCCGGTGATTTTGAGAATGTTTTCTCGTGATACATTGTACTTCATGTTAGTTATAAAATTTAGGTGATATGTTTTGCGATTCGTTCTGAAAAAAAGTGAAAATTTGGCAAAAGTTTGTAAAAATTCTTCATTTTCCAAGTTTGAAATGTTCTGCTTTCCATACAGGAAGTAAAACTACCCAAAAAGCTTGATAAATTTAGGTGCGATTTTTCTCATTTTCATGAAAATTGCCAAAACTCACATTTTGAGGGAAAACTCAGCTTCCAAGTGACTTTGTAAGGCCTAAATAATAGTAAAACCCCATAAATTACCCCACTATAGAAACTTCACCGCTCAACGTATGTAAAACAACTTCTATTAAATCCATTAACCCTTTAAGTGTTTCACATGGGTTAAAACAATATGGACCTGCGATTTAGAAGCTATGGAATTTTTTTGGAAAATACATTCACTTAGGCCAAACTGACAGTTTAAATTAAATGATGAAACGCACTGCAACGTTTGATGCCCAATTCCTCCCGAGTGTACTGATACCCCATATGTGGTGGTAAACTTCTGTACGGGTGCACGGCCAAGTATAGAATGAATGGAGGCGCCATTCACTGCAGATTTGTATTGTCACATTGTACTACCTATACATTTTTATTTTTTTGGTAATGCTAACATATGAGGGCTTATTTTTTACGGAATTCATTTAGGGGGTCTATAGCTTATTCATGAGATTTTATTAACTATTTCAAGGGGGACACAAACAAAATCATCAATTTTTATTTTGGATTTTTAGCATTTTTTTTCCCCGCCCACCGCAATGTAAAAATAATATTTTATCTTTATTCTCTGGTTCACTACGATTGCGGTGATACCTCATTTATATAGTTTTTCTTATCTTTGCTCAATTTTCCTGAGCAAAACCAATATTGGATAATATCGCATTGTCTTTACTATTGACAAATTTTTAGGGCCATAACTTCTGTATTTTTATGTTGTCAGAACTGGTTGAGGGCTTATTTTTTGCGAAAAGAGTTGTTCTTTTCAGTTGTATCATATTAGGGAACATAGCTTTTTTTGATCACTTTTTAGAACATTTTTTGTGATGGTGTTTGATGAAAAATTGTATATTACGGGAAGTTTTTCGTAGTTTTTTTTTTCATCGTTCACTGAGCTGGTTCAATATTGATTTAGATTTATTGTACAGATTAATACGGACGCGGTGATACCAAATATGTACATTTTTCGTGTGTTTTTGTGTTTTATATACTGTATTTGCATTATATGTGTAACTTGGGAGATTATGGGACTTTATTTTATTTATTTATTTAATTATTATTATAAAATTATTTAATCTCTTTTTTTTTTTACTTTCACATATTTTCCACCTTTTGGCTTGAACAAGCGATCATCCGATCACTTATTCAAGCCTTTACACTGCAATACGCTTGTATTGCAGTGTATAGTGTAAGTAACTGAGCATGCTGCCTTCCTGGCAGGACCCGGCAAGAAGAGGAGCTGACAGCCTCGGGTCACTCGTCGGGAACCCGGGGCAGCGGCAGGAGGGATTGGATCCCCCGGTAAGCACACCGGGGGGTCCGATCCACGGGGGACACACTTGCACGCCGCGGTCATGCTTGACCGCGGCGTGTAAGGGGTTAAACACCCGGGATCGGAGTTTTTCCGATCCCGGGTGTTAGTGCCGGGTCTGGGCTGTGATATCACAGCCCGACACCGGCACTATACTGACCCGATGTCCCGAAATCTTCTTCTGATGCGGCGCCGTAGAAAGGCGTCGCGTCAGAAGAAGTACCCTTAATGACCGACGTAGATTCCCGATAGGGCGGTCATTAAGGGGTTAATAACGGTTATTCACAGCATTTATCCCTGTAATGGAAAACTGTCGAAAATGCTCCCTTTTTACCTTTTCGCAAAATATAAAATATTCAATAAAAAGTGATCAAAAGGCCGCACAGTCCTCAAAATGGTAGCATTGAAAAAGTTAACAAAAGTCGCAAAAGATTACATTGCACACAGTTCCTTACACTGAAGCATGAAAAAGTTATCAGTGCCAGAAGATGGCAAAACAAAGGATTTTTTTTGTACAGAAGGTTTTCATTTTTATAGATCTATGAAAACATTATAAAACCTATATAAATTTGGTATTCCTGGGATCTTACTGATCCAAATAATAAAGCAGACATGTCATTTGCTGTGCACGGTGAAAGCCCTAAAATCCAATGTGTTTTTTCATCATTTTCACTGCATTCTAAATTTTTTTCCCACTTCCCACTACAAGGCATCTTCACAAAGCTCTTTACATGGAAAAATAAAAAGGTTATAGATTTTTGAAGGTGGGGAATGAAAAATGAAAACGCAAAAACGGTTGTTAAGTGGATAATAAGATTCATGCAGTATTCTGTGAACCCAAATATCTTATTTATACTGGCAAAAAATTACCATGACTTACCTAAAAATGTGATTTGTGTAAAATATCAAATTTACATTAAATATTAGTGATAATGTATTTTGCTTATAATCTATATTAGTTCCCATTATCACAGGGGGCTGTGGCTTAGCCCGATTTCATTAGTGTTTCTAGTGAACCGCATGCGATTGCTTACCAAGTGCATGTGTTTCACTGCAAACGCAAATGTGTTCGACCCGAGGCACGCCCCACATTGCGCTAGCGCTACTTGTGACTACACTCCAAATGCCATAAATTATAGCAAGTCTGTGGGCTGTAACTGGCCCAGGCTCCACTCATTAAGCACTGCATACTGATGGGACTGGCATGCACAATTACCATGACTTACCTAAAAATGTGTAAATAATGTGTAAAAATGTATAAATAATGATATGGTGTAGGGCTCTCAGAAGCTACTTTTTGGTAGTGTTGCTCTTGGTGAGGTAGGATTGATGTGACATGTCTCTAAAGCTAACTTGAGGATATTTTGCTGAGTTGACAAACTTTTATTGGGAAAACATAACTGTATTGAGTGAAAGAGGAAAGCCGTGTTGATGATTTACCAGCCATCTAGGCTGGTTCTACCTATTTGTTAGGAGGTGTGGGAGAACAAGTATACATGGCAAATAGGTTCTGTAAAACCCGAAAAATCATCAGTAGAGATGAGCGAGTACTAAAATGCTCGGGTACTCGTTATTCAAGACGAACTTTTCCCGATGCTTGAGTGCTCGTCTCGAATAACGAGCCCCATTGAAGTCAATGGGAGACTCGAGCATTTTTCAAGGGGACCAAGGCTCTGCACAGGGAAGCTTGGCCAAACACCTGGGAACCTCAGAAAAGGATGGAAACACCACGGAAATGGACAGGAAACAGCAGGGGCAGCATGCATGGATGCCTCTGAGGCTGCTTAATCGTACCATTATGCCAAAATTATGGGCAACAGCATGGCCATGACAGAGTGACCGAATGAGGCTAGATAGCATCTAAAACATGCAATAATTGACCCTGACACTATAGGGGACGGCATGCAGAGGCAGCGTCAGCAGTGGCAGGCTAGAGAGTGTCATGGCGACATACCCTAAATGGACTCAGGCTTCACAAAAGGTTGACGGTATATTTAGTCGATAACACAGCATGGTGGCGTCATAGTGACCAAGTTCCATAAAGTATCTGGTGAAACATGTGGAGGCAGCCATGGAGACAACTTCCATGATTAAGAGCGACAGTATGGGGCATTAATATTGCGCTGCTATGATTGCAACTTCAGCTTGCTGCATATCCTCTCGTGCTCCAGCGTCTGGAGACATTGGTGGATGCTGTGGAGGATCGTGGAGGCAAAATGGACAGGAAACAGCAGGGGCAGCATGCATGGATGCCTCTGAGGCTGCCTAATCTTGGGATGGAGCTGGCGGTCCGCTGCCAGGCGAGCTTTCGCCTGTCCAAGCCCCTGTCTCTCGGCTCCTCCCCACCCAAAATGGACCTGGGGGCCAGAAGCGTTTACTTTGAAAAAATTATAATTTTCAAAGCAGGCCGGGTCGTTTGAATATTTCACCTAGGAATAATGGAATAGCATAGTGGTTCTATTTTTAATTGTTTTTTCGGAAATGGTTCCATGATTAAGAGCGACAGTATGAGGCATCCATATTGCGCTGCTATGGATTGCAACTTCAGGTCTCCAGCATGGCGGCGACAGATGGGCCGAGTTCCACTATGTATCTGGTGAGACACCAGAAAATTCTGCCTGACACAGCTCGTTTGATAAGGGGACGATGTATGGAGGCAGTGAACTAGTAGTAGATTAAAGGTGCTGCAGTTAAAACTATGTTAGTTAGATCTTGGGATGGAGCTGGCGCTCCGCTGCCAGGCGAGCTTTCGCCTATCCAAGCCCCTGTCTCTCGGCTACTCCCCAAACAGAACTTCTAAGAACCTTTTGTATAAGATCAAGTGTAGTAGTGTTCTTATAAGTTTGGGTTATGGCGGGTGAGGGGAATGTAAACAGATGCACAAGAAGCGCTGAAATAATATCGGTAAATGATAAAACTTTGCCAGTATATTTTGTGGATTACACAGCAGGGTGGCGACAAAGTTAACAAGTTTGATGTGGAAGCCATAAAAACAACCCAAAATTCTGCCTGACACAGCTCGTTTCATAAGGGGACGATGTATGGAGGCAGCTATATGGATGACTTTTGGAGGCAGCTATGGCGATGACGTGTGGAGGTAGCAATGGAGGCAACATTTGGAGGCAGCTAAAAAGAAGACGTGTGGAGGCTGCTATGGAGACAATTTAATTTGGATAGTGCCTGTATGTGGCAGTCCAAAAAAGTTTTCAAATCAGAGGAGCAGGTAGGTGGTCCTCCAGAAAAATTAAATAAACTGAGTGCCTGTATGTGGCAGTCCAAAAGAGTTTTCAAACCAGAGAAGCAGGTAGGTGGTCCTCCAGAAAAATTAAATAGATTGAGTGCCTGTATGTGGCAATCCCAAAAAATGTTTAAAACAGAGGTGGCCATCTAGAAAAATTAAATACATAGAGTACTATAGCTAGAGCCAGGTGGTCCTGGCAAAAAATAGCCAGTTTCCTCTGCTTTAGTGTACAAAGAGGATGAGAAGGAGGACATGAGAATGAGGAGGAGTGCATACATTATTCAGGTTGAGCTTCTTTCACCTGGTGGAGAATGGAAATCCTGAGAAATCCAGGCTTTATTCATCTTGATAAGCGTCAGCCTGTCAGCGCTGTCAGTCGACAGGCGTGTACGCTTATCGGTGATGATGCCACCAGCTCCACTGAAAACCCGCTCGGACAACACGCTAGCGGCAGGGCAGACAAGAACCTCCAAGGCGTACAGCGCCAGTTCGTGCCACATGTCCAGCTTTGAAACCCAGTAGTTTTAGGGAGCTGTGTGATCATTTAGTACGATGGTATGGTCAGCTACATACTCCCTCACCATCTTTCTCTGTAAGATCCGCCCCTCCTCTGTCTGGCCGAGACTGGAGACAGGTGGACAGTGTCTTGCTGGGGTGACATAAAACTGGCCAAAGGCCTTGTAAAGCGTACCCCCTGCCAGTGCTGGACAAGCTGCCTGCTCGCCTACTCTCCCTCGCTACTTTGTCCCGCAGAAGTACGCCCTCTGCCGCTAGTGTCTGTCAGAAGGGAAACTGTTTCGCTTGTGCACCCAGGGCCTGCTGGTATTCATGCATTCTCACACTATTTCCTCTCCTGGATGAGAGTGGAAAGATTTGCTTGTACCGTGGGTCCAGGAGAGTGAATCCCAGTAATCGTTGCTGGAATAATTCTTTGAACGCGAGGGTCATGGGATAGGCAGCCAGCATGAAATCTGCCATATGCGCCAGAGTACCCAACGTGCAGAATCATCCCCTCACTGGCCTGACTGTCCATTTCCTCATCCTCCTCCAATCTCTCTCTCTGCCCATACACAACCGAACAGTGAAGGACTGAACAATGGTCCCCTCTTCTGTCCGCCAACATTCTCCTACTCTTCTCCTCATCCTCCCCACCTCTCCGATTGCGATGAGAAACAGACCTGAGGTGCTTTTGCTATCAACAAGGGAATCTTCTTCCCCCGTCTCCTTGTGACGAGCGCAAAGCTTCCGACTTCATGCTGACCAAGAGTTTTTCAACAGGCCAAGCAGCGGGATGTGAGGCGATAATGGGCGGCACATCGCCACTGAACCATCTGTGTTGACCCTCAAATTACTCAGCACCTGACAGATATCAGAAATCCACGTTCCACTCCCTCCATTGTAGACTTGAGGAAGCTGACTGACCTGACTACCAGTTCTGTGGAAGTTGACATCTGGCAGTCTACAATCGCTCTGCGCTGCTGGTAAACTCGGGATAACATGGTAATGTTGAATTCCACCTCGTGGCACGTCGCACACACGTCGGTGAGGGGGCGTTGGAGGCGGCGCTGCGCTGCCCTGAGAGTGGCAGCATCTGGTTGCTGGACTTCCTGAAATGCGCACAGATGTGGCGCACCTCCGTGAGCAAATCAGACAGATTGGGGTATGTCTTGAGGAAAACGCTGAATATGAGATTTAAACACATGGGCCAGGCTTGCACATGTGTCAGTCTGCCGATTTGGAGCCGCCACCAGGTTACGGGCCGTGTCACACACAACCATGCCTGGCTTCAGGTCAGCGGTGCCAGCCACAGAATCGTCTGCGCAGTGATGCCCTGTAATAGCTTCTTGGGCGGTGTGCCTTTTATCGCCTAGGCTCAGCAGTTTGAAGCACTGCCTGATGTGCTTAGCAATGGCACTGCTGCTGTGCCTAGAGCTACCGACTGATGGCGCCATGCCCAGGATGGTATTGGGAGGAGGAGGTGGAGGAGGGTGGGAGGAGGAGGAGGCTAGTAGGCCTTTGAGACCGCAATCCTCGGCGTCGGCGTTATGACCAGCCCCAGGGTCAGACTCGGTCCCTTGTCAGACAGAACGCGTTGGTAGGTGCAGGATGAGTTGTCTGACACGTGCTTGTGCAGGCTGGGACGGAAAATCGGGAAAGTAGTGACGACTGGGACGAAATAACGAGGGGCAGTCACCGCCATGAGGTTTCGAAAGGCCTCGGTCTCTACCAGCCTATAGGGCAGCATCTCCAGGCTAAGCAGGTTTGGAGATGTGGACGTTGTGGCTTGGGCGTGTGGGTGGGTTGCACTATACTTCCTTTTGCGCTCCGCGTCTGGGGTATGGAGAGCTGAATGCTGGTGGATGCTATGGGGATCGTGGAGGCGAAGATGGGTTTTCGCAAGGAGGTGTTTGGGCCGGGGTCCTGGGCAGGGGGCTGACTAGCAGAGACACAGGGAAGGAGCAGTGCTTGGTGCCATTGAGTGGGGTGTTATGCATTCATATGCCTGCGCATACTGGTGGTGGTAAGCTAGTAGTGGTGGAACCCTGCTGATCCTGCTGTGGCACAGGTTGCACCACACAGGTCGGTCCATCCGGTGTTCTTTAAAGAACCTCCAGAACTTCTGAAAATTAGCCCTCGCAACGGGAGCTTGACTACGTGAACATTTGGCGCTGATGCACCAGCTCTGGCCCTGCCTCTCATCTAGCCCACCACTGCCTCTTCCAACCTGTTCTGGTATAGACTAGCCTCAGTCTCAGAAGCACTGTGTTACCACCGGCCTTAACCAGCTTGGGTCTGTCACCTCAACCATCCTCCGACCCTCAGTCGTCCCCCCTCGGACTTCCTGCCCTGACAACAACTTCACCACTGTTCATGACAAAAACCGTGTTATCCTCATCGTGCCGACACCTCTTTACACACTTCTTCCACCACGTCAATAATGCCATTATCACCTACAGACTGCGACGTGGTGGAAAACCTGGGCATCGGAAAATACTCAGCAGGCAACCGACAGTGGTTTGTGACTGTGGAAAGGGTCAGAAACAGTTCTTCAGAGTATGGACGTTCAAATCCAAATTTTGCTGGGAGGGGGTAGACTGGGGGGAAGGAGGCTGAGGTATAGAGGAGCTGGAGGATTGCTGATTTCGGTGACATGGGTTTGACTGCGTGAAAGACTGACTGGTGGACAAATGGCTAGAACATTGTCCGCAATCCACGAACATACCTCTTCGCACTGTCTGGCCTCAACAGTGCTCTACCACGAGTCCAGTAACTTGAGACATGATGAACCTAGGATGTAGCTCTGGCGGCGTTCCCCTGCTCCCTCATCAGCAGGTGGTGTCTCACCCCGCCCAGGACCACGGTCGACCCCTGCAGTAGTGGACGCCCACGTTCCACGCCCTCATCCTCTACTCTAGCCCCGGTTAAACATTTTCAAAATTAAAGTGTAAACTTTAAATTTTTTTTTGGTTTTTTTGTGTGTTTTTTGTTGTTTTTTTTTTAAACAAACAATGCTATCCTATTGCTATGGCTAGTTTCTAACCTATGCTGACAGCACACAACTGATTTTGGCTGTGCCTGATGACTTTGAGTTATAAAAGTAATAAACGTAAAAAAAATAAATCGCGACTTGTGCCTAATTCAAATCAACCCCTAATAAATTGTCCCACTTCGGTGTTTGAGGTGGATATACGTTGTCCACTAAGAGCTAAACAAACAGTCGCAAGCTCCCAGCAAATTCCTCACAATATGGTACTAGCTGCACTACAATGCCGCAAGCCAGCCACAAGCAAACAAAAAAAGTAAATAACGCTATTGTAGCCTAAGTAATCCGTTGGGTTCTCCTATGGCTATTTTCTAGCCTACACTGAAAGCACATGCTTTGCCTGATTACTTGAGTTATAAAAAGAAATAACGATAAAAAAAAAATAAATCAGAAGACTGTGCCTAATTCAAATCAAACCCCTAATAAATTGTCCCACTTCGCGCGTTTGAGGTGGATATGTGTGTCACTAAGAGCTAAACAAACGGTCGCAAGTCCCCCTGCAATTCCTACCAAATGGTACTAGCTGCACTACTAGTGCCGCAAGCCCAGCCACAACAAAATTAAAAAAAAAAATGTATAACGTTATTGTAGCCCTAAGAAGGGCTGTTGGGTTCTTGTAGAATCACTCCTGCCTAACACTATTCTAATAGAACACCCTACCGCTTTCCCTGACCAGCAGCAGCTCTCTGCCTAGCGGCATCCAGACAGAGAATGATCCGAGCAGCGCGGGCAGGGGCTAGTCTATTCCAGGGTCACCTGATCAGGCCAGCCAACCACTGCTATCGACGTGTAAGGGTACCACGTCATGCCGGGTGGAGTGCAGAGTCTCCTGGCTTGTGATTGGCTCTGTTTCTGGCCGCCAAAAATCACAACGGCTGGCGAAATACTCACCAGCTGGCGAAATACTCGTCCGAGCAACGAGCAGTTTCGAGTACGCTAATGCTCGAACGAGCATCAAGCTCCGACGAGTATGTTCGCTCATCTCTAATCATCAGTAAAGAGGATTGTTTTCTGCCATTTTGTTCTCCACTGTTCAGACACAGCTGGTATGTTTTTACACATACTTTTTTTTTTCCTGGACCATTTCTAGATGCTTAGTAGAAGAAAATATAATATCCTGGCTTCAGGTGATTGTTCTGCTGCATAATCCAGTTCCAGCCAAGCATTAGATGCTTGATAAATGGCCTCACATTTGCTATACATCAGTTCTCAGCCCTCTCAATAACTGTAAGGTGCCAAGATCCTGTGGTTGCAAAATAAACAAAAATGATTAACCAACCACTGTGTGCACATCATCAACAAATTTGCCAACAGCTAAGATGCAGCAAACCTTAGCATGACACTGGCACAGCAACAGATTTTTTATTCAGTTAACCCCCAAAACCCCATTTGACATTCTGGAGGGTGTTGGTCAGTTTCTATGGATGCAATAAGATTTCAGTATTTTACGAATATGAAGAAATATATATTGTATGAACAATCCAACCCCTGGGTTCAAACCCAGGTTGTTTTCTTGATTGCATTTTCATGAACATGAACTTCTGTTTAGTCTAATATTTAGATATATTTATATTTGGAACTGTATTATACACTGAATTCAAATTGAAAAAATAAATTACTTTTATAGATGTGGTATAATGTAGAAACTGAATTCTGGGAGGACAAACAATAGCCCTAAACTCAAGCCCCCAAAGGCCCTGCCTCCTCTGCATTTCCTAGGCCATAAGTGACAACTAGAAGACAGTTCCTCCTTACACCAAATTAAAAATACGAAACTCAAGTACAAACAGCACAACAAAAAAGAGAAGTCACCAAGCCAAGTTCACAACAGATATAGAATTGCAGTACAGAATCATAAGACAGGAGATCGGTCAAAAGACAAGTTGAAGTCAGGATACAAGAAATCTAATATACAGGAAACACAGAAGGAGTGGGGCTGATGAGAATACTTCTTTAACCAGCAAAGAATGCAAGGTAAGTAGGTGAGCTCTGGAAGTCCCGCCTCTAAGGTGATTGCGCCAGAGGTCAGACATATAGACAGCACAGAGGAGTGTGAAGCTGTCGATCACCAAAATTTAATTGTAGTCAGCTGTAGTAAGCTAGGCTGCAGGACATTTAAGGTGTGGTGCTAAACCAGTGTAAGCAGCCCAGCAAGTAAATACATTGTTCACAATATAGAAAATAGTGAGACACAGAGATAATCAGCTTCACAGTATGGGTGGAGGAAGATGCTGACACAGATGTTATGGAGCCCTCTCCATAGCAGGAGGCTTCAAAAAGATGATGAAGATCTTGGTGAAGATCGTCGCTCCCCATGACATCATCGGGGAGGGGGGGGGGGTGGTTACACGAGGTTTTAAAGTTAAAGCTATACAAATTTGGTATTCCCGGGATCGTACCAACCCAAAGAATAAAGGAGACATGTCATTTGGGGCGCACAGTGAGAGCCGTAACATCCAAGCCCACAAGAAAATGCTTTTATTCACCAATTTCACTGCATTTGGAATTTTTTCCTGCTTCCCAGTACACGGCATGGGATATTAAATACTGTAACTATAAAGGGCAATTTGTTACACAGAAAACAAGCCATCACACAGCTATTTACATGCAAAAATAAAAAAGTTATAGATTTTTTAAGGGTGGGAGTGAAAAATGAAAACGCAAAAACGAAAAAAGGGCCTTGGCGTTAAGGGGTTAAAATATGGCCTCCGCAAAACCCAATAAGAGTAGTTGATACAGCAGTGCCTATTGCTTTTTTTTATCAAAATAACCTAATGAGAGATGCCATTTTTTCTGAGATCCTTTTTTTCACCTGTATTCCAACATTTCTCCAACTGTAGATAAAAACAAATAATTGCTAATCTGGTCTAATCTGTAACATTAGTCACTAGAAATTCTGATTGATGTTGAATACCAGACTGAACTTACAAATCACAGTAAATGATATGTCTGCTAATGCTTTTGTAAATGCATAATAATTTTTAGGAGGCTGATGTTAATGAAAAACTATATCATACCATGTGTCTATACACCCTTCTTCTCCTATAGTTTCTGGATACAATTTAAACGAAAAGAGCATAACTTTTACTGCATTTTATAATTGGATACCCTAGCTATAGGCCATCAGGTTCCTAATGGCAAATATGACTCTTGGTAATTCCTGTGCACTGTAGAACTCTACTCAAAGAAGTTAGTATAATACTTACAGCAGTCGTACTTGAGGGAGGATACTTGATTTAGTTGTTTGAACGCTGTCTGGCTGTCTTCATCAGTATCCTCATTCGGCTAGCTGCATTGTTCCTCCTGGGCCAGTCTATACCTGAGGATTGCACTGGTCTTTTGAGAATCTGCAAATATTACAGTCTGCTCCGGGCCAGTCTCCTGGCAGCCAAGAGGAGAAAATTATACTGCATACCTTGAGCAGAATGGATCCAATATAGGGAGAGTAGGCTGACAACCGATGATTGGTTTAATGTCTACCTCCCTATCCCATGCACGGAGTGTGTTAACTTCTTCAAGGTTCCACAGATCTTATGTTATCTTAATTTTGGATTGTTTATATGTTTAATTGTTTTATGAACATTGAGAAGGTGGTACCTGTTCTGACCCATGCATTGATACCTTATTTTAAATGTGGGTAGTGTGCCCTGACATATGTCAGGATACCCAATTCTGTATCAGTGTTCCCTGCCATGAGCCATCAACAACACCAGGACTCACTCTTAGTTTCTGCATGTAATATCTATTAAAGGAAACCTACCACTTCAAAATGACCCTTCTGACCCACAAATACCTGTAGCTTGCTCATGATGAACTGATGCCGGACCATATTTTCATTTAACACAGAAACCGCTGTATTCTAACATATTTTATTTCTTTCCATGACTCAAATCTTCCTTCGGCGCTTCTGTGTGCGTCACACAGCGCGCACCACGGATCCTGCTCCTCCATGAAGCTCGCGCCCGTCGATCGCGTGGGCGCCGCGCCAGTCCGAAATTATGTTGTGTCCGAGAGCCGGTGACGTCACCGAGCTCTCGGGCACACTAGCGCATGCGCACCAGCGCGTCTCGGCCGGCTTTTCACTGCGCATGCGCGAAGTCCCGAAGCCTCGTATATCGCGAGGCTTCGGAGAAGACCGTGGGGGTGAGTAATGTTAAAAAAAAAACTGTGCTCGCTGCTCCACCAACGAGAGGGGGGTTCCCTCCACTGCCACCAATATAAATAAAAGTTTTAATGCACTCAGCCCCCTGACACCAATGTTTATTAGGTGCATATCTATTAAAAATTATATATATATAATAATTAACTATATATGTGTATTTATTTTTTATATAAATAAATACACTTATATTTATTTTATATATATACATCCATATTTTTATTTAATAAATAATAATATACATTTCTGGTGTGTTATGTCATATATATCATATTATATATATATATATATATATTTATCTATATATATTTATAGATTGGTGGCCCCTAATACATATTGTGTATTATTGTATTATATAAAGAAATATATAATATCATATATACACACACACACTATATTACTTATATAAAAATAAATACACATATATGTGTGTATATAAAATATAATTATACACACACACATATATTGTATTATTTATTTTATAGTATATAGATGTGTGTGTGTTTATGTTCTCATTACATTTATTTCTTTATATAACTAAATATATCACACATATATATAATATATTTTATTTTCTGATTATTAATATATAATATATATATATAATATAGATATATATCTCTGTGGCCTCTAATACATATATGTGTGTACGGACCACCGACACAATGATATTATATTATATATATTATATATATATATATATTGATTATATTGAGAGATATACCTTTGGTGTCAGGGGTCTTTTTTTTTATTGTACATCTGTTTACAACTGCAGACCCCTATTAATGTCTTGTGTGTGTGTGTTGTGTATATTTAATTATCCTCAAGACCGCAAGCGCCTTACCAATTATCTATCTAAATTAAATAAATCAAGAATCACTAAAGCAGCAGCACAGTCCAGGTAGAAGTTGCATGGTGCTATCCTTGTCCCTGGCCCCAGGTTCTTTGAATATACAGACGAAGAAATGGCAGCACTCCCAAATAGTGAAAAAAACTTGGTGTTTATCCACCTCGTCCCGCAACGTTTCGGCTGTTGTTCAGCCTTTGTCAAGCGACTGTATTTTTTTTTCTATTATTTATTTATTTAAAAAAAACAAACACATGAGTCCCCCCCCTATTTTCTGCAACCAGCTAGATACAATACAGCAGCCTACGCCTGGCATCATTATACTGTGGTGGAATAGATCACTTTTTTTTGGCCTTTTCCACCCCCATATACCAGCCTGTGGCCGCCCCAGTACCCAACCATCCCTTGATGGTTAGGTACTGGATTGTACCCGGCTCTTCCCGGCACCCCTGGTGCATGGGTACCGGGGTAATGGATAAGGGTTAGCCTTTAACGCCTAACACACCTTCCTTAGTTAAAACTCCGTCGTTAGACAGGCCATTACTACATGACATTGCAACTCGTCTAAAAAAAAACACACTGTTGGAAAAAATATTTTTTATTTGAAATAAAACCCCCAGACAAACCCTGGTTAACCATTGTATGTTCAAAGTGAAAATCCACCGGTCGTCGTCGTGTCCACTGCATGAACGACTCTAGGAGACATAATGGGGAAAAAGATTAATATCTGTATAAACATATAACTAAATTGCAAGTCTGATATATATTAACTTGTTGCAAGACAAAGAAATATTAAAACATAAACCACCCAAACCACCATGTTCCATTTTATATATGCACACATTCCTGATTTTATATATATATATATATATATATATATATATATATATATATATTTAGATAGATATAATTGTGTAAGGGCTTTGCGTCTTTGAGAGATATATATATATACACACACACACACACGACATTAATGTCAGGGGTCTTTGCTATTGTATATACATATGCTACTACAAATAAAAAGACCCCTGACAACCAATGTTATTCTCTCATATATAATCAATCTATTCTATATATTATATATATATATATATATAATTATCATTGTTGTCGGTGGTCCTTACACCTATATGTATTGAGGCCACCGAGATATATATCTATATATATATATATATATATATATAATAATATAGATATAGATATATAGATATATGTATATTCTTTAGAAAAAATAAATATATATATATATATGTGTGTATATATTTAGTTATATAAAGAAATATATTAATGTTATACATATTACACACACACACACATCTATATTTACTTTTATAAATAAATCCAGATATGTGTTGTGTGTATAATATATATTTTAATATACACACACATTAGTGTATTTATTTATTTATTAAGTAAATATGATGTGTGTGTGTATATATATATTTATTATATTTCTTTATATAATAAATATACACACATATATTATGAGGGGCCACCAATATTATATATAATATATATATATATCTATATATAATATATATATATACACACAGAAATTATATTGTATATATTTATTTAAATAATATATGTGTCTGTTTCTCTCTTCCCCTCATTTTGTTTTTTCTTCTATCTCTCCGCCTCCCCCCCATCTCTATAGTTCTTCTCTCATCCTTATTTTTTTTCGTATATGCACCTTCTACTTGGTGTCGGGCGCTTGCTTCAAAACTTTTATTTACATTGGTGGCAGTGAGGGAACCCCCCCTCGTTGGTGGGAGCGGCGAGCACAGTTTTTTTTTTAACCATTACTCACCCCCACGGTCTTCTCCCGAGCCTCGCGATACTACGAGGCTCCGGTGACTTCGCGCATGCGCAGTGAAAAGCCGGCCGGACGCGCTGGTGCGCATGCGCTAGTGTGCCCGAGAGCTCGGTGACGTTCCCGGCTCTCGACACAACATCTTTCGGACTGGCGCGGCGCCCACGCGATCGACGGCGCGAGCTTCATGGAGGAGCAGGGGATCCGTGGTGCGCGCTGTGTGACGCACACAGAAGCGCCGAGGAGATTTGATTCATGGAAAGAAATAAATATGTTAGAATACAGCGGTTTCTGTGTTAAATGAAAATATGGTCCGGCATCAGTTCATCATGAGCAAGCTACAGGTATTTGTGGGTCAGAAGGGTCATTTTGAAGTGGTAGGTTTCCTTTAAATCTATGCACCCTGGTTTGGCTTACCAGAAAGAAATTATGAAGTACTCTTACACATATTTTTTCAAGAATTTAATAAACAGAATTTATTTTATGCCTCTGAGGTATAACATCTTGTGTAGATATTGCACAAACCTTATGTCACATGAATTTAAGTCCGCATACCTCAAGGAATAGATTTATAGCCTTAAATTATCTCTATAATTTTAAATTTCAGCTTTTTATGAATCTTTCCTACAGCGACTCAGAGAACTGAGATTAGCTGTAGCGACCACAGGTGTCCATTCTTTGCCTATCAATACATCAAGGTTCTTAGAGATTGTATTATCCATGTTTACTGGAAGCATTTGTGAAAACCTTTTTACATTAGTCAGAAAAGTGGTGTTCTGCCAAATAATGTTTATGTCAATTCACGCAGAGTAAATATCATAGAACACAGTTTATTTTATAATATTTTTAAAATAAAAACTTTCTAACTATTTGAAAAGACATAGAACATGTTACATATTGTTGAAATGTGAAATAAAGCTTAAACTGGAAAAACAGAAAAGTCAGGGTCTGTGGGGATGGTCTTTACAGGGTTACAACTTTAATTTTTACTTTTAATGTTTTTACTCAGTTTTTAAACAGTCAATACATCAAAAGGTATGATTAAACCGTAATTAACACTTCTATTAATATAAAATAATAACTCCCTTCCCCCACCCTCCCAATTTTCACCAAAAGCTTTGAAAAAACTAAATAAGAAAAAAAAAAGAAGTACAAAGGCTGAAGATGGCCCTAGGGCGTTATATCTTCGTTTATAGACTGGACGCTGCTTTATCAGCTGAATGAGAGTCCCTCCCTAAAGTGAATATGTCCCTAGTGAAGTTAACACTTAACTCCATTTTTCCAGCTGAAGAATCGACTCTCCTGAAAGATCATATTGATAGGAAGATAGACTGTTTCATAAGAAAGACATATACCCATACTGTGAACATATGTAAATCTTCTCTAGCTTCTGTTCCTGTGGCAAGGGCATAGAGAATCTGGTTGAGCCAGCTTGGCCATTATATTAAAGATGGCGTAACAAGGAAAGATATTTTAGAAGATATTTCTCTTCTCAAGACAGCAGCAGAATTTCTTTGTGACTCTCATGTAGACACAATCAAGCTAACATCAGATTGTTTGGCCTCCATAAATTCAATAAGGCGTGCACTGTGGATAAAGCTCTGGCCAGGAGATGTCCCAGCTAAATCCCATTTTTGTAATCTGCCATTCGAACCCTCTGTTTGGTCCACAGTTGGAGGAAATCATTAATGATGATAAAGAAACTTCTTTTCCGAAACCTAAGAAAAAAACTACTTTCAAAGACTGTGATCCAAACAAAGATCTCCACAAATCAGAAACCATTTTGATTCGATTTGTTCAGAATAAGAAACCTCAAACAGAGCCCTGACGCCAGGCCTGTCAAATTCGGAGCAAGGCTTTCCCAGTTTGCCCACATATGGGCCAAGACTTCTTCAGAGGCTTGGGTCAGTTCTCTTGTAAGAAGAGGCTATTCTCTTAGCCAGCTTTCCTACCGACAGGTTCTATCTGAATCGACCTGTCAATCGAATTGTTCCTTCGGGAATTTATAGAAAAAGGAGGCTTGGAGCCTGTCCCCTATCTTCAGAGAGGCTCAGGTGTCTATTCCACACATCAGATGCATTCAACTGGGGTTGGGGCACCCTATTGAAAGACCAGTGGGTTCAGAAGAGGTGGACTTGGTCTGGATCCAAACTGCCATCAAACCT
This sequence comes from Engystomops pustulosus, assembly GCA_019512145.1. Taxonomy (NCBI): domain Eukaryota; kingdom Metazoa; phylum Chordata; class Amphibia; order Anura; family Leptodactylidae; genus Engystomops; species Engystomops pustulosus. The sequence goes on from CM033641.1 coordinate 86,718,498, forward strand.
CAAAGAATGAGAGCAGTACGTCTGCCATTCAGTAGTCCGATCAGACAACCTTGCACAAAGAGCTGGTCTATTACCAGAGAATGTTCCATTCTGATGTCCTGGGCCAAAGAGAGTGTTCACAACATCTCAGCAGTTCATATCAGGGGAATATTGAATGTGGGGGCAGATTGGCTGAGCCGCAAACAAGTCAAACCTTCAGAGTGGTCCCTGAATAAGCAAGTGTTCCAGCAAATCGTCCTGAGAATGGGTCTTCCCCAGATGGATCTGATGGCGTCAAGATCCAACTCTCAGCTTCCCCGATTCTGCTCCCTGTGCAAGCAGGAGAACCCGGTAGTGGAAGATGCACTATCCTTCAACTGGACAGGCAAATTTCTTTATGTATTCCCTTATTAATCAGCCTCTAGGAAACTGAAGACATTGAAAGTCTACCAATGTATCTGGGGAATTTATAAGCAATGGTGTCTGTCAAAAAGAGATTCCCCTACTCATGTGCCTTCCCTCTTTCAATTTCTGCAGGATGGCTTAAAGAAGGCCATAAAGTTTAACACGCTGAAAGTCCATTTCACTGCCATTAACTCTTCCTTGGGTGGAATATTCTCTGAAAATCTGTTGGTCAGGAGATTCTTCAGGGGTCTGAAGAAGCTGAAGCCTCCAGTTATGTCACCTCTACCATCTTGGGATCTTTCTATTTTGTTGAAACTTTCATGCCATGAACCGTTTGAACCAATCTCAGATATTCCTCTTCATCTTCTATCTTGGAAGACTGTCTACCTGGTGGCCATTTATTCTGCAAAAAGGACAAGTGAAATCCAGTAAGGAGCTGTATCTGAGAGTTGTGGAGGACTGTATAGTTCTTTGTACAATGCCGGGTTTCCTGCTGAAAGTACCTTCTCACTCGGCATTGAACCAAGAGATCTTTCTTCCTCTTCTGAGTACAGATGCCCCAGAAGAAGAGCAGGGAAAGCTTCAAGCCCTGGATGTCAAAAGATCAGTGCTTGCTTATCTACAGAGGATAGACGTCTTTAGAGAACCTGAAGCCCTATTTTTACAGTTCAGAGGCCCTAATAAGGGAAAACGGGCTAGAAAGTCAAATCTAGCCAGATAGATTAAGGACACAATTTTCATGTGTTATGATCTTGAAGGCCTTCCATCTCCTCTTAATCTGAAGGCGCATTCGACAAGGTCAACGGTTGCATCTTGGGCTGAAGTAGCTCACATATCATTGGACCAGATATGCAAAGCGGCAATATGGTCGGATCCTTCAACTTTCATCAGGCACTATAGGCTTAACATGGGCTCCGGGGTAGGCCCGGCCTTCGGCAAGAGTGTAATTTGTTTGACTGTCACAAGTAACCCACCCCTTATGCTAATACTGCTTTTCAAGTCCCATTCAGGGCTGTTGTAGGACGACCAGGAATATCAAAATTTGCTCACTGAAATTTTGGTTTCTTGTAGTCCGTAGGCAGCACTTATTTCCCCCTCAATAAAAAGTACTTGTTGCTGCATAAAAAAATGTGTGTTCATTGTCTCAGGGGTATTTTATAGGGAGCCTGCCAATCTCTATTGCTAATTAATTGTTATCTTCTGTGCAATAGGAATATGTGAGACTTAACCCATTCAGTGCTGCCCACGGACTGCTGGAAACCAAAATTTCAGTGAGCAAATTTTGATAATATTTAAGAATCTTTTCTTCTTAAGAATACCCCTTTAAGTTGCCCATGTCAATAATTAGATTTAAAAAATGTCTACTAGCCACAGAGCCCCATGATAGACTGAAAGATCATGGTCTGTAAAAAATAACTTTGTAATATTTGCATCATTATAATTACAAGCAGGATTATAATGAAATGGAATTTACAGCCAAATTTTTATGAATCTTTAAAAGATTAGTATAGCTTCCCAAATACTATATAAATTCATTATTAAAAAAATATTACAAATCCTTTTTAAATATCATGTTTGTTGTACTTCACTTAATGTAATTTTATATGCAATTTTCTAATTAGTCTTCTCAAGTTAAAAATGATTAATTAGTATACTCATAGGAAGCTTAATCTCCTCCACCTGTGGGAGCATCCAGATATATCTAGATAAATCCCATGAGACTTGCAACACCAAGCAATAAAAAACTCAAACACTTTATAATCAAATAAATTAATAAGACATATGGAAACTAGATAATCTCATTCGCAACATGTTATAAGCAGACAGTACCAGCTAAAGTGAAGTAAAAGCTAAGCTGCTGTTATATCTCACAGCTGTGGCATATTTTCTGCTCTCCTTATGACAGCTTTAAGGAGTTGTCCACTTTCTGCAAAAAAATTGATATGACTTGTATAATGAAAAGTTATCCAATTTTCCTATATACTTTCTGTATCAATTCCTCACAGTTTTCTAGATCTCCAGTTGCTTCCTTGCTATGGAAAGCTTCTATGTTTACTTCCAGTGGATAGAACAATGACCATGGTCTTGTGATGTCATACAGGCGCACAAGCCGTTATTATCCCAGAGATAAACTTGGCGTATATATGAGTATTTACAGTATATCTTTTCCTTTCTAGTAGGATATCAAAATACATGTATATTGTTTAATTATTAAAAAATATTTCCTTACTTTATGCTTCTGATGGTTTAACGTGTTTAACTGAATTGTCATAATCACAGCTGTCCTCCAAGTTCAAGTTAGGAATATTTTAATATTTTGATTCTGTGTATATGTTGTTGATCACGCATGCCAACCTCAAAATTTTCTTGAAAGCCCATCCAATGTACTTTCTCCATCATGAAAGCCACCATTAAAAATGTACATAATAAGTAACACATGAACTCATTACCAGCATTTATTGTATGCTATCACAATGACCTGATCAACTACTAAAAGCCAATACAAATCAAAGGCACCTATGAATTTTTAATGAACACTGGAAAGAAAATCTATGGTTATAGGCTATCCAGGATTTGATGGACAGTTTGGCTTTATAAAATGAAGTATCTCTAGATGCAAACTGATGACTGTGCGTCTGGCTTTTTAAGCTTCCTTTAATTAGCTACTGTGTGAAGACTAGTCGTACAAGATGTAGACTCTGGTCTTCAAGAGTGCCACTAAAAATTGCTGAGAAATGAGGGGCAAAGGTGTTGAAATTTACAGAAAAATAGTATGGTAAAAGGGCTATGCATTTACATTCTCGATGTGCAGCACCTCATGTATACTGGCTCATGTATACTTCTCTCCTCTCCTCATATAGGTACTTCTATGTGCCATGAATGATTGTTTCAGAAGCCTGGTAATGACTGATGGACTCCTACTCTAACAGCCATGGTCAGTGTTAAAACATAACAAACCTTTTAATAAATATTGCATAAATCCACAGTGCAATGATAATAATAGCAAAAGTTGCAATATCCTTTAATGCCTTTTTAATGCCTTCCTAAGGTTGGATTCAAACGAACGCATACCCGCTAGGCAATATATGCACAAGCAGAGTACTGCTGCATACACACATAGCAACACTAAATGCAGACACACACACACCTACCTATGTTTTATACACCTTGTATTTTCATGTTCATTTTATACATATCCATATAGAATATACCAGTGGTGGCGAAACTATGGCACAGGTGGCACAGACCAGGACAGAGTTCACCAAATAGGACCAAATCCAACAAATCTTCCTGCAGTCACAGGCAAGAGATGCTGCTCTCACTGCTATTTTAAAGCTGTTGAAAGAACTGCAATATCTCTGGAGGTCCTTCTGCTGACTCACCATGCTTTCTCTACTGAGAGACCCTGGAAAGAAGCTACAATGTCTGAGTCTGAATTTTCCCTTTTTTCAATTGTATTGGTTTCCTCAGGGGGCCGATACGATTGAAAGATTGGAAGAACAGGTAGCAATAAGTTACTGCTTAAAATGCCATGTTGGCACTTCACGGTAAATAAGTGGATTTTTGTTGTAGTTTGGGCACTCAATCTCTAAAAGGTTTGCCATCACTAGAATATACTGTTTAATCTTGGACCTGAAGAAGAGAACATTGCATTCCCAATATGCCTAGCCCATTAAAATATGCACAGACACAGCTCTGCTCCATTCACATATAGCACTGTTACTGTTACATATGCTGCTCTGCTATAAGCAACAATGCTGCATAATCCTGCATTTATATAACTTACTTCAATTGTCCCCAAAACCGCAATTTATATACTTCTTCCATCTCACCAGGTCATACACCATGCATCGCTGATAGGTCCTTTACATGCTGCTGGTAGCTGAATCTATTCTTTGCATTTAAGTTTGGTCTGTGCTTCACCTGATACACCACAAAGTGGTCAGGAGGGTCTGGCAGTGCAGGTGCTCCTGACTAAGATGTGGGCACTTTTAGGAAAAATTTGTAAAAAAAATTACATTTAGTAGTCAAAACAAATATGGTAAATCAAGGTTTCAGGCAGTTGTAAATACTTTTATGTTGCCAAGACACTATTAGTTAATCTACCTCAATGATGTTGGATTAAAAAGGTTGGAGATTGCATGTAAGAAGACTGTCAAGGGAAAGGGGAACCCAAAAAAGAGAGTGGTCGCAATGTGCAGCAAGATGAAGATAGTTGGCTAAGGTTATATATTTTCCCAATAAGGCATGTTTGGCACTTTTACTCCCACTCCATCTCTTCTTTCATGCAGCAGAGTCCTCACCAAGCTATGACTACTGTCATCATGAACAAACTCCTGGAAAGCCTGCTTGTTGTTAGCACTGTCACACTGTCGGGTGGTTGTTCACATTGTTCTCCATTTCTCCAGATCTCTTTCCATTATTCCTTCATGATTACTAATCCACCAAAATGTCTCTAGCATAATTTTAAGTTGACAAACAAGTGTTATAAAAAAATTTGTCTAATCTATTTTTCCTATTTATGACCCCACATTCAAGAGGTGTACCACCTCCCCTCCCCCAAACACACACACACACCTCTTTCCAAGGGAAGGAAATCGCCAGATGGACCTATAAATCTCCATACCATTTCACTTTTAGAGGAACATGGTTAAAAAAAAGCTTTCAGTAACTAGAAGAAAAGGTGAGTTAGTTATTTCAACCTCAGAAAATTGGTCTCTTTTTTTTCAGAAGTTTTCTCTGTGTACCAATGACCTTAAAGAGAACCTGTCACCCATAAAAAAGGCTCTAGTAGCTGCTTACTAAAGTAAGCAGCTCCTAGCGCTAGCCCATTTTTAGCAGTGATAAACTGTTAAAACTGCTTTACTGGAAACCATTTTTATAGGTGACAGGTCCTCTCTTTAAGGATGTTAAAGGGGTTTTCCCATTAAATAAAATTCTCATATTTCAATCCCCTAGTGATGTTAACACAATAAAGATATTTTTTTTACCCTTTACTTTACAATTGTATTGCTGTTTTAACTCCTATAACTTAGTGATGGTCAGTACAAAATTCCAGAGTGTCAGCAGGGATACAGTATGATCCATCTAGTTCTGTGAGCTGTAAATGTGTTTGGATTATCAGGGTACAGGTTTATATACACTTTCATTTAGCTTCTGAACATTGTGCTAGTATCTGACAAGAGAGATTAGACAGATGAGAGATGGTGAGATGCCTATTACACACAATAGAAGTCAGCTCTGCTACAGCTATTCCACAATACACTGCTAGATCTGCCATGCCTTCCTTCCCCTCCCCAGATAAAGAACTTATCTGTCCTTAGCTTTACACTCCTCACGCTGCTGCTGGCAGAAACACAGTGTCTGTGTATCAGTGTGAGCTCCAGGGAGAAATCTCAGCACCACGGCCATCGGACAGGAAATCAAGATGGCTTTCCCAACCCTAAAGTCAGAAGATATAGGGTTGTGTCCAGGGGCAACTGAAATTATGTACACCAGGACTGATAGAGACAGGTTGGAATTATATCTGTGAAATGCTGTATTTTTGTTAATAATTAAATAATGTGTTATTTTGTTATTCTGAGTACATGTAAGAAACTTGTCTTCTCGGGGAATACCCCTTTAAAAAAGATTCTAAACAGGTAGAATTGGTACAGTGCTGATTATTTTATTGTTCAATACAAATTAAACTTAATAACTAAATAAATTCACCAGAACATCATTCAAAAGAGGCAAACCATCAATTATAAATAAATGTTTTACACTAAAGAAAGAAGAACTATATTTGGATATTTTTTAAGAGGTAAACTAGCACAAAGCTAAGATTGCAGCATATTATATGTATAAAAATAAAAATGTTTTGTACCTCTAATCTAATTAAACACAATAAATATTAAAGGGACTTTTTCTATGCCACAATCATTTCGTCCACTCATTTTAGCAGTAAAAACCAAACTGCAGAGACAGCTGCAATGAATTCTTCGATCACATGGATATCCCACCTGCTGGTAATTTTCTGTTGCTTTCTATTCTACGAAAAAAGAAAGAAAGAAAAAGAAAAATGGTTCTTTCAAATCTTTGTGTGTCTACAAGTAAACAAGGTATTCCATTCTGGCAAGGGATATGCTACCATATTTCCTAGTAGTGAAGGATCATTAAATTTAAGAGTATTTGATTGAATGTGTTATAAAATATGGTTTATGAGGATTAGTGCTCACAGACGTGAAGTAAACATGTACTTGAAAACACCAAGAATAAACATAGTAGTCAAAAAAGAACTTCAACCTGTGTAGGATCATATATCATGGTACATATTTAGCTCCATCCTCAGAATGGCATAGGCATTTTGAGGGACATTTATCAAAGCTTCTATGCCACAAAACTGGCATAGAAGCCCCGAAATAATCACAATGCCCTGAAAACCGCTAGGGTACAGCCTATTTCTATACCAGGTATATGCTGCACGGCCCCACTGATTCATACATACAGAAACATAAGCCTCTGGATGTATCTGGCGGCGCCGGAGGGGCAGGATTTCATCATAAGTTACACTGTGCATGGAGCACTTTCCCCCTCCAGCTGTGTGCTGAAACTTCCACTAGGACTATGTTCTTTTCAAGTTGAGGTTGTGGGTCAGATACTATAATAAATCACTTATTTATCTCTTAAATATAATGTATTGAAAAACAATATTTATCATAAGCAATTAGGATAGTTACAAAAAAAAATCAAAAATTTACATGATAGTATAAACAAATGTTCCAACTATCTTCAATCACAACTCAATAATTAAAGCTGATACTAGCAACATGTATACTATATAGATGCCAATACAATAATAACAATAATTTTCTATACTCTTTTTACCAAGCTGCTTGCCTATTTACCGGTAGCCCATCCCAGCCTTGTGTAAGTCTACAATTCTTTCCCTGGTGTTCTTAGACAGCTCTTCGACCTTGCCCATGGTGGAGAGGTTGGAGTATGATTGATTGAGTGTTTGGACAGGTGTCTTCAAACAAGGCAAAAAGTTCGAACAGGTACAATTTATATAGGTAATGAGTGCAGAGTGGGAGGAGCTTCCAAAAACTAACAGCACTTAAAGAGCCAGTATTCTTGCTGACCTGTATGTGATCCAATACAGGTGGTCCCCTACTTAAGAACACCCGACTTACAGACAACCCCTAGTTACAAACAGACTTCTGCATGTTGGTAATTTACTGTACTTTAGCCTTAGGCTAAAATAAACAGCTATAATAGTTATTAAATGTGTCTCCAATGAAGGTTTAGTGCTAATCCTGGCTTTTATGACAATCCAACATTTTTAAAATCCAGTTGTCACAGAAACCAAAAAATTTGGCTGGGGTTACAATTATAAAATATACAGTTCCGACTTAGAAATTCAATTTAAAAACAAAGCTACAGAACCTATCCATGTAATCCGGCGACTGCGTGTACAATACTAATTATTATGCAAATTAATTATTTAAAAACCATACATACAATGTGATTTTCTGTTTTCTGGTTTTGTAGATTCTGTCTCTCATACTTGAAGTGTACCTACAAAAAATTTACAAACCTCTCCATTCTTTGTAAGTCGGAAAACTTTTAAAATCTACAGTGTCAAATTCTTAATTTTTCCTACATCAGTACATTAGTAACTGACTAAACTAATTACATTTCTCTGCAAAAGCCATTTATAGATAAAACTTTTACAGAAGAACACCCTCAGAATATATTTAAATAACAAAGCATCCATACAAGGCACTCATTAACACAATAAAACTGACAGTATCTATTTTGTAGGCATACAACAGTATCTATTGTTTTGTCAAGTACATTTGTCCTCAGTACTACTATTTTCTCATTTCCCTGTGATATCCTAGACAGTCCTTGTTAGCACCAATCTAATATATAAAGCTGAGTGTATATATGTGTGTGTCTATGTATGTCCGCTAAAGGAATCTGAACCATTGTGTTTACAATAACCAAATTTTGCACAGTTGTTGCCTGTGACTCAGGGAACGTCACAGACCAGGTTTTTGAGCTGAAATTTTCACCCTGTGCTTTTCAAAATCCACCTACAATATACAGAAAAGCCAATGGGGGTCATTTACTAAGGGCCCGATTCGCGTTTTCCCGGCGTGTTACCCGAATATTTCCGATTTGCGCCGATTTCCCCTGAATTGCCCCGGGATTTTGGCGCACACGATCGGATTGTGGCACATCAGCGCTGGCATGCACACAATGAAAATCGGGGGGCGTGGCAGAATGAAAACCCGACGGATTCGGAAATACCGCCGCATTTTAAAAAAAAAGTGTTGCGGAGCTTGCACTTACCTTCACTAGGAATAGGCCGGTGAACGTGAGTGCGTTCCGATGCTCTTCAGTGCAGCAGCGCCACCTGGTGGACGTCGGAGGAACTGCCTTAATGAATCCCGGCCGGACCCGAATCCACCGCAGAGAGCGCGCCGCTGGATCGCGAATGGACCAGGTAAGTAAATCTGCCCCAATGTTTGCTGTCACTGCTGCTGCGGCAGTTGGAAGCTGAGCCATGATTGGTTGCTGTTCTGCCACAAGTCATTAATATGAGCTGTGATTGGTTACTACAGGCAATGAGTAGAAGACAACTTATGTGTGAGGTAAGATGGATAGGGATACAGAAATAGGGGGAGATTGTCTGAGGTAAAACTGCTACAGTTGCCCATGAAAACCAGAAATCAGAGGTCAGCTTTAATTCTATAAACAGCTGTGAAAAAAGGAAGCTTGAGCTCTGATTTGTTGCCACAGGCAACTAGAGCACTTCTGCTCTCAGACACTTCTGATAAGCCCCCCATAGACAAATTGACCAAGACAGTGACTGGAATGAGAGTGCCAGCGACAGACAGTCACTGGAATGAGAGTTTCGATGACAGGCAGTTGCTGGAATGAGACTGCCGGCAACAGTCACTGGAATGAGATTTGCCTGTGACAGACAGTCACTGAAATGAGACTGCTAGCGAGAGTCACTGAAAGAGACTGCCGGTGACAGTCACTGAAAGAGACTGCCAGTGACAGACAGTCACTGAAAGAGACTGCCAGAAACAGACAGTCACTGAAAGAGACTGCCAGTGACAGACAGTCTCTGAAATAAGACTGCCTGTGACAGACGGCCACTGAAATGAGACTACCAGTGACAGTCACTGAAAGAATCTGCCTGGCGACAGACAGAAAGAGACTGCTGGTGACAGACAGTCACTGAAATGAGACTGATGACGACAGACAGTCACTGAAGAGACTGCTTGCAACAGACAGTCACTGAAAAAGACTACCGGCGACAGACAGTCGCTGAAAGAGATTGTCTGTCACTGACAGTCACTGAAATGAGACTGCCGGCGACAGACAGTCACTGAAATGAGACTGCCTGCAACAGTCACTGAAATGAGACTATTGGCGAAAGACAGTCACTGAAATGAGACTGCCTGCAACAGTCACTGAAAGAGACTGTTGGCAACAGACAGTTACTGAAAAAGACTACTGACAACAGACAGTCACTGAAAAAGACTACCGGCGACAGACAGTCACTGAAAGAGATTGTCTGTCGCTGACAGTCACTGAAAGAGACAGCCAGCGACAGTCACTGAAATGAGACTGTTGGCAACACACAGTCACTAAAATGAGACTGCCGGCAACAGACAGTCGCTGAAATGAGACCGCTGACGACAGTCACTGAAAGAGACTGCCGTTGAAAAACAGTCACTGAAATGAGACTGCAGGCGACAGACAGTCACTGAAATGAGACTGCAAGCAACAGTCACTGAAAGAGACTGCCGGCAACAGCCAGTCGCTGAAAGAGACTACAGGCGAAAGACAGCCACTGAAATGAGACTGCCGATGACAGTCACTGGAATGAGAGTGGCGGTGACAGTCACTGGAATGAGACTGCCTGCAACAGTCACTGAAATTAGACTGCTGGCAACAGTCACTGAAAGAGACAGTCTGAGACAGACAATCTATAGATACATATAAAATATTTTTTGCTAACCCATTCTATTTTGTTGTAGCTCAGAGCATTATTTACTATCCCGGGCAACGCTGGAAGCTACAGTTAGTATATATCCCTACTGTACTGCTGATGACCCTTTTCCTGCTTTTTTCAACAAATCTTCATTTAAATCGATGAGAAAACTATGAATTTCTTCTTTCATACATACAGGTTTAAATAAGTAAAGGCAATGGCATTGAATTAGTTTTTTTTCTTTGATATAAAATTAGAAACTAATAAATTGACTGTTGAATGTTTAATTAAAAATTCATCTTTATGATCTAGAGAAAACAAAATGAGATGTTCATTTTATTCTGATGTTTAATTTAAAAACATGCCATGTAATTTTGCTGTTTTAAAGGCAATTGGGGGGGGGGTGATCTTTAATTTATGCACTAAAATAAACCTGACAGAAATATAATTAAACTGTGAGAAATTGCTTAAGCCCTATGGTATTTTACAAGGAAAAAAGAAAAACACACAGTTCTTTGGTCAGCTCACCTCTCTTTGCTGTCCCACTGTATCAGTGCACAAAATATCAGAGTCAGAATCCGCAGTAAGGAATTGGAAAAAGGATCCAGCACTTGATTCATATCCTTCCAGAAAAAAAGGTTATTTTCTTATTCAATTAAAAACATAGAATTTATTTCAATCTGATTAAAAACATAGCTTCAGTTAGTCATGAGTCATCACACAAATAGATTTAAAAAATTATGCGTTTCAAATCTTCCGATTCTTAATCAATTAAGATTTGGGTAAGATTAAGATGTTAGGTCAAGGGATAATCACACCAAACATCCCATACCTTATTAAGATTTATCTGGCCGCCCTCTATGTTTTTAAACTTATTTTTCAAAAGGGATAATTTGATCTTCATCTTAGCGCACTGCCTCTGATATATCAAGATCTGAGCCGAATCGGCATCGGGATACACGCCAGTGTAACACCCACAGTCAGAGTGGGCTCAAAAAAAGTAAAAATCATAAAACTAACCCCACTTATATAGTGTCACCGTGTCTGTAAAAACCCATGGAATAAAAGTATATCATTATTGAACCTGCACGATGAACGCCGTAAAAAAAAAACCTGTTAAAGAAACCCCCAAAATTATGATTTTTAATCCCACAAAAAATGCAATAAAAATGATAAAAAAAACATATGTACTCCAGAATGATACTGTTGCAAAGTACAACATGTCCCACAAAAAAAAAGCCATCAAGGAGCTCCATAGCCAAAAAATCTGGTCTTCGCCAGAGCCAGCCGCAAAGCGGGATGGACTTGCTGCAGCGGGGAGCCACCTGGTCGCTACACGGGTGTGACAGTGGCAGTCAAGGTAGGGACACAGGGCAGGCAGGACCACGGGAAGGCAAGAACACGGGAAGGCAGGAGCTCGGGAAGGCAGGACCACGGGATGAGAGGACCTCGGAAGGACTGCTGGCAGGACCTCGGAAGGACAGCTGGCAGGACCTCGTAAGGACGGCTGGCAGGACCTTGTAAGGAGGGCTGGCAGGACCTCGGAAGGACGGCTGGCAGGACCTCAGAAGACCACTAAGATACCGGACAGGCTTGCAGGACCGCCACAGGATTACAGGACCTCCACAGGATTGCAGGACCACCACAGGATTGCAAGACCTCCACAGGATTACAGGACCGCCACAGGATTACAGGACCACCACAGGATTACAGGACCGCCACAAGAATACAGGACCATCACAGGATTGGAACACAGGAGCACCACAGGAACATGGGAACACCACAGGAACACGGGAACAACACAGGAACAACACAGGAACACGGAGGCATCTGGAAATCCTCAGGAATAATCAAGACATCTGGAAACGCTCAGAAAGGCTTTCACTCCAGTAGAATGACCTGAAGATCCGGCAGGGGATGCTGGGAGTCGCCAGGCTATATAGCCGAGCCGGGAATTCCAGAGCCAATAAGGAGGACGCTGGCTATTTAAGGCTGGGAGAAGTCCGCGCCCCCCCCCCCCTAGGGCCGGGAGCGTGCAACTGCAGGGAAGAAGCATGCGGCCTACACGCCGGGAGCCAGAGTACAGAACGGAACCAGGAGAGGTAAGTGAGGGCAGGGGGAGGGGGGACTGCGGCAGCAAGCACGGGTGCAACCGCAATCCGTACCGAGGATCGCGGGTGTAACCATGACAGTACCCCCCCCCCTTAGGAACAGCGGGCTTCTTCAGCCCGCTGTTCTTCTTTCTTCGCCTCCTCCAATTGTTCTTGGTGATGAGACACCTTAGGAGGAGAGCAACGACCGGGAAGCCACAGGCTGGGTCAGCTCTAGGCACACTGGAGCGGCCTCAGGGGAGGCCAGTGGAGACTCTGGAGCGGCCTCAGGGGAGGCCGGTGGAGACTCTGGAGTGGCCTCAGGGGAAGCTGATGGAGCCATGGGAAGCTGCGGAGTCACCAGAGCGGCTTCTGGAAAAGCTGGAGCAGCACTGACGAGCTGCGGAGGCTGAGGTGACTTCTGGAGAGCCGCCAGAGCAGCACTGGCAAGCTACGGAGGCTGAGGCGACTTCTGGAGAGCCGCAGGAGCAGCACTGGCAAGTTGCGGAGTCTCTGGAGCAGCACTGGCAAGCTGCGGAGGCTGCAGAGTCTCTGGAGCGGTTCCGGCAAGCTGCGGAGTCTCTGGAGCAGTTCTGGCAAGCTGCGGAGTCTCTGGAGCAGTTCTGGCAAGCTGCGGAGTCTCTGGAGCAGCTCCAGGAAGCTGCGGAGTCTCTGGAGCAGCTGCGGGAAGCTGCGCAAAGCTGCTGAGCCACTGAAGCAGTTGCGGGAAGCTGCGGAGCCACTGGGGCAGCTGCGGGAAGCTGCGGAGCCACTGGAGCAGCTGCGGGAAGCTGCGGAGCCACTGGAGCAGCTCTGAGAGGCAGTGGAGACACTGGGGACACCGGAACCAAGCTGGACAGGCGAGCTAGCCGTACTTGAGATGGTTCAAACCTGGACTGGATTTTTGCTAGGAACTTCTTATGGGAAACCATGTCTGGGTCACCACTATCCCATAGAGGGGTAGCCCAGGCCAGGGCCTCTCCAGAGAGCAGACAATAGATGAACGCCACAATTTGGGGTCGCCATCAAATTTGTCCGGCAAAAGGTTTTTAGGTCCAGTCTCTGCTGCCGAAAAACATAGCGGGGTGACTGAAGCAATGGGAGGAGTGCCGGGAGCCTGCTGCTGGGAGGCAATCATCTGTAAAGTGGCAGCAAGTTTGTCCAGGAGTTGTTTTTGCGCAGCAATCTCTTAGGACTGCTGGGCAATAGTGCTGGGAAGGTCTGCCACTAGCTGGTAAGAATCCTTGACACAGTCCATGGGATTTGTAGGATACAAGACCTTGGTGGAGTCCATGGCCGGTTCTTACTGTCAAAGTCTATGGGAAATAGTCCCTTGGGACTAAAGTCTGTGGACTCCCTGGACCACCGCGGTAGATACGATGCCAGCCGCAACCCGGGACCTCGGGATGACAGGACCTCGGGATGGCAGGACCTCAGAAGGACGGCTGGCAGGACCTCGGAAGGACAACTGGCAGGACCTCGGAAGGACGGCTGGCAGGACCTCAGAAGGACGGCTGGCAGTTTCAGGAGAGAATAGAAGAAATAAATTACCCTTACCATTATAGTGTGTTACATTATGGGGCACTATTTGTGTGGTACTAATATTTTAGGGGGCTCTATTACAGTATTTGGGGCATAGTATTGGTGGTAGCAGAAGAAGGCACAATGGGAAAGTGCAGAACATAAGACGTCTGTGTGGTAAACTTTGCAGGAAAGCTGTGTACCTGGAGGAAGAGACAAGGTGACTATTGGAAAAGATGAGGAACGAGTGCAATCCGGGGATCACCTGATGTCACTGGATGCAATAGGTGAGGATCTCATGTGTTTTCTGTTGCTGTATATGATAAATACAGATATTTTGCATGTTCGCTTCTGTGTATATATGTAGGATTATAGTAGTAATATTCTTGTACATAGGGGGCAGTATTATAGTAGTTTTATTCTTGTACATAGGGGGCAGTATTATAGTAGTTATATTCTTGTACATAGGGGGCAGTATTATTGTAGTTATATTCTTGTACATAGGGGGCAGTATTATTGTAGTTATATTCTTGTACATAGGGGCAGTATTATAGTAGTTCTATTCTTGTACATAGGGGGCAGCATTATAGTAGTTATATTCCTGTACATAGGGGGCAGTATTATTGTAGTTATATTCTTGTACATAGGAGCAGTATTATAGTAGTTCTATTCTTGTACATAGGTGGCAGTATTATAGTAGTTCTATTCTTGTACATAGGGGGCAGTATTATAGTAGTTCTATTCTTGTACATAGGGGGCAGTATTATAGTAGTTCTATTCTTGTACATAGGGGGCAGTATTATTGTAGTTTATATCTTGTACATAGGGCAGTATTATAGTAGTTCTATTCTTGTCATAGGGGGCAGCTTATAGTAGTTTATATTCCTGTAACTAGGGGGCAGTATTTATGTAGTTTATATTTTGTACCTGGAGCAGTAATTATAGTAGTTCTATTCTTGTACTAGGGGCAGTATTATAAGTGTTCTATTCTTGTACATAGGGGGCAGTATTATAGTAGTTCTATTCTTGTACAAAGGGGGCAGTATTATAGTAGTTCTATTCTTGTACATAGGGGGCAGTATTATAGTAGGTATATTCTTGTACATAGGGGGCAGTATTATAGTAGATATATTCTTGTACATAGGGGACAGTATTATAGTAGTTATATTCTTGTACATAGGGGGCAGTATTATAGTAGTTATATTCTTGTACATAGGGGGCAGTATTATAGTAGTTGGCTTGTATATGGGTGAAGGTATTGTAGTAGTTTTATTTTGTATATAGAAGGCAGGATTGAATGTGTTATTCTAAATGTGTTATTGTAGCATTATTCTTGTACATAGGAGGCAGTATCAATATATTCTTTCTCTGAATTGTACATGTATGGCACAGGGGAAAGGTATTTAAGGCTTATCGGGTCGTGTGTTTGCATCATTTACTGATCGACAGGTCACATTCTTTGCGCATTAGATTCACTTACTAGCAAAACGGGTTCTTGTTTTGCATTAAGGCCATCTACCAACAATTTGTCTGTTATAACCCCACCCACATTATCTGACCACACCCACTTGTTTTGACTCCGCCCATAAAATGGGGCCACTTTTATAGTTTTTTCCAGGGCCGTTTTAAATTCCCAGTCCGCCCCTGGATGTGGACATGGGACCAGCAGCCATGTTCTGTCCTGTGTCTGCTCCGCACGAATGAAAATGAACCCCTTCCCGCCGCAGCCCTTTTTCGTTTTTGCGTCTTCATTTTTTACTCCGTGTAACAAATTACACTTCAAAATGGTTGTATTTAATATTCCATGCCGTGTACTGGGAAGCGGGAAAAAAATTCCAAATGCAGTGAAATTGGTAAAAAAATGCATTTGTGCCGTATTCTTGTGGGCTTGGATATTACGGATTTCACTGTACGCGCCAAATGACATGTCTACTTTATTCTTTGGATCAGTACGATTACGGAGATAACAAATTTATATAGGTTTTATAATGTTTTCATACATTTAAAAAAATTAAAACCTCCTGTACAAAAATTTTTGGGGGGATTTTGCCATCTTCTGGGGCTAATAACTTTTTTATACTTTGGTGTATGGAGCTTTGGGTGGTGTAACTTTTTGCGGATTTTGATGATGTTTACAATGTTATCATTTTTAGGACTGTGCGACCTTTTGATCACTTTTATAGAATTTTTTTTTTAAATGGCAAAAAAGTGCCATTTTCGACTTTGGGTGTGATTTTCCCTTACGGGGTTAAACGCAGTGGAAAACCGTTATCATATTTTGATAGATCGGGCATTTTCGGATGCGGCAATACCTAATGTGTTTATGATTTTTACTGTTTATTTATATTTATATCAGTTCTAGGGAAAGGGGGGGATTTTAATTTTTAGGGTTTTTTATTATAATTTTTTTTTTTAAACTTTTTTTTTATTTTTATTTTTACTATTTTTCAGACTTCCTAGGGTACCCTAGGGTGTCTGTACGATCCTATCATATACTTCCATGCTACAGTATGGCAGTATATGGGGATTTTACTCCTCATACATTACAATAGCACATTGTAATGCATGGGTAAAGCCGAAGTAGCTTTGGGTCTTAGTGAGACCTGACGCTACCATGGCGACGGATCACCGCTCCGGGGAGCGACAATCCTCGGAAAGATGGCGGCGCCCATGCCCAAGCAATATGCAGCAAATCTTACCGGCTATGGAGAGGGCTCGGCCTGCAAGCCCTGTCCATGCACCGGGACCCGGGATGTAACATACTAATACGTCACATGTAAGGGGTTAACGGACTCACTAAAGGGACCGTAGTTTAATTAGTAGTTTAATTCTTCATTACAGTGTATGACAGTAACATTTTTCTGCTAAGGGGAGCAACATTTGAAATAACAACTAATTACATATTAGCTTATATTTTACTGACTCATTTGTATATGAATTATACTGATTCCTGGAACCCCTTTAATCTATAAACTGGCTGCATCCTTTAGGGCAGTGGTGGCGAACCTATGGCACGTGTGCCGGAGGTGGCACTCAGAGCCATCTCTGTGGGCACCCAGGCCATCACCAGAGAGGACTCCAGGTGTCTTACTGCTTTCTGGGCTGTCCTGGGCTGTGCACAGAGCTATTTTAAAGTGACAGCTCTACCTGGGACTACTGAAGGGATTGGGAATGTGTGGACAGCTCTGGATTAACATTGTAGCTCCTGCTCTAGCCCTGACAATTCTTCCTGTTTAGGGGATCCTGAAGGGAAGCTACAATGAACATCCAAATTTCTCCTATTTTCTGCTTTATTGGTGTCCTCAGGGTGCTGATATGAATGAAAGCTGTCACACAGCAGGGAGCATAAATCACTTATTAAATTTCTTTGTGGGCACTTTGCGATAAATTAGTGGGTCTTAGTTGTAGTTTAGGCACTCGGTCCATAAAAGGTTCGCAATCACTGCTTTAGGGGGTTAACTAGTTTTCTTTATTGGGACATGAAGAGAGAAAAATCACCCATTTGATTAACCCCACTTTTGTATACACCACTGACACCTGATCGGTTTTCCATGCACTAGTGCTTCACAGGCTAGGATCCAGGTGAACTGTATCTATACAGAATGTGTTTTTGGGTTTGTGAAATTAATGGAGCAGGTGATAATAGTAAACTTTGTAATATACTTTATTATCCTGCATTGAGCAGTGTATATGAAAGCATTTTGAGGTCCACTTTTGTGAGATTAACAGGCTAATGATTTCCTTACTCTTTTCATACCTAGAGCATATTTCATTTAATGATACCGTTATAACAATATCCAGTGACCGTTAGGGTGCATTCACACATCGCGTTTAACGTATGTGTTTAAAAATGCATTGAAAAAGCTGAAGAGAGATTTGCCTAATTAAACAGCTGTAAATACTTGTGTTTACAAAAACACAACCGTCAAGGAATTACGTTAACACATGCGTTAACATTCACATTTTGTAAACACAAGTGTTAACAAAACGCGACATGTGACTGCACCCTAAAGAGTCAAGTCATTAGACACTTTATGAAGTTCCTTTATCTCTTAGCTGTCAGTGGATACAGGACAGAAAGCTGATTTACACAAGCTGTTTATATAGGAAGAAAGAGGAGGATAGAGGGCAGAATTGAGGGCAGAGGAAAGAAGAGGATACTGAAACATATTTAATAAAGTTAAAGTATGGAAGACCCAAGGCTGTCACATTTTAACCCCTTCATTAAAATGTGCGATTCAGTAGGAAAATCCCCATATACTGACATACTGGCAGTTTTGAAAACTATTTTTTGCCATTTTGAAAACTATAAAAAATTATTTTAAAAGTGATAAAAAGGTCGTACAGTCCTAAAAATGATAGCATTGAAAACGTCATCAAAAGTCGCATAAAATTGCATCACCCATAGCTCCATATACTAAAGTATAAAAAAAGTTATGGTAGAAGATGGTAAAATAAAAAAAAAATTGTACAGAAGGTTTTAATTTTTGTAAATGTATGAAAACATTAAAACTATACAAATTTGTTATCATCGTGATCATACCGACCCAAAGAATAAAGTACACATGTCATTTGGGGTGCACAGTGAAAGCTGTAAAATCCAAGCCCACAAAAAAATAGTTTTTTCACCATTTTCACTGCATTTGGAATTTGTTTCTGCTTCCCGGTACATTACATAGGATGCGGGTCGTTCCCGCACCTTGACGTAGTATCACGTCATGGCGATCACCCGGGCTCAGAAGCTGAGCCCTTGCGATCGCCGCGGGATCCCAGCGGTACGCGGTAGCTGGGATCCCGCAGTAACAGCCGGGATCGCGACTATCACGATCCCGACTGTTTAACCCTATAGACGCCGCGGTCATAGTGACCGCGGCGTCTATGGTGCATCGCGCGACGATCGGCACCCTCCGTGCAGGGCACGGAGGTGCTGATCGTTGCCATGGCAACCCTGAGGCCCGATCAGGTCCCCTGGGCTGCCTATGGCAGCTGCCTGCTAGGATCGTGCACTGTGCACGATCTAACAGTGCAGCTGTCAGCCTATGCAGAATGAATAGGCTGACTATGTAATATGCTGCAATACATTAGTATTGCAGCATATTACAATGAACATGTGATCAAATGATCACTTGTTCATGTCCCACCCTGGGACAAAATAAAACAGTAAAAAAAAAGTTAAAAAAAAAGGTGCAACTAAAAAAAAATTATTTAAAAAGAATAAAAGTCCCCTTAAGTCCGTCCCATGCAGTAATCAAATAAAACATAAAAAAAAATGAAAATCACCAAAAAAACACAACATATTGGGTATCACAACGTCCGTAACAACCCGTACAATAAAATAAAATGGTCACTGAACCCGTACGGTGAACGCCGTAAAAAAAAACACAAAAAACCTCACAAAAATTATTACATTTTCACATCTGACCGCATAAAAAGTGCATAAAAAGTGATAAAAAGTGATAAAAAAGTAAAATGTACCCCAACATGATACCAAGAAAAAGCACAGCTTGTCCCGCAAAAAATAAGCTCTAAACCAGCGCTGTAAACAAAAAATATAAATGTTCTGCCCATTGTTACATGGCGATAAAAAACAAGCAAATTTCTCACAAAATGAGTTCTATATTCTGCAAAACAAGTTAACCATAAAAAAGCCATATAAATGGGGTATCGCCGTAATCGTGATGACCCGTAGAATGAAGATAACACATTATTTTTATGGTATGGTGAACGTCGGGGGGGGGGGGGGGGAAATGCTAAATACATCATAAAGCACAAATGATTTTTTTACCACACAAGAAAGAGTTAATAAAATCTGATTATTATGGCTAATTCGGGCCCCCCCCCGTAAATATGCTTGTACCTGACAAGTGGATCTATCCACCAACTAAAATCATCCCTCCTATTGTCCAAATTACAAAAAAAATAACTAGTTTATAGAGCCTGTAGACTGTGACATTGCAGATGTGTTGTATGGCTACGCTTCCATTCTATGCTCCGCCGTTGCGCCCCGTACACCAGTTCCACCACCACATCATGGGCATCCTCTGACTCTGGAGACAGTTGGGTATCAAACTTTGTGGAGTTTTTGTCATTTTAATACTTTGTGAGGTTTAAATTTTTCCAAAATTAATATATTGTCTAAAAAAAAATGACCTTGTAAATTAGACCTCATTTTGTTTTAACCACTGTGAAGCATCTACGAAAGGGTTAACATACTTCTTAAAGTTATTTTTTTACACTTGTTAGGGTGTAGTTTCTAAAATGGCAAAATTTAGGGGTTTTACTGCTGTTTAGGCCCTCAAAGTCAGTTAAAGCTGACATGTGCCCTCTAATAAAAGGGTTTTGGCGTTTTTTTTCCTAAATGAGAAAAATTGCTCCAAAATTCTGAACCTCTAAACAACCTGAGAAAAGAGAGATAAGATGCATAAAACACCCTTGCCGCTCTAAAGCATACTTTCGGGAAAGTTAGTTATAAAGTTACTTGGGTGCTATGACTATCTGCCTGAAAAGCAGAACATTTTGAACTATGAAATGAAGAATTTTTAGAAATTTTTGCGCAAATCTTCTAATTTTTTGTCAAATAAACAATCATAAGATTCATCAAATTTTAATATTTACTTTAAGTACCAATGTGAGTGACGGTAAAACCGTCTCAAATCCCCTGGATATTTTAAAGTGTCAAAATGTTCTACCCTCCTATATGACACAGGGCCAAATTTTAAATCAGGGCCTGGTGCCTAATCTCTAAAATGGCATAGACACGAATGGGTTAATTCCATCACTATGAGTGCACCGCATGGGATGGGAAAACCCTGCGATCGGTGGGTGTTACCGGTAATTTTTGGTTGTGCATAATTCTAAAAGCTATACGGCTATGGGAGAGCTCATGCCCGTAGCCCATCTCCATGCACCCACAACCCGTGCATGTGACGTACCGTTGAGTCACATGCCGTGATTCTTTTCAACATTCGTGTTGAATCCAAAAAAAATTTCACTACCAATACAATAATGAAACATAAATTAGAGATTTTCCCTCCGAATTATGTTTGGGGAAAAACTTTTTTTGGCCCGTTACTAAAAACCGTATCAGGACACATAGTGGACATCAAAAACACAAGGACCCGATCGCCAAGGCACTTGATGGAACAACATGATTGGCGATATATACTCAGCACTGTGTTCCAGGCGATTGATGATGAGACCCCAAAAAGGGAGGTAATGGACAACCTGATTTTATCCCAAAGTAGACACAATGGGATCTTAATAATTGGATTGCTGTCACCTGACAGGTCTTAATGATATCCTATCCTTCACTAGCTTTATCGACAGATTGATCTCCATCAACTGTGTCCCCTTTTTAATTTCTCGTGCATTATCTCATGACTGTATTACCTTCCTGGCTTTGACGATTCTACATCTCTCACTTTCTATTCTTTGTGTTGTTACCTGGTCGCGTAACATACATTATTGTTCTGATACATTGTTTCCTGTCAGACACACAATGGAACAAGTGCCTTTATCCCTATTTTTTATCAGGCTGGACTCCTCTGATGAATCATAGGTTACTGGCTTTTCTCTGGTGTCATTCCCAACCCTTGCCCCAATGGCCCTTTGACCACCTTTCCTCCTCCCTTGGATACTCCTGTCCCCCCGGGGTGTTATATGGGCTGACTGTCAACCTCTATGGCAGTCTGGGACCTCTCGGTTCCCTTGGGGTCTTTGGCCTCTTGTCCCGTTTCTTTCTGGCTCACCCAGGCCCTCTCCTCTTCGTGAGAACACGCACCAATTATATGGCAGAACGGACTCTTTGGTCTGGTTACCTTACCCCATTCCCGTTTCCTCCTTTTGCGCCGTACACCATCCTCCGTCTCGCCCTGCCCGCGGGTATCTCCTCGGCGCCGGCTTTACTTCTGCGATCTGTGTTGGTTGCTGGATTGCCGGGGTGCTGCTGCTGGCCCTTTGGAGCCAACCCGTTTCGCACTCGCGGGATAGTTTCAGGGTGCTATGGTGACGTGATGCTGTACTCCGCCCCCGTCACCAGACCAGAAGCGGGGGCGGACCTTCCCTGCTCACCCTCACCCTTGATGGGGCAGCGGGGATTTTCCTCCAGCTGCCTAGCGGGGGTGAGAGCCTAGGTTCTGTCCATTGGTGGGGTTTTTTTATATGGACGTGCATACGTTATTGGTTTCTTGGACATCTCATGCACGCCTATGGGAGGGGACTCCCATGTTTAATACCCAGTGTTTTTCCTCACTCCCTGCCATTTATATCATGGACAGCGTTAGCCCACGTCCGCTCTGTCCTCATAAAATCATATGAGTGACAGTGATGTATGTTACCCCTGATGATAGTAGTACTAGAAACGCGTTGGGCCGAGTAATATTACTTAATGGTGTTTGTCACTGAGGGAGGGACGAATAAATCCTATACACTTATCCCAACCGGCTGCCCTTGCTGCAATAGCCAGCCGGCTAGCCTGGGTTCTTGCAGTGTAGGTTCCGTGCCCTATCATATCCTCTCTGGAAAACACCGGTCTCAGTTATCTCTTCCTAGGGTCTATTATCACCATATTGACCCTGGTTTATATGAATTGTTTTTCCTTTTCTCGCATTGTGGGAATTGACACAATATTTGTAATGGGTTTTGAACCATCTAGTGGTCCAATTTTAATGCAACTGTGACTAAAGGTTATATTTTTTATTTTATCCACAGTTAGATCCCTCTTATGATATCAGTGAATCTCGTTTTGAATCCAATTTTCTCTGAAATTTTTGGCGAACCGGTCGATCGAATTTTGATAAATTCGCCCATCTCTATCCTGTGACACGTCGATTTTTAAAATGTGGAATTGTCATAAGAGCATGGAATTAACAAAAAAAACAGGGGAAAAGAGTCCTTTCAAACCCTTCCGAAAGACAAAGTGTATTTCGGGTCCGGTTTAAAACCCTCCTAATTATTCTTGGAGAGTGGCTTGAATAGTACTGAGAGTTATTGTCCTATTCCAACTTTTTTGCCCCTATACCTTGGCACAACAAGGGAGATCAATGTACCAGGGTGTTCCCAATTTTAACCTTTAACTATTATTGCCCTACCTCTGGGCCTGCTCTCCAAAATGTAGAGAGTACTTAAAAATTAGTATTGAAGATCGCTCTTGGCTGATTTTGAGAAGGAGCTATGAAAATCAGTGTGGGAATATTTCGTTGGGAAGTTGGGCACAGTAATTTATCTTGAATGGGTTTCTTGTCAAAAAAACACATATTGGCCTTCTCATGTCTGAGCCAAGAGTAGCTGGGATCTTTTCTGATGGATATTAGGTCTCTTACATTAGTTAGTTATGATTTCATAGACGTCATGATGTTTATAAATTGAGGTCCCATTGCCATCTGTTCACAATGTAACGACAATAAATGGACCATACAAACCTCATGAAACAGCACAGAAAGAAAAAAAAAACGGAAGTAGACAATACCTGCAGTTGTCGAAGTATTCTGTTATTGCCAAGAGAGAAATTACTGGGAGTATATGGGGTATGCCTTCAATTTTATTTGATGAAGTCACTGAAGTGTCTAATGGTCCACATGCAAGAGGACCCTAAAAGGAAAAAAAGTAAAAAAGTGATGAGTGTTGTTTTCCATTTAATCCTCTTGGAAACAAGATTTGCATACTTCTCAAATTCCCTGTGTAGCATCTATTGCCTTTTAAGTCCTCCAAACGCCTTACGGTGCCTTAATTGGCAATTCGTCCTTAAGAGAACACCTACCGTCCTTACCCTAGACCGAAGGCTCAGTAGGAGCCCAAATGCCCGCGTCATGGACATTGAACTCTGGACTTGAGTTCACTACATGTCCTCTTTGTAAGAACTGGCTCTTTCACCTTATATGGCCCATTTTACCACTCATGGCAAATTTGTCGGTGCCAATATTCATTATTAGTCCAACACAGTTTGGGTTTTTTTTTTACATTACGATCCCAACCAGTCCTTCCTTTTTGAATTACCTACATAATTACACATCTCCAGTTTATGTCCGGGCATGACAACCTTTGGTCGTTGTATGCACCACTGCATAACTGCAATTGTTTGTCACTGCCATTTTAAGGATATATATTTGTGTTAATAAAGATCGTATTCTTTTATTCCATCATTTTATTGTCAACACGATCTTTTCTCTCCCTTTTGAGGAGTAAATAGGATAAATACTCAACGTCTTAGGGGCAATGACCAATGCCATTACCAATACAGGGGTACATTTGTCTTTAGTAGACAGGGTTGAGTACTCTTTCCTCCTTCTTTTTTTTCTGTTCCGATTTTTTGATAAACGCTTGGATCACAGTAGACTCAGCAATTCACAGATTTATGTCATGGAGGTGGTTTGTCCTGCTTCATGCAGAGCTGGTGAGCTCATGTACATGTTCCAACAACTATATACTGGGCTCTGTCCTCGGAGAGCGAAGAAGTCAAAATGGAAGACACTATTTTCTCTTAACATATAAGGATGTGTTCTTCTAACCTCCTATTTTTCCCACTAAATCGATGATAACAGTATTCGCACTATGTTCAATGATTGCGATTTGGTTGTCCTTTAGTGTGTCTACACCTGGCCTTGGGAAGTTATTTCACAGATAGCCAACAGCTCTCCTCTTTATTTTCAGGTTTTTTTCACATAAATAAATGGCAAAACATAACAACAAAATCTTCAAACTAACATAGAGGGGGCAGATTTTACCAAGCTGTCTGAAAGTCAGAATATTTCTAGATTTTGTCCATGACACCAATCACCGCTCATCTACATTTTACCATGCGCATGAATATTTTAAAGGGTAACTGTGTAGTTGACTTTCAAGACAGCTTGATAAATCTGCCCCAATGTGTCATAAGAAAAATCTCCAAATCGCCTGTTGTGCTAATGTGTTCCAATTTTATAATAACTTCTAGTGACAATAAATAAAGATTGTCACAAAGGTAACACTGCCATTAGCAAGCAGAGGTTGGGTTGCTTGGAAAAAGTCCAGAAACTAGCAGCGCAATAGACAGAAGACATGTTAGTGTCCTCACGAAGTTTAATAACAGGCTTCCCATCGGGCATGCACTCTTTGACTGGCGAGAGCTGTAGAATTTAGAAACAAGCTTGAGGTACAGAGAGAGACACAGAAATGTATGCAACTATATTTATCAGACGGGGATGGAAACCCCTTGCAACCTCTATTATTTTCAGGAGACATCCACCATAACTGCACAGGCACAAGCCTCTCCTGCGAACAGACCCGGAGCGTGTTCCATATCTTCCTCGCCTCCCTAACAGCACAGAGAGAGATAACACATTCCAACTGTCCCTTTGATTCTAAATTAAGAGAATGGCAAAAAACTGCAGGAAACGATACATCAAAGTAGTAGGCAAAGCTGTCCTACAGACAATACTATTGATTTAATTTTTTTTTTGGGAGGCACATTAAACACCATCAAATAAACTCCTTGCAGTCGCTCCTTCTGATTCTTCCTTTCTGGCCAACTCCCACTAGAGGCCGGCTGAGTACTTCCATCCACCCGTTCCATTGTACCTGTTGACTGGAAGCTTTACAGCGCAAGAGTGAAATATTTCAGAGGCACTTTGATCTTGCAGTTTCTCATAAGCACATACAGTGAAACTTCCTTTGGATACCACTGAACGTGAACGAAAAGTTTTCCTCTTGGAGAATTTTTAAAATTATTTCATTATTCATAATATACTGGTGTGATGGAATGAATACCTGTCCAACAAATTTATTGAGACTGTCTACAAGTTAACTAGTGTACAAAACTGTAATGCTAGAAATAAAACATGCCATATTTTCACAGTGTTTTGTTGCCTGGATTTAACTGACTAATTATCTACATGCTTAGGCCTATAAACATCATTAGAATACATCAGCAAAATATATCTAGTAATAACCGAAACTATTAGCCTGCCAATATTTTTAAATTATTTTGTGAATAGAAATGTTTGGACAGAAGCTACCCTGCAGTTGCCGAAAGATTTGTAAAGCCTGCTGCATGTGATGGCTCAATATAAGTAAAGATTATACTTATATATTCCTAGTTGAATGCTCCATCCTTTCTACTCTCTTGTTGTTTTAAAAGAGACTTAATAAAGAACTTGATTTACAGAGATGGTGAAGCTGTTCTTAAGGTTTTTGCTGACTATCAGAAACCTCAAGTGAGCTTAAAATTACTTAAATTACCAAGTTTTATGTTAACCGCTTCAACCCATTCAAGGTAATTTTGGGGTCTCATGAAAACAATGAACACTTATAGCTTCAGCATCGGATATATGGTAATCAGAGCCATTTGTCTTATTCATTATTCCGTATACTCTCGTTTACTGTAATCTTTATCTTTTCTGCATCATTCTCTGTCTGTAGATACAATGGTGTGCGTTAAAATAAATGTGCAAAAATAAGTAATTTTATTCCATTTCTGTTTTTGCAAGTCTGAACACTAGTTACCTCCTTTCCTAGGACCCTCATTGATTTCAACCCCATCCATCTGTCTCCTGTGAACTCTAGTGTACTCATAGTTAGTCTGCTGTGAGTGACAGAAGCCTCTTCTCCCACTCTCACATCTAGTGCTAATTCTGACATATTTGACCATGTTGCTTGATTCCCTGCTAGTCTTTACCTATGATTTTTGTAGAGCATTGTTTTTGGGGTTTTGACCCTATTTTTGCCAATTGTTTCTTTCTCTGTTTGTATTGTCTTGTCTTTGTCTCCATGTTTGCACTTTGGCGCATGAAGAACGTGAACCAAGTGTCTTCTTACTGCTTAGGTTAGGGCAGATGTATTCAGGTGTACATTAATTTTTTGTAGAATTTAATTACCACTTAGAGCTATTTTACTGTCATTAGTGTATTTCTTCTTTTTAGTCAACCATGTTTTTTGTGGAGTAGTTTGTGGTTTTAATAAAAACAAATTAATTGGTGAGTTGTTCTAAAATTCGCTTTAAAAAGAACTTGCTACAGATTTAGCAGGCCTTCTACAAAGGTTTAACCCCCTTAACTCTCACGGATATCCAATACAGGCTGAGCTCTCTGTCATCTCACTGGTAATTTGCTGAAAATGGAGAAAACAGCCATCGCTATAAATAACCCCTCTTAATGATTTATGAAGAGGACTCACAGGGTCAGACACGGGGTTTGCTGCATATTGAAGCAAACACCCTCGCTAACACCGATGGCCTCTTATTGCCACCGGCATCTTTTTGGGTTAGGATCGCTGCTGTCTCCCTGTCTACCACGTTACCCCGTATACCGAGAAAAGACAGCGGAGCACTACCAAAATGGCGGAAACCCCATAAGTACATGTCCCCTAGTGACTTTTTAAATGCAAATGTTACCTAATTGTGGTCATTTACTAGGCCTGTTTGTGTTTCCCGACGTGTTACCCTATATTCCGATTTGCGCCGATTTGCCCTGAATTGCCCGGATTTTTGTCGCCACGCGATCGGATATGTGGCGCATCGGCCGCCGGCATGCATGTCGACGGAACTGTGGGGGGGGGTCGTGGACGAATGAAAACCCGACGGATTCGAAAAAAAACCCGCAGCATTTAAAAAAAAAAAAGTGTCGCGAAAATTGGCACTTACCTTCACTCAGCCCTTCGGTTTTCCAGTGCGTTTCCGATGTCTCTTTTCAAGCGGCAGCAGCGCCACCTGGTGGACTTCATGAGAACTACCTTAATAAATCCCGAATCCACGGAAGAGAAACGTGCCGCTTGAATCGTCGAATGTACCGGTTAATAAATCTGCCCCCAATGGTGCTTCTTAGGGAATGGAGGGTGCATCCCTTATGTCTGCTTTAAAAAAATCTGAAATGTCCTTGTGTACAAGAAGTTAATCGGTAAATAACCTTCTCACATAAAATCCCAGGTTGGTGGTTTGGGTGGCCATGGACCCCCATGGCTTCCTGCCCAAACCACCTATAATTTAATCCACTACTGTATATACTGTTCAAATACTATCACACAGACGGGCATCAGTAGATATAAACTAAATATGAAGCTTTATGGCCATTGCTTGGCTCCCGACAGTTGACGGGATCCGTCCTGTCTCACACACTGTTGTCATTTATGTTTAATGGACAAGTCATAAGCTTCAAGTACGATCCTAATTAACAACACTAAATGAGCGGACTAAAGTTCTCGGGTTGTCTTATTCAGCGAACTTTTTTCCCATCTCGAGTGCTGTCTCGAAACGATCCCCATTGAGTCAATGGGAGACTCGAGCATTTTCAGGGACAAGCTCTGCACACGGGAAGCTTGGCCACAACACCGGGAACCTCAGAAAAGGGATGGAACCACCACGGAAATGGACAGGAAACAGCAGCGTCAGCATTGCTGATGCCTCTGAGGCTGCTTAATCGCCATCAGTATGCCCAAAATTAATGGGCACAGCATGGCCATGACATTGCCGAATAGGCTTATATCACTCTAAAACATGCATAATGACCCTGACACTATAGGGGCCGGCAGCAGAGGCAGCGGCAGCCTGGCAGCTATAGAGTCTTTGGCGACTACCCCTAAATGGACTTCACTCGTTTCACCAAACACCAATGAGGTGAAATGATTTCCTAATGTAACAAAATGTTGACGGTATCATTTAGTCCGATCAACACCGCAGGTGGCACATAGTGACCAAGTTCATCAACGGTCTGGTGAACATCCACCCGAAAGTGTCCTGGGAACCAGCACTCTTTTTTGAAAGGGACAGGCATGTGAGGCGAGCCATGTGAGTACGACTTTCCCATGATTAAGAGCGACATATGGGCATTCAGATTGCTTCTAATATCTGCACTTCAGTCGCCAGATGGGCGCGACAGATGGCCGATGGTTCCAACCTATGATACTGGAGAACAACCTGTAAATATCTGCCTACACAGCCGTTTGATAAGGTGATTCAGATCTGGCTCGCTTCCAGCAGTTGGCAGTAAGTTGCACATCGTCAATGGTTGACTCCCGTCGGAGGGATACGTGAGTGAAAGAGATTGGTGACATGTAATTACGTGCAAGTGGACAGGCGCCCAAAATGATGATGCCCTCTGAGCTGGCCTTATCTGGGATGGAGCTGGCGGTCCCTGCCAGGCATCTTTCGCCTGTCCAAGGCCCCGTCCTCTCAGGCTCCTCCCCACCAAAATGGGCCTGGGGCCAGAAGCGTTTACTTGAGGAACGAATAATATCTCACAACAGGCCGGGGTCGTGTTGAGAATATTCACCTAGGAATAATGGAATGCATAGTGGTTCTATTTTTAATTGTTTTTACGGAAATGGTTCCATGATTAAGATCGACAGTATGGGGCATCCATTATGGCGCTGCTATGATTGTCAACTTCAGGGTCCCACAGGGCGGCGACGCATTTGGGCCGAGTTCCACTATGTATCTGGTGAAACACCTGAAAATTCTGCCTACAACAGCTCGTTGATAATGGGGACAGTATGGAGGCAGTGAACTAGTAGTGATTAAGAGGTGCTGCAGTTTTAAAAACTATGTTAGTTGGATCTTGAGATGGAGCTGGGCGCTCTGCGTGCCCAGGCGACTTTTTCGTCGCCCAATCAAGCCCCTGTCTCGTAGGCTACTCTCCCAGAACAGCACTTCTAAAACGTGGTTGTTTGTATAAAGAGTGTCAATTAGAGTCGTTCTTATATTTTGGGATATGGCGGGTGAGGGAATGTAAACGAGATGCCAATAACACGAATAATATCCGGTAATGATAAAAGTTTTGCCATGTATATTTTGTGGATTAACATCAGGTCAGGGTGGTGACAAGTTACACAGTTTGATGTGGAAGCCATGAAAACAACCCAAAATTCTGCCTGACACGGCTCGTGTTGATAAGGGAACGATGTATGGAGTCAGTGAACTAGTATAGATTAAAGGTGCTGCAGTTAAACAGTTATGTTATTGGATCTATGCAGGACTGGAGCTGGCGCTCCGCTGCCAGCGAGCTTTCGCCAAGTCCAATCCCCTGTCTCTAGGCTACTTCCCCAAACAGCGAACTTCTAAACCTTTTGTATAGATCAGTGTACGTAGCGTTCTTATAATGTTGGGATACTGGCGGGTGGGGGAATGTAACAATGCCAAGAAGCGCTGAAATACTATATGGTAATGATAAGTTTTGCCATGTAACTGTTTGGTGGGATTACACGCAGGGTGGCGACAAGTTAACTAAGTTTTATGTGTGAATCATGAACACAACCCATAATTCTGTCTCTGAACACAGTTCCTCGTTGAAAATAAGGAGACAATGTATGGAGGCAAGCTATAGGGAGACCTTTTGGAGGCAGCTCATGGCGATGACGTGGCGAGTACATGGGATGAGCAAACCGTGTGGGCCAGCTAAGAACACATGTGGAGGCTGTCTATGGAGACAATTTAATTTGATATGTATGTGCAGTCCAAAAAGTTTCAACCAAGTGCAGGCTAGGGTGGTCCTCCAGAAAAATTCAATAGATTGAGTGCCGTATGTGCAAGTGCCAAAAAATTGCTTAAAACAGATGACCGGTTCAAGTTGCCCCACGAAAATTAAATACATAGAGTTACTATAGCTAGAGCCGTTTGGCCCTGGCAAAAAATAGCCGAGTTTCCTATGCTTAGTGTTACAAGAGAAGAGGAGAAAGGAGGACATGAGGAGTAGGATGCATACATTATTCCAGGTTGAGCTTTCATTTCACCTGGTGGAGATGAACATCCGGGGAAATCCAGGCTTGATTTCATCTTGATAGTGTCAGCCTTCAGCACTGTCAGTCACAGGCAGTACGCTTATCGGTGATGATGCCCCAGCTGCACTGAACACCTGCTCGGACAACAGCTCAGCGCAAACGGCCGGCAAGAACCTCCAGGGGCGTACAGCGCCATTCGGCCCATGTCCCAGCTTTAAAACAGTAGTTTGTATGGAGCTGTGTGATTATTTAGGACGTGGTATGTCAGCACGTACTCCCTCACGCACTTTCTGTAAGATCCCCCTATCATGTCCGAGACTGGTGGGACAGTTGATAGTGGTCCTTGCTGGGGTGACATAGAAACTGTGCAAAGGCCCTTGTAAGCGTACCCCCTGCCATGCTTGGAGAAACTGCCTCTCCACTCTCACTCTCGCCTCCTCCTCTGTCCCGCCGCAATCACGCCCTCTGACCGCCCTTCGCCGCATTGTGTCAGATGGTAAATCTGTTTCAGGCTTGTGCCTTCCAGGGCGCTGCGGTATTCATGCTATACTCACACTGCCTTCCTCTCCAGGGGATGAGAGGGAAAGATTTTTGCGTGTACCGGTGGGTCCAGGAGAATGTGAATACCTACCATATCTTTGCTGGAAGAAAATTCGTTGAACGGCAAAAGGTCCACGGATAAGCAGCCTAGCATGAAATCTGCACAGATGATGCCAGAGTCCCAACGTGCAAGAATTCACCTCCCCATCCACTGGCCCTGACGATTGTCCCCTTATTCATTTTTCCAAATCCCTCCAGTCCCAATCCTCCACTCCTCTTCTTTCTTCGCCCATAACTCGCTGAACATGAGGACTGAACCAATGGTCCCCTCTCTGTCTCGCCTAACATTCTCCTACTCTCCTCCTCATCCTCTCCGATGATTGCGCGGAAACAGACCTAGGGTGCTTTGGCTACATCAACAGGGAATCTTCTTCCCCCGTCTCTGTGTACGACGCAAAGACTTCCGCTTCTGCTGACCAGGAGAGTTGTTCCACGGCCAAGCAGCGGGATGGTGAGGCTGATGATGGCGCATCGGCCACTGACCACTTGTGTGACTCCCAACAGTTACTCCAAGCACCTGGACCAGATATCAGACATCCACGTCCACTCCTCATTGTATACTTGAGGAAGCCTGACTGAACCTGACTACCAGTTTCTGTGAAGGTTGACATCTGCAGTCTAACAATCGCTCTGCAACTGCTGGTAAACTCTGGTACAGTGTTAATGTTGAATTCCACCTCTGGGCACGTCGCACAACAGTCGGTGAGCGTGGCAGTTGGAGGCGGCGCTGCGCTGCCCTGAGAGTGGCAGCATCTGTGCTGGACTTCCTGAAATGCTCCCAGATGCGGCGCACCTTCGTGTCAAATCAGACAGATTGGGGTATGTCTTGAGAAAACTCTGAACTATGAGATTTAACACACTGGGCCAGGCATGGCACATGTGTCAGTCTGCCGGTTTTCAGAGCCGCCACCAGGTTACACGGCCGTTGTCACACCAACCAATCCTGGCTTCAGGTTCACGCGGTGCCAGCCACAGATCAGTCTGTCGCCGTTGATGCCCTGTATAGCTCTTGGCGGTGTGCCTTTTATCGCCTATGCTCAGCAGTTTAGACGCCGCCTGCGGTCGCTTAGCGATGGCACTTGCTGCTGTGCCTAGAGCTACCGTACGGATGGCGCCATTCCCCCGGATGGTAATCGGAGGAGGAGGAGGTGGAGGAGGGGTGGGAGGAGGAGGAGGCATATAGGCTTTGAACTGGACCGGAGTAGCCCCGCAATGCTCGGCGTTGGCAGTAATATGAGCAGCCCCAGGGTCAGACTCGGTCCCAGCCTCCCCAAGTTAACCCAATTGCCGTCAACGATATATATGGCCCTGCCCGGCAGCACTCGTCCACGTGTCCGTGTCAGGTTGACCTTGTCAGAACGGCGTTGGTCAGGTGCACGTGATGTTTCTCTGGACACGTGCTTTACACACTTCTTCCACTACGTCAATATGTCATCATCACCCACAACTTGGCGACTGGTGGAAAACCTGGCATCGGAATTGCTCCAGTCAACCGACAAGTGTTTTGTGACTGTGGGAAGGGTCCAGAAAACAGTTCCCAGAGTATGAGCCGTTTCAAATGCCAAATTTTGCTGGGAGGGGGCAGACTGGGGGAAGGAGGCTGAGGTGGATGGAGCTGGATGAGAGTGCTGATTTCGGTGACATGGGTGGACTGCGTGGAAAACTTGACTGGTGGACAAATGGCTAAAGCATGTCCGCAATCCACGACATCACCTCTTCGCACTGTTCTGTGCCTCAACAGTGCTCTACCACGAGTCCCAGTAACTTGAGACATGATAACCTAGGATGTAGCCTGCGGCGTC
The DNA here is from genome assembly GCA_019512145.1 of Engystomops pustulosus. NCBI lineage: Eukaryota > Metazoa > Chordata > Amphibia > Anura > Leptodactylidae > Engystomops > Engystomops pustulosus. The sequence goes on from CM033641.1 coordinate 86,751,569, forward strand.
CCCTGCTCCCTCATCAGCAGGTGGTGTCCACCCCGCCCAGGACAACGGCCTCTGACCCCTGCATGTAGTTGGACCGCCCACGTCCACGCCCCGTCGTCCTCTACCCCTACCCTCGGGTTAAACATTTTCCAAATTAAAGTGTAACTTTTAATTTTTTTTTTTTTGTGTTTATTTATTTTTTTTTTTAACAAAACGATGCTATCCTATTGCTATGGCTAGTTTTCTAACCTACACTGACAGCACAATGGATTTTGGTGGTGCCTGATGACTTTGAGCTATAAATGAAATAAAGGAAAAAAAAAAAAATCAGCAGACTCTGCTAATTCTAATCAAACCCCTAATAAATTGTCCCACTTCGGGTGTTTGAGGTGGATATGCGTGTCACTAAGAGCTAAACACAATGGTCGCAGGTCTCCCCAGCAAATCTTCTTCACAATATGGTACTAGCTGCACTACTAATGCAGCAACCCAGCCACAAGCATCAAAAAAAAGAAAATATACGCTATTGTAGGCCTAATGTAGCCGTTGGGGTTCTCCTATGGCTATTTGTAGCCTACACTGAAGCACACTGCTTTGCAAGATGAGTTTGAGCTATAAATGAAATAAAGGTAAAAAAATAATAAAATCAGCAGACTCTGCCTAATTCTAATCAAACCCCAATAATTGTTCCCACTTCGGTGTTTGAGGTTGATATGTGTGTCACTAAGACACACAACGGTCGCAGGTCTCCCCAGCAAATTCCTCACAATATGGCACGAAGGCACTACTAAGCACATAAGCCCAGCCACAAGCAACAAAAAAAAGGAAAATATAACGCTATTGTATGCCTCAGTAAGCTGTTGGATTCTCCTATGCTATTTTGTAGCCTACACTGAAAGCACACTGCTTTGCAAGATGAGTTTGAGCTATAAAATGAAATAAAGGTAAAAAAAAAAAAATCAGCAGACTCTGCCTAATTCTATCAAACCCCTAATAAATTGTCCCACTTCGGTGTTGAGGTGGATATCGTCACTAGAGCTAACACAACGGTCGCAGGTCTCCAGCAAAATTCCTCTCACATTATGGTACTAATGCACTACTATGCCAGCAAGCCCAGCCACAGCAAACAAAAAAAGAAAATATAACGCTAATTGTGTAGGCCTAAGTAAGCCGTTGGGGTTCTCCTATGGCTATTTTGTAGCCTACACTGAAAGCACACTGCTTTGCAAGATGAGTTTGAGCTATAAAATGAAATAAAAGTAAAAAAAAAAAATCAGCAGACTGCCTAATTCTAAATCAAACCCTAATAATTTTTCCCACTTTGGTTTTGAGTGGATATGTGTGTCACTAAGTGCTAACACAACGGTAGCAAGTCCCCCTGCAAATTCCTCACAATATGGTACTAGCTGCACTACTAGTGCCAGCAAGCCCAGCCACAAGCAAATAAAAAAAAAAAAATGTATAACGTTTTGTAGCCCTAAGAGGTTGTTGGGTTTCCTGTAGAATCACTCCTGCCCAACACTATTCTAATAGAACACCCTAACGCTTTCCTCCACCAGCAGCAGCTCTCTGCCTAGCGGCATCCAGACAGAGAATGATCCGAGCAGCGCGGCAGGGCTAGTCTATTCCAGGGTCACCTGATCTGGCCAGCCAACCACTGCTATCGACGTGTAAGGGTACCACGTCATGCTGGGTGAGTGCAGAGTCCTCCTGGCTTGTGATTGGCTCTGTTTCTGGCCGCCAAAAAGCAAAACGGCGGGAGATGCCATTTTCTCGAGCGGGTGAAGTATTCGTCCGAGCAACGGGCAGTTTCGAGTACGCTAATGCTCGAACGAGCATCAAGCTCGGACGAGTATGTTCGCTCATCTCTAATCAACACATTTGATGGATCTGTCATCTGAGTTGTCACTAAATCCAAAGAGCTATGCCTCTGCTGTGGGACAGAATAATGACAATTACATAATGTCAAATCGACAGCCACACACATGCTACAGCATGCAAATCCTGCTATAGTAAATGTGTGCTGTCAACACCATATCACTGCTGAACCTCTGTATACAATATACTGCATTGCAGTGATGGAGAGACAGATGTATAGCTTTTTGTTATTTTTATATCCCCTGATCCCAAACAACCCCATTAACTCCTTAAAGAAAATCTGCCATCAAACTGAAACAGGGACACTTACTCATAGATCCAGGCACTGTTGTAATCTTCTTATATTTTTTAACCATGGCCTCCTTCCCTCTAAAACATCTTTTAAACCACCCCTTTGCTCTCTCCCTCCTCCCTCTGCCTGTGTAATCTAGCAGCAGCAAAGTGCATGGGGAGGGTAGACGGTCTCTACTCTTTGCAACAGTCTGTGAAGCTATAACACTGAGGGGCTCTGGAAACACCAACCAGAGCCATTCAGGCTCATTAGAATAATTATAAAAGGTGATTTCAGAAAGAAGGAGGCCATGGATAACAAATATAAGATGGAAAAAAAATTGCTAAAAAAACTAACTTTGGGTTGCTACTATCATTGAGATACCACATTTATACAGGTTTTATGTGGATTTACTAGATTATAAAAAATGAAAAACTTCTTTTCAAATAACTATTCATACTACACTATACGATTCTATGTAAGGTGTTATTTTTTTGTGGGACGAGTTGACGTTTTCAATGATATAACTTTAGGGACTGTATGACTATTGGCAAAAATACTTGGACACTATTTTCCGTAACAGGGTTCACTGCCAGGAATATCATTTTTATATTTTGATAGATCTGCATTTTTGGACATGGCAATACCTAACATGATTTAATTTATTTATTTTTATATCAGTTCTAAGGAAAATTAGAAAATGTAATCTTTTAGGTTTTTTTTTTACATTTTTAACAGGAAATTGCCTTTACGACCAAGTAAGAATGGAAAGGAAGGGAAAGTGAATTATTATAGTTAGGGAAGATATCCACAGCACTGGATCTAATTTTTATAATTCTGTTTCTAACTGTGCCTCATCAGTTCTGTATTTCATAATTATGGTGCATTGCAGAGCCCAAACATATCAGCATACAATTACTCTATACTTGTTAAAAGTACAAATGAATACTAGAAACTTATTGTGATATCTCTTAGCAGAGCAAAGTGCCACTTGATTTAATTTGGCATCCTCCTTTCTCCTAATCTTTTTTCATCATTCTGCTGTACTTGGTTCAGCAGACAGAAGCTCAAAAGTTGTATAATACATAAAATCTGTATGTGGAAGTGGGGCGGTAGGAAAGTCTTCATCCACCAGAGAGTTTCTGGAAAATGAAGATTACAAGTCAAATAATCTCTAGAAACTGTGTCCGCAACTGTGTCCGCAAGGACACTCACTGGAATAAAGAGTTTGTTAATAATTGAGATAGAAGTTTTATTTGCGTTTCTTCTGCCGTCTCTTATTTGGTATAAACAGGGTTTTCTGAAATCCTGTTTATAATTTCTGCACCTTGTTTATGTAACCTGTTTGCTCACCTGTCAGCTAATACCCTTTGACATTTAATGAGAAGCCAGTCTGTCCTCGATGCTGCATAATAATATGATTCTGGAGCCACTTATCATCTCCTTCTCAGCATTAGTATAAACAATATCTGTGTACAAGGTCTCTGAGAACTGAGCACAATTAATTCACTTTTTTCCCAGAATGTGCTGATGTCCAATAGAATCTAAGTGCCTTATCTCCTTTCATACAACACCCAAAATGCTGATTTATCTGTATTAAAATACAGCTGGGGTTTTTGAAATAAACAGTGTGATTTGAGTGCATCTAAAGACCGGACTGTGTCTTTCTTTTACTCTGTCATCTGGCTGCCGGCAGCTATCTCATCCTCCCTCAAAGGGATAATTAGGACTCACCTTACAAAAGTCAAGAGGGCTGTTGGGGCCCTGCATAAAAATCCCTATCAACCTTAACCCCTCCGTGACTAAACCATTTTAGGGCTTTAGGGCCAAGCCTGATATTTTAAATCTGCCCTGTGTCATCATAAGGAGTAATAACTGTGTAACACTTGAACATATCCCTGGTATTTTGTATTGTCACACATTGTATTAATTAATAGAAACATTTCGATGATGTCCTGATTTGATGAAAAAACTGAAATTTGGCAAAAATTTATAAAAAGCATTACTTTTCAAAGTTCTAAATATTTTGCTTTTCAGGAAAATAGTCATAGCACCCAAATAACTTTATAACTAACATTTCCCAAATGTCTGCTTTATATCGTCTTTTTATGCATCCTCTCTCTTTTTTCTAGGTTGTTAGGAGGTTCAGAATCGAGAAGGCAGCTGCTCAGCTTTAAGTGATGTTGAGAGGCCTAAATAACAGTATATTATGCCATTTAAAAAGCGACACCACTCAATGTATGAAAAATCAACTTTCAGAAGTGTGTTTTACAGGGGTTAAAACAAAATGGAGGTAGAATTTTCAAACTGTAAAAAAAAACTCCACAAAGTTTGATACCCTATTTTTCCCCATTATTAGGATTCCCCTAAAGTGTTGCTAAACTGCTGTAAGGGCACACGGCCGGGCATAGAATGGAAGGAGCACCATTCGGAGCAGATTTGAATACAGGTTATAAAATGTTTATTTTTTTAATCTGGACATATGGGGGATTATTTTTTTTTTTTGCAGATATGATCCACTTTTCAGGTACATTATTTGGGAAGTGGGGGGGATAATTAATAACTACCGTATTTTTCGGACTATAAGACGCTTCTTACTATAGGACGCACCCCATATTTAGGCTTCCAAAAAAAGGAAAAATATATTTTACACCAATTAACCCCTTAAGGATGCAGCCATTTTACAGCTTAAGGCTCAGTCCCATTTTTTAGATTCCGACCTGCGTCTCTTTATATGCGTTTATTTACAAAAAAAAGAAAAAAAAGATGAATTTTTAGAAAAATTTGCCATTTTCGAAATTTAAAATCACCGCGTTTTCAGGCAGATCGATTTACCACCTAAATAACTTGCAGAATAACATTTCCCATTTGTCTACTTTACATTTTCATAATTTTTGAAATGTTTGGATAATTTATTTTGACGTCATGCGGCCTACAAATCGAATAGCGATTTTCCGTATTTTCAGAATTGACTATTTTGGGGATAAATACTGTTTGAAATCAAATTTTACATATTTAGCAACAAAAACCCCCTATATAACCAAACCATTTTCAAATCTGCACCCCTCAAACTATCAGAAACAGCATTTACAAAGATTGTTAACCCCTTGAGATCTTCATAGTAATTGAATCAAAATGGCGGTGAAATTTAGAATGGTCAAATTTTGTCGGTTATACGTTCATTTAGCCCTAAAGTTTACACATTTCCAAAAGATAAAGAGAAAACTCACCATAAAATTTGTTCTACAATTTCTCCTGAGTGCAGCGACCCCCCACATGTGGACATTACTTGTGTTATGGGGGCACAGCGAGGCGCAGAAGGGAAGGAGCACCCTGCAGCTGCCAGGATTTTAGTTTTCTCGTTGCCCCCTTTTGAAGGCTATAAAATTTTCGCTTTTCCGTTATTTGGGCCATGTGACGGCATTTGTTTTGCGGGGCGAGATGCTTTTTCCAGTGTTACCATTTTGGGGTTGGTATCACCTATTGTTGAAAATTTTGGAACTTTTTTTGAGGTCATGAGTAGAAAAGCATCAATTCTGTACTGGATTTTTTACTTTTTTTTTTTCGTGTTCACCGTATAGCCTAATAATTATGTTATCTTTATTCTATGGGTCGATACGATTATGGGGATACCAGACATGAATATTTTTTCTTATGTTTTACTAAATTTGCCAAATAAAACCCTAATGTGGGGAAAAATCTATCATTTTTGCATCGCTGTCTTCCAAGTGGCATAACATTGTTACGTTTTTGGCTACAGAGCCGGTCGATGGCCTGTCTTTTGCGGGACATGTTGTTCTTTGCAACAATATCATTCTGGAGTACATATGTTTTGTTGATCACTTTTTATTGCATTTTTAGTGGGATATAATAGGTAAAAATCATAATTTTTGGCGGGTTTTTAACGTTTTTTTTTACGGAGTTCATCATATGGGTTCAATAGTTATTTAGTTTTATTCTATGGATTGTTACGGACGCGGTGATACTATATGTGTGGGGTTTGTGTTATGATTTAGACTTTTTTGAGCGTTATATGTCTCTTTATATGTTTTGGGGCTTATGGGCATTTTTAGTGATTTATAAAGTAATTTTTTATTGAAAAACATTTTTTTTTACATTTTTTTACATGATCCACCATGGGATATGAACAAGCAATCTTAAAGGTAATCCCTCCAGGCTTCTCTGGGGTCCCGATCGGACCCCAGAGGTGCCAAAACATCGATCGCCCCCCCCCCCCGAAAACGGTGCGGTCGTGGGGTAAAGACCCCCAGAAGGCATGTTAAATGCCACGGTCGCGTTGACTGCGGGTGTTAGCCGGGGATGTCAACGGTAGATTACAGTTGAAATCCCGCGGCTAACGATGCCGGTTTGGCTGCTATGCAGCGCTGAACCGGCATCGTCTCTGCGCAGTAGCTGTACTGTGCAGAGCGCTATTCGCGGGACTCAGCGCAGAACAGCTACGGCGCAGAGCGCTAAGGGGTTAAAATATCCCTGTTGGTCGCACTAAAGCACAGCAAACACAGACATACATTTACTGAGCTCTGCATCATCCATCCACATACACACACAGCTCAGCTATACACACACAGCTCACCTATACAAACTCATTTCACCTACACACACTCAGCTCACCTAAACACACTCAGCTCACCTACACACACAGCTCACCTATACACACACACAGCTCACCTATACACACTCAGCTCACCTACACACACAGCTCACCTATGCACACTCTGCTCAGCTATATACACACACACACACACATACACACACATACATACATACATACATACTACCCCCATTCTCCTTCTTCTTACCCTGTCCCAGCGCAGCATGGCAGGTCTCAGTCACATGATTCTGACATCACCGCAGGTCCTGTAGGAAGAGAGCAGTGCGGAGGCTCCTCTCTGGGAGATCGGGTGCTGCTCTGTATCAGGGCATCACCCGATCTCCATTACAGAGGTCAGGAGGGTCTGGCAGTGCTCGATCCTCCTGACCTCCGGATTGTAAGACACAGGGACTTTTTAGCAAGATTTTTTCCTGCTAAAAAGTGTGTCTTATAGTCCAGAAAATACGGTAATTATCAGATTTTGTTAATTCTTTCTTGGTGGTGGTTAAAAAAAATCATTAATTCTTGTTTATGGTTTTTAGCATTTACTTTTTGCCCATTCACCGTACTATACAAAAAGTGCTATCTTTATTCTGTGGGTCACCGTGATTACAGCGTTACCCCATTTATATAGCTTTTTATGGTTAACTTGTTTTGCAGTACAACAAGTGATCATTTGATAATATGGGGCAGATTTATCAAGCTGTCTGAAAGTCAGAATATTTCTAGTTGCCCATGGGAAACAATCACAGCTCAGCTTTCATTTTACCAGTGTTCATGAATATTTTAAAGGGGAGCTATGATTGGTTGCCAAGGGCAACTAGAAATATTCTTACTTTCAGACAGCTTGATAAATGTGCCCCAATGTATTGTATTGTATACTGCATAGGCTGACAGCTGCACTGTTAGGTCGTGCATTCAGCATGATCTAACAGGCATTTACTACCGGCAGCCCTGGGGTCCTTCTTCAAATGCTGCACCATCCACCAGCTGCTGTGGATGAGTGATCCAGCTCAGGTTGATTAGTCCTGTCTGGACAGTTCAGAAAGCTCAGTGTAATCTGTTTATCAAGAGCAGGCTGAAGAAATCCAGCTTTCCCCAGGTTCCGAATGTTATAATCTCAGCACAGAGATTAAACAAGATCTGTGCCTGCATCAGTGTAGATACAGCATTCTCAAGGAATGTTTGCTTCATAAGGCATCAAATCAAATGGTACATTTCCTTTAAAGCCTTTACCTAATAGATTTAGCTTTCCTATAGGAAAAATTGAAACATATTTTTGAGCCATCTATATAAATAAGTCGCAAGTTCAAGGAAATTACAATTAAAGCAAATATGATGTATTTAAGGCGTGATTGATATATGACCCCTCAATACTCTTTACAGTACTGTCTAAGGACTTTCTGTGTACAAGTTGCTACTCCTCATGTAAACATGGCTTAATTAAGTAGTTGCTTCCATGGAAACATCTAAAGAATTATTTTAAGTGTACCTTGCTGCTGTACATTTCATAAAGTAGTATGTATAATCTGCCATGGAAAAACCTTGCTCAAAAGACAAACCAACAAACCATCAAAAATAATGAATGCCTGCATTTGCTTCAAGCTATCTGCAATTAAAATGTATAATTGATCCGTATTGACTCCTAAAACAGACTGAAAATGTCACGTCAAATAAAGAGGTCAAGCAATGGAATTGGTTCCGAGAATTTCAGGGAGCTTTAATGGTTACAACACAGTCCAAAGTGATAAAGAATCAGGGTTTTTTCTTATAAAGATCACTGGGAAGTGTAAAAATGTCAAAATACTATTAAAAATATATGGTAAATATATTGAAAAAAACATTTGTGGCATACACTGTGTAGTGTAGATGTGAAAAAATAAATGGTGAGAAAGAAGACTTTTACTGTGAATATTAACCGGTTAAGGACCGGGCCCTTTCCTGTTTTTTCATGTCCATTTTTCACTCCCCACCTTCAAAAATCTATAACTTTTTTATTTTTACACGTAAAGAGCTGTGTGATGGCTTGTTTTCTGCGTAACAAATTGCACTTCAAAATGATGGTATTAAATATTCCATGCCATGCTAGCACCAATCGCGGATGTTACCGGTCAGCCTTTGCTGCAATATGCAGCAAAGACTTACCGGCTATGGAGAGGGCTCAGCCAGTGAGCCCTCTCCATGCAGCGCGACGCGACCGCCGCCGTGAATACACGGCGGGCGGTCGCGAACCGGTTAAAGTGGGGTACAGTATGTAGATCTTTCTTTAAGAAATATAAACATATACACTCATCACAGGGGTTATAGTATGTGTAGATCTCTCTGTAAGGGAGCTGTGTGTATATCAATCTCTCTATAAGAAATTTCACATATATATATATGAAGAAAACGTGCAGCACTCTGTTTGTGGTAAAAGAATATAAACTGGTCCTTTTATTCCATCACATATAACAATAGCGACGTTTTCGGCTCAAGAGCCTTTTTCAAGCCTTGAAAAAGCCTTCAGGCTTGAAAAAGGATCTCTTGAGCCGAACCGTCGCTATGTTATATGTGTGGAATCAAAAGACCACTTTGTATTTTTTTACCACAAACGGAGTGCTGCACGTTTTCTTCATATCCCTATTTGGAGGACTTAAAGGGGTATTCTCGTCTGGGCATTAACATTCAGTTTGATTAATCTGCCATTAATAAACATTTCTTCAATTAGATGTTATTAAAAATAATGTTCCTGTGTGAAGATAATTTCTCATAAATGTAGTCATATGGTTCCTTAGAAACGAGATAGCTTCCTCGGATACGGCCACCTCTGCTGGAGTGATTGCACAAATAAACAAAAGGTTATTGTATATAAAATGTCCGGGAGTTACTACATGTCGCACAGCCCCCCTATGGTAATGATTGCTGAATCCTGGTAGTCCGGCAGGACCCTATAGCGCAAGTCTGGCCACCGCTGCCAGAGTGTGACGTGGTCGTATCTGAGGAAGCTATCTCGTTTCAAAGGGACAACATGGCTACATTTATGAGAAATTATCTTCACACAGGAACATTTTTTTTAATAACATCTAATTGAAGAAATGTTTATATATGGCAGATTAATGAAACTGAATGTGAATGCCGAGACGAGAATACCCCTTTAAGGCCCAGTCCTGTGTTGCCTTCACCCACCTGTTCAAGACGTCTTGTGTGCTGCTTGTATTTTCCTATCGTATATATATATATATATATATATATATATATATATATACAGGCGGTCCCCTACACTCGACTTACATACGACCCCTAGTTACAAACGGACCGCTGGATATTGGTAATTTATTGTGCTTTAGTCCTAGGCTAAAATAAACAACTGTAACAGTTATCAGAGGTGCCTGTAATGAATCTTTATTGTTAATATTGATTCTTATGACAACCCAACATTTTTAAAATCCAATTGTCACAGAGACCAAAAAAGTTCTGGCTGGGATTACAATGATAAAATATACAGTTCTGACTTACATACAAACTCAACTTAAGAACAAAACTACAGACCCTATCTTGTATGTAACCCGGGGACTGCCTGTACATACCTCTCTTTAAGGGTCTACTGTATATAGATCTATTTTCATCACTAGGGGAACAGTGTATATCTTTATTCATTATGGTGTTACTGTATATATGTAAATTTGGTATACAGTATATATACGTGTACAGGGACCCTGGTCCTGGTGCTGTGTTTCTATATGGAGTTTAGTGCTGTATTTATATATTGACCTAGAAACTGCTCTGAAAGTATTATACTACATCAACAGTCACATTTACGAACATACGTATATTCAGTTAACAATGCCCTATTTATTCTATGCAAAAACATTATACCACTTTGCCTGGTGTTTGGATGAATCTTTACACCTGTAAAGTTGACCTGCAAAGGCAATCTCCAAAAACAGTCTAATTGCTTTTATCTGGCAGCAGCAGACTTGAGCTGTAGAAGGGGGCCTGGATGGAGAAGAATATGCTGGGGTCATGCTCTCTCTGTAGACATAACCCCCCCGGACAGCTAAAATATCAGCAGTGTAACAGCCCCCTGAACTATTTACTGACCTGAAATTGCTGTTTAGGAAACAACTAATTTATAACACAGGTCAGATCAGCCTACCTTATGACTGGCCCACCAGGAATCTGCTCAGGTGGGAGTGCATGTCCTATGAGAAAGAGAGGGACATACCGTATATACTCGAGTATAAGCCGACCCGATGATAAGCCGAGACCCCTAATTTTACCACCAAAAACTGGGAAATACTATTGACTCGAGTATAAGCCGAAGGTGGGAAATGCATTGGTCACAGACCCCCCGCCCCCAGTATATAGCCAACCAGCCCCCTATAGTATACAGCCAGCCCAGCCTGCCCCCAGTAGTATACGGCTTGCCCTTAGTAGTATACAGCCTGCCTTTAGTAGTATACAGCCTGCCCCCAGTAGTATACAGCCTGCCCCCAGTAGTATACAGCTTGCCCCCAGTAGTATACAGCTTGCTCCCAGTAGTATACAGCCTGCCCCCAGTAGTATACAGCTTGCTCCCAGTAGTATACAGCCTTCCCCCAGTCGTATACAGCCTGCCCCCAGTAGTATACAGTTTGCCCCCAGTAGTATACAGCCTGCCACCAGTAGTATACAGCCTGCCCCAGTGGTATATAGCCTGTCCCCAGTGGTATACAGCGTGCCCCCCGTAGTATACAGCTTGCCCGCAGCATTAAGAAAAAATAAACATATACTCAGCCTCCGGTGGCCCCGATGTGCACCGCTGCTCCCCCGATTTCTGTGCCGCCTGCCTTCAGGCTTCCACGCCGCTTGTCTTCAGGCTTCCGCGCCTGTCTTTTTTCTTCTGCTGGGCGCCGCCATTGCTCTCTCCCGGCCGGCGCCTAGTATGACGCGCCGCTGCTGATGTCATACTAGGCGCCACCCGTGGGAAAGACTTGGCGGCGCCCAGCATATGAAGGAAGACGGGCGCGGAAGCCGGAAGACACGCGGCGCGGAAGCCTGAAGACAAGTGGCGCAGACATCGGGGGAGCAGCGCTGCAGTATTTTTTACTCTTTATAGCTGGATATTGACTCGTGTATAAGCCGAGGGGACGGTTTTCAGCACATTTTTTGTGCTGAAAAACTCGGCTTATACACGAATATATACGGTAGTGGTGCAGGCTGTGTAAGAAAAAGAAAAAGGTTGAGTATAGATGATATAATATAGCTATAAATATCTTGTATATTTATATAAATTCTCCTGTCTGCTCTTTATGCAAACTACAAAAATAATCTCCATATCAAAACAGACCAGGTTTGAGCATTCTCATGAACTGAAACAATTTCATACCAGTCATGCTACCCAGAACATGAAAGAAAATCTCATCCAGGATACAGGATTACAAATACAGGTGGTCCCCAACTTAAGGACACCCAACTTACAGATGACCCCTAGTTACAGCCGGACCTCTCTGCCCACTGTGACCTTTAGTGAAGCTCTCTGGATGCTTTACTTTAGTCCCAGACTGCAATAATCAGCTGTAAGGTGTCTGTAATGAAGTTTAATTGATAATCCTTGTTCCCATTACAGCAAAGAAAATTTTAAAAATCCAATTGTTATTGGGGAAAAAAATTGTCTGGAGTTACAATGATAAAATATAGCTGTTTCGACCCACATATAAATTCAACGTAAGTAAAAACCTAATGAACCTATATTGTACATAACCCGGGGACTGCCTGTAGTTTTATTTTAAAACAGCAATCGGGTACAAGGGAAAGTGGCAGGGTAGAAAACTAGTAATTTTCAGAATATGAACTATACATTTTGGCTCACATAAGAATAAGCAGAAGCTTTCACTACATGAAACGCTGCAGAAGGTCTGAGATAGGTGGAGTATGTAGAGGTTTATGAGAAGAGTGGATATGCAACACTCAAAGGTGAGTCCTTTCCAGTTTGCCACTTTATTTTATATTTAGGATTCTATTTACCAGTAGAATAGTTCTTCCATTTTGGCACAATGAGCCAACAGTGAAGTAGGTGGTTATGAAGAATACTTGTTTTGTCTTTACAGGCAGTTATCTTAGGTACTGTGGTTATCAGTGGGTAGACAAGCTGAACTTATCAAAGTTCTGTGATGAGAAAACAGTAGTTTATACAGAGCTTCAACATTTTGCTTTGTTTTTACTGCAAAACAAAATCTTACATATCCTTAACCCATTCAGGACGTATCCAGATTATATCTTAAGGCTCAGCTCCATTTTTTGTTGTGTTATATGGTTATAACTTTTGAACCACGTTACTTATTATGAGAATGTTTTTTTGTCACATGTTATACTTTATTTTAGTGGTAAATTTTGACTGATAAGTTTTGCGTTTATATATATATATATATATATATATATATATATATATATATATATATATATATATATATAGTAAAACCGATACATTTTTTGAGACATTTGCCATTTACAAAATTCGCAATCATCTTGTTTTCAGGCAGATAAATTCAATGCTGAATAACATTTCCCAGATGTCTGCTTTACGTTTTCATAATTTTAAAAATGTCTGGATAATTTATCTTGATGTTAGGATTAGGCTTACAAATTGAACATCAGTTTTCCATATTTTTAAGTTTATTTCAGAAATGGGGATAATTACTGTTGTTAATAAAATCTTAATATTAATTTAAGAAACCCCCTATATATCAACCGATTTTCAAATCTGCACCCCCAAACTATCAGAAACAGCTTTAAGGAAGACTGTTAACCCCTTGAGATCTTCATACTAATTAAATCAAAATGGAGGTAAATTTAGAAAGGTCCACCACTAACTGGCAGAGTCATCATGGGCATGTAAATACAGGCGGCATGTGGGTGCTGCCATCTTGGGCTGGATCATCAGTCCTATGACATCACCAGGGGCGACAATACATTGCTATACCGATATAAAAGCTCTTCTCTAATGAGTCCAATTCCTTAGATCAATATAAGATGCGACAGCACAGTCTAAACAAAGTGGTGAAGTCCGATATATGCCACAGGAAAATTCTAAAATGATATAGATGTTCTCATGCTTCTACGTCTTCCTCTTTTTTTCTTAATAGCAAAGTAATTAAATACAGTGGAGGCACAGTACCTTTCCAGCTGTGGGTCGCGACTCACGAGTAGAGATAGTATAATATTGCAAACTCCTTATCCTGGGGCGGCGTTCGTTCGGACACTGAAGGTTCCGCGGTTGTTTCCTGTGTCGGTGTAAGATCTCTCCGCTCGGAGGTGGCGGATTGGGGTAAATAATTGCAAGTGATAGCAATAAGCTAGCATGGGTGTATGATAGCGGCCATGACCCCCCTCCATGTCCTGCTGGATACATTAAGAGGCTTAGGCCTCTTAATGTATCCAGCAGATACCGTGGCCCTCTAAGCCCCCTCCACTCCCCCATATGGCGTGAAGGTGGCGTAATTTGTGATTCTTTCTCTGCTGCTACGCCAGAAATCTGGCAAAAAAAACTGTGATAAATCCCCCCCAATATATTTACATGCAAATACATGCATTTAAGTGCAAATTTCTCATTGCTCAAAAATTTCCGACTACTTTACTTACACACGAGGCCAAAAAATAAGATAGATTGCAAATGCCGTGCACCAGCTCAGGGTGAGCTGGTGCCGGCGCTTATCTTCGTTTTGTTCTTAAACGGTTTTAAAGCATTTAAACGCTTTATTAATCTTTATATCCGAAGCAGCTTCCCCGCACCGTGGTCCGCGCTCAGCGCACCATGTGCGCAACAACTTCATTCAGGCGCAAGCACGGTCAAGCACATGGTGTGCCGAGTGCATACCACGGTGCAGGGAAGCTACTTCGGATATAAAGAATAATAAAGCGTTTAAATGCTTTAAAACCGTTTAAGAACATAACGAAGATAAGCGCCCGCACCAGGTCACCCTGAGCTGGTGCACGGCATTTGCTGCTTAGAAGCCCTATCCGAAGTGGTAGGTTTCCTTTAATAGCAGCACCTCCTTTTATCAGGACCAAAGTTTCTGGCTACCTACTATCCAGCATAGTAAGTAAAATTGCTATTCTGAATATCCTTGTACAGCCAAGTAACCAGAACCAACAGGAAAAAATGATCAGGGGGCTGCAACACTAAATCTCTGTTTCAGATATGTACAGTGAAAGTTGAAGAGGATCTCAGATTCAAAAATCTTGTTGTAAGCTAATCACACTCATATTTAGCTATGTGCACTCTGATGCAGGCACTTATGTTCCTTATCCATAAAACATAAAAGTCATTTCTGCAGAAATATTCTATTTAATTCATGCAAATTAGTGGCAGGTACTCCTGCGTACATCACACAGGTCGCTTGGTGCTACTCTTCTAATAATTTATTCCATGCTTCCTGCTACCCTTCTATCCCACCCCCTCCTTCAGATTAAGGCTGCATTCCCACAAACGTGTGCCTACATTGGGCGCTCTGGAAAGGAGAGGAGGTGAGTGCTGCTCACCCCTCCCATCTCTACAGAAGGTAGAGCGACACTCCCGTTCGTCCAGCCAAAGATAGAGCATCTTTTTCATGGCCATGGCACGGTATGATGAGCACACGTTGAGTTCACCGTAATGAGCCCAGGCGCCATAGACAACTATGGGGGACGCAAAATAATATATTGATAATTTAAAAAGTCCTCATAATAGAGGCAATGAAAACGTCAGCTCACCCTGCAAAAAATGTACACAGCGCTGTACACGAAGTTTGAAAAGTGAGAAGATGGTGAAATGAAGACTATTCTTTTCTATGAAGGTTTTAATTTAAAAAAAAAACCTGCATAAATATGGAGCTATGATTAATAACCTATTAATGTATTATTCCAGCTTGCTCCTATATTCCTCTATTTATAGCAGTCGGCCGGCCTGCAGAAAATACATTACAATGAATATTTAAAACCTCCAAATAATGAAGGCACAAACAATAAAGGATGCAGACGGCACTTCATACTTAAGCATATGCTTGTACTAGCAAATTATAGCTGCCTCTTATTTCCTGCTTTCCAATTACATTTACCAGTTTCAGACATGTTCTCTCCAAAGCAAATGCCAACCTTCTTTTCTAAACCTAAATTTTACATAAGAAATAATATGTTGTATGTTATAACCTTTTTTATTATGTGCATTCAGAGCAGCTCTCCGTATGACCTATATATTTATATAAGGAGGTGTATTTACCTAGCCTTGTATAGAAGAAGATGACTATGTACTTATCCTGTCATAGGAAAAAGGAGCAGCGAGCATTATAATAGAAGAACATGTAAACACACAGATAACAGAGTGAAATGAAATGTTATCTCCTACTGCATCATGCATGGGTGTGCATATAGATAAATAGAGGAGAATACAACTGATATTTATTCACCACAATAGCTGCATTGCCTTTTTTACTTACCGTATTTATTTATAAACCTTTTATTTAGCTTTATAACATAAAACATGTTGTTTCATTTTTAGATACAAACTGAGAGCATCAAACAAATGTTATAAATGAAAATAAAGTACAGTGAACATACAGTAGTAGTGTACAATTATTAACAGGATCAATGGAGATATTTACAATTGAGAGATGGCAACACAGTAAATATGAGAGCGTGACAATTGTAAGCATGGGGCCACATTTATCACTTTTGTGCGCCTAAGTGTAGTAGTTGCGCCTAAATTCTGGCGCACTGTTTTGCCAGAATTATCACAAGCTACAACCATCTGTGATAAGTATATTTTCTGCCTCTTATTAATCACTTTATTTTAAAAAAGTTTAGCCGCAATTTTGGCGCAGTTAAGGCGCAATGTTAGATTCAGGCAGTTACATGTGATCCTGCTACAAGCTCCTCTCTGCTTCTCCCACAGCCCAGAATGAAGATAACACTCACAGCAGCACCCAGGTGTGTGACACCCTGCACCCAGTGACCTCCTCAGCAGTGGCTTCTCCTTGGAGGGGATCCCCAATGCTGGTCTCGCTGACCCCTGTAATTCTGCACAATCCCCCTCAGACACGTGGCAGATTACATGGGGACACTTGTTGTAGGTATCTGCAACATTCTGCAAACTTCTGCAAACTTGTGCAAAGTTCTTTTTCTTTGCTGTGAGCTCAGCGTTTTGCAGAAGTTTGTAAAAGAAGGTGATGAACTGTAAATAGAGTCTGCAGCTCTGCCTGTAATGTATCTTTATCTGTTCCAGGTCTGGCTGAGCTCTGCTGCTAGAAATGAGCTGTTCTGCAAGGGTAGCTCAGTGCTTTCTTCTCAGATAACGCACCTGGGCTGGAGTGTTTTTGCGCCCGTTTTTGGCCTAAATGAAAACGTTGCAAGTGATGAATATCATTAGGCGCAGCAAAACATCTGGATTGGTAAGATAGATGAGGGAAAGCTGGTTTATTTTTGCTGCGAGTAGTTTGGCTTTAATCACAAAAATGGCGCAAAAAAACGGTGCGCCTGCACCCAGTGACCTCCTCAGCATGTGTTCTCCTGGAGGGGACCCCCAATGTGGTTCTCCTGCTGAACCCTGTAAATTCTCACCAATATCCCCCTCAGACACTGTGCAGAATACATGGGGGACATTGTTGTAGTACTGCCACTTCTGCAAACTTTCTCAAACCTTGTGCAAGTCTCTTTCTCTCTTGCTGTGAGTCAGCGTTTTGCAGAAGTTTTGTAAATAGAAGTGATGAACTGTAAATAGAGTCTGCAGCTCCTGCCTGTAATGTATATTTTATTGTTCCAGTGTCTGGCTGAAGCTCGGCTGACCTGAATGAGCTGTTCTGCAATAGGGGCTAGTGCTTTCTTCTCAGATAACCCACCTCGGTGATGTAGGTGATGTTTTTGCGGCCCGTTTTTGCCGCCTATGAAAACGTTGCAAGTGATGAATATCATTAGGCGCAGCAAAACATCTGGATTGGTAAGATAGATGAGGGAAAGCTGGTTATTTTTGCTGTGCATCTAGTTTGGCGTTTAATCACAAAAATGGCGCAAAAACGGTGCGCCTGAATGAAAAGGCGCAAAAACAACAGAAAAAACGAGTGATACATGTGGCCCATGGTATGTAAGGAACATAGGACAATGCAAAGTCACCTTGACATAGACCTGCTTGCAACAAATTCCTTAATAACAGTGTCATTAATTGCAACAATTCATTAAAGCGCCAGTGCCCACTCTGGTCTATGTCCTCAATTTACTCGGGGGGCAGGGGCTGGGGGACATTAAATGACCGGGGGCATAATTAGCTGGAGAACTATGGGGACATTAATTTAATTTCTGTGGGTATATGGACCATTGCTCTGAGGGAGGTGGGTGAAATATTACTTTATTCTAATCCAAAGAAAAAACAAGGTGGCACTCACCAACGTGACAAACTTTCTTTATTGGAGCGAGGTGCAGTACAGAGAAGAGCGGGGCCAGGCGACGGGCCGTTTCGCGCTAAGACGCGCTTTCTCAAGCCGTTGACGTCATCCGTCGGCGACTGCGCACAATATATGCACCACAGTCCGCCGGAGGCGTCAAGGCAACAGTAAACAACAGTGACGTGCAGGTAAGTATAAAAACATTACAGAGTTAAAACCAAAACAGCGTAATTCAGCAGTCTTATTACAGGGAGGACATTATACATAAGTAAAGTCGCGGAATAATATTAGAACGAACCACAATTAGTAGAAATATCATGTTATAACCTAAGTAGAGGTTTTTTCATAGCCAATATTGGCAGAGATAAAGAGACCTATAAGAAGACGCTAAAGTCATTCTTATCATTCATGCCCAAGGGGCCCATAGCATTAAACTTTATGATGTATTTGCTTTCTCGCTGCATCAAGGCTAGATCTCTGTTGCCTCCCAAAGGATCTGCTTTGACTTTTTCTATACCAGCAAATTTGAGAACATTAGGATTGCCATCATGAGAGGTTCTAACATGTTCAATTAGTCACGGGCATCCTTTACCAGAATGAACAGACAACTGGTGTTCCCTGAAACGCACTCCTAATCTGCGTATAGTTTTGCCAATATAGAAGAATCTGCATGGACAAAAAATTATATACACTACATGTGTGGTCTTACAGGAGATGAAAGAACTCACGTTTAGACTCTCTCCTCCAAAATGTATATGTTTAAGTTGACTATTGAAAGCACAAGCGATACAGCTGCCGCACTTGTAGTTGCCAATAGGTGTCTCACTTTCCAGCCAGGTAGAACGGGGGGTATGAAATCTACTTTTTACCAAAAAGTTTCTGATAGTCGGGGAGCGTCTAAATGCGACCATAGGTTTAGTGCTGGTAATTTCTTTTAACTGTGGATCCTGCCCTAATATACCCCAATTATTTCGGATGGCTTCACGGATAATCTTTTCGCATGGACTAAATTCGAATGAGAATGTGAATCTCTTTTTATTGTGTTTTTTATTACGATGGTATCCAGTTCTACCGCTTTGAGATTTTTCCAAAAGATCGTCTTGGGATAAGGTAGCCACCTTATCATATGCTTCTTGGAATAGTTCCGTGGGATAGCCCCTCGCTAATAGGCAATCTTTTAACTCCCCTGCCTGAATATTAAATTGTGTTTCTTCGTTATTTATTCTTTTAAGTAGTAACAGCTGGCTATATGGTAAGCTTTTTTTGGTGTGAGCTGGGTGAAAGCTCTGAAAATGTAACAGTGAGTTAGTGGCTGAGCTCTTTCTAAAGGTAATAGGAGGAGAGTTAAGAACCACTGCCTACTACTACTGGAACACACTATACAGCGTCTATAGGAGAGATAGTATATCAGCTTAGTCTGCTAGGAATCCTCCCTTCCCCCCTTCCCCCTCCTCCCCTTAGAACGCTGAGCTCAGCTATCAGGGCATTAGGGAGTATCAACTCCCCTTAGGTACGAGGGATATACGGATAGGGGGGCGCTGTACCAGGGTAGTTTCCAGTACTCACCATAGGACACTAGAGGTTCTGTTTGAATACGAATCCAATTTGTGGCTGCAATATATCTCTGCTGATAATTTTAAATCACAATGGTGGATGAAGTATCGTTTTTCCATTTTTAATACTACATGAATAAAAGTTAAATTTTAGTGACAAATGGGTATAGCTCGTCCTTACAGGACATTACTCTCTCTTTGTAAACAACCTTGTAGATAGTATCTTTCTTGTTCTTTAGGGTATCTTTATTGTTCTTCTTGTTGTTCCTGTTGTGGAATATTTTCTAAACCTACAAGTAAAAGTTTTAGAATTGAAGATATCCATTAGACCAAGGAACCTAATGTGCACCGTTAAGATGCCTGACAGAACGCCGTTGGCTAGGAATTTCTTCAGATGGCAGAGCTGGCACACCAGGCAGATGTTTGGATCTCCTATTCAGGTCCTTGGAGCTTCATTAACTTCTAAAGCTGCCATGGTGGCCCAGTAAAGGTACAAGGGCAAGGTTGCAGAAAGGTTTCAGGATTATTGTCCTTTCACAGTCCACACCATAGACCCTTTAGCTAGCGTTGCCTGTCTTCAGTACAAATACCCAAGGAGCATAGGTTAGTCCTTGGTTTATTTAGTAAACTCTACCACTTTCGAAAATATTCACTTGGTTAAGCCAGATAGAGGGGTCTTGCCTAGGTCTTGTCAACACATCTTGTGTTACAAAACACTTTTAAATTTAGCCAGTAGATGGCATTAGAACACAATACAATAACCCCTTACCGCCAATGTCTTTTTTCTTTCTACGTTTCATTTTTTGATCCAACCTTCAAAAATACATACCATTTTAATTTTTCTGTGTACAGAGCTGTATAAGTGTTTGTTTTCTGCTTAAAAATTGTCCTAGTATGAGTATTTAATAGTCCATGTAATGTACTGGGAAGCTCAAAGACGATGGGTCAGATTTACTTACCCGGTCCCGTCGTGATCCCGTGGTGCGTTGTCCGACGAGGATTCGGGCCGTGATTCACTAAGATCATTCCCCCGAGTTCCTACAGGTGTCGCTGCTGCGCTGAGGTCCGCTGAGCAAAATTGACCAAAAAAAACACATTTTCATTAATTTGTTATGGTCTCTGTATTTACAGCCTTTATTGTGAAGGAATAAAAGCTCCCTTTTATTCTGTGCAACAATACAATCACAGAGATACAAATTTTATGTAGATTTTTATTATGTATCAATACATTTTTTTTAAATGTACACCATATGTCATTAAAATAATGTTTTTGTTTTGCCATATTCTGACGCCCATAACTTTTTTACAATTTGGTGTATGAACCTGTGTACGGTGTAATTTCTACCATTTATAGGACTGTAATTTTTTTTTCAAAATTAAAATATTTGTTGCAAAATGGCTCAGACATTTGGGCATTCTTCACAATTACAGGGTGCACCACTAAAAATAATTGTTTTTATATTTTAACAGATCCTGGCAGGAAAGGAGATACCTAACATGTATATGTTTGTTTATTTTTAGTTCTAGGGAAATTTTAACTTTTAGGTTTATATAATTTTTTAAAAATGTTTAGCCTTTATTTTACTGTATTTTTAAGCCTGGTTACTCATACCATATTGTCATACCTTCATCAGTTTTGTAATGTCAATTTAATAACTATTATCTGATAATGAGAACCACTGTTGTTTTCACCTTTGACCTGCTGACCTCATCTTTCAGCTATACAGCAGCCAATTTATGAAGTACCTGCAGTGAAGATGGTAGCATATTTGGCCATCCTCCATCCACTAGTCTACAGTAGCATCGCTGGTATGTTTTTAGTTGCCATCCAGCCTTGTAGTCATATCTTAATGCATATTATTCTGTTATCATGTCTTCATCTCCTATTCCCAACCCATAGCTCCATGCTAATCATATATAGGACCTCACTGTTGTATTGTATGCACATTTCATGCACATTTATGTATTTGCATATCCTATTATATAGGAATTTGTTTAGAATTTCATGAAAACTTCGGTTCTGCAGGAATCCGAAGTTTACGGTGATTCGTGAGAACTAATTTTTTTTGCCTTTTATTAGCAGAATGGCCGCAAGCACAACGTGTTACATGGGGCAGAGAACCATGGGAAGAAGAAAGGAACACCTTCAATCATGTCTAGCTGCTTGTACTCAGTAGCTGATGGAGTGATTTTTGTTCAAAGTCCAGGGTGTCAATTTTTGGGGTTCTGTATTCCCCAAATTTCAATTCTTTTTTGTTGCTAAAGTAGATATCAATAAATCTGTGTAAAATCCGTGTAAAAAGTTGGTGGAGTGATTTTTTCTTTCTACGTTTCATTTTTGCTCCGTGACTCTGTGAGGCCAGAACTGCCGGTGTCATCAAGCAGTAGTGTGTTGATAAACAACACAAAGGTTCTCTAGTGGTTGACTAGGTCAACCACTTCCTCCCAAATTACATCTGACAACCCCAGCCAAGAGTCTGTGGGTTCCTCAGCTACAACCCTTAGTTGGCATGGCCCAGGAGTAGGTCAGTGGCCCTCAACCAGCCTCTGTCCTGTTCTTTTCCCTCAGCAAGAGATCTACTAGGTGGTGTAAGAGATTTTTATCTGGGGCTCAAACCCCTCATTGCAAGATGACTTTCAGATTAACTCATGTTCACAGACATGTTTATATTGTCCTAGCTACAGAATTTACTGAGAATTACTCCAAAAAGCTTCTTGCTAACCAAAACAAGATAAGGGGAAGAACAGGCCGAAGAACAATCATCTATAACAAGTGTCAAGGAGAAACTTTTACAGGCAGGTTACACAAAAATGGCTGAATCATGACATTAGCTGGACAGTGATCAGCATGACCCCCAGCTAAGAATTAAAATGGTTGCTTGATCTCCAAAATAGCCGCTGTTTGGTTCTCTTGGACCAAGATGGCCACTGTAGAGGAATATATCACTAACAGTGGTCTGGGCTCAGCGCAACTATACAGCGAGGACGAACTTTTTGAGTAAACTCAGCAGCTGCTTGGCAGTGAAAAGGTGGGGAAGACATCCACTGCTTTGTGCAGTAGGTGGGAAAGTAGAGATGTGGAGAGTGGCAAGGGAGGTTATGTTGCACTTGCAAGTAGTCAGGCTGTGCACAGTGAGACCATTAAGGAGAATAGCAGTGACAGGGAAACACAAATCGATGATGATGTAGCCAATTGCACTTGGGAGTCGAGTGAAGCAGGAGCTTCAATCATCATCGTTGGAAGAAGAGGGTGTCAGGTCCAAGTAAGCAGTGGCACAGGGGCTCAGCGAGGCAGCGGCGTTAGTAGTCACTCATTGCAGAGTGTTGGCGGTAAAATCACCAACTCGGTGAAGTGGCAGTTTTTTGTTAAGACACCAGAGGAGCCGAGCATGAGGGCAGAGAGTGAAACGTGGCCAGGCAGTTAACACCAGCTAGCACCACGGCCCTGTGTCCACACATGCAGAGTCACCATCCAATGGCCTGGGAGGAACGTGTCTCCATGTGGTGGTCCATCCTGCCGCCGTAGCAACAGCAGCAGCACCTAGTAGCACACATGCCATTTCAGCCAGGCAAGGCTCCAGCATCTCTGCCGAAGGGAGCTGTTTGTCTTCTACATCATCTCCTGGTTCAGATGCTCCTGCTCCTCACTACGCATGGTGCCAGCAGTCTTTGAACGAGGTGATTACAAAGAGTCAACTGTATTCGTCCAGCCATCCTAAGGTGCAGAAGCTTACCATGCTCCTGTCCAAGTTGTTGGTACTGCAGTCTCTCCCTTTCCAAGTCATGAACTTGGAGGAGCACCCTTCAGAGAACTAATGGCTTGTGCAGAAACGAGGTAGAGAGTTCCAAGCAGAAATTTCTTTTCCAAAAATGCAGTACCAGCCCTTCACAAATATATAGAAAAGAAGGTTGGCCAGTCCTTAAGTTGATCGGTTTCTTCAAAGGTGCACTGCAGCGCGGATGTGTGGAGCTGTAACTACGGTCAGGGCCAGTATATGTCCTTTATGGCCCACTGGGTGAATGTGCTTCCCGTCCAACCACTGCAACAACTACAACAGGAGATGCCACTTTCTCCTCCACATTGTCAAACTGCTGCTCCTGCGCCAATGTCCGCCTCCTCCTTCTCCACCACCACCTCAGCCTCCACATGTCTAAGTGCTGCTCCATCATACCAAATGTGCAGAGCACAGCAGTGTCATGCCATTCTACACCTGGTTTGCCTCGGAGAACAAAGTCACACAGGGCAAGGAACTGCTCTGCGTCATGCAAGAAGAAATCAATGTGTGGCTTTCTCTGTGAAAACTGCAAATAGGAACCATGGTGACAGACAATGGGAGGTACATGGTGTCCGCGCTCCACTGAGGAGGGATGGTCCATGGGCCCTGCATGGCACACGTGTTCAATCTGGTTGTCAAAAGGTTCCTGAAATCTTCCACTCATCTGCAAGACATGCACAGGAAACTGCGCATGCACTTCATCCATTCTTACAAAGCCAAGCACACCCTCCTCGAGTTGCAGTGGGAGAACAGGCTCCCCCAACATAGGCTGATATGCAATATTTCCACCCGTTGGAATTCCAGCCTCCATATGTTAGACCGCCTGTATGATCAGAGAAAAGCCATTAATGATTTTTTGATGATGCAAGCAGAACGGAGTACTCCCCTGTGTAACTTTGAGGCCACTTTGAGCCACTGGCAGCTCATGTGTGACACCTACCATTTGCTCAGGCCCTTTGAAGAGGCCACATTTTTTGTCAGTCGCCAGGACTACGGGATGAATAACGTCATTCCACTGCTTCATGTCCTGGAACAGATGCTGCAAAATCTGTCTGGTCAGGGCACTGGAGAAGTGGCGACTGCAGCTCATGGCTACATGAGTCCGGTGGGGGCTGAACTGGAGAAGGAGGACATTGGAGCACGAGCAGAGTCGGGTGAAATTAGTGGTTTTTCTACTCAGGTGACAGGAGAGGAGGAATAGGAGCATCCAGAGGAAGAAGAAGACGAGGCAGATGACCCAGAAGCGCCATGGCAGTATACAGTGGAGATGGAGGGAGTCCCGCAGAGTCACTTGCACAGATGTCCTGCAGCATGCTGCTTTGCCTAACTAGTGACAGCAGAATAGTCAACAGTCAATAGTCATAGGGATGAATTTTGGCTCTCCACCTCCTTGGACCCTCGCTACCGGTCCAAAATGGGTGACTTTTTTCCAGCTGCCCAGAGGGAGGAACAACTGGCGTACTATAGAGAAATACAGTGCAGACAATTGGCCGCTGCCTATGTGCGCCATTGTCCATCCTCTGTCAGGTCTGACTGGGGGATTCCTGGCAGTCATCGCTCACTTACTATTGCCACGGCTGCTGTGGGAGATAGGTGGGTAGGGGCAGTAGCAGCTCCATCAGCAGCAGCATAAGTCTGGAGTCCTTAATGAGCAGCTTCCTTCACCCGCCTAGTAAGGAGGGAGCCGCCACCAGCAGCAGTACATGGAGCAGACCCTGCACCAGCAGGTGGTGGCCTACTTGGACAACACTCTACCACCCCAGGTAGAGGATCCCCTGGACTACTGGGCAGCCAAACTTGATGTGTGGCTGCAACTTGCGGAGTTTACAGTAGAGAAGCTGTCCTGCCCGGCCAGTAGTGTGGCATCAGAGCGGGTGTTCAGTGCTGCGGGGGCCGTCATTACCCCAAGGAGAACTCGCTTGTCCACCCGTAAAGTGGAGAGGCTGACTTTTGTCAAGATGAATCAGGCGTGGATCGGCCAGGATTTCAACACACTAATGCCTAATGCATCAGATTAGATCAGCCATGATGCCTCCCCCAAACGTTGAGAAATGAGTCTGGATACTAACTACCTGCCTCAGCCACTACTTTGATGCTGCCACCCGCCTCATGCCACACATCTGCTGCCAGTTGCTGCATCTGCCTCCCACCATCTTTACCAGGGACTGGAATTGTCACCCACCTCCTCCACACTCATTGTGCCACTTTCTGACCTCCTGCTGCTGCTGCCGCCACCTCCACACTTTGTCATTGAGCCACTCTCTGACCTCCTGCTGCTGCTGCCGCCACCATCTCCACACTCTGTCATTCTGCCACTCTGTGGCCTACGATGTTGCTGCCACCTCCATTATTTGTCATTGGGCCACTCTGGGGCCTACTCATTCTGCTGCCAAGTGACCGCTGTCTCCCTGGAACACCCTGTGATTTCCTTAATGCTGTTTTCACCATCCACCACTCTATGACGTTGCCACTATGTTTGGTTTTCCCCTTTATTTCATCAGTCAGAAGGAATGAAAAGCTTCAGGATTGAAACAGGAGTGTATACAGAACATAGAGGACATGCAAATATCCCATTTAATGTTCATCTATTTTGGATCAACTCTTGTTTGTTTTTGGCTTTAGCAATACTGATGGATGATTGACCGTTTTAAAGCTGACACTGAGGGATGAAAAGAAGGGCAAAATGATCAGTGACGTCAATGCAAAATTACTGCCGACACCCTCTCCTCTCTTTTGAGGGGTTTCTACATGTATCAGCGTTTAACAGAACAGGTTCTGTCGTAATCTATGGAATCATCTGATGTAAAAAGAGTGTTAAAGTGGGATCTTGACCCTCAGCTCCATCCTTTCGAGCTGGCACAGATGTTACCTTGTCAGGTTTCGTTCCCGCTTCACTTATTTGGTCAAGTTGGCCTCTGTAAGTGCCCATGGAATTGAAGCGGTTCTAAGAGAGATGACTGTCATGTGCATGTCATACTTAAACACAGCATTGTTTGAAGTTCAAACCACGCTCCCTATGCATACTTGAGCATGGCACAACATTCTACAACACCCTACAGTCACTCTGCTGCCAGGAAATATGTGAATTTAATGTTATTCACCATGATTCAATTCAGGTCGAAACAAATTTTGTCAGAAAATTTGTTGAACTCGACGAATCCAATTTTTGGAAAAATTCGCCCATCTCTAATTATAGTGTGTTACTACATGTCTATATGCATTACTGAGTGCACTATCTTTCTGTTCCCAGTTTTACCATACCCTACAATAAAAGTCGAATTGGACATCACTCCAGAATTAAAGAGGTACTAGGGGGGAGTTTAGCTGCCTGTCACATAATAAGGACAGAACATATATACTGTATTACAATTGTATGGCCATTTTCCAGCTGATCTTTATCAGTCTGTTTTAGAAAGATTCCTAACTGTCATATCGCCACCCCCTGTAGCAGCATGATGCAATCTTGCATTTTTTGCAATAATTTATGACTAATCCCCATGTTCGTGTAAATGTACCCTTGTTGGTAAAGAAACAGACTGCAATGTGTCCCTTAGTTACAATGCTACGTTGCTACGGCTCTTTCTCTGGCTGTAGTTTGCTATGTGCAGTAGATTCAAACATCAAGCTGAAAGTAATGGAGTAAATCCTCACTTCTTGAGCTGTTTCCACACACATGGGGAGATTAGATGTGTGCTTAGGCAACCTCTCCTCCATATGGTCAATACAACCACACCGATCCATGAAGGTAAGCCACCACACCACAATGCCAGGACTATTTATGGACATGTTAAGTGTGTATGCCAGGAAAACATATCCATAGACATATACTAGCAGACGGGGGCATCGCTGTCTGCTCAGTAGAAGTCACGTCCGGAATAGAACACTACACTTCCAGGCGCTACCTGGTTTAAGAAGCTGGTGACAGATTTGTACTGGATTTCCTATAAGTAAAGCCTGTGGGAGTCTATATCACTGATTAACAATTTCACAGAATCTCAAAAGCTTGTAAAACTGCTAAAGAGGGGTCTTTGCACCCAGGTCACATCACTTCTCTGATCTATGCACTTTTTACACTCTCATTCCCGATCCTTGTCCTTTCTTCACAGTCATTTCTGGTCTTTTCAACAAGTACATTTACAGAACAATCAAAGCAACACGCACACAGTGTTCCACCACTAAAAGCTCTGCAAAATAACAAAGCTGAAAAGAGACTTTTTAGAGACCAAAATTACTTGTTTCTTGCTTGATTAGTAGAAAATGTATCTAAATTCCCAGAGGGTAAGATGTTCTGAGAACTGTTTTCCTCGTTGTTCCAAAGAGGTTTCAAGAAATTAATACAAGTGAACTGAATTTTTGCCCTCATTACCAACACCATATATACATATATTAGTCCAGATTGCCAAGCAAGTCACTATGATATAAGATATGAGATTTATTAAAAGTCTTAGAGAACAAAAATGTTCTAGCTGATCATGGTAACCAATAACAGTTCAAAAAAAAACTTTGATTAATAAAAATGTATATGAAACTAAATAAATTATAGATTTGATATTGTTGTAACCAGAACATCCTATGAAATACAGTAAAAAAAATATTTAACCACTTAAAGGGAACCTGTCATCAGAAATTGACCTTAATAAACCACTTCCAGTATTTTGACAAGAAGTTGAACAACTCCTAGATAGTGACTCTTTCATGGCCCCGGTTGATGGAATCATGCAGAAAATGAACTTTGAAGTGAAATGTAAGTTTTGTTACATAAAGTCATGGAGGCGGAGAGTTTAACACAGAAGTCAAGCTCTCTCTGCCTCTGAACACCTCCTGCCATGTGATTGACATCATTTGCGAGACTTCAGGAGATCTCATCAATGATTCAATTATAGTGAAGGGGGGGGGGTTCTAAGGCAGGGAAAGCTTGACTTCAGTGTTAAGCTCTCTCCCTCCCTGACTTCACAAAACCGATTTACATCTCCCTTTAAAGTTGATTTTCTGGATGATGCCACCACACTAGACCATGAAAGAAATATAATCTAGAAGCTGTTCAGCTGTTTGACAACATACGGGTAGTGGTTTATTATGCCAATTCCTAATGACATGTCCCCTTTAAAGGAAACCTACCACTGCCCGCATGATGAAATCATGCGAGCAGACCACCCAGTAGGCTACTTAATGCTGATGCCGGCACATAGTTTTGTTAGGCTCGGCGAACTTTAGTTTAGCTAAAAAAACTATTTTCTTACATATTTAAATGAGCCCTCCGGTGCTACCCTGCGTCATTTTCGGGCTGGCGATGGCTTCCGATGTTTAATTATTCCTGCCTCCTTAATATTACCCGTCCTCCTTCAGGTGCCGAGAGCCGTGACGTCACCAAGCTCTCGGCACCTATCGCGCAAGCGCAGACACTAAGTCTCGCACAGCCGGCCGGCGATAGGTGCCAAGAGCTTGGTGACGTCACGGAGGAATAATTAAACATCGGAAGCCATCGCCAGCCTGAAGATGACGCAGGGTAGCACCGGAGGGCTCATTTAAATATGTAAGAAAATAGTTTTTTTAGCTAAACTAAAGTTCGCCGAGCCTAACAAAACTATGTGCCGGCTTCAGCATTAAGTAGCCTACCACATGATTTGCTCGCATGATTTCATCATGCGAGCAGTGGTAGGTTTCCTTTAAGGAAGAACTTTTTTTTTCTTGTTTTTCCACTCTCCACCTTCAAAAATCTATAACATTTTTATTTTTCAGTGTACAGAGCTGTGTAAGGGCTTATTTGCTGCATAACAAATTTTACTTCTCAGTGACATTATTTATTTTTCTATGCATTGTACTGGGAAGCTGAAAAAAATTCCAAATGTGGTAAAATTGGCAAAAAAATTCACACATTTGCATTGCTTTTTTGTGGGCTCAGTTTTTACGACTTTCACCGTGCGCGCCAAATGATACATCTAATTTATTCTTTGGTTCAGTATCATCACGGTGATACCAAATTTATATGTCTTATTATGTTTTCATACATTTTTAAAAATTAAAAGAATGTGTACAAAAAAAACAAAAATTGACATCTTCTGACCCTTATAACTTTTTCATACTTTGGTAAGGTGTCATTTTTTGCAAGATGAACCTTCTTCTTCATTCATGTCATTTTAAGGACCTTTTGATTACATGTTTTATGTGATGTAAAAGTATGTGGTGTAAAAGTATCAGTTTACACATTTTGGCGCTGTTTTCCGTTATGGGGTTCACAGCTGGGAATAACCGTTTTTATGTTTTGATAGGTTGAACGTTTCGAGATGGGTGGATATCTAACATTTTTGATATTTTTACTATTTATTACATTTTATATTGGTTCTAAGGAAGGGGGGTTGATTTGAATTTTTAGGTTTTTTTTATTTTTTGAACTTTTTTCTATTATTATTTAGACTCTATAGGGTATATTAACGCTAGATGTTCTGATAGTTTCTACCATATACTGCAATACTCCTGTATTGCAGTATTTGGCATGTTTACACAGCACTCATTACAATGAGCCACTGGCTCATTGTAACAAAACTGCAAATACCATGTGCAGGCGTCCGGACGGGGGCGTGCAGCTATGAGGAGGAGGGTAGGTGGAGAAAAGAGGCTACTGGGGTGTGGAGTAGCCGCAACGTGTAGCCTCATGTCCGGCTACTCCACGCCCCAGTAGTGGCTTTAGAAAATTTACATATTAGGGTATTAAAGATTTTAAAAAGATAGCATGGACGTGAGGATTAGCTCTAAAAAGGGCTATTTTCACGTCCCATACATCCACCTAGCACCTGTTCTACCTTTATATGTAGAATCATGTTGGTAGGTTCCCTTTAAGTTTTTTTTTTCTAGTTATCAATATCACATTTCAAATCCTGGTATGGAAACAACCAGCACAGAGCTTGTCATAGTGGTACTGAGTGACTCCTCTTGCAATCCCAGGCCGCCCAGGACGTGCTGCGCTCAGCACTATTTAAAAGTGATGCATCCTAGGATGCAGAGATCCGTGGTCAAGGGATCATTGAAAGGTCAGATACTCCGCTTTTCTTTTAAGACAAAAGGTGTTGATGTATGAATTGCTTTTTCTTATCTAAAATCTCAGAATTTACGTTAAATTGATGTGTTGACACTTAGCAATGAATAAGTCAGTTTTTGGGGACAGTCATGAAGGCAACTTTTCTACAACCCTAGAAATGCCTGTCAATTAACCTATATAATTGGTGCTTAGACACTGTATCATCCATTGCTGGAGCTAAATCTACATGTACATGATTTATTTTTATTGCACCAATTACAGTAGTTTTAATGAAGATTTCCTTTGTCTATGTGAAGACAAAGCCAACGTTACTGTATAGCTACAGAAGTTAACTGACCAGAATTTATTGTTTTATTTATCAACAAGAGAGAATAATTTTGGCATAATGGCCGTCATGAATGTGTTTATTTGAGTCAGCAGTTACTTCCCAGCACATCAGCCACTGTGCACGGACAGCATAGTGCTATACAGTCTGAACATTTACCAGCTGTATATCTGTGTAGAATTTACACTTTCAGTTTATTTGTTATTCCAGCTCTCAAAACAGAATAACATTTCAGTATATCAATCACATAGGTTGTAGGCTCTTGAGCCCTTGGACCTATTGTTTCATCTGATGACCATGTTATCAATCTATAATGTGTTATTTGGTTTTATATGTTCTCCATGATATGTAAAGCGTTGTGGTATATGACAGCTTTATTAACATATGATATAAGTTCCAAAAGATATCCAGAGACCGGAAAGTCATTTCATATCCTTATGATATACCGTCAGTCTGATGGGAAAATACACTTAACCCAGGTGGCAGTGGCATATGTTTATGTATATGTAATTTCTAGTGGATGCAACTTTAGAATCTTTCTGTTGCTTTTGATAGGTCAAATAAAGTCACCTTCTTGAGATTAAAAAGTATCACAATGGCTAACTGAAGCATAAGATGTTACAAGAAAGCTTTCGGGACAGCTTAGGTCCCTTCATCAGGCATGGAATAACAGGCATGTTGTAACAATAACAAAGTTGAGACAAAAGGTCCATAATTAGATGACTTGGGCAGTGCAATGGTTTATTGCCTCCAAGTTAATGACTCTGAGTCTCTGATGACCCATTATCTCAGCATAACATTTATTATGGATTGTATTGGGTCATGATTCCCTTTGATAAATTGAGTCCTGTGTGGAGGGTGTCAAAGAGGGTAATAAACTTGTCTCTCATTTTGTGACCGGAAATTGCCCTTTAACCCCATAGGGCAATAAGACATACCCTTACGTCTTGTTGCACATGGGGGAGTACGCGGAGGGTTTACAGGATGAGCCCTCTTCATACTTACCAGGCGTTTGCTTCAAAATGAAGCACCGATCGTGGGTGTTAAACCTTTGATCGCCCCCTTAACGAGCCGTGGGAGCCGCCATCTTGGCTCCAATCGTCGCTCCCCGTGACGTCATCGGGGAGCAGCGATCCGTTGCCATGACAGCCTCGGGTCATGACAGCCTCTAGGCCAGTGATGGCGAACCTTTTAGAGACCGAGTGCCCAAACTACCACCTAGATCGACTTATTTATTGCAAAGTGTCAATACAGAAATTTAATTTGTGATTTATACTCCCTGCTCTGTCACAGCTTTCATTGATAACGGCACCTGAGGACACCAATAAAGCAGGAAATAGAAGAAATTTGGATGATCATTGTAGCTTCCCTTAGAGTCCCATAAACAGGAAGAATTGTCAGGGCCAGAGCAGGAGCTACAATGATAATCCAGATCTGTCCACATCTTCCCACTCCTCCAGTGGTCCCAAGTAGCGCTGTCACTTTAAAATAGCTCTGTGCACAGCAAGTCCTGGGATGTCTGGGACTGCAGGAAGATACGTGGAGTCCTCTCTGGTGATGGCCTGAGTGCCCACAGAAAGGGCTCCGAGTGCCACCTCTGGCACCAGTGCCATAGGTTCGCCACCACTGCTCTAGGCTGTTACAATGTGCGATTTGCACATTATAATAGATGGTGTGCAAAATTCCCATATACTGTCATACTGTAGTATGGCAGTATATGGTAGGATCAATCAGACAACCTAGGGTTAAAGTACCCTAGGGAGTCTGAAAAATACTAAAAAAAATAAAAATAAAAAAAGGAAAAAAAATTATATTGAAAAAAACAAAAAATTCAAATCACCCCTCTTTCCCTAGAAGTCATATAAATATAAATAAACAGTAAAAATCATAAACACATTAGGTATCGCTGCGTCCAAAAATGTACGATCTATCAAAATATAATAACTGTTTTTCACTGCGCCCAAAGTCGCAAATGGCATTTTTTTTGCCATTTTGAAAAATATAAAAAATTCTATAAAAAGTGATTAAAAGGTCGTACAGTCCTAAAAATAGAAGAAAAATAGAATAGAATTGAAAACGTCATCAAAAGTCACAAAAAATTACTCGAATACGGCAAAATGAGGAATTTTTTTTTTTGCACAGGAGGATTTAATTTTTGCAAATGTATGAAAACAGTATAAAACCTATACAAATTCGGTATCCCCGTGATCATACTAACCCAATGAATGAAGTAGACCTGTAATTTGGAGCGAACAGTGAAAGCCGTAAAATCCAAGCCCACAAGAAATGGCGCAAATGTGTTTTTTCATCATATTCATTGCATTCAGATTTTTTTCCCACTTTCCAGTATACAGCATAGAATATTTAATACCACCACTATGAAGTGCAATTTTTTACGCAGAAAACAAGCCCATACACAGCTCTTTACATGGAAAAATAAAAAAGTTATAGATTTTTGAAGTTGGGGAGTGAAAAATAAAGACGCAAAAATGAAAAAGGACTTGGTCCTTAAGTGGTTAATACTAGAACCTTCATATCCAGGGTGTTATAGCCAGGACTGCAGAAGTGTTTTGCCACAGGTAGATGTTTTTACTCCTCTTTTATTGTGTGGGGATGAGACCTCATCCAGGTTCTAAGTTTTTGTCCTGTCTCTCCAACATAAAGGCCACCCCCACAGGACATTTTGTGCAAACACTCAGGTAGATCACATTAGAAGTGGAACATGAGAATGTGGCCAGGATGTCATATTCGTGGTGTGTGTTGAGGCTCTGCATCCAGTCTATAGAATCTTTCTGATGCAATGATTGCAGTGGGAGCACAACTATAACAATGCTGACCATGGTACCTTGTCAGAACTTACTTATTGCTCTGAATGGGATCAGATTTCAGGCTTTTGTGCTTGTAAACCACACCCCCGGGCTGTGATTGATAGCTTCCTTTCAGGATCTTTCTTCAGGGAAAGCTGAGCATGAGTTTGGACTTGTTTTGTGTGCAGCTCTGGCTTGAGTGATGGAAGGCTGAACTAGTCAGTGCTGGGGGCAGTGTCCATTACTGCCTTTCTATTCTACCCAGTTACTTCAGAGGGTGCTGGTTATTGCAGTCATACCCCTTGCCTGTGCTATTGCTATCCTTGCTATTCTGTGTATCCAACTTCAGTAACGTTTTATCGACCATCTATTGCTTTTTTTATTCTGTACCTTTTTCTGTTATGTTGGTTTTGACCCGGTTCCATTTGACTCCGCTTGTCTGTCTATATTCTGTTGTGTGTCCCTCTGTGTCTTGTTTTTCCTGGTGTGACCCTGCATTCCCTGTCTCAGGCTAGTGCTTGTTATTGGCTCAACATTTTTCTGTGTACAAGTGTGAACTCTGGTCTATATCTGATTTCCTGTTACCTGTCCACTCCACCATCCAGCAGCTGCCAGACGAAGTAGGGCCTTCCCTTTCACCTTGTAGGGTTTTTCAGGGTCCATTAGTTAGGTTCCTAAGTGTTGGTTTGCCCTTGTCAGGGCAGTTTTATCTGCTATAAGCACAGCCATAGCCTGCAGGGACATCCCCGGGTTCGTTCACCACCACTTACCCAGTCTGGCAGCTAGTGCCAAGTTTAATTCTGGTTGCGCTGTTGCTGGACAGGATTATGACAGTATCGTATTGAATATGTTTTGCTTCTTGTTTCAGCCCATAGCGGCCACATCATCAAAACCATTAGACCAATAGGTGGGGCTCCATTCAATAACCATTTAACACTCACCCCAACATCAAAAAGGAAATTGCTTGCTCAGAAATTGAAGCTTTCCAGTACATCCTAGAACTTCTTTTACATGCTCTAAAATCACAATTAGTGTAAGGTTTTTTAAATATTTCTAAATTACCCAAGTATTGCAAAATTTTAACCATTTACCTTTCCTTTTTGAATAAGAAAAATGTAAACAGAAATAAACATAACTGGTTTTACCACATTCATATGTCCCCTATCTATACGGTTATCCTGCATGGCGAGCGATTTAAGAAAAATCACACCACAGCAGTATTAAGAAAAACTGCAACTCCTCCCCAAAAAATAAAACTTTTATGAAGCTCCATTAACAGGAAAATGAAAGAGACAGCAGAAAATGGCAATGTAAAATAAATTATCTTAACATTTTTAATTTTAAATATTTGTAAAGCAAGACAATACATATTTGTTATTGGCGTAGTTACACTTACAAAATAGAATTTTTTGTTTTCATAGAATATGTAAAAAAATCCAAAAAGCTTTGGTGGTATTGTTTTCATTATTGAACCCCCACGTTATATTTCACTAAACATCCCTAAATATGAATGTCAGCTTTAAAAATACTCATTCACGTTGCATTGGACTTCCCTTAGCAACCCCAAGCGCAGATTTTTGCCCACTGGAAGTAAAAACTAAAGTTTCTTATACAATTGCAGCAAGCAGAGACCTAAAAGCAAGATGTGTTATAACTTTTCATTTTACAAACAATATCAATTATTTGCTGGACACCCCCTTTAATATATACAATAGATGGGTCATGTCATGTGAACAACCACTTTCATTGGCCACCAAGGGCAATGCTGAAATTTCTAGCAGTATAGTGGTGGGAGATAATACAGTCAAGGCTTAGTATAAAAATACTTATATGGTTGCATCACATATAGAGCCAAAGACAAGTAAATATGTTACTAGGATTGTTATATACCAGAAATGAGCTGTTTCTCAGCATGGACAATTGAAATTGTGTCTAAATTCCCAGAAAGGACGGAATTATCTTGATTAAATGTGGCAAAACACATATAAATTAGATTTTTTTCTCTGTGTGTAATTTTGTAAACATAAAGAATTGTGAAAACCATCTCCAATAACTTCAAATCTCCCTGACCAGTCCACTGCTGAGATATGATTCTTCATTATCGGGGCATACCGTTCTTACTAAGTGGTTTGCAACAATAGGAATGACTTTCTATGTAGAACACAATCTCCGCTTACAGTTAAGGATAAGTAGAGCCGTGCACATTCGGTACCACAGCTTATAGCAGTAATGATTACAAAACATTTGCAGTATTTTCTATTGTCATCAACATTTTCTTTTGTTCCAGTGAGAGAATGGTTAGGCCAGATCGTGAAAGAGATCGACTCAATAAAAGCATTTGGATGTGAAAGATGGAGGCGTTCTGCTTATACCTAAAGTGTTGCGCTTTTAACAATAACTGCCTCTCTGGCATGTACACTGGAGAACAAAATCAGAGAACAATAGAAGAACAAAATCAGAGAATAATACACAAATTCCTAAATGTCACGGTCATTGGGGGTCATTTACTAAGGGCTCGATTCGCGTTTTCCCGATGTGTTCCCCGAATATTTCCGATTTGCGCCGATTTCCCCTGAATTGCCCCGGGATTTTGGCGCACGCGTTCGGATTGTGGCCCATCGGCGCTGGCATGCACGTGACGGAAATCGGGGGGCGTGGCCGAACGAAAATCCGACGGATTCGGAAAAACCGCCGCATTTTTAAAAAAAAATCTGTCGCGGAGCTTGCACTTATCTTCACTCAGCCCGGCTCGGTGAACTCCAGTGCGTTCCGATGCTTTTCAGCGCAGCAGCGCCACCTGGTGGACGGCGGAGGAACTACCTTAGTGAATCCCGGCCGGACCCGAATCCAGCGCAGGGAACGCGCCGCTGGATCACAAATGGACCGGGTAAGTAAATCTGTCCCATTGTGAAGTCCTATGTGACTATATCCTAACATGAGCAGTATTTTTTAAATTGTAGATATTCTAAAGCACAGAATAAAAATGTGAATGTAATAGACACTGATCACAATTAGAGAAAAGTTTCAGATACCTGAAAGTTATTGGTGTTAATCTGGCACCAGCTGCCAACTTCCTTAATTATCTGACAAACCCTATTTAACTGACAGGTAACTTTCCAGTTTTCATTGACTTTGCAAAAATGGTGTGCCGTTCCAAAGTGACTAAAACCCTCTGGCACCAGGTTGTCCAGACCAAGACCAAAGGGGTGACCTTAAATGCCATAACAAGACAAGTTGGTTGTTACAAGTCTTTGATTTCTAGAATATTGCATCTTTATAACATCACAGACTCATTTAAGTCCCCTAAAAAGGCTGGTCGCAGCACTAAGGACAAATGCAAGAGAGGACATGATAATGCAGAGAATCTCCATGGGTAATCATTTCAACACTGCAGGTAGAATTGCTCGCCAGTTCAGCACTGAACAGGGTAAGGATTTTTCTCATCATACAGTGTATCAATGTTTAAGAGAATTTGGATTGAAAGCCCATTCTGCAGTTGACCAAACCTCTCACTAGTAGAAGTAATCAAAAGGCTACACTCAACCTTTGCTGAGGAACATGTTGTGTAGATAGAGTAGTGGTTCACCGTTCATTTTAGTAATAAAAACAAGTTTATTAATTTGTAACTGTTTGGAAACATTGGGGCAAATTTACTTATCCGGTCCATTCGCGATCCAGCGGCGCGTTCTCTGCGGTGGATTCGGGTCCGGCCGGGATTCACTACGGCAGTTCCTCTGATGTCCACCAGGTGGCGCTGCTGCGCTGAAGTTCCCCGGAATGCACTGATCTTCACCAAGCCGGACCGGCGCGAGTCCAGCACCACTTTTTTTTTTTTAAATGTGGTGGTTTTTCTGAATCCGTCGGGGTTTTTTACGGCCACACCCCCCGATTTCCGTCGCGTGCATGGCGGCGCGATGCGCCACAATCGACAACGATCTTGCAACGGTATGTGTCCTAAGTAGTGTCCTTTTGTGTATTAAGAATTCACATCGTGCCATCACATACATCCGCATAACCAGTCAAACTCTCAATTCCATCAAGAATTTCCCGTGACTATTTCCAGGGATAATTCTAGCCTTTTTGCTGCCTGATATGAAACTTGAAAATGCTGCCCCCTTCCCTGACGCGTGCCCGATGATGCTAGTTAGTGACGTTAGTTCAAATAGTGCCATACAGGTGATGATCTGCTCCATCACTAAGAGGACGCCTAAAAATACCACAGTCACTTACAGTATAATGGAGCATGTTCCTAATATATGTTATCCTCACAACATAACTTAACCCACATAAAACATCCTTTGTATAGTCGTCCGAATAAATTCTTGTATATACAGCAGCCACAATTTATTAGGTGCCCTAATTTAGCCTCCCCCCAGTAGTACACATCCTCCCCCAAGTATATGTGTGATGACGTTATCACGCACACTGGCCTGTGTCCTGCAGAGTGGTGCACACAGGCGTCATGTGCTAACACACTTGCAATTATTTAGCCCATTCCGCCACCATCACTCAAGTGCGGTGTGAAGGGGGGTGGGGGGTGCGAGGTGTTACTGTCCCCTTGCCTGCGCACTCGCTGCAGCCGGCGACTTTTTCCCATGTGATAAGCCGCCAATTGTGTCTATTTCGACACCAGGCAGGGCCTGGTTTAGAAATAAATGCTGTGCGGCACCCCACGGATACAATGATAAATATGCACCCCGCCGTTGTATGTTAAATATCCCCCAATAATTCACACCTTGGTTAAAAACTACTGTACTTCTAGCCTGGAATTATCCTGTCTTTCTTAGTATTCCTACACAGTATAATACCTAGATTAATGGCTCTGTTCCCCTCTCATTGGTCCCACCATTATTGGACCCCCCTCTCTGCTCCACTTATTATGGCCCCACTTCTGCTTCCCCTTCTTATTGTGCCCCCCTCTCTTATTGTGCATCTTTATGGGTGCCCCCCTTTATTGTGTCCCTTTTCCGCCCCCTGTCTTATTGTGCATCTTTTTCTGCACTTGCCCTTTATTGTGCCCCCTTCTCTGCCCCCCCCTCCTTTATCTGTGCCTCCCTTTATTGTGCCCCCTTCTATGTCCTCCCTCCTATTGTGCATCTTTATCTGTGCCCCCCTTTATTGTGCCGCCTTCTCTGCCCCCTCCTATCATACATCTTTATTGGTGCCCCCCCTTTATTGTGCCCCTTTTTCAGTCTCCCTCCTATTGCGCATCTTTATCTGTGCCCCAACCATAATTGGTCCCCCTCCCCTGCTCCACATCTCATGGACTTTTCATCATTCCTACGCTGCTGTTGTGGCTGAAAGAGAGTGTCAGAGATGGTCACTGAAAGAGAGTGTCAGGACGGCCACTGAAAGAGAGTGTCAGAGACGGCCACTGAGGCGGTCAGAAGCGGCCACTAAGAGAGACGGTCAGAGGTGGCCTCTAAGAGAGACAATCAGAGGTGGCCACTGAGAGAGACAGTCATAGAGAGATAGTTACATATAAAATATTTTTCGTTAATCCATTCTATTTTGTTATAGCTAAGAGCAGTTATTTACTATCCCAGGGGACGCCTGGATCTAAAATGCAAAAATATTGTTTCAAACTGTTACTGTTACTGTCCTTCTCTGGTTCTCAGCACCAGAGTTAATGGGCAGGTCTTTCTCTTTCTTCTTAGGGGTTTATCTCTCAGCCAGGTGCACACAGCAGCACATCCACTCCTGTCATTCCCATCTCCTCTGACCTATCACACTAGAACACTTCCTCTTCTTGTCTCTTCTAAAATCTCTTCCTCTGTACTCTGATGCCATCTACTGGACAAAGAGTCACACTGCAGTCCCTTGTTACAAACCAAGTGTGATTAAATTATTTCTATACAATCTCATAATGGAAAGCTACCACCAGATTCTATATTTATTAACCATTATACCACATATTAATCCTTCAGCATGACTGCAGCTATATGTTTATTTGAAGCATTGCTGTGCTATTTTAGACATAAAATTAAGTTTTATTTTTATATGAATGAAGCATGAAGTCCTTCTGGGGTGTCACCAGAGCCACTCTGAGCCCTGTTCCGAGATTTCAATAGACAGCAAGAGGTCATAAGTACCGAGGAAGCAAGGAGGCGGTTACAAGTCATTCAGGGGCCCTGTGACAACCAGAGAACTTGGAGACTAGTGGGGCTCTGGTGACACCCCCGAAAGCACTTGTTCATCATTTACATAAAAGTACTACTAAATTTTCTCACTAAATTAGCACAGCAGCACTAGTAATAAACATATAACTTTATTCATGCTGCAGGGAGCTACCTAGCAGCATGAATGGTCAATAAAGATAGGATCCTGTGGTAGATTTCTTTTAACAAGCTAGAAAAACTCTTAACAGACTACAACTTAGGCCACCTGTACTACTTGTCCGTACTTGTGGGCTGTGTGTAATTCGTATACTGATTATTGGATGAATATACAACCAGTATAATTCTTAAATGTTTAGCTGAAAAAAGTGTTGCTACACATACAAACATATAATGTAGTATTGAGTAAAATAAAATATACAGTGAGTGGGTGGGGAATTTCCCTCAGTAGTTAGTCACACATCCATTTGCAGTGTTGATATTAACAATTTTACCTACAAAGGTTTTATATGAAAAACAAAACTGCAGTGACCTGTAGGAATTATGGACTATCATATAGCGGAAAGAATGCCAGCTCACCTTCCTTTTGAGCGACCGGACCCGGCACGGGCCAACCCTCTGCTGGGGTATAAGAGAAACTGTAGAAAGCAATTGACGGTCCAGCCAGGATTCTCGGTCCAAAAAACTTTCTTTATTTGAGCATAAATAGCAGTGACAAATCCACTCAGAAAGACGGTGGTCGCCTACGCGTTTCAGACAGTCTACCTGTCCTTAATCATGGCTAACAAACAATGGAAAGACATACATTTTATACATGGATAAACCCCTCCCTAGGTCTCAACTACCAATGAAAACTTAGTTCCGTTAACTCCTTCCAAGAGGTCTTAGACTAAAGAAAATCCCGTCCATCATTTATTCAGAAGAATTCATCTCCAATTGGAATAATACTTTGTCGGAATGTTCCTGCAAATTAATGAACCTTATCGTAGAATGTGAAGAGACCAAACTACAGGAACTACAGACGAATATTAATTCAACAAAAGCTCTTATTAAAGAGAGATGCACGGAGGAACAATACAGTGCACACCTACAGACAATAGATCAACATATCATTGCCCTCGAGGAAAAAATTGCCGAAGGCAAGAAAATCAAATTTAGACGGGATGAATTCGACTACCAAAATCAACAGGTTTATGAGTGGGGTCGTTGGGAGAGACCACCGCACACCCCTCGTTCAATCCTGAAGAAATCCCATCATAAATACAAACATGACAGGACTCAAAAAGTGGGTTTTCTGTCCTCCGACCAGGACTCATCAGAATATTACACCCAAGAATCAGAGTCGGAACCTAGCACCAGCACTCCAAAACGCCCATCCTATTATAAAAAGAAAAGATCCAAGAAACCGATGAAGAATGGCGAGACAAGTACGAATACTACAGAAAACAATAAAAACAATAAGAAACTACCATCAAAAAACGCAGAGGGGGGCGTAAACACCGGAGAAGAAAATGGCATCCCTTCGAGAACTCTGAGGAGCAAAAAAACATAACCAATAAATTGGACGTAATCAATCTATCAAACCGAACCCTGACACCTAACCAAGTTGAGCTATTATCACTAGGATTGAACTTTGTCCCAAATAGAGACTTTGATGTGTATTCCACTGTCTGCAATATTAACAAATTTATAAGGGATCTAACGGTCAAACGTCATTTTCATAATCACGAGGGAGAACATACAACACCCACCATTGAGTGTCATGTGAGTAATAACGAATTTGTACCCTTTAATTTTACTGATCAAAATGTACTGTTAAATCTGATGTCTTTGGAAGATGATTTATGTGGTCAGGCGTCTGTAGATGTATTTAGAGATTTTAAAATCAAAAACCCCAACTTTTATCCTGTCAGCTCTCAAGCGGACTGCATGAATTTATTTCAAGAGAGGGTCGAACGTG
Organism: Engystomops pustulosus; assembly: GCA_019512145.1. Taxonomy (NCBI): domain Eukaryota; kingdom Metazoa; phylum Chordata; class Amphibia; order Anura; family Leptodactylidae; genus Engystomops; species Engystomops pustulosus. The sequence goes on from CM033641.1 coordinate 86,793,251, forward strand.
ATCTGAGGAGCCTTAAAAACTCCACTTATCAGACCAAATCCAACCTCTCTCCTCCTTTGGAGCATGCATTACGCGAAATCAAGACCTGGCATGATACAATAATCAAAATGTCAGATAAGGGGGGTTCAGTCGTAATAATGGACAAAACCCTTTATAAAGAACAAGTTCTATCACTGCTAAATGACAAATGTACATATCGCTTCTGCTGGTGCCAGCAGCGTTCTCCGACCCCCGGCGCGTATCCGCGCAAACTCCACCTCTCGTCCCGGGCAGCGGCTGCTAAGATCTCGCGCTGTCTAGGAGTTGTTTTCGGAACTGCTGGGACTTGTGTACCTCTGCATGATGCCTGGTTGTTCTGCACCATGAGGGGTTAATTCCCAGAAGCTGTCCAGCTCCTATCAGGTTATGGAGGTGGAGTTCTGGCTGCATAAATTGCAGCTTCACTAGTCACCTGTGCCAGTGTTTGAAATCCCTTCTCCACTCGCTCTCAGCATTAGGTTTGACTTGCTCTGTATCTGTATCGTTGTGACCCCGGCTCGTTTTTTGACATTGACTCTTTGCCTTCTGATTTTGCTATTGACGTACCCTCTCGTTGTGAATCCGGCTAGTTAACCATTCTTTTGTGTTTTATGTTTGTCAGTCTGTTTGTGTTTCCCTTCCCACACTTATCCAGTGTATTCTGGGTCTTCAAGTAGTCGCCCCACGGTTAGCTTGGGGGGGCTATAGGAAGGGACAGAGGTTGGGGCAAGCTCAGGGCACACTATCCCCTGTCTTTTGTTTTACCCAATCCTAACACCGCCACATTTAAAAAAAAAAAAAGTGTTGCGGGACACGCACTTACCTTCACCAAGTATAGGAACTCCGGCGGGCCTCGGCGGACTTTAGCGCAGCAGCGACACCTGGTGGACATCGGAGGAACTGCCTTAGTGAATCGCCGGAAGACCCGAATCCACCACAGAGAACGCGCCGCTGGATCGCGAATGGGCCGGGTAAGTAAATCTGCCCCATTGTTCTTCACATACTATTGTGAAGAACACCGTTCGGCACGCGTGTCTTCCGGTAAGTTAGCAGGTGTACGGAACATCTGCAATGTGTTCTTCACTGTGTTCTTTCAATGTGTTCTTTCAGTGAAAACATCTGCAAACATCTGCAATGTGTTCTTCTTTAGTGTTCATTCAATGTGTTCTTTCAGTGAAAAATGCTCGAGTCTCCCATTGACTTCAATGGGGTTCGTTATTCAATACGAGCACTCGAGCATCGGGAAAAGTTCGACCTGAGTAACGAGCACTCGAGCATTTTAGTGCTCGCTCATCTCTAGTTGCTACATAACATCTACATCTTGTATATTATATTCTGATATCAATATGTATATTATTCTTTCTTTGATGTTTATGTATAGCTCTTTGTATTAAACTTTGTAGATAAGTCTAGATGCCCAAAGACTATGTGCAAATTGTTACTTATGTTCTGAAACATGTTGGCTGTAATAAAGAAAAATCATATAAATGGAACACAAAACAAGATCATATCAATAATAAGTGACAACACTGTAAGTACACCATAAAACATATTTAGCAACCATGAATTTCTTAGTTTTCCATAGGAACAAGACAAAAAACTGGGGAATTTTCTAGCAGAATTAGAATGTGAATCATGATTAAATGTTTGTAAATGATAACTTACTTCTGAATATTTTTTTACTTATTTAAAGGGGTTGTCCGGGATTAGAAAAAAGTTGACTCACGGCACTACCTCTTACTTCCAGCCTTTGTTTGTATACAGAGAGCGGCACTGCCATCCCAGCCACTGCAGCCTGAAACTAATTCTTGCCTTATATGTCTTACATGAAAATAATTAAACTGCACATGACAAAAAATCTAAGCTAAACAAAAAGCTCATGAATCCTTCACACTCCCATTTCTGCTGGGTTTGCATGTGTTTTAAATAGGGAGAAAATTAACAAAATGCTACTTCTAGTTCTCCAGTAGCAGGAAAATGATGGTATGTTAACTCTTTCTCCCCCAACTTAATCTATTTCACAAGAATCAGAAAAACCCCATATAAGAAAGTCAGATAGTCCTGTCAAAGTCACTGCTATTTGGAGCATAATTATAGATCAATTAGGATATTACGCTTTACCAGTAACCTCATGATAATTTTCTACTATTTAGTGCATTTAGTTCATTAACTATCATGACTTAATCTATGTTAAAAAATATCAATATACCAACAATGAATATGAAAACTAAAATTCTATATCAGGTCTCTTTAACGACGGTTAGAAGCAGTAATGAGTAATGTTATTGCAAGTTGTTTGGTAAAATGGCATTTAATAGACCTTGTAGGCAACGTTCTAATCAAGTTATTGAATGGATTTTCCTTTCACGCTATATCAAGGTGTAATGTCGTTTAACAACATATTTTTGGCTCCAGTATATTGCGGTTTAATTGTTCTCTGGAGATATAACACTGTCTGAGGAAGTTCAGACTTTTATGAGTAGCAACCAGGTGATCATGTGGTACTGCACCTATAAAAACAGGGTCAGGTGGGGTGGAGATCTCAGCTTAGGATCAAGAGTTGTTTCCTATATAATGCATGTAAAAAGACATATGATGTACCTATAATGTAGATAAACATTGCAGTGTGTGTGCTTTCTCAAAGTTTAATTAAGTTGGTAAAGGACAGGCTAATTCCTTCTGTTTTGCCTTTTAATTATAGCTAAACTTTGTATACAATGTAAAAAAGTGAAATGCAAAAAAAGTCAAATGTCAAATAACACGTTTCTAGTAATTACTGTACGTGTCTAGGTTATGTGTTATTATTGTTATCATTACTGTATGTAGCTTTTAGTCTTCATTTTCTAGCAGCATTCCCCAGTCTGTATCTGCAGTTTGCAATTCTGTCTGTGTTTAAAGGAAATCTACCATCAAAATACAGCATGATAAACCAGGGACACTAATCCAGGCACTGTGATTGTGATAATCTTCTTATATTTGGTATCCATGTCCTCCTTCCTTCTAAAATCAACTTTTAAAATAATGCTAAAGAGCCTGAAGGGCCCTGGGGGGCATTACATCAGCCCCTTTGTGCTCTGTCTTCACAGGATGTTACACTGTCTTACCCTCCCCCCTGCTCTCTCAGCATTTTCCTCTTTCTGCCTGCCGTAATCTTATGGCAATGGAGGAAGTTTTAGCACAGAGTGAGAGGAAGGAAGTGTTCCTACACAGTGTACCAAAGGAACTTCAATGTTTTGTTGATTTCCTATTAGGGGACTTGAACGTACAGTCAGTTCATTGTATAATACATTATTGTATACTGTAACTTTAATACTGAAAAACATCCTATTTGATACAGCTATTTTTCGCTATTTTTCGTGAGGTTACCCGAATATTACCGATTTGCGGCGTCTTTCCCTGAATTGCCCCAGATTTTTGGCGCACGCAACCGGATTGTGGCGCTTCGGCGTCGGCATGCACACGACGGAAATCGTGGGGCGTGGTCGTCGGAAAACCCGACGGATTCGGGAAACGTCGGAATTTTTTTTTTAAAAAATGTGAGCTTGACACGGGCTTACCTGCACCCAGGATAGGATTGTGAACTCCGGCGAACTCCAGGGGACTTCAGCGCATCAGCGACACCTGGTGGACATCCGGTGCACTACCTTAGGGAATCCCGGCCGGACCCGAATCAGCATCGGAGAACCCGCCGCTGGATCGTGACTGGACCGGGTAAGTAAATCTGCCCAAATGGGTCAGATTTATCAAGCTGTCTAAAAGTCAGAATATTCTGGTAAAATGAAAGCTGAGCTGTAATTGGTTGCCATGGGCAGATAAAAATATTCTGACTTTTAGACAGCTTGATAAATCAGCCCCAATAAGTGTTATGCTAGTTTGGTTGAATGGATAAATGTATCTAGACTCTAGATGGGGGGTCATGTATCTTAATCTTTTTGCAAAAACTCCAGTCCAAAGCAGATGTAGGCACTAAAATGGTATGAGTAGTTCCAGCTCTAGATGACTTTCATGTGCAAAACTAAGTTGCTAAAAATGACACCTTATTTAGGTCCCTACACTGAAGTATGAAAAAGTTATTGGCATTAAAATTTGGCCAAATAGTTTTTTGTTTTGTTTTTTGTACAAAACATTAACATTTTTTAAAATCTATTGTCATGCTGTCATTTGGAGAGCTTTGTATGCCCTTGTTTTTAAGAAAAGAAAACGGCTTTAAAAATGATGCAAATGAACCTGAGGGGCTCCAGGCTCCATTAACTCCTATTTCTCCTTTTCTAAAAATAAGGGCATATGAAGCTAAACGAGCAGCACACACCAGTATGAGAGGGAGCATGCACCAGTATGTCAGTGTGCTTGGTTTACAATCCTTGGTCTGGTGAATGATGTCCTTTAAAGGGGTACATACTGTATATGCAGACATTACTGTATTATTGTATGACTGTCAGTTCCATAGAGATAAATCGAGTAGAACGGACATGCACCGATCAGCAAGTTAGGCCCTACAACTTTAATGTGTATGTAGAATGAAGCAAAATATATTTGTATTGTACAGTACAATGGAAAAAAATAGCTAACACAATAAAAGAATAGAACTTTCTCATAGGACATATATTACATAGCAAACAAGATTTAAAGAGTTCAACACAACAGAAATATAATGTATACAGTTTCTAAAAATATATAATTTGCCCATGCCTTTTATGAGTAAAGAGTTTCACGTGCTTTGAGAATAATAGGGAAAAATTGGATTAATATTTGTCCCATATAATATGTTTTACATACAGAACAATATTTCAAGCATAACATTGACTTTTCCTTCTATCCACTCAAACACATGGATAAAACTGTCCAATTTACAATTCACTTAGGTTCAAACACTTTAAGCTGCCTTCAAAAGTTGTTATTCCTTTCCCATTCATTTCCTTTTTAATATCCCCTGGTGTGAAACCAGAAAAAAAGTTACATCAGGTGACAAGAAATTAACCAAAATGGCAACATTCCAGAATCTTGTCATTAACAGCAAGAGATTTTTTAATTTGTAGGTTTTAGAGGAATATGGGAATTAGTGTCTTAATACTTTTTCGAATGTGAATGAAACAGTAAAACATTGTATTTAATTGATACTTTGCGCCTGATACAAGCATGTGTGACTTCCTGTGTTATTTTCATACACATTTCTTTTTGTTGTCTGACCTCCATCCACATCTGTTCCATTATGAAATGTTGTGACTTCCATATGATGACCGCACGATGCACTTATAACCTATCGCGAGTCTGTATTAATAGGGTGTTTTAGGAATACTAGCCATGTGTTGTGTCACCTGAGATATTCAGTTAGGAAAATGTTATTTGTTCACTAAATTTCTGTCTTCTCTCGCTTTTTAATGAAAACGAAGATTACAATCCCTTCACCAAACTTGGGTTAGAGTCCTGCACACATCAGTCAGTGGGATATGTACTTTATTCTCTTCATAAATGCCATAAAGGTTTTCCAGCCAATGCCACAATGATCTCAATAGCTCCTATAAAGAGCTGAGACTACTCCCAAATGATTTTTGTAAATGTAAATAACAGAAAAAGCAAAAACACATGTGAAGTGAATGTAGGAGATGGTTGCGGCTTCTAAAGGAAGTGCAGTCTGATTCAGGAAAGTCAGTAGACGACTTACAAATTCCATTTTTAGAAGGCCTGTTCTTACTGCATACTGCTGCTGGAATGATAGATTAACATACATGCAGAGATCGCATTAACGTCTCTACAAGCGTGTCTGATGCATGTAGAGGCAGTTTTACCCCTTGAAAATAACTTGATATGGATAAATCTGCATCTGATCTTCCTGTGTCTTCCCGGGAGCTGAAGCCTCTTCATGTCACTTCACTGCTGTAGCTCCCGCTCCAATAGATGATTATGTCACATACATACTGCAGGCTCCAGACACATGACCTATAGCAGAGGAGAGAGGCGGGATGCAGTCTGCACTCCGAGGACAGGGGCATTGGCACTCAGCAGAATAGGGGGAGAAGCTGTCTGCCTTGTGCTGCTGTCTGTGTTACTGTAGCAGGGAAGTACATGTGACAAAAAGTTGTTTCAGGTTTGGTGGTTGCCGGAAGGACAGGAGAGGAGGGACTGGGAATTGTCTTGTCTTTTAGTCTTGTATCTTTATGCAGAATTGGTTTGAGTTCCCTGGCAAGGATCTTCAGTTGTGGGCTGTAAGTGACTACTTGGGGCACTCTTGCCTCCTGTTGGGTTTCCTTATATGTGAGTAAATTGTCTCTGTTTATGGCTGTTGCTTTACTCTTTTGGTAGTCAGTCACTTTCGGTTGGTAGCCCAACTGTAGAAATTCAGACCTGAGCTCCAGGAGGTGTTTTTCCAGGTCTGTCTTGTCTGAACAAATATGGTTGTAGCGTATAACCTGGCTGTATATGATAGATTGTCTGGTATGTTTGGGGTGGAAGCTGTCATGTCTCAGGTAGGCCGTTCTGTCTGTTGGTTTATGGTACATTGTTGTGATTAAGCAGCTGTCTTTAATTTCTATGCTCTCTTGTTAATTTGTGGTATCCAGAAAGTGTATCTCCTTATCTGGGTAGCTTAATTTCACATTGATGGCGGTGTGAAAGTTGTTGTAATCCTCACAGAATTTAAGCAGGGCCTCCTCACCTGCAGTGCAGATGATCAGAATGTCATCAGTATAACGGAGGTAGATCATGGGTTTTGTGGTGCATGTAGATGAGTAAGCACCTTCCAGTTCAGCCATAAAAAGATTAGCATACTGTGGTGTACACCTTGAACCCATCGATGTTCCCATACACTGTAGGTACAGATCCTCTCCAAATGAGAAATAGTTGTGGTTGAACACAAATTGTATAAGTTCTGTGACCAGTTCTGTTAGTAGATTGCGCTTCTCCATGTGTGCCCAACATGCCACTATTCCATCTTTGTGGGGAATATTAGTGTACAGAAATTCCACATCTATGGTGGCCAGAATTGTACCATAAGGAAGTAGGCCTACAGTCTTGAGTTTATTTGAAAGGTCATTATTGTCCTGATTTTCCACCTAATCTGAGATTCTTTCTGTCAAGGAGCCAATCCCAGAAATAATAGGAAATATATAGCCCTCCGCTGCTACATTCCTCACAAGTTTCCTCCTGGCAGAGAATCACACACAGAGCAAGAAAAGAGAAACAGTACCTATAGGTATCCAATTCAAATCTTTAGGAGTAGAGATATAATTGCAATTTCCACAAATAGTGTTCTAACTAGATGACCATGTTCTTCCACAATGTACAGTAATCTGGGTGTAGGTGAGGAGATGAGGCTCAGTAACCGCACTATTCACCTTTAGGTTCCACCTGCTGTCTAGGTCATATTAGAAACTTCCAAACAGCGGGTGGAACCCAAAGGTGAATAGTGTTTAAAGTGTTGGACAAAGTGCACACAAAGGTGGCGCAAAGACTTCATAAATACATATGCAAGCTCAAAATACATCCTTTTTAGTCCAAAGATAGAGAAAAACTGCCACAGGCACAATGATATATCTAGGCCAAAATGTCCATATGATAATATGTCATGGTGCAATAAAGTGATACTTGTCATTACGTACTATTTCATCATGATGTCTGAAGGGTTTAAAGTCCAAACACACCTGGTGTTCAGCTATTCTCTTATACTATATTTATGAAAGTCTAGTGTTGTAATGTTTTTCTATTACTAGAGTTATTGCTAGGCCTTATTACTGTGTGGGTACAGGTTTAATATAAACTTTACACCATTATCGTCATATTACAGTAAATTGTAGAACAGGGGTCCCCAAACTTTTTACATAGGGGGCCGTTCACTGTCCCCCTCAGACCGTTGGATGGCCGGACTAAAGTTTATTAAAAATAAATAGCGGTACATGTGACCGCATACGTAATACACTGGTACCCCCTCAATTAATTATTTAATATACTGCACCCCCTTGTGAACTATTTTATATATTGGCCCAATTAATTAATTAATTGGGCCAATTAATTATTAAATACACTGGGACCCCTCTCCATTAATTATTGAATATGCCTCCCCCCATTAATTACTAGATTGCCCCTCATAATTAATTATTTCCTATACCCCCTCTATTAATTTTTTCCTATGCTGACCCTCCCCCATTAATTATTTCCTATGCTTTCCCCACCGTTAATTATTTCCTATGCTGCCCCACCATTATTTATTTCCTATGCTGCCCCCACCATTAATTATTTCCTATGGTGCCCCTCATAATTATTTCCTATGTTGGCCCCACCATTAATTATTTCCTATATTGCCCTTCATAATTAATTATTTCCTAAGATGCCCCTCATAATTATTTCCTAAGCTGCCCCTCATAATTAATTATTTCCTGTACTGCCCCTCATAATTAATTATTTCCTATACTGCCCCTCATAATTAATTATTTCCTATACTTCCCCTCATAATTAATTATTTCTGTCAGGCTTGCGGGTTGTGGATCCACTGGACCACTGCTGACGATGACTCAAGCCACTACCTGGGACCGGAGTCTAAGTGGTACCCGGTTTTCACCAGAGCCCGCCGCAAAGCGGGTTAGACGAGCTGCGGCGTGGTACCACCAGGTCGTTCCTCAGGCGTGACTTGTCTGCAGTGGCGGCCAAGGTAGAGGTACCAGAATGGCAATCAATCTCGTGGTCAAAGTCCAGGCACAGGGTCAGGGCAGGCAGCAGAGATGCAACGTCAGGGTTCAATCCGGGGTCAGCAACAGGAGGTCCAAGCAGAGGGGTACGGGAACACAGCACACAGAACAGCAGCACGGAGGATGACTGGTACACGGAAACACGGAGGAGCTCAGGTAACACAGGAACACGGAGGGACACAGGAACGCAAGAGACACAGGAACGCAGGAGACACAGGAACGCAGGCTAATCGCATTAAAGATTTCTCTCAGGCTGTAAGGCACAAAGATCTGGCAGGGCTTGCAGGAAGAGGCAGGCTTATATAGATTTCGGCAATATGACCAGTGGCAATTAATGGCGCGCTGGCCCTTTAAATCTTGAGATGGAGCCGCGTGCGCACCCTAGCAGTCAGGGACGCGCGCGGACCGTGGAGGGGAGCGAGCCGGGAGCCGGGCCAGGTGAGACCCCCTGGCAGCGCACTGGCAGGGGCTGGGCAGCACGGGTGAGCCCGCGACATGGGTCGCGGGACCACCCGTGACAATTTCCTATACTGCCCCTCATAGTTAATTATTTCCTATACTGCCCCTCATAGTTAATTATTTCCTATACTGCCCCTCGTAATTAATTATTTCCTATACTGCCCCTCATAATTAATTATTTCCTAAGCTGCCCCTCATAACTACCTATTTCCTAAGCTGCCCCTCATAACTAACTATTGGCCCCCAGTCGCCACAATCTTTTTACTGCCCTTTTTGATAAAAAATAAAAACCCTGTACTCACCTAAGTCTCCCACTGCGCGTCTTCTTGCCGCGTCTGGGCAGGAAGGGGTGCGCTGCCGCGTGATGACGTCATTGCGCGGCCGCGCAGCTTAGTTCATGGAGCGATGTGCGCCGGGGTTGTTTTCCAGCCACATCTTTCCAGTAATAGTGCTCGAGCGGCCGTTTCCGACCGAACTGAGCACTACACAGTGACGGGCAGGAGCTTCCTGTCCGGACGGAGGCTCCTGCCCGACTGTCGAAGGCCGTGGGGGCTGAATCAAAATGGTCCGCGGGCCATATGCGGCCTGCGGGCCATATATGGGGAACTCTGTTGTAGAAATAAGGCAAGTTGCTATAAATGGCAGGTTCCTAGATGAAATGGATGAGGTGTCTTACGGTAAACTAGTTATGTGACATTTGTGTGCACTGATATGATTGTTCCAATGTGAAGCCGGTAAGGTTTCCTCTAGTGTTTCCCCATAATATGTAAGCGGTAAAGCCTTTGTTTATAGAGAGCAGGAGGGAATCCTTTCTACAGATATCGGACCTTACTTTCTATTTAATAATGCTGGGCCGAGTGCTTGAGAGATACCGATAGCCACAGACATTTGCCTTTATCTCCTTCATGATAGGGGTTTTCCAGGTGCAGGGGAGGATTAACACTTTATATATGTATGTACACATTTACTTTCTATACCATTCACATCAAAGACTAAATGAGCATCTTAATGAAAGATAAAGTTGTAAGTATTTATTTGGAAAATCTTGGTTTTTAGAAGTTATATTTGTAAATCCAATGTCTATGTATATAATATTTAACATCTCTTTATACATTATATACAGGTGGTCCCCTACTTAAGGACACCCGACTTACGTACAACCCATAGTTACAGACGAACCCCTCTGCCCACTGTGACCTCTGGTTTAGCTCTCTGGATGTTACTATAGCCCCAGACTGCAATGATCAGCTGTAAGGTGTCTGTGATGAAGCTTTATTGATAATCCTTGGTCCTATTACAGCAAAAATTTTAAAACTCCAATTGTCACTGGGACAAAAGAAAAAAATTTGTCTAGAACTTCAATTATAAAATATACAGTTTTGACTTACATACAAATTCAACTTAAGAACAAACCTCTGGACCCTATCTTGTATGTAACCCAGGGACTGCCTGTACAAGAAATGTTGTGCATATTATACAAGAATAACTAGTAAAATGTTATTTCTATTATAATAAAAGACTCAGTTATACTTGTTTGTTTCTATGTATCTGTCTGCCCACCAACACTCTCTCATATATACTATGCACAGAAAGTAAACAAGACTAACAAGGCCCCCAGTATCTGTTCAGATAAAAATCCATATTAACAAGCTAAACATTAGACTTCTGGTTGCTTCCTTCCAAAATGCTGCAGCACTAATTGTTAAAAAGGGATGTGCCCTGCTTCATCATGTACAGACATAGGGCCACATTTATCACTTGTTTTTTCTGTTGTTTTTGCGCCTGTTCATTCAGGCGCACCGTTTTTGCGCCATTTTTGCGATTAAACACCAAACTAGCCGTGCAGCAAAAATAACCAGCTTTCCCTCATCTATCTTACCAATCCAGATGTTTTGCTGTGCCTAATGATATTCATCACTTGCAACGTTTTTGTTTAGGCGCAAAAACGGGCACAAAAACACTCCAGCCCGAAGGTGGCGTTATCCGAGAAGAAAGCACTGAGCCCCTTTGCAGAAGAGCTCATTTCTAGCAGCAGAGCTCAGCCAGACACTAGAACATATAATAGATACATTAGATACACTGCAGACAGGAGCTGCCGACTCTATTTACAGTTCATTACCTTCTATTTACAAAACATTCTGCAAAACGCTGAGCTCACAGCAAGAGAGCTAAGAGCTTTGCACAAGTTTGCAGAATGTTGCAGATACGACATACAAGTGCCCCCATGTAATTCTGCACAGTGTCTGAGGGGGATACTGTGCAGAATTACAGGGGTGCAACAGGAGACCAGCACTGGGGGATCCCCTCCAGGAGAAGCCCCTGCTGAGGAGGTCACTGGGTGCAGGGTGTCACACACCTGGGTGCTGCTGTGAGTGTTATCCTCATTCTGGGCTGTGGGAGAAGCAGAGAGGAGCCTGTAGCAGGATCACATGTAAGTGCCTGAATCTAACATTGCGCCTAAACTGCGCCAAAATTGTGCCTAAACTGTTTTAAAGTAAAGTGATTAATGAGAGGCAGAAAATTAACTTATCACAGATGGTTGTAGCTTGTGATAATTCTGGCAAAACAGTGCGCCAGAATTTAGGCGCAACTACTACACTTAGGCGCACAGAAGTGATAAATGTGGCCCATGGTTTCATTCCAGCCAATGGTAATTTTATGGAAGCAAAAATATGTCCCATATGTTGGAAATTCATGTTGGAAAAAGTTTATGTATAAGGATTTTTACAAATCTTAAAACTTTTATAGTTTTATATATGTTGCATGAAATTACTGAAAACAAGTCGATTGATAGATACAATGTAAATGACTGTTCAGGTTTTAGAAAATGTTTCTGTTGGAGCTCCCAATCTGTGACCTGCACCATGAATCATCTGCTATCACCAGGGGAGATCTGTGCAAATGCTCACTTTCCATGCAGCATAAAACTTCACTGGGCTTTCCCTTTAGAAGTCATTTCTTACTTATCATGAAGAAAAAATCACTATTGTTCACATTCTTAAACAAGTTCTTGAATAAATGTATTTTTCTATGTAAATTCAAAATGATCAACATAGAAGTGTTTTTCACCATTTTACATTGCGATGCTACCATATGTTTTAGTTTTAATTTATATGCAGTCTTCATAGAAGAGGGATGTTACTATACATTGTGAATCCGTCTTATGTGGGGAATAGATATAGGTATATTTTTGTATACAGTCTCCAGGTTAAGTACAAGAAAGGGTAATGTATGTAACTGTAACTGTATATTTTATAATTGTAATTCTAGACATTTTTTTTGCCCCAGTGACAATTGGAGTTTCAACATTTTTTGCTGTAATGGGACCAAGGATTATCAATAAAGCTTCATTACAGACACTGTACAGCTGATTAATGCAATCTGGAACTATAGTAACATCCAGAGAGCTTCAAAGGTCACAGTGGGCAGAGGGGTCCGTCTTTAACTAGGGGTTGTCTGTAAGTCGGGTGTCCTTAACCCCTAGGCGCACCAGGACGTTATAGTACGTCCCCGGGGCTAGATGCTTAGCGCACGGGGACGTTCTATAACGTCCTGCTTCTGGCACCGGCTCACGAACGGAGCCGGTACCAGAAGCAGCGGCTGTCAGCTGTCTAGTACAGCTGACAGCCTGCGCTAACACCCGCGATCGGAGCCGGCTCCGATCGCGGGTGTTAACCCCTTACACGCCGCGGTCAAACATGACCGCGGCGTGTAAGGGTGTTTGCGCTGTGGATCGGATCCCCCGTGCCGCTTACCGGGGGATCCGATCCACTTCTGGGCAGCTCCGAGGACTGGCATGTGCCCCGGAGCTGCCTGGTCTCCATGGCAGCCAGACCCCTTCCGGGTCTGGCTGTAAACTGTCTGAGCATGCGCAAGCTTGCTCAGACAGTTTACACTGCTCTACAATAAAATAGTATTGTAGAGCAGTGTATTGAACTTAAACCAGTGATCAGAGCATCACTGGTTTAAGTTCAAGTATGTATAAGTAAAAATATGCAAAAACAGTTAACACTACACATTATAATAAATAAAAAATAAATACATAAAAATATAAGCCCCTAAAATGTCACTTTCCCATAAAAACACTTAATAAAGTATAAAAAACACAAAAACACAAAAAACCCCGCATATTTGGTATTGCCGCGTCCGTAACAATCTGTATAATAAAACAGAATCATTACTGGACCCGCACGGTACACGCCGTAGAAAAAAAACGCAAAAACGTTCCGAAAAAAGATCATTTTTAATTAATACCCTATAAAAAAAATGCTCTAAAAAGTAATTTAAAAAATGTTATGCACTCCAAAATAAGCCCACTAAAAAGAACAACTCTTCTCGCAAAAAATAAGCCCCTAACTAGATTTGTCAGCCGAAAAAGAAAAAAGTTATGCATATGAAAAGATGATGATGCTAAAATGAACAAGATTTTCTCCAAATTGGTTTTTATTCAGTACAATTGAATAAAATACACAAAACCCCCACATATTTGGTATCCCTGCGTCCGTAACAATCTGCATAATAAAACAGAATCGTTATTAGATCCGCAAAGTTAACCCCGTAAAAAACAAAACAAAAAAAAACTCCAGAAAAAAGATCATTTTCAATTAATACCCTATAAAAATGCTCTAAAAAGGGATTTAAAAAATGTTATGCACTCTAAAATAAGACCACTAAAAAGAACAATCCTTCTCGCAAAAAATAAGCCCTTAAACAGATTTGTCAGGTGAAAAATAAAAAAGTTATGCATATGAAAGACGGTGATGCTAAAAGTAACAACATTTTTGCCAAATTACTTTTCATGCACTAAAAATGGGAAAAAAAATAAAAAATCTATATAAATGAGGTCTTTTTGTAATCGTGGCGACCCATAGAATAAAAATAATATACTATTTTTATGGTATGGTAAACAGCCAAAAAAAACCCCCATAAAAATCTTCCTGAAAAGTGATGATTTTCATTTCCTCCACCAACAAAGAGTTAATAAAATCTCACCAATTAGCCTATAGATTCCCCCAAATTACATACCAGAAAAGTGCATCTCATGTGGCAAAAGAAATAAGCCCCTATAGGTCCACATTAAAAAAAGAAAAAAATTATAGCCTGTACAATGTGACATAGCAAATCTGATCTGGATGGCGCCTCCTTCCCTTCTATGCCCGGCCGTGTGCCCATACAGCAGGTTACCACCACATATAGAGTATCCGTGTACTCGGGAGAGATTGGGTAACAAACTTTGTGGAGCCTTTATTCATTTAATCCATTGTAAATGTTTAATTTTCCACCCAAAATGAGTGTATTGTGAAAAAATATTACAATTTGCAGACTGCACCTCCATTTTGTTTTAACCCCTATAAAACACGTAAAGCGTTAACAAACTTCTTAAAAGTGGTTTTCCATACGTTGAGGTGTGTAGTTTCCACAATGGGGTAATTTACGAGTCTCACTATTATTTAGGCCTCTCAGTGTCAATTAGAAGTTGAGCAGGTCCATCTAAATACAGGTTTTGGTGATTTTACAAAAAATTTGAAAAATGATAGCTAAATTCTGAGCCTCATAACATTCTAGTAAAATATGTGGAATCTTAAAAAACCATGCCAACATAAAGCAGACATTTGGGAAATGTAAGTTATGAATTTATTTGGGAGCTATGACTATCTGCATCAAAAGTAGAGAATTTAGAACGTTGAAAATAAAGAATTTTTCAAAATTTTTGCCAAATTTAGTTTTTTTTCATAACTAAACACAAAAGATATCATCCAAATTTTTAAACTAATTTGAAGTACAATGTGTCACGAGAAAACAATCTCAAAATCCCCTGGATATCTCATAGCGTTCCAAAACTATAACCACTTATAGTGACACAGGTCAGATTTGAAGAATGGGGCCGCGTCCTTAAGGCCAAAATAGGCTGTGTCCCCTAGGGGTTAAGTAGGGAACCGTCTGTATAATTATTTTGTAGTGTACGTTATATTGCTAGATTTCAACCTATCAATATAATAATTTATTATTTGATTCAGAAAATTTTTCCTGCGACCATGTGTCCCTTATTTTTTATTTGTTGGCGCCAAAAATTAGCTTCTTTTCCAACACTCGTAGCGTTTTTTTGTCCCTCAATTTGGGTGCAACTTGTGAATCCCAACATTTTTCCTGCTTTTCTAGACACTCCAACAGTTTTTTTGGCACAATTTGTATGCCAATTTAGTTAGTGCTTGCTCCACAATCTAAAATCCCAGTCTAATAAACTACACAGTTAGGCCGACAAAAAACCTACCTTGTAACACAAATAATAAATGCCCCCCAATAACATAACTGATTATAAATACACAATTATGTGCGAATAATCAATAATCGAAGAGACATATGTATTTCTGTTGAACATTATTTACTGCATTTATGTTTATATATAAACTAATTTTTATTAGTTTGACTGGGTCCTAATCTGCTTTGTTAAAATCAGTTATGGAAGTCTATGTCACAAATGTTTTAGGTTTTATTACATTAAATTTGATCCATATGTTAAAGAGAAAAACACAAATGAAACTACTGGTAAGTGTGATTTTTGTACATTTTTTCTGTAACCTCCAGCTGCACCAGATACTTGACATACCTATCATAACGGCATACAATAAATAACCCCCAATACGTGTGTCTTTAGAGCTGAATTTTTTAACATAATGCATAAAGGTATGTGGTAGTATTCCCTTTCTATCACAGCCCTTTTCTGTCTCTATTTTAAACTTTTTAGCATTCACAAAACTACACTCACCGGCCACTTTATTAGGTACACCATGCTAGTAACGGGTTGGACCCCCTTTTGCCTTCAGAACTGCCTCAATTCTTCGTGGCATAGATTCAACAAGGTGCTGGAAGCATTCCTCAGAGATTTTGGTCCATATTGACATGATGGCATCACACAGTTGCCGCAGATTTGTCGGCTGCACATCCATGAAGCGAATCTCCCGTTCCACCACATCCCAAAGATGCTCTATTGGATTGAGATCTGGTGACTGTGGAGGCCATTTGAGTACAGTGAACTCATTGTCATGTTCAAGAAACCAGTCTGAGATGATTCCAGCTTTATGACATGGTGCATTATCCTGCTGAAAGTAGCCATCAGATGTTGGGTACATTGTGGTCATAAAGGGATGGACATGGTCAGTAACAATACTCAGGAAGCTGTGGCGTTGCAACGATTCTCAATTGGTACCAAGGGGCCCAAAGAGTGCCAAGAAAATATTCCCCACACCATGACACCACCACCACCAGCCTGAACCGTTGATACAAGGCAAGATGGATCCATGCTTTCATGTTGTTGACGCCAAATTCTGACCCTACCATCCGAATGTCGCAGCAGAAATCCCATCAGACCAGGCAACGTTTTTCCAATCTTCTACTGTCCAATTTCGATGAGCTTGTGCAAATTGTAGCCTCAGTTTCTTGTTCTTAGCTGAACGGAGTGGCACCCGGTGTGGTCTTCTGCTGCTGTAGCCCATCTGCCTCAAAGTTCGACGTACTGTGCGTTCAGAGATGCTCTTCTGCCTACCTTGGTTGTACCGGGTGGCGATTTGAGTCACTGTTGCCTTTCTATCAGCTCGAACCAGTCTGCCCATACTCCTCTGACCTCTGGCATCAACAAGGCATTTCCGCCCACAGAACTGCCGCTCACTGGATGTTTTTTCTTTTTCGGACCATTCTCTGTAAACCCTAGAGATGGTTGTGCTTAAAAATCCCAGTAGATCAGCAGTTTCTGTAAAAAATCAGACCAGCCCTTCTGGCACCAACAACCATGCCACGTTCAAAGGCACTCAAATCACCTTTCTTCCCCGTACTGATGCTCGGTTTGAACTGCAGGAGATTGTCTTGACCATGTCTACATGCCTAAATGCACTGAGTTGCCGCCATGTGATTGGCTGATTAGAAATTAAGTGTTAACGAGCAGTTGGACAGGTGTACCTAATAAAGTGGCCGGTGAGTTTATATTTGGGACCAACTTGAATAGTAATTGCACAATTTAAAAGTGTGTGCAATGTACTGCAAAGTGTACACAATATAGAACAGGATGTAATAGTAGAGAGGAAATCTATTTATTTAAATTTTTGTTAAACTTTTTCTTTAGTCTCCTAGGTGATAGAATATATAACCAATTGCTCAGTCTCATTGAAATTAATGGGATATAACATGCATTTGAATTCTTTTTATTGGTCATGTTACATGTCAAGGATCAAAATAAGCATGTCATAATTTTAACCCCCGCATACCAATTGTTAACTGATCTAAGGTGGCAATTTTTTTGGAAGTGCCTATTTTAATTTTATTAACACTACACACACATTTGAACTTATTTGTGGTGGTTTATGCTATGTATGTAAACCCCTTTTTGAATGTTTGGCACTATGGTTCTCTCTAAAAAAGAATAAGAAGAAAGAGGTATGAAAAGCTCAGGTATGTCAATTAAATGTCAATGCCTGAAAAGCTCAGAATAATATGATATGAGTGTATTTTCCTAGATACTATCCTAAAATTACAGAAAAGGTTTAAGCTCCTTTTGAAAAGAATCTGAATCGATACTAGGTTTTTAACTCACATTGTGCCTTCTCACAAAGAGTAGCTAGTAAAACCTCTTCTTTAGCTGTGCAGGGGAACTGGGTTTTAATTTCCCTAGTGTAAACTTGTCTGGAGTTTATGTGTATATAGCTCCACCACATCCAGGGTTCACCTATATACCTGAAAGGTTCTCTATTCCCCCAAATTAATAAGTTATCAGTAGAGAAGGGTGGAGGGGGATGCAGCTGCTGTCTCCTGTATTCCTCTATATATAAACTTTCTTGCTATAAACCAATGAGATGAGAGTGAATACAGAAGAGGGGGATATCTAATTGGTCCAAGAGACTTTACACATCAATATTTTAATGTCCCAGAATAAAATAATTTTTGCAAGTATAAGGCTACATTCACATGACCATATGGGGGACGTATATACGGCCGATGTATACACGGCCGATATACGCCCCCCATAGACGGCGATGGGTTCACGGTGCCCTATGGGAGTGGTATGGTGCTGCACACGTGCGGCACCATACCGCTCCGTACCCCGGAAAAAGATAGGACATGTCCTATCTCTCTCCGTGGTACGGCGCCGTGCGCCATAACTTCCTATGGAGAGGGGGGGGGGGGGGGGGGGGGGGGAGCTGCGCTCACCTCCTCTCCCCGTGCACTGCCTTTGCCCGGTACGGTAGGGGCGGGCAACGGCAGTGTGAATGTAGCCTAACATTTGCAATCTGCAGGTGCGACAGCATTGAACTCAACCCTTTCATCAGACAACAGATTCAACAGAATGGTGATGCGCAAGACACAGAGGAAGGCTCACCTATTCACCAAAACAGATTAATCCATCACAGGGTGAGAACATATAATATTTCTGCCATTGGGAAGCAATCATCAATAGACCATTTAAATGGGGAAGGTGGTAAATTTATAACTCAAAGAAACTCAAGGAACTGACTGCATTTTTTACTTATTGAACATGTCTTACCATCATACATTATTAGGTCTTATAGCCAATAATGTTCAACCATTGCACTGTGCATTAGTTTTACCCCAGGTGCAGAGGTTTCTTTTTACTAAAAGCAAAGATAAGCATTATACTGTACTGAGGAGAAATTTCAACTTGACATTATAAGTAGTGATGAAGGGATCAAAATTTGGTTTCATCAAGTTTGCCCAAACATTGTGAAAAAATTTGTTCAGGGACCCAGATTTGACCCCAAACTTGACCCCAAGCCCCAGAATGGCTGTAAATTGGGATAATAACAAAGTAGCAAGGGGTAAAAAATTGTGGTAATACCAGGGCAGTTGCTCTGACAAAATTGGGCTAAGGAAAGTACTTTCAATAATCACATAACATAAACAATTAAATAAACATAGAAATAATAATAATAATAATAATAATAATAATAATTACTAAAGGCTCCCAGTTACTTTCATAGCGGATTAAAGAAGAAAAGCACAAACCCTTCCTCTCACTGCATTTAAAAGTGCTCTGATGGTTTATACACAGTTACCGTATATACTCGAGTATAAGCCGAGTATAAGCCGCTGCTGACATTACAAGACATCACAAGCTGCCGCTGACATCACAGTTGTCGCGGACCTGCAGCCGGCATGAAGAAAGGAGAGGAGTTTCCCAGGGCATCAGAATGGTGAGTACTCAGTTAATTTTTTTTACAGGCAAGCTATACGCTACATGGGCTGGCTACATACTTTAAGGGCTGGCAGGCTATATACTTCAAGGGTCTGGCAAGCTATATACTTCAAGGGGCTGGCAAGCTATATACTTCAAGGGGCTGGCAGGCTGTATACTTCAAGGGGCTGGTAGGCTATACATTACAGTGGGCTGGCAGGCTATAAACAACACATTGCTTTCAGGCTATATACTACAGGGGGATGACTGGCTATATACTACAGGAGGATGGTGATCTATATACTGGGGACACTGTGACCAATGCATTTCTCACCCTCAGCTTATACTTGAGTCAATAGGTTTATCTAGTTTTTGGTGGTAAAATTAGGTTCCTTGGCTTATACTCAGGTCGGCTTATACTTGAGTATATACGGTATTTTCTCTGCAGTAAAATAATCAATGGGAAAACCACACACCATTTCTCTCACTGTGGTTACAATATGGCAACTGGAGCATTTGTCAGATTTACATTTTGAATCTAGCTACTGGGGAATTTGACAATTTTAATTCTTAGTGCAGCAAAAGCAGGGTTGGAACACCAAAAATAGGAACACATGCCACATACTTTATTCAGCAGCTCCAACATGACTGTGTAATTAGTGAGGAACCTTTTCACCACCCAGTTGAGCACATGTGCAGGGAAGGGATGTGCATCAACCTATCTAGGTCCAAGGCTGCTACAAGGTTCCGGCCATTGTTGCACACAACCTTGTTGGGCTTGAGGTTTAGCAAGCTTGGATGGGAAGTTGTCTTTCGCCCAGACAGATGAGTTTTAGTACAGCCTGCTGCCGTTTCCCCATGGCTTTACAAAACTGGTGGTGCAGACACTGGAGGTTGCAGTAAAAGGAAAAAAGCTTGTCAAAATTTGGCTCTGAAAAGCCCGAAAGGAAAATGAACTAATTAATGGAATGATAGGATCAATGTAATTTGACTCAACTCCATGTAGAAAAAAAGTTATTAATTTATTTTAAATAAAATTACAATAAATAATATTTATTTTAAAAAGTCCTTTGTGACGTGTTTCAGGGTATAACCCCTTTCTCAAACTTAGGACCATCAAAGTCAAGCAAGCCAAGCAGTGTTTAAATACCAACCCAAAAGCTATTTACTGGGAGGGAACTAGCCCTCTGTGGCCTATAAACATACTGTACAAATGAGAATAATTGTAATGTACAAGCGATATTTGTAAGGTGTACTCACATAGTTCTAGGTATACAATGTTGGACATCAGCATGCTCCGAACTTCGGAAGTGGGTGCCAGAAGTAGCATTTAAGCATTGGAGCGATTCTCTGTACTGATAACCATGCATGCACACACGCACACTGGAACCCGAACGCGGTTCTCCTATCCGAATGCTCCCAAGTAGAGGATGCACACAGAAAAAGGGGTAGTGGTAAATAATAAGAATAAAGTCATGAGACTGCTATGATGAACATCTCAAGAATAAACATGTCACTTGTGTTACTGAGTGTTAAAACTAGGATAATTTTGGCACAAATAATCCATTGTAACCAACAACCCTTTAGGGAATTTCTTACAAAATTATAGGAACAGAGCACTCAAAATAAACAAAATAAAAGTAATAATAATACCGAGAGTAATTAAAAAAAAAATATATATATAATAGGCAGCAACATTATTAGTCAGGCAGATCTCACTTAATGCCATACAGTAGTTCATTGTGACCAGCAGACATAGAACCTGATCAGAAAAAAAGTAGATAAAATGGAGGACACTTACCCTGTTAACTTTATCACCACTTACTCCAATGAGAATATTGAAATTAGAAAGCTATTACAAAACCACTGGGAAATACTTTTACATGACCCGTATCTAAAAGAAGCTATTCCTGGTAAACCGTTACTTACTTTCAGACGATCCAAAACAATTCAAAATATCTTGTCTCTCAGCCACTTAAAATCTATCAATAATAAGAGTACACTTCCCAGCATCTCTTTTTTTTTACCAAGATTGTGGGGGGTACATACAGATGCAATCATACACACTGCAAATGTTGTGAATCTATTATGCATAACCGCAGCAAGTTTACGTCCAAAGTCACAAGGGAAAAATTTATGTTAAAACAGTTTATGAATTGCAGCACAAACTATGTAGTGTACCTGATAGAGTGCACTTGCAATTTACAATATATTGAAGGGACAATACAGCCTCTTCGAGAAAGATGAAATAAACACTGCAGCAACATAGAGAGTGGTTTCACATTACACAGTGGGACTCCGATTTCCGTTTTGGCCCTAATTGCCCCGGGTTTAGTGTGCGCGATCGGCGCTGGCTTGCACATGACAGAAATGGGGGGGGGGGTCGTCGGACAACCAGACGGATTCGGACAACGCGCAAGATTTAACATTTAGAATTGTGTTGAAAGACTCGCACTTACAAGCACTGGGAAGAAAAAGGTGAACTCCAGCGGATTTTGGCGTGGAAGCGACGGATGCAGGAACTCGGGCGCACAATTTTCATGCATCGCGCCGGACTTCATCCTTGTCGGATCGTCCGAATCGGGGATCGTGAATGGACCAGGTAAGTAAATTTGCCCCAGTGTTTCCAAGCATGCAGCGGTACATCATGACTGTAACTAAAAGGATTCACTGTAACCCCTATAGAGCAGATTAATATTACACACCCACATAGATTCAAGACTCTCAAACAAAGAGAAATGGATTGGATTCCAGCAGGTTTAAACGAAAATGAATGAAAATATTTGAATAAAGTGTAAGTATATTCCTTTTATAAATACTTTATGATATATATTCTCTCTATAGATTAAATGCATAGAATTTTTTATAGAATAATATGTGGTTCATCGTAAGTATTACTCCAGTAAATCTGTTGGTCACAATGAACTGCTCTAGGGCATTAAGTGAGGTCTGCCTGACTAATCATGTGGCTGCCTATTATATTATTTTGTTTATTTTCATTACTCTGTTCCGATCATTTTGTAAGAAATACCCTAATGGGATGTTGGTTTGAATGGATTATTTGTGGCAAAATTATCCTAATGCCATCTACTATTTTATCACTCAGTAACCCAAATGGCATGTTTATTCTGGAGATGGTGATCATAATAGTCCCATGACTTTATTCTAATTATGTACTGACTCTATCTAAGGCCCCTTCCACACTTGTGTTGCAGATCACTTCAGTGTCTAATCAGGGTGCGATCAGGGTTTGGTCAGTTAAAAATTGACAATTTCCATCAGAGTTCAATCAGTTTTCAGTGCATGAAAAATGTTCAATGAACGTTTCACCCATAGATAACGCACGTGATAAGGACTCAGGACTGAACTCTATCTTTTCTATGGCAATTGATGCATGAAAAATGCATTGCACTTGCATGTGTCTCGCTAGCACCTATACATGTGACCCTGCCTCTTATACAGCAGGGTCACATGCCCCACCTAGC
Organism: Engystomops pustulosus; assembly: GCA_019512145.1. NCBI lineage: Eukaryota > Metazoa > Chordata > Amphibia > Anura > Leptodactylidae > Engystomops > Engystomops pustulosus. The sequence continues at coordinate 86,816,071 of CM033641.1, forward strand.
CAATCACAGCTATACCCAAACTGGGAAATGGCTATGGTTGGTAAGGGGATACAAACTGCTTGAAAAAGGCAGCCTGTCGTTTGGCCCCAGAGCCGTGGGTGCCAAACCCAACATGTTCAGTACAGACTCAATCTTTATAGTTCAAGTCCTCTCATAAGCAGTGTCAGGCAGGGTACACACGTGCTGGTATTGTGCAGATAGATTTCTGAACAAGAAACATGTAAATTTTTGTATATATTTGTAATCCACAAGAAATAATACTTCTGGAACATTGGGGCACATTTACTTACCCATCCCTGGTGCATTCCCCGATGTGCATTGTCCGACTGGAATGTACTGTGCCACGATTCACTAAGATCGTGCGCCCGATTTCCTGCATGTGTCGCTTCCCCGCTCAGGTCCGCCGGAGTTCACCTTCTTCTTCCTGGTGCATGTAAATGCATTGTCTTGCGACACAATTTGAATGTTACATCCCGTGCTCAGTCTGAATCAGTCGGATCGTCTTATGGCCCGGCTCCCGATTTCTGTCTCATAAAAAAACCAGCGCGGCTGCATCAAAATCAGAATGCGTGCGACACAATCCCCTGCTAAATACCTGTCACAGCGGCGCAAATACCAAATCCGTCAGAATATGCACTGAAAGTGCGGCTGTGGACCCTTAGTAAATAAGTCCAATTGTTTCTTTCTGTTCTGTTTATCTACCTGGAAATTGAAAAATGAAAACTGTTATTTGCTAGTACCTTTATTAATGGGTGTATTGCTGACATGGACATGACATATAGGGGCAGATTTACTTACCCGGTCCCGTCGCGATCCTGCGGTGTGTTGTCCGACGAGGATTCGGGTGCGGCACGATTCACTAAGATCGTGCTTCCGAGTTCCTTCCTGTATCGCTGCTGCGCCGAAGTCCGCCGGAGTTCACCTGCTTCTTCCCGATGCATGTGAGTGCTTGATCTTACTACACATAACCTTTTTAAATTCCACGGTTTGTCCGAATCCGTCGGGTTGCCTGACGGCCACGCCCCCAAGTTTCTGTCCCGTGCAAGCAGGCGGCGATGCGCCAAAATCCGATCCCATGCGCCAAAATCCTGGGGCAATTCGGCGACAAACAGAAATATTTGGGAAACCCAACGAAAGTGCGCAGTTCGGACCCTTAGTAAATGAGCCCCATATAGTGTGTTTAGGGCCATATCTTACTGACAGAGGGAATGGAAATCTCCAGTTGTTCAGCTATCACAAGGGACAATAACATAAAAATGGCCATAGCTGAGTACTAAAAAAAAATGTATAATCAGATAAAAATTAAATGTAATAGACCACATGATGGTCAAGAACTCGTAAATCCCTGAAAAATTAAATGATTTCATTGACAAAGAAAATCTGAAAACAAAGTTCATCTACCATTAAAAGTGTTTGTATTTGGTAGTAACTAAAGCTTTCAACACCAAGAAAACTGCAAACACATATGAAGGCGGAATGACAAGTTTTGTAGTTTTCTCATTAGTTTCTTGCTGGTTCTTCTTGCTATAAAACCTATAAAACACTGCATGGCTCATTTACAGGCCTATGCAATGGCCCCTGTCAGTATGCATCGTGTAAGGTTATTTTGGAAGAATTTACTCAGGTAATAATGATTTTCCTATGAGCCAATGTGCAACTTTCTTACATATCTTTAATACAGTATATAATCATCTGCACTACTGTTTCCTGTAATTTTGTTAAAAGTTTAGTTATACTTCAAATATAATATAAATTACAATATTTCTGTGCATTGTGGTATAGAATACATATATAAATAAAATATTTGAAAATAACTTATAGGGACTAGAGATGAGCGAACACACTCGTCCAAGCTTGATGCTCTTTTCAAGCATTAGCCTACTCGTAACTGCTCGTTGCTCTGAAGAATACTTCGCCCGCTCGAGAAAATGGCATCTCCCGCCGTTTTGATTTTTGGCGGCCAGAAACAGAGCCAATCACAAGCCAGGAGACTCTGCACTCCACCCAGCATGACGTGGTACCCTTACACGTCGATAGCAGTGGTTGGATGGCCTGATCAGGTGACCCTGGAATAGACTAGCCCCTGCCCGCGCTGCTCGTATCATTCTCTGTCTGGATGCCGTTAGGGAGAGAGCTGCTGCTGCTGCAGGGATAGCGTTAGGGTGTTATATTAGCTTACTGTTAGACAGGAGTGAATCTACAAGAACCCAACAGCCCTTGTTAGGGCTAGAATAGCGTTATATTTTATTTTTTTTTTGTTTGCTTGTGGCTGGGCTTGCTGGCACTAGTAGTGCAGCTTGTACCATATTGTGAGGAATTTGCAGGGAGACTTGGGAACGTTCTATTTAGCTCTCACATATCACATGACACACATATCCATCTCAAACACCTAAGTGGGACAATTTATTAGGGGTTTCATTGAATTAGGCACAGTCTGACGATTTTTTTTTTTTTCAAAACTTAAAGTGACTTAAAATCTAGTTGTGTGCTGAGAAATTGGGTAACAAACTTGGTGGAGCCTTTATTCATTTAATCCATTGTAAATGTTTAATTTTCCACCCAAAATGAGTGTATTGTGAAAAAATATTACAATTTGCAGACTGCACCTCCATTTTGTTTTAACCCCTATAAAACACGTAAAGCGTTAACAAACTTCTTAAAAGTGGTTTTTCATACGTTGAGGTGTGTAGTTTCCACAATGGGGTAATTTACGAGTCTCACTATTATTTAGGCCTCTCAGTGTCAATTAGAAGTTGAGCAGGTCCATCTAAATGCGGGTTTTGGTGATTTTACAAAAAATGTGAAAAATGATACCTAAATTCTGAGCCTCATAACATTCTAGTAAAATATGTGGAATCTTAAAAAACCATGCCAACATAAAGCAGACATTTGGGAAATGTAAGTTATGAATTTATTTGGGAGCTATGACTATCTGCATCAAAAGTAGAGAATTTAGAACGTTGAAAATAAAGAATTTTTCCAAATTTTTTCCAAATTTTGTTTTTTTTCATAACTAAACACAAAAGATATCCAAATTTTTAAACTAATTTGAAGTACAATGTGTCACGAGAAAACAATCTAAAAATCCCCTGGATATCTCATAGCGTTCCAAAGCTATAACCACTTATAGTGACACAGGTCAGATTTGAAGAATGGGGCCGCGTCCTTAAGGCCAAAATAGGCTGTGTCCCCTAGGGGTTAAACTCGTGTGTTTTCATGGCATTCTCACTGACTAAAATGCCAAAATACTCTACAAAGTTTGATAACCAATTTTTCCCGAGTATAACAATATCCAATATGGGCAGATAAATTTTTTTGGTCACCTTTTGGAAAGTTTGATGTAAAGGTATTCTATTTACGGAGTTCAACAAGAGAGTCCAATAATGTTACTGTTTTTCTACAGATTGTTAAGGATGTAGCGATACCAAATATGTGGGGAGTTTTGTGTGATTTTGTGTTTTTTGTAGCTTTTTAAATGTGTATAGGGAATGTTGGTGTTTAAGGGACTTTCACATTATTATTATATAATTATTTACAAAAAAAAAAGACTTCAGTGTTTTAAAATTATTTATTTTTCTACAGGTTGGCTTAGACAAGCAATGGTCCGATCGCTTGTTCAAGCTCTTCTTCGCCTAAACAGTGTAATACAGATGCTCAGTGTTTTATAGCCAGGAACAGATCAGAACAGATCACACAGCCCCAGGGCACATCCCGCTGCTTGGCCTGTTGAAAAACTCTCTGGTCAGCATGAAGTCAGAAGCTTTGCGCTCATCACAAGAGACGGGGGAAGAAGATTCCCTTGTTTATAGCCAAAGCACCCTCAGGTGTGTTTCTCAGCGCATATCGGAGGAGGTGGAGGAGGATGAGGAGGAAGAGGAGGAGAATGTTGGTGAGACAGAAGAGGGGACCATTGTTCAGTCCTTCACTGTTCAGCGTGTATGGGCAGAAGAAGAGGAGTTGGAGGAGGAGGAAATGGACAGTCAGGCCAGTGAGGGGAGTGAATTCTTGAGAGTTGGGACTCTGGCGCATATGGCAGATTTCATGCTAGGCTGCCTACCCCGTGACCCTCACGTTCAAAGAATTTATTCCAGCACCGATTATTGGGTATTCACTCTCCTGGACCCATGGTACAAGCAAAATCTTTCCACTCTCATCCCTGGAGAGGAAAGGAGTGTGAGAATGCATGAATACCAGCAGGCCCTGGTGCACAAGCTGAAACAGTATTTCCCTTCTGACAGCGCTAGCAGCAGAGGTTATACTTCTGTGGGACAAGTAGCAAGGGAGAGTAGGTGAGCAGGCAGCTTGTCCAGCACTGGCAGGGGTGCGCTTTACAAGGCCTTTGCCAGTTTTATGTCACCCCAGCAAGACACTGTCACCTGTCTCCAGTCTCAGCAGAGTAGGGCTGATCTTTACAGAAAGATGGTGAGGGAGTACGTAGCTGACCATACCATCGTCCTAAATGATCAAACAGGTCCCTACAACTACTGGGTTTCAAAGCTAGACATGTGGCACGAACTGGCACTGTACGCCTTGGAGGTTCTTGCCTGCCCTGCCGCTAGCATGTTGTCTGAGCGGGTTTTCAGTGCAGCTGGTGGCATCATCACCAATAAGCGCACACGCCTGTCGACTGACAGCGCTGACAGGCTGACGCTTATCAAGATGAATAAAGCCTCGATTTCTCAGGATTTCCATTCTCCACCAGGTGAAAGAAGCTCAACCTGCATAATGTATGCACTCCTCCTCCTCATTTTCCTCCTTCTCCTCCTCTTTGTACCCTAAAGCAGAGGAAACTGCCTATTTTTTGCCAGGGCCAACTGGCTCTAGCTATAGTACTCTATGTATTTAATTTTTCTGGAGGGCCACCTACCCAGTCCTCTGTTTTAAACAATTTTTGGGAGTGCCACATACAGGCACCCAATCTATTTAATTTTTCTGGAGGACCACCTACCTGCTCCTCTGGTTTGAAAACTTTTTTGGACTGCCACATACAGGCACTATCCAAATTTAATTGTCTCCATAGCAGCCTCCACACATTGTCTTTATAGCTGCCTCCACACGTTGTCTCCATTGCTACCTCCACACATCATCTCCATAGCTGCCTCCCAAAGTCGTCCATATAGCTGCCTCCATACATAGTCCCCTTAGCAAACGAGCTGTGTCATGCAGAATTTGTGTTATCCACAAAATATACTGGCAAACTTTTATCATTTACCGATATTATTTCAGCGCTTCTTGCGCATCTGTTTACATTCCCCTCACCCACCATAACCAAGCCAATTACTTATAAGAACAGTACTACACTTGATCTTATACAAAAGGTTCTAAGAAGTGCTGTTTGTAGCCCCTGCCTGCTTTGAAAATTATAATTTTTTCAAAGTAAACGCTTCTGGCCCATTTTGGGTGGGGAGGAGCCGAGAGACAGGGGCTTGAACAGGCGAAAGCTCGCCTGGCAGCGGACCGCCATTTCCATACCAAGATCAATCTAACATAGTTTTAACTGCAGCACCTTTAATCTACTACTACCTTACTGCCTTCATACATCGTCTCCTTATCAAACGAGCTGTGTCAGGCAGAATTTTGGGTTGTTTTCATAGCTTCCACATCAAACTTGTTAACTTTGTTGCCACCCTGCTGTGTTATCCACAAAATATGCTGGCAAACATTTATCATTTACCGATATTATTTCAGCGCTTCTTGCGCATCTGTTTAAATTCCCTTCACCCGCCATAACCAAAACTTATAAGAACAGTACTACACTTGATCTTATACAAAAGGTTCTTAGAAGAGCTGTTTGTAGCCCCCGCCTGCTTTGAAAATTATAATTTTTGCAAAGTAAACGCTTCTGGCCCCCAGGCCCATTTTGGGTGGGGAGGAGCCGAGAGACAGGGGCTTGAACAGGCGAAAGCTCGCCTGGCAGCGGGCCGCCAGCTCCATCCCAAGATTAGGCAGCCTCAGAGGCATCCATGCATACTGCCCCTGCTGTTTCCTGTCCATTTCGCCTCCACAATCCTCCACAGTGTCCACCAATGTCTCCATGCGCAACTTTCAACTGTCTATACCCCAGACGCTGGAGCGCGAGAGGATATACAGTGAAATACAAAAACCGCCCTAGGACGGCACAAGAGAGCCCATATCCTGACAATAAGAAGTGGCAGTTAAAAGTTAACTTTTATTTTTTCAACTAAAGTATATAATGTAGAGTATAGACTGACACTTGGTGCTCAAAACAAGAATAGTAGCTTAAAAGCACAAGTGTCCTAGATGAGGTGGCCTTTGAATATAAGGTCGCATGTATAACTATGTAGTTACATCGGAGTAAGGCTGGAGAGTCAGTCCCCTAACAGGGGGGGGGGGGGAAACGGGGGCATGGGTGAACACCCTAACCAATGCAGCTGATAGGTAGTAGGTAAGATATTAAAGAGGTGGGTAGTGGTAGCTAGTATTGCAAATATACAAACCTGAACGCTATGGGTTATTATCATTTAAACCCATGCGTTGATTCCTGTGGTATGGGATCAATGAGATCCCAGACTTGTACAGGAATCTATTGTGGTGTCCACAGCCCACGAGACCCTAAACCTATCCAGCCAACAGACCAAAGGTATCACCTCTAAATAGGAACACTGCAATTTAAAATAAAGAGAGAGATTAGCCCCCCGACATGTTTCGCCAGTCACCTGGCTTCATCAGGGGTCGGGCTAATACTCAGCACATCATCCCCTTACCAAACGAGCTGTGTCAGGCAGAATTTTCAGGCGTTTCACCAGATACATAATGGAACTCGGCCCATCTGTCGCCATCATGCTAGAGACCTGAAGTTGCAATCATATCAGCGCAATATGGATGCCCTATACTGTTGCTCTTAATCATGGAACCTTTTCCGAAAAAACAATTCAATATAGAACCGCTATGCTAGTCCATTATTCCTAGATGAAATATTCAAACGACCCCGTCTGCTTTGAAAATGATAATTTTTTAAAAGTAAACGCTTCTGGCCCCCAGGCCCTTTTTGGGTGGGGAGCAGCCGAGAGATAGGGGCTTGGACAGGCGAAAGCTTGCCTGGCAGCGGACCGCCAACTCCATCCCAAGATTAGGCAGCCTCAGATACATCCATGCATACTGCCCCTGCTGTTTCCTGTCCATTTCGCCTCCACGACCCTCCAGAGTGTCCACCAATGTCTCCATGCACAACTTTCAACTCTCTATACCCCAGACACTGGAGGGCGAGAGGATATACAGCACATCATCCCCTTATCAAACGAGCTGTGTCAGGTGGAATTTTCAGGTGTTTCACCAGATACATAATGGAACACGGCGCATCGGTCGCCGCCATGCTGGAGACCTGAAGTTTCAATCATAGCAGCGCAATATGGCTGCCTCCACATGGTGCCGTCATTTTTCGGGTGTTTCACCAGATACGTTGTGGAACTTGGTCACTATGTCGCCACCATGCTGTGTTATCGACTAAATATACCGTCAACCTTTTGTTCACATAGGAAATCATTTCAGCACTTCTTGCTCACCTCCTTTGGTTCCTCTCTGCCACCCATTGGTTTAAAGCCTGAGTCCATTTGGGATATGTCGCCATGCCGCTCTCTGGCCTGCCGCTGCTGCCGCTGCCTCTGCATGCCATCTTCTATAGTGTCAGGGTCAATTATTGGATGTTTTAGATGCTATCTAGCCTCATTCGGTCACTCTGTCATCGCCTTGCTGTTGCCCATAATTTTGGCATAATGGTGCGATTAAGCAGCCTCAGAGGCATCCATGCATGCTGCCCGTGCTGTTTCCTGTCCATTTCCGTGGTGTTTCCATCATCTTCTGAGGTTTCCAGGTGTTTGGCCAAGCTTCCCTGTGCAGACCCTTGGTCCCCTTGAAAAATGCTCAAGTCTCCCATTGACTTCAATGGAGTTCGTTATTCGAGACGAGCACTCGAGCATCGGGAAAAGTTTGTCTCGAGTAACGAGCACCTGAGCATTTTAGTGCTCGCTCATGTCTAAAAGGGACCAAATAAAATCATTGTAAAAAAATCCACATAAGTAGTGAAACCAGATGTTACTCAGTGTTAGTGATGTAGCAGTATGCTACAATTGCACTTAATACATTCATTTAATACATGCACTTTGCTTGATTTACATTAGATAATAGAGTAAGTGAACCTAAATGAGGCATAAAGTTCAAGCAAATAAAATAGTTTACAGTAGGGTAACCATGAAAAGTCAAAAAAGGTTTAGGAATAAACATGTCTTTGCAATAAATCACTAGGCCCAATTTGGTTATAATCATATTCCATCAGAAACAGGACATCCCAGTTTAGGCAAAGGAGTCCTCTTAGCAAATGAAGTGAGCCAAATATTTTTTTTCTGATACAAGACAACAAATTTAAAATGTCTACTAAATAGACTATAAACTCCAAAAGGACAGTAATGACACTAGACAAATCAACTGGATGCCAAAGCTTTGTGTTTTTTATGACACTGTATTTGGTCTTTCTCATTTATAGAATTTACTCCAAACAGAAAAGATACCATGTACATCTACAAAATAAAATGACCACAGGATGCATATTCTAGAGCAGTGATGGCGAACCTTTGAGAGACCGAGTGCCCAAACTGCAAACCAAAGCCAACGTTTCTATCGCGAGGTGCCAACACAGAAATTTAGCCCAATAGTGCCACAATACCACCTAACAATAAGACAAATAATACTGCCATATAGTGTTACCACCTTTACAACCACATAAACAGCATCATTCTGGTAATAAAGAATATAGAAAGGCCAATGTTACCCATAATATTGCTATACTATACTATACAAATATAGTGATGAATATTATATTACTGCCATTCAGTGAGGAATATTACCGCCATATACTGATTACCATTACCCCCATATAGTGACAGTAGTCCTGAGTAGATGCAGGGACTAAGGGACTGTGATAAGTTAGCTTGCTCATGGACCAAATATTGCCATCTTTACCTCCTTTTTGTTTTTGCGTTTCCATTTTTTACTCCCCACCGTAAAAGACTTCTTGGTAAAAAAAAAATGCCTTCGTGACAAATTCTTTACAGTTTCCACTGTGCACCCCAAACGACAAGTCTACTTTATTCTGTGGGTCAGTGCAATCACAGGGATAATATATTTATATAGGTTTAATAATGTTTGTATACATTTACAAAAATTAAAATCTCCTGTACTAAAAATAAAAGTCATTTTGCCATCTTCTGGTGCGAATTTTTGGGCGCTTTTTCATACTTTGGGGTACGGAGCTGTTTGTGGTGTAATTTTTTGTGATATGAGATGACGTTTTCAGTGTTACCATTTTGAGGACTGTACACCCATTTGACTACTTTTAATAACATTTTATTACATGTTGCAAAATGGCAAAAAAGTCGCATTGGGGAATCCAACTTGGGAGGTGGTTTTTATGGCAAAGTGGTTGTTGTGGGGTGGAGGCACAGTTGGATTTGGGATCACCCATATGAGAGTGTCCGTGGCCACATATACACTTGCCTCTGTCCACAGCGCTCATCACCTGCACGATGCAGCCAGTGATGCAGCATAGCACCCGGTTACATTGTGCATAGGGTGCTTACTGTGGGGTTGTCCTGGCTTCACTGGCCGCCTTGTGCAGGTGAGCAGCACTTCAGATACAGGCAATGTGGCCACAGACAGCTGTCATACAGGGGGATTTGGGACACTAAACCACAAGTATTTATAGTTAGTTTAGTGTCACCTGCCAGGACCTTTGTAAGTGCCCACATGTCTGTGTGTGAGCATCCCCAGCAGCTCCTGACCTTGTATCTCTGCTCTGCTGCTGTCAGCTCCGTTCTGTGAGCTGCCTCACTCGGTTCTCTTCCCACTGTTTCCCGGGCTGAAGAGGAGGAGGGGCAGGCACTGATCGGCTACTACTGTCTCACTAAGGCATCACTAGTGAGAGCAGAGCCGATCAGCTTCAGGCTGTAATGGACAGAGCCGGAGCTCCGACTTTGATGAGAATGGGGAGATGGTACGCGTGCCTGCAGAGAGGGCTCTGCGTGCCCTCTCTGGCACGCGTGCCATAGGTTCGCCACCACTGTTCTAGAGAAACAAGAGGCAGATACATTAATTATATTTGTTGTTAATGTTTTATTGTATATTAAAATAAATATGATCCATTTTTAGGTGAACTGTGCTCCGTGCTACAGACAGATTCAACAAATGGTGATTTTCTGGTATGAATAACATCAGATGTTAACATCATTTAAGAGGTTTTCCACTTTCTACAAAATGAAAAGTTATAATTGCCAATAAACTTTCTGCATCAATTCTTCACTAGAGATGAGCGAGCACTAAAATGCTCGGGTACTCGTTATTCGAGACGAACTTTTCCCGATGCTCGAGTGCTCGTTTCGAGTAACGAGCCCCATTGAAGTCAATGGGAGACTCGAGCATTTTTCAAGGGGACCAAGGCTCTGCACAGGGAAGCTTGGCCAAACACCTGGGAACCTCAGAAAAGGATGGAAACACCACGGAAATGGACAGGAAACAGCAGGGGCAGCATGCATGGATGCCTCTGAGGCTACTTAATCGCACCATTATGCCAAAATTATGGGCAACAGCATGGCCATGACAGGTGACCGAATGAGGCAGTAGATCTAAAACATCCAATATTGACCCTGACACTATAGAAGAGCGGCATGCAGAGGCAGGGCAGCAGCGGAGGCAGAGAGTGGCATGGGCGACATCCCCAAATGGACCACGGCTTAAACCAATGGGTGGCAGAGAGGACCAAAGGAGGTGGCAAGAACGTGCTGAAATGATTTCTATGTGAACAAAATAGTTTGCATAAGTGGACAAGTGTCCAAAACGTATCTGGTGAAACAACCCGAAAATGACCTGACAAGCCGTTAAGCACAATGTGGAGGCAGCCATATTGCGCTGCTGTTATGATGAATTCAGGTCTCCGCATGGGCGCGACGATGCGCCGTGTTCCATTATGTATCTGGTGAAACACCTGAAAATTCCACCTGACACAGCTTTGATAAGGGGATGATGTGCTGTTATATCCTCTCGCCCCTCCAGCGTCTGGGGTTATAGAGAGTTGAAAGTTGCGCATGGAGACATTGGTGGACACTCGTGGAGGTCGTGGAGGCGAAATGGACAGGAAACAGCAGGGGCGTATGAGGATGCCTCTGGGTGACGCTTCAATCTTGGATGGAGTCTGGGGATCCGCTGCCAGGCGAGCCTTTCGCCTGTCCAAGCCCATTCCTCGGCTCCTCCGCCACCCCAAACTTGGGCCCTGGGGCCAGAAGCTTTACTTTAGCAAAAATTAGACACAGTGTGGGGCAATTCATATTGCGCTGTGTATGATTGCAACTTCAGGTCTCCAGCAATGGGCGTCGACAGATGGGCCGAGTTCCATTACGTTCTGTGAAACACCCGAAATTCCTGGGCCTGACCAGCTTCGTTTGATAAGGGGACGATGTATGGAGGCAGTATAGTAGTAGATTAAAAGGTGCTGCAGTTAAACACTATTAAGTTTAACGTATTTTGGATCTTGGGAATGGAACTGTCGCGGTCACGCTGCTTTCGCGTGAGCTTTTCTTCACGTCCAAGCCCCTGTCTCTCGCTTCCTCCCACCCAAAATGGGCCTGGGGGCCAGAAGCTTTACTTTGAAAAAATTATAATTTTCAAAGCAGGCGGGGTCCGGTTTTGAAATATTTCACATCTAGATAAATGGAGAATAGCATAAGCGTTTATTATTTAATGTTATTTTTTTCGGAATGGTTCCATGATTAAGAGCGACAGTATGGCCAACTTTTGCGCTGCTATGATTGCAACTTCAGGTTCTCCAGCATGTGCGGCGACAGATGCCGAGTCCTTATGTACGTAAAACACCCGAAAATTCTTTCTGCCGTACCAACAACCGCTCGTTGTAGGGGACATGTATGGAGCAGTAGGTAGTAAGTAGATTAAAGGTGCTGCAGTTAAAACTATGTTAGTTGGATCTTGGATGGAGCTGGCGTCTCCGCTGCCAGGCGAGCTTTCGCCTTCCAAGCCCCTGTCTCTGGCTCACCCATCCCCAAACTATAACATACTCTACCAAACAGCACTTCTAAGAACTTTTTTTGTATAAGATCAAGTGTAGTAGCGTTCTTATAAGTTTGGTATTGGCGGGTGAGGGGAATGTAAACAGATGCCAAGAAGCCTGAAATAATATCGTAAATGTAAAAGTTTGCCAGTATTTTTGGGATAACACAGCAGGGTGGCGACAAAGTTAACAATTGATGTGGAACCATGAAAACAACCCAAATTCTGGCCTGACACCTCGTTTGTAGGGACGATGTATGGAGGCAGCTATATGACGACTTGGACTTGTGTGGAGGTAGCAATGGAGGGGAGCACAACGTGTGGGAGGCTGCTATGGAGACAATTCAATTTGGATAGTGCCTGTATGTGGCAGTCCAAAAAAGTTTTCAACCAGAGGAGCAGGTAGGTGGCCCTCCAGAAAAATTTAAATGACATAAGAGTACTATAGCTAGAGCCAGTGGGCCCTGTCAAAAATAGCCAGTTTCCTTGCTTACTGTACAAAGAGGAGGAGAAGGAGGAAAATGAGGAGGAGGGAGTGGATAATTATTCAGGTTGAGCTTCCTCACCTGGTGGAGATTGGAAATTAGGAGAAATCCAGGCTTTATTCATCTTGATAAGCGTCAGCCTGTCAGCGCTGTCAGTCGACAGGCGTGTACGCTTATCGGTGATGATGCCACCAGCTGCACTGAAAACCCGCTCGGACAAGACGCTAGCGGCAGGGCAGGCAAGAACCTCCAAGGCGTACAGCGCCAGTTCGTGCCACATGTCCCACTTTAACACAACCATGCCTGGCTTCAGGTTCAGCGTGCCAGCCACAGTCGTCCTGGCTGCCGTGATGCCCTGTATAGCTCTGGGCGGTGTGCCTTTATCGCCTAGCTCAGCAGTGAGCACCGCTGCTGTCGCTTAGCGACCTTAGCCTACACTGACAGCACACACTGTAGCATTGCTGCGTCCGATGACAATGAGTTTATTAAGAAAAAAAGTAAAAAAAAGAAAAAGCAGACTGTGCCTAATTGAATCAACCCCTAATAAATTGTTACCACTTGGTCGTTTGAGATGGATATGTGTGTCACTAAGAACTAAAAGCAAGTTCGTCAGTCTCCCTGCAAATTCTCACAATATGTAGCTAGATGCACTATAGTGCCAGCAAGCCCAGCCACAAGCAATCAAAAATAATATATAACGCTATTTAGCCTAAGTAAGCGTTGGATCTCTCTATGGCTATTTTCTAGCCATACCTGAAAGCACACGCTGATGTCAGTGAGATGATGACTGAGTTTATAAAAAAAAAACGTAAAAAAAAAAAAAGCAGATGTGCCTAATTATCAAACCCCTAATAAATTTTCCCACTTTGGTGTTTGAGTGGATGTGTGTCACTAAGAGCTAAACAAATGGTCGAAGTCCCCCTGCAATTCTCACAATATGGTACTAGCTGCACTACTAGTGCCGCAAGGCCAGCCCACAATAAAAAAAAAAATATAACGTTATTGTAGCCCTAAGAAGGGCTGTTGGGTTCTTGTAGATCACTCCTGCCTAACTAATCAGAAACACCCAACGCTTTCCCTGACCAGCAGCAGCTCTCTCCCTAGCGGCATCCAGACAGAGAATGATCGAGCAGCGCGGGCAGCGGCTAGTCTATCCAGGGTCACCTGATCGGCCAGCCAACACTGCTATCGACGTGTAAGGTACCACGTCATGCTGGGTGGAGTGCAGAGTCTCCTGGCTTGTGATTGGCTCGTTTCTGGCCGCCAAACAAAACGGCGGGAGTGCCATTTTCTCGAGCGGGCGAAATATTCGTCCGAGCAACGAGCAGTTTCGAGTACGCTAATGCTCGAGAGCATCAAGCTCGGACGAGTGTGTTCGCTCATCTTCTATGCAGCATATTATTTGTTTTATCTGGGTTTTTTGCCTCAATAGTGTTCGGTATATCTTTATGGTATATGCATTTCAGGTTTTTTTTCATGGGAGGGACAATTTTTCTATTTGCGCTATTTTACTGCTGTTAGGGCTAATTTCTAATTATCCTCTAGCATTTTGCCTCTTTGATTTCTTCTATGATTTGTAATGGGGTGGGGAGCATTTTATTTTTTTCCATTAGTAGCTGCATGAACTACTGTGGTTTTAGGAGCTACAATTTTACAGAGGTGGCTCATTATCCTCTTCTTTCTATCCTCTTCTGCCATCAAATGCCTTGTCCCCGCCCCTGCTGTGGATGCTTGCATCTTAAGACTTTCAGATTGGGTCGCTGCTTAAAGGACCACTTTCCCCCATATTCCCCAAATCTCCTCTGATTGGATCTTTAGGGCTTCCTGGCCCCAGGATTCTGCACAACTGTCCCGTCAGGGTCTTTGTATTTTTGCCCACTATTTGGTCCTAAGTGAAAGTATAAAGGCAGGCTGGTGGGGTAGTGGTATTTGGTGGGCTCTCCAGTCCATGAGCTTAAGCCAAATGATGGAGTTATTTTTTAGGATTTCTTTACTGAATAACATAAGATTCTGACAAGGTTAACATTAATCTAAAAAGAAATGCATGAAATTGGTGTATTTGGGTTTTAATATTGGTAGGGTCAGCACAATAATGCATGACAAAGGGACAAAAAATCCTGTTGGACTTATATTATGAACCCCACCAATACCATTTGCCCACGTCCTTATGGCACATAGCATGGCCTACAATCCTCTCATTGTACTCCTTCTTAAATTTTTCACATGACATTGCAGGCACACCCTGTTGTCCCTCAACATAACAGTTAATGGCTGGGTGCCTGTGTTGTAACAGAACTGGAGGTAGTTTATGTTTTGTTCATGTACCAATGAATATTACTTAGTGCATTTGGGCGTTGTTTTGTCATATTATGTTGTTTTGAATATTTAATTTAGAGATTATGAATGAAGATGAGCGAGCACTAAAATGCTCCGGTTTACCTCTTTTTTCTATCACTAACTTTTCCCCGCTGCTCGGTGCTCGTTTCGAGTAACGAGCCCCATTGAAGTCAATGGGAGACTCGAGCATTTTTCAAGGGGACCAAGGATCTGCACAGGGAAGCTTGGCCAAGCACCTGGGAACCTCAGAAAAGGATGGAAACACCACGGAAATGGACAGGAAACAGCAGGGGCAGCATGCATGGATGCCTCTGAGGCTGCTTAATCGCACCATTATATCAAAAGTACGGGCAACAGCATGGCAATGACAGAGTGACCGAATGAGGCTAGATAGCATCTAAAACATCCAATACTTGACCCTGACACTATAGGGGACTATGCAGAGGCAGCGGCAGCAGCGGCAGGCTAGAGAGTATCTTGGCAACATACCCCAAATGGACTCAGGCTTCAAACCAATGGGTGGCAGAGAGGAACCAAAGGAGGTGAGCAAGAAGCGCTCAAATAATATCGGTACATGATAAAAGTTTGCCAGTATATTTTGTGGATTACACAGCAGGGTGGCGACAAAGTTAACATGGAAGCCATGAAAACAACCCAAAATTCTGCCTGACACAGCTCGTTTGATAAGGGGACCATGTATGTTAGTGGGATCTTGGCATGGAGCTGGCGCTCCGCTGCCAGGCGAGCTTTCGCCAATCCAAGCCCCTGTCTCTAGGCTACTCCCCAAACAGCACTTCTATGAACCTTTTCTATAAGATCAAGTGTAGTAGCGTTCTTATAAGTTTGGGATATGGCGGGTGAGGGGAATGTAAACATCTGCGCAAGAAGCGCTGAAATAATATCCGTAAATGAAAAAAGTTTTCCAGTATATTTTGTGGCTTACACAGCACGGTGGCGACAAAGTTAACAAGTTTGATGTGGAATGCCCTGTAATAGCTCTTGGGCGGTGTGCCTTTTATCACCTAGGCTCAGCAGTTTGAGCACCGCCTGCTGTCGCTTAGCGACGGCACTGCTGCTGTGCCTAGAGCTACCGACTGATGGCGCCATGCCCACGGATGGTAATTCGGAGGAGGAGGAGGTGGAGGAGGGGTGGGAGGAGGAGGAGGCATAGTAGGCCTGAAACACCTGGACCGAGGTAGGCCCCGCAATCCTCTGCGTCGGCAGTATATGACCAGCCCCAGGGTCAGACTCGGTCCCAGCCTGCACCAAGTTAAGTGTAGTAGCGTTCTTATAAGTTTGGAATATGGCGGGTGAGGGGAATGTAAACAGATGTGCAAGAAGCGCTGAAATAATATCCGTAAATGGTAAAAGTTTGCCAGTATATTTTGAGGATTACACAGCAGGGTGGCGACAAAGTTAACAAGTTTGTTGTGGAAGCCATGAAAACAACCCAAAATTCTGCCTGACACAGCACGTTTGATAAGGCGGCCATGTATGGAGGCAGTGAACTAGTAGTAGATTAAAGGTGCTGCAGTTAAAACTATGTTAGTTGGTTCTTGGCATGGAGCTGGCGCTCCGCTGCCAGGCGAGCTTTCGCCAATCCAAGCCCCTGTCTCTAGGCTACTCCCCAAACAGCACTTCTAAGAACCTTTTGTATAAGATCAAGTGTAGTAGCGTTCTTATAAGTTTAGGATATGGCGGGTGAGGGGAATGTAAACAGATGCGCAAGAAGCGCTGAAATAATATCCGTAAATGGTAAAAGTTTGCCAGTGTATTTTGTGGATAACACAGCAGGGTGGCGACAAAGTTAACAACTTTCATGTGGAATCCATGAAAACAACCCAAATTTCGGCCTGACACACCTCGTTTGATAAAGGGACGATGTATGGAGGCAGCTATATGGACGACTTTTGGAGGTAGCAATGGAGACAACGTGTGGAGGCTGCTATGGAGACAATTTAATTTGGATAGTGCCTGTATGTGGCAGTCCAAAAAAGTTTTCAAACCAGAGGAGCAGGTAGGTGGCCCTCCAGAAAAATGAAATAGATTGAGTGCCTGTATGTGGCAGTCCAAAAAAGTTTTCAAACCAAAGGCGCAGGTAGGTGGCCCTCCAGAAAAATGAAATAGATTGAGTGCCTGTATGTGGCAGTCCAAAAAAGTTTTCAAACCAGAGGAGCAGGTAGGTGGCCCTCCAGAAAAATGGAATAGATTGAGTGCCTGTATGTGGCAGTCCAAAAAAGTTTTCAAACCAGAGGAGCAGGTAGGTGGCCCTCCAGAAAAATTGAATAGATTGAGTGCCTGTATGTGGCACTCCCAAAAATTGTTTAAAACAGAGGACCGGGTCGGTGGCCCTCCATAAAAATTAAATGCATAAAGTACTATAGCTAGAGCCAGTGGGCCCTGTCAAAAAATAGCCAGTTTCCTCTGCTTTACTGTACAAAGAGGAGGAGAAGGAGGAAAATGAGGAGGAGGAGGAGGAGTGGATAAATTATTCAGGTTGAGCTTCCTTCACCTGGTGGAGATTGGAAATTAGGAGAAATCCAGGCTTTATTCATCTTGATAAGCGTCAGCCTGTCAGCGCTGTCAGTCGACAGGCGTGTACGCTTATCGGTGATGATGCCACCAGCTGCACTGAAAACCCGCTCGGACAAGACGCTAGCGGCAGGGCAGGCAAGAACCTCCAAGGCGTACAGCGCCAGTTCGTGCCACATGTCCAGCTTTGAAACCCAGTAGTTGTAGGGAGCTGTGTGATCATTTAGGACGATGGTATGGTCAGCTACGTACTCCCTCACCATCTTTCTGTAAAGATCAGCCCTACTCTGCCGAGACTGGGGACAGGTGACAGTGTCTTGCTGGGGTGACATAAAGCTGGCAAAAGCCTTGTAAAGCGTACCCTTGCCAGTGTTGGACAAGCTGCCTGCTCGCCTACTCTCCCTCGCTACTTGTCCCGCAGAACTACGCACTCTGCCGCTAGCGCTGTCAGAAGGGAAATACTGTTTCAGCTTGTGCACCAGGGCCTGCTGGTATTCATGCATTCTCACACTCCTTTCCTCTCCAGGGATGAGAGTGGAAAGATTTTGCTTGTACCGTGGGTCCAGGAGAGTGAACACCCAGTAATCGGTGCTGGAATAAATTCTTTGAACGCGAGGGTCACGGGATAGGCAGCCTAGCATGAAATCTGCCATATGCGCCAGAGTACCAACGCGTAAGAATTCACTCCCCTCACTGGCCTGACTGTCCATTTCCTCCTCCTCCAACTCCTCCAACTCCTCTTCTTCTGCCCATACACGCTGAACAGTGAAGGACTCAACAATGGTCCCCTCTTGTGTCTCGCCAACATTCTCCTCCTCTTCCTCCTCATCCTCCTCCACCTCCACCTCCTCCGATATGCGCTGAGAAACAGACCTCAAAGCTTTTGGTGATGAAATTGGGAGGGTGGGGGGGGAAGGGAGTATATCTTTATAATAGAAAGTGTAATACGGTTAATTCATACCTTTTGTGTCGTATGACCGTTTAAAAAAACTAGAGTGTTGGTAGGTAAAAAACATTAAAAGTAAAAGAAAAATAAAGTTGTAACCTGTAATAAAGACCATCCCCACAGACCTGACTTTCGTCTTCCAGTTTAAGCTTTATTCACATTTACAATCTGTAACCATGTCTATGTCTTTTCAAAATAGTTAGAAGTTTTATTTTAAAATATTATAAATAAACTGTGGTCTATGATATTTCTCTGCGTGAATGGACATAAACATTATTTGGCAGAACACCACTTTTCTGAATAAGTAAAAAAAAAAAGGTTTTCACAATGCTTCCAGAAACACGGATAATACAATTCTAAGAACATTGATGTATTGATAGGCAAAAGAATGGACACTGTGGTCGCTACAGCAAGCTCAGTTCTCGGAGTCGCTGTAGGAAAGATATAAAAAGCTGTGAAATTTAAAATTAGAGAGATAATTTAAGGCTATATAAATCTATTCCTTGCGGTAGCGGACTAAATCATGGGAATAAGTTTGTGCCCAATGATCTACCCAAGAGTTGTATACCTCAGAGGCATAAAATAAATCTCGGTTTATTAAATTCTTGAAAAAATATGTGTAGAGTACTTCGTAATTTATTGGTAAGCCAAACCAGGGTCATAGAGTTTTAAAGGAAACCTACCACTTTCACAAATGACCTTCTGACCCACAAATCCCTGGTAGGCTTGATCATGATGACTGATGCCGGACCATATTTTTTTTCATTTAACACAGAAAACGCTGTATTCTAACATATTTTTTTCTTTCCATGATCAAATTTACCTTCGGAGCTTTCGGGTGGTCACCACAGCCGCACACGGATCCGGATCTACATGAAGCTCGACACGTCGAGCGTGGCGCCGCGCCAGTTCCGAAATTACGTTTTGTCGAGAGCCGGTGAAGTCACCGATGCTCTCGGGCAACACTAGCGCATGCGCACAAGCGCGTCTCGCGCCGGCTTTTCACTGGCATGCGCGAAGTCCCGGAAGCCTCTAGTATGCGAGGGGCCTCGGGAGGAGAAAGACGGGGGGGGTGAGTAATGTTAAAAAAAAAACTGTGCTCGCCGCTCCCACCAACGAGGAGAGGGGTTCCCTCCACTGCCACCAATGATTAAATAAAAGTTGTATGCACTTCAAGCCCCCTGACACCATGTCTATTAGGTGCATATCTATTAAAAAAATATTATATATATATATTATAACTATATATGTGTTATATGGGTATGTATACTTAGTATATAAATAAATACACATATATA
Organism: Engystomops pustulosus; assembly: GCA_019512145.1. NCBI lineage: Eukaryota > Metazoa > Chordata > Amphibia > Anura > Leptodactylidae > Engystomops > Engystomops pustulosus. The sequence goes on from CM033641.1 coordinate 86,835,738, forward strand.
TTTATTTATATATATATACATACACATATATTTATTTAAATAAATATATACATATACATTTCTGTGTGTATATATATATATATATATATATATATATATATATATTTATATATTGGTGGCCCCTAATACATATATGTGTGTATTATTTATTATATTAAAGAAATATATAAATATATATAAAACACACCATATTATATGTACTTAATAAATAAATAAATACAATCTATGTGTGTGTATATAAAATAGATACTTATACACACACACATATATGTGGATTATTGAGTTATAGAAGTAAATATGATGTGTGGGTGTGTGTAGATAGTTATACATTAATATAGTTTTTAGTATAAACTAAATATATACACACATAGAGAGATATAGATTATGTTTCTAAAGAATATACATTATATCATAATCTATATATATATCTAATTAATATATATACATATATATAGATATAGATATATATTCGGTGGCGGAATACATATATGGTGAAGGACACCAGACAACAATGTATAATATATAGTATATATATATATATGAATAATATATTGATATATATATGAGAGCTATAAACATTGGTTGTCCAGCGGTCTTGTTCTTGTAGTAGTACCATATGTATATACAATAGCAAAGACCCCTGACATTAATGGTCGTGTGTGTGTGTGGTTATTATAATTCTTCAAAGACGCAAAGCCCTTACACAATGATTCTATCTAAATATATAATATAATATATATATATTATATATATATATATAAAAATCAGGAAGTGTGACATAGACACAATTGGAACATGGTGTGTTGTTGGGCTGGTGTATGGTTTATGTTTTACTATTCTTTGTCTTGCAACAAGTCAATATATTCAGACTTGCATATTAGTTATTGTTTATAAAGATATTAATCTTTTTTCCCCATATGTCTCTAGGTCGTTCATGCCGTGGAAATACGACGACGAACCGGGGATTTCACTTTGAAAGAACAATGGTTAACCAGGGTTTGTCTGGGAGGTTTTTATTTCAAATAAAAAATATTTTTCCACAACATGTGTTTTTTTTTAGACGAGTTGCAATGTCATGTTAGTAATGCGCTGTTATAGACGGAGCTGATTTACTAAGGAAGGGGTTGTGTTAGGCGTAAAAGGCTAACCCCCTATCCATTACCCCGGTACCATTCCACCAGGGGTTGCGGGAGGAGCAGCGGTACGGTACATTCCAGTACTAACATCAAGGATGGTTGGGTATGGGGCGGCCACAACAGGCTGGTATTATTGTGTGGAAAAGGCCAAAAAAAAAGTGATCTATTCCACCCACAAAGTAGGCCATCTGTAGCTGACTGCGTGTATCTAGCTGTTGCAGAAGCATGAGGGGGGGGGACATCATGGTTGTTGTTTTTTAATAAATAAAATAATAATAGAAAAAATACAGTCTTGTGACAAAGGCTGAACAACCCGAAAGCTTGCGGGGGGTGATAAACACCAATTTTTTTTTCACTATTTTTGGAGTGCTGCCATTTCTTCGTCCTATATTCAAGAACCCTGACTGGCCGGTGGACAGCTGATTAGCACCCATGCAACTTCTTACCTGGCTGTGCTGACTGCTATTTCTGATCTTTATATATTATTTAGATAATAATTGTGTAAGGCTTTGGTCTTTGAGAAAGTTATATTACAACACACAACCACACCGACATTAATGTCAGGGGTCTTTGCAGTTGTTATACGATATGTACTAATACAAATAAAAATACCCCTGCACCAAGTGTATATCTCTCATTATATATCAATATATATATATCATATATCTCATATCTATATATAAATATAATCGTGTTTTCGTGGTCCGGTACACAATATGTATTATGAGGCCACGAGATATATATTATATATATATATATATATTATATATATGAATAATCAGTAAAATAAAATATTATATATATGTGTGATATATTGTAGTTATATAAAGAAATATATTATGTATACATCTATCACACACACAACATCTATATTTTTATATAAATAAATAATACAACATATATGTGTGTGGTATAATTTATTTTAATACACCATATAATGTGTATTTATTTTATATAGTAAATATAGATGTGTGTGTGGTATATATATTATATAATTCTTTAGTATAAATACGAGATGAATACAACCGATATAGTATTAGGGGCCACCAACTAGCTAAATATAGTATAATATGATATATATTATATATATATTATATATCTATAAGACATAACACACAGAAATGTACTTGTATTATCTTGCTTTAAATAAAAATATGTGTTATGTATATATATACTAAATAAATAATATATGGTGTTTTGATTATCAAAGAAATAATACACATATATAGTTAAATATATTATATAGCTAATTTTAATAGATATCACCTATTAAACATTGGTGTCGGGGGGCTTGAGCAGTGCATTTAAAACTTTTATTATCAGGTTTTCCTTGGGCAGTGGAGGATACACCCCCGACCTCGTTGGTGGAGCAGACGAGCACAGTTTTTTTTTACATTACTCACCCCCACGGGTCTTCTCCCCGAAGCCTAGCGATACTACGATGCTTCGGACTTCGCGCATGCCAGTGAAGCCGGCCGAGACGCGCTGGTGAGGCATGCGCTAGTGTGGCACGAGAGCCGTTGACGTCAACGGCTCTCGGACACAACAATTAATTCGGACTGGCGCGGCGCCCGCAGAAACGACGGGGCGCGATGCTTCATGGAGGAGCGAAATCCGGTGTGCGCGCTGTGACGCACACGAAGCGCCGGAAGAGAGATAGTGAGTCATGAAAAGAAAATAAATATTTAAATACAGCGTTTTCTGTGTTAAATAAAATATGGTCCGGCATCAGTTCATCATGAGCAAGCTACAGGTATTTGTGGGTCAGAAGGGTCGTTTTTTCAGTGTAGTTCCTTTATAGATATTACATGCGAAACTAAGAGGGAGTGCATCGTGTTGTTGATGCTTCATGGCAGGGAACACTGATACAGCGAATTGGGTATCCTGACATATTCAGGGCACAACTACCCACATTTAAAATTAAAGGTATCAATGCATGGGTCCAGAACAGTACCACCCTTCTCAAGTTCTAAAACACATTAAAATATAAACAATCCAAATAAATTAACATAAGATGTTGGAACCTGTGAAGAAGTAACACACTCCGTGCAGGAATAGTGGAGTGTAGACATTAACCAATTCATCGGTTGTCAGGCCTACTCTCCCTATATGGATCCATTGTCACAGGTATGCAGTCAATTTTCTCCTCTTGCTGCCCGGAGATGGGCCCGGAGCAGACTGTTAATTATTTGCAGATTCTCAAAGACCATGGCATCCTCGGTATGAATGGGACCAGGAGGAACAATGCAGCTACGAATGAGGATCGATTGAAGACAGCGACAGCGTTCAACAACTAAATTCAAAGTATCCTCCCTTCAGTAACCTGCTGTAAGATTATACAACTCTTTGGTATAAGTTTCTACGGTGCACAGGAATACACAAGAGTCCATATTATGCCATTAGGAAATCCCTGATGGCCTATACTAGGGTATCACCATTAGAAAATGCACGTTAAAAGTTTCTCTTTTCGTTTAATTGTATCCGAACTATAGGAGAAGAAGGTGGTATAGACACATGGTATGATATAGTTTTCATTAACATCACCTCCTAAAATTATTATGCATTTACAAACGCAGTAGCAAGACATTCATTTATGTGATTGTAAGTTCAGTTGGTATTCAACATCAATCAGAATTTCCTAGTGACTAATGTTCAATTAGACCAGATAGCAATTATTTTGTTTTTTTATCTACACGTTGGAGAAATTTGGAATACAGGTGTGGAAAAAAAAGATCTCAAAAAGGCACTTCATTAGGTATTTTGGATAAAAAAAGCAATATCGGCATGCTGTATCAAACTACTTTATGGGTTTTGCGGAGGCCATATTTTAACCCCTTAACGCCAACGGCCGTTTTTTTTGTTGCGTTGTCATTTTTCACTCCCACCCTTAAAAATCTAATAACTTTTTATCTTTGCATGTAAATAGCTGTGTGATGGCTGTTCTGGTTGCTGTGTAACAATTGCCTTTATAGTACAGTATTTAATATCCCATGCCGTGTACTGGAAGCAGGAAAAAATCCAATGCCGTGAATTGGTGAATAAAGCCTTTCTTGTGGGCTGGTTTAACGGCTCTCACTGTGCGCCCCAAATGACATGTCTCCTTTATATTTGGGTTGGTACGATCCCGGGACGGGAATACCAAATTTGTATAGCTTTAACTTTAAAACCTCGTGTAACCACCCCCCCCCCTCCCCGATGATGTCATGGGGAGCGACGATCTCACCAAGATCTTCATCATCTTTTTGAGCCTCCTGCTATGGAGAGGGTCCATAACATGTGTCAGCATATCCTCCACCCATACTGTGAAGTGATTATCTCTTGTGTCTCACTATGTCTATATTGTGAACAATGTATTACTTGCTGGGCTGCTTACACTGGTTTAGACACCACACCTTAAAGTCCTGCAGCCAGAGCTTACTACAGCTGACTACAATTAAATTTTGGTGATCGACAGCTTACACTCCTCTGTGCTGTCTATATGTCTGACCTCTGGCAATCACCTTAGAGGCGGGACTTCAGAGCTCACCTACTTACCTTGCATCTTTGCTGGTTAAAGAAGTATTGCTCATCAGCCCCACTCCTTTCTGTGTTTCCTGTATATTAGATTTCTTGTATCCTGACTTCAACTTGTCTTTTGACCGATCTCCTGTCTTTTGATTCGTACTGCCAATCTATATATGTTGTGAACTTGGTTTGTGACTTTCTTGTTTTTGTGCTGTTTGTACCTGAGTTCGTATTTATCGTTTTAATTTGGTTGTAGGGGGAAACTGTCTTCTAGTTGTCACTTATGGCCTAGGGGAAGCAGGGAGGGCAGGGCCTTGGGGGCTTGAGTTTAGGGCTAGTGTTGTCCTCCCAGAATTCCAGTTTCTACATTATACCACATCTATAAAGTAATTATTTTTTCAATTTGAATTCAGTGTATAATACAGTTCCAAATATAAATATATCTAAATATTAGACTAACAGAAGTTCTGTTATTGTGAAAATGCAATCAAGAAAACAAGCTGGGTTTGGACACCAGGGGGTGGATTGTCATACAATATATATTTCTTCATATTCGTAAAATACTGAAATCTTATTGCATCCATAGAAACGGACCACACCCTCCAGAATGTCAAATGGGGTTTTGGGGGTAACTGAATAAAAAATCTGTTGCGTGTGCCGTGTATGCTAAGGTTGCTGCATCTTAGCTGTTGGAAATTGTTGATGATGTGCACACAGTGGTTGGTTATCATTTTTGTTTTATTTTGCAACCACAGGATCTTGGCACCTTACAGTTATTGCTGAGGGAGAGACTGATGTATAGCAAATGTGGGCCATTTATCAAGCATCTAATGTGGCTTGGAATGGATATTATGCAGCAGAAAAACAATCACCTGAAGCCAGGATATTATATTTTCTTCTACTAAGCATCTAGAAATGGTCCGGAAAAAAAAAAGATGTGTAAAAAACATACCAGATTGTACATAACCAGAACTGGTTGAAAGTGGAGACAAAATGGCAGAGAAAACAATCCTCTTTACTGATGATTTAGAGAGTGAACGACTACTCGTCGGAGTTGATGCTCGTTCGAGCATTAGCGTACTCGAAACTGCTCGTTGCTGGACGAGTATTTCGCCAGCTGTGAGTATTTCGCCAGCGTTGTGATTTTTTGGCGGCCAGAAAACAGAGCCAATCACAAGCCGGGAGATCTGCACTCCACCCGGCATGACGTGGTACCCTTACAATCGATAGCAGTGGTTGGCTGTCCTGATCAGGTGACCCTGGAATAGACAGCCCTGCCGCCGCTGCTCGGATCATTCTCCGTCTGGATGCCGCTAGGCAGAGAGAGCTGCCGGTCAGGGAAGCGGTAGGGTGTTCTATTAGAATAGTGGTAGCAGGAGTGATTCTACAAGAAACAACAGCCCTTCTTAGGGTTACAAAATGTTATACATTTTTTTTTTAATTGCTGTGGCTGGGCTTGCGGCACAGTAGTGCAGCTAGTATATTGTGGAGGAATATTGCAGGGGGACTTGCGACCGTTGTGTTTAGCTTTAGTGACACACATATCCACCTCAAACGCGCAAGTGGGACAATTTATAGGGGTTTGATTTGAATTAGGCACAGTCTTTGATTTATTTTTTTTTTTACGGTTATTTCTTTTTATAACTAAAGTAATCAGGCAAAGCAGTGTGCTTTCAGTGTAGGCTAGAAAATAGCCATAGGAGACCCCAACGGACTTACTAGGGCTACAATAGCTTTTATATTTACTTTTTTTGTTTGCTTGGTGGGGCTTGCTGGCATTAGTAGTGCAGCTAGTACCATATTGTGAGGAATTTGCGGGAGACTTGCGACTGTTGTGTTAGCTCTTAGTGACAACGTATATCCACCTCAAACACCGAAGTGGACAATTTATTAGGGGTTTGATTTGAATTAGGCACAGTCGCGGATTATTTTTTTTACGTTTATTACTTTTATAAATCAAAGTCAATCAGGCACAGCACAAAATCCATTGTGTGCTTTGCGTCAGCATAGGTTAGAATAGCCATAGCAATAGGATAGCATTGTTTGTTTAAAAAAAAAACAACAAAAAAACACAAACAAAAAAACAAAAAAATTTAAAGTTTACACTTTAATTTTGAAAATGTTTAACCGAGGGCTAGAGTAGAGGATGAGGGGTGGAAGTGGGCGTCCAACTACTGCAGGGGTCAGAGGCCGTGGTCCTGGGCGGGGTGAGACACCACCTGCGATGAGGGGAGCAGGGGACGCCGCAGAGCTACAATCCTAGGTTCATCATGTTAAGTTACTGGGACTCGTGTTAGGATAAGCACTGTTGAGCCAGAACAGTGCGAAGAGGTATGTTCGTGGATTGCGGACAATGTTCTAGCCATTTGTCCACCAGTCAGTCTTTCACGCAGTCAAACCCATGTCACCGAAATCAGCAATCCTCCAGCTCCTCATACCTCAGCCTCCTTCCCCCCAGTCTCCCCTCCCAGCAAAATTTGGATGTTGAACGGCCATACTCTGAAGAACTGTTTCTGGCCCCTTTCCACAGTCACAAACCACTGTCGGTTGCCGCTGAGTATTTTCCGATGCCCAGGTTTTCCACACGGTCGCAGTCTTGGAGGTGGTGATAATGGCATATGACGTGGTGGAAGAAGTGTGTAAAGAGGTGTCGGGACGATGAGGGAGAACACGTTGTCATACAGTGGGTGAAGTTGTTGTCAGGGCAGGAAGTCCGAGGGGGGAGCAGACTGAGGGGATCGGAGGAGGATGTGAGGTGACAGAACCAAGCTGGTTGATAGGCCGGGTGTGAACACAGTGCTTCTGAGACGAGAGGAGAGAGTCCTAGTTATACCAGAACAGGTTGGAAGAGGCATAGTGGTGGGCCAGATGAGAGGCAGGGCCAGAGCTGGTGCATCAGCGCCAAATGTTCACGTAGTCAAGCTCCCGTGGCGAGGGCTAATTTTAGAAGTCTGGAGGTTCTTTAAAGAAACACCGGATGACCGACGGACCTGTGTGGCAACCTGTGCCACAGCAGGATCAGCAGGGTTCCACCACTACTAGCTTAACTACCACCAGTATGCGCAGGCATATGAATGCACTAAACACCCCACTCAATGGCACCAAGCACTCTCTTCCCTGTGTCATCTGCTAGTCAGCCCCCTGCCCAGGACCCCGGCCCAAACACCTCCTGTGCGGAAAACCCCCATCTTCGCCTCCACGATCTCCATAGCATCCACCAGCATTCAGCTCTCCATACCCCAGACGTGGAGCGCAAAAGGAAGTATAGTGACAACCACCCACACGCCCAAGCCAAATCAACGTCCACATCTCAAACCTGCTTAGCCTGGAGATGTGCCCTATAGGCTGGTAGAGAACGAGGCCTTTCGAAACCTCATGGCGGTGACTGCCCCTCGTTATTCGGCTCCCAGTCGTCACTACTTTCCCGATGTTTTGCCGTCCCAGCCGCACAAGCACGTGTCAGACAACATCATCATGCTGACCAACGCCGTCTGACAAGGGACCGAGTCTGACCCTGGGGCTGGTCATAGACTGCCGACGCGAGGATTGCGGTCTCAAAGGCCTACATGCCTCCTCCTCCTCCCACCCTCCTCCACCTCCTCCTCCCATTACACCATGGGCCATGGCGCCATCAGTCGGTAGCTTAGGCACAGCCGCAGTGCCATTGCTAAGGACAGCAGGCAGTGCTTCAAACTGCTGAGCCTAGGCGATAAAAGGCACACCGCCCAAGAGCTATACAGGGCATCCACTGCGCAGATGATCTGTGGCTGGCACCGAACACTGAAGCAGGCATGGTGGTGTGACAACGGCCTCGTAACCTGGTGGCGGCTCCAAATCGGCAGACTGACACATGTGCTCATGCCTGGCCCATGTGTTAAATCTCATAGTTCAGCGTTATTCCCTCAAGACATACCCCAAATCTGTTGATTTGCTCACGGGAAGGGGTGTCGCCACATCTGTGCGCATTTCAGGAAGTCCAGCACAAGATGCTGCCACTCTAAGGGCAGCGCAGCGCCGCCTCCAACGCCACGCCTCAACCGACTGTGTTGTGCGACGTGCCACGAGTGGAATTCAACATACCAGTATTCCGAGGTTTACCAGCAGCGGCCCAGAGCGATTGTTTAGACGCAGATGTCAACTTCACCAGAACTGGTAGTCAGGTCAGTCAGCTTCCTCAAGTCTACAATGATGGATGTGTGGAAGTGGATTTCTGATAACTGTCAGGTGTGAGTACTTGAGGTTCACCATCAGCAGATGGTTCAGTGCGATGTGCCGCCATTATCGCCTCACATCCTCGCTGACTGTGGCCTGTTGAAAAACTCTTTGGTCAGCATGAGTAGTCGGAAGCTTGCGCTCGCTCACAAGGAGACGGGGTGAAGAAGATTCCCTTGTGATAGCAAGCACCTCAGGTCTGTTTCTCACGCAATCGGAGGAGGATGGCGGAGGATTGAGGAGGAAGAGTAGGAGATGTTTGGCGCGACAGAAAGAGGGGACCATTGTTCAGTCCCTTCAATGTTCGGCTTGTGTATGGGCCAGAGAGAGGAGATTGGAGGAAGGATGGAGGGAAATGGACCAGTCTAGGCCAGTGAGGGGAGTGAGTCTCGCACGTTGGGTACTCTGGCGCATATGCAGATTTCTGTAGGCTGCCATATCCATGACCCTCGCGTTCAAAGAATTATTCCAGCAACGATTACTGGGATTCACTCTCCTGGACCCACGGTACAAGCTTTTTTTTTTTTTTTTTTTTTTTTAAATCTTTCCACTCTCTCCAGGAGAGGAAAAGTAGTGTGAGAATGCATGAATACCAGCAGGCCCTGGTGCACAAGCGGAAACAGTTTTCCCTTCTGACAGAACTAGCGGCAGATGGGGTACTTCTGCGGGACAAAGTAGCGAGGGAGGAGTAGGCGAGCAGGCAGCCTTGTCCAGCACTGGCAGGGGGTACGCTTTACAAGGCCTTTGCCAGTTTTATGTCACCCCAGCAGACACTGTCCACTGTCTCCGAGTCTCGGCCAGACAGAGGAGGGGCGGATCTTACAGAGAGTATGCCGGTTCAAATGCCAAATTTTGCTGGGAGGGGGTAGACTGGGGGGAAGGAGGCTGAGGTAGAGGAGCTGGAGGATTGCTGATTTCGGTGACATGGGTTGACTGCGTGGAAGACTGACTGGTGGACAAATGGCTAGAAGCATTGTCCGCAATCCACGACATCACCTCTTCGCACTGTTCTGGCCTCAACAGTGCTCTACCACGAGTCCCAGTAACTTGAGACATGATGAACCTAGGGAGTGTAGCTCTGCGGCGTTCCCCTGCTCCCTCATCAGCAGGTGGTGTCTCACCCCGCCCAGGACCACGGCCTCTGACCCCTGCAGTAGTTGGACGCCCACGTCCACGCCCTCATCCTCTACCTCTAGCCCTCGGGTTAAACATTTTCAAAATTAAAGTGTAAACTTTAAATTTTTTGGGTTTTTTTGTGTGTTTTTTTGTTGTTTTTTTTTTAAACAAAACAATGCTATCCTATTGCTATGGCTAGTTTCTAACCTATGCTGACAGCACACAACTGGATTTTGTGCTGTGCCTGATGACTTTGAGTTATAAAAGTAAATAAACGTAAAAAAAAATAAATCCGCAGACTGTGCCTAATTCAAATCAAACCCCTAATAAATTGTCCCACTTCGGTGTTTGAGGTGGATATACGTGTCACTAAGAGCTAAACACAACAGTCGCAAGTCTCCCAGCAAATTCCTCACAATATGGTACTAGCTGCACTACTAATGCCAGCAAGCCCAGCCACAAGCAAACAAAAAAAAGTAAAATATAACGCTATTGTAGGCCTAAGTAAGCCGTTGGGGTTCTCCTATGGCTATTTTCTAGCCTACACTGAAAGCACACTGCTTTGCCAGATTACTTTGAGTTATAAAAAGAAATAAACGTAAAAAAAAAATAAATCAGAAGACTGTGCCTAATTCAAATCAAACCCCTAATAAATTGTCCCACTTCGGTGTTTGAGGTGGATATGTGTGTCACTAAGAGCTAAACACAACGGTCGCAAGTCCCCCTGCAAATTCCTCACAATATGGTACTAGCTGCAAAAAAAAAAAAGTATAACGTTATTGTAGCCCTAAGAAGGGCTGTTGGGTTCTTGTAGA